>JANIJQ010000006.1:0-628000 GCA_030557965.1 Sungouiella middelhoveniana | reverse complement strand
GGGGGGGGGACTGGGTCACGTGACACAACCAACAAAAACCACTAGTACGTAGCAGCCAACAAAATGTGCTAATTAGCAATCGTTCGGCGGGAAAGGTGTGGCGAGTGAGATGAAATGGTGATGGAATCGCTCGGAATTGGTCACGGGAATTGGTCACGGCGTCAGGGTATCCCGATTGGTCAATTCTACATCGGAGTGGATCTCGATATGAATGACATTGTCAGTGTGCATAAAACGGTGAGAATCCAGACGATGCCAGTGGAGTGTCAGTCATATTTCATTTGCTTAAGGGTTTCCCTTACGATTCCATTTGAATTTCCTTTCATTTTGTTTCAATTTTGTTTGATTATTCTTTGATTATTCTTTGATATCCAATTTTCTCCCGGTTTCCCCAACTTCTCCTGGCTATCTCCTCCTCTGGTTCTCCATTCAAGGTCGTTACTCCTATAGGCTATGCGCGTCTCAGTACAATACTATGAGCCATAACCTCCCACTACAATATTACGAGCCATAACCTCTCTGGTCTCCGATATCCACACTTGTCATTACTTAATGTCTCATACAATTTGTCTTGTGGATCTCGAACTATTTTTCTAGCCCATACGCTAATTCATCGTCTGGTGTGCCGGAACTTGCCGTCTTTTTCCTGGCCGGCGTACATCAGTAGAAACCGGTTATCTGCACCACCAGCAATTCAGTAGTTGAGACCCCACCAGGATGAAAAACAGAAAGTAATTGCAAAATTGCAAAGAAAAATCACCCACCCCAATCGAAACCCCCCTAATCATTTCCAAAATATCGAAAAACATCCACCTTCCCTGCTTCCTCCCATGTTCCTCCATATTCCATCCATAACGGCTGACATTCATTCCTGCACTCGGCCAGCTCCGTTAGTCCTACCCCATAACTTACGTACAGATCATCAAATTCTTCCAACTACCTCCAACTTCTTCCCAAGTAAGTCACTTCCCCATGGATTTCGAAGAACAATTGGAAAAAGCCGAACGCTTGGAGTCACCCTCGCTCGTGGGATCTTCGTTGAGATCCGCCGACGACTCCGCCCACCAAAACTATATCCACCCAGAGAAGTACACTGGAAAGAAATCAATGCCTCGCAAGCAATCCATCTTGAACTCGTCAATCGGCGCTTCTTTGGACGATTTGATCAGCGAGGGCGCCCTCTTGGGCTCCGAGGAGGATTTTGACCGGTTTTTGGACGACAAGGGCAACGTCAAGAACGATGCTAAGTACTTGGCCAAATCCTCAGTCTCCGAGTCCTCCAACGCTGCCGGACTGGCTGCCAAGGGCACCTCGCCCCTTGCCCATTCTGTGCAGCACAAGGAGGACTCCCCCAGTTCGGCTGTTTTGTCGCCAGTGGACTCCGAGGTTGCTTCTGGACAGCCGGAGTTTTCCGACACCAATGTGGGCTCTGGCGCGGCCGCCGGCGATTCCCTCTACGCCACAGACAACTACTCGGCACCCAACTTGTCGGAGTACCAGCTTGAGCACCAGATCTCTGACCACTCGGAGTTGTTGGATCTGGTCAAGTCTTACGACTTGAGCAAGTTGCCTTCCTCCAGCGACAGAGAGATCGCCAAGAGCAACATCAACTACGCGGCCAGCGAGCGGATTCCTAAGAGCGTGAAGGTGGCTGCTTCGAAAAAGAACCCCGTGTTTGCTGTAGAGAAGTCGGATGGAGCAAGAATCGCCAACTCCGACTCGTTGCACACCCCTTACTTTCCCCGCGACGAGAGATCGCCCAGCAGATCTAGAGCTGGCCGTTTGCCTTCAGCGGATGCGAGATCGCGCTCTGCCTCGCGTTCCAGATCCGTCAACAAGCCTCATTTGGCTCGTGGTGATTCCTACAAGAGCACTCACGAGGAGGCTCCCGTAAAATACGAACTTCCTGCTGGATTGGCCGTGGAGGAAGAAGTAAACGACAACGACAGACGGTCCAGACAGTCGAGACCAACGATGGGAGACTCAATTGCTGCTGCAGAGGCCCAGGAGGTGCGTGACTACCACAGCGAGAATATCACCAGAGATCCATCGTTGGTGACAACTGGTGACTACACGAACTTCAATGTTGACACGCCCAGCGAAAGATTGAATGATCTCAACTTGTACTCTGTGCGCTCGCAGGCGTCCACCAACTACTTACGGTCAATCTCTCGTTCCAGATCCAGACAGCCGCAATCGAGGTTTCCAAAGGACGGGTCTCTCTTAAACGAGAAAAACGATTCCAATCCAGAGGAATTGGCCCGCGAGGGTGCTCTTGTATCGGACGACCCATACGACCAGATGTCGGGGTTGGATGCTATGGTGGACAAGGTGTTGAAGAATCCCAAGGGCTTCGAATCACTGTCGTTAAAAAAATTAGTCAATGATGTTCCTGCCGAAGAAAAAGTTACTGAGACTAGAGAGCAGTTAATCGCAGAGGAGGCACCGGTTCTCTCTGCTGAGGATATTAAAGTGGATAAAGAGGAGGCCGGAGAGGCCTCAAAGTCAAGTGAGTATGTTGAAGAAATTGTTGAGGCAGAGACGGAGGAGGATATTGAGGAGACACAGGATGCGGTTGATGTTCTGGCTGAGGTGAAGGTTCAGGAGGCCCACGAGCAACTTGTTGCGGAGGAGGCGCCTCTTGTGACGGCAAAAGATATCAAGTTAGATGAGGTAAAGAAGAGTGAATACGGCAAACCCAAAAAGGAGGAGCCAATTGATGATGATGGTGCCATATCCAAGCACTTCGAATCTAAGATTCTTGATTCTCTCAAGGCACTTGAGGCTACGAAAGTGAAGGCGCTGGATGCTAAGTCTTTTGAAGCTGTTGAGCATTCTGAGGTTATTGAATCTGCTGATACTACTGAGGCTGTTGAAGCATCCGAGACTGTGGAAACTTCTGATTCTTTTGTATCTCCTGAGACCCCTAAAGTTGATGAATCAGCTGAGGACACAAGTTTCATAGAGTCAAAGGAAACATCGAAAGTCAAGAGTGACACAGAAGTCGAAGAATCTGCGATTACAAACGATGTCACCGAAGAAGTGCTAGATTCAGTCGAGGACGACGTCAGCAAGGAGAAAGCAGAGAAGGAGGATTCAATTGAGGTTCCTGAAGTCGAGGATGTTGACGAAGTGTTGGAGGTGAAGCCCAGCGCCAATGAAGAACCTAGCGCAGACGTTTTGGCAGAGACCGCTGACCCAGATATTCCTAAGGCTGCTCCGTTTACAGTGGAAGCAAAGTCTGCTGCAGTTTCGGCTGTTGACACCTCGGAGGTATCGGCAAAGCTTGAATCCGTCATCGATGAAGACACCGTCGATGCAACGCATGAAAATGATGAGGAAGTATTACCTCTCAATATCAAGCGTTCTTCGAATACAGATCTAACCGAGGCTGTCGAACAGGAGACCGATGACAAGAAAACTGAGGTTAAGGAGATTCCTTCCAAAGTTGATACCGAATTGGAACCCAGAGTCGAAGCAGAAGCAAAGGAACCAGAAGTCACAGCCAAAGAGCCCGAAACTGCCGCCAAAGATATCGACTACAAAGAAGCAGAAACCAAACCCAAGGAACCAGAAGAACCCACCAGCACTCAAGCCGCTCCTGTCGAAGACGAAGATTTCGATGTGTCGCCAGAAGAATTGCGTAAGCACTTACAGAGCTTACCGATATACCTATTCACGTCTCTTGCCGGAGGAATGCAGATCATTCAAAGAACTAACCGTTTAGCAACCATTCTACAAGGTAATGGAATCAAGTTTGAGTACAGAGACTTGGGTACAGATGAGGATGCAAAGAAGCTCTGGAGAAGATATGCTCAAGGAAAGACATTGCCCGGAGTTGTGAGGGGCGATGATTTTATTGGCGACTGGAAGTACATTGACGAGGTGAACGAGGACTACAGGTTGCATGAGGTGTTGTATGAGACCCTTTAGTCTTTGCTTCTGTGAATATTGAGATCCATGAATGAGAATACTGTGAAGCAGAAACCATAAGAATTACCGAATGCTTTGAACCCTTGCAACGAGCACGATTGCATAACCCAAATTGAACCAACCCACTGAGTTCCAACATCAACATGAAATAATGTCAACCTGAGGCCAGCGAATCGCAATGAAATCAGCAAAATATCTAGCTGAGACCCACAATCGATCCAATCATAGAATATCAAATCATCGACATTTTGCCTTCTGTTCCACTCCACAACTTCACAATCTACTATCCCATTTCAGCTCAAAACCGAATTTCCTTCTTCAGAAAGGGAATAAAAAACCCAAACATAAATTGCTTTCACGGCTAATCTACATGCCAATTGAAGCCCAGACCCCCCAGTTCTTGCCCACCAAGGTTCGTGGAGATCTCTATTATGCCTGTATCAGGACTCCGGTTGCGAGCGTGACGTGGCTTCTAATCGCCGCCTGCAGGAACTACCGGCCATTAACCTGACAATTTTCCACCACACTATACTTATTCTCCACACATAACCGCAAGTCTTCTCGTCCCCTCAGGAAGTATCTTGCACCAAACCCCATTGAATATCTTCACCTCCCTCTGCTTACTAAGCATTGCCCTTTGTCTGCTTCCTGTCCTCAAGTAATGGCTACTCCTGCTGAAATTATCGCTGCTCGTGTAAACGGCACCTACTTGGAGCCGGAATATACCGAGTCTGCCGCTTCTGCCTCTCCAGAACCTTCGCTGACCCGCTCATTGAAGGACGAGAATGCTTTCCCTGTTTTGGGTGGAGGCTCTAGAGCCTCTACTCCTGCTGCGGGTTCCTCCACTTCCTGGGGCCCCAACGCTGCTACTCCTGTTTCTGCCGCTTCGTCTCTTGCTGCTCCGGTCACTAGGGCAGCCACTGGAACTTCCAAGTTCAAGGCTTCCACCATTCAGGAGGCTTTCTCCTTGGACGCCGAAGATCAGTTGAATGTGGCCAGACCAGAATTTATCAAGATTTTGACCTCCATCAAGTCCACCACCAAGGCCAACATTGAGTGTACCACTTCGCAGCACACCAAGAAGAGAACTTTTTTGATCACCGGTAAGCCTGACCAGGTCAAGCTTGCCAAGAAATTTGTTATCAAAAAGTTGACCAAGCCGGTAACTTTGACGTTCAACATTCCAGCCAAAGTGAGATCGAAAGTCATCGGTGCCCAGGGCCGTAACTTGAAGCCAATTATTCTGGAGAACGAGGTCAAGATCGACATTGGAAATGTGGACGGCTCGGGTTCGCCTGAGGTCGAAGACGAAGACGATATCTATTCTCTGACTGTGCAAGTGACCATTGAAGGTGATGCCGAAGGCGTTAAGGGCGCCAAGGCCCAGATCATGGCTATAGTTAAGGAAGAGACCAAGAATTTACTGATTAAGGTTGCTGTTGATGATTTGGTCAAACCTTTTGTCACCAAGGCCATTGCGAAGGTCATTGACGCCTACCCTGACGTTGAAATTTCTGTTCCACCATACTACTCGTCGTCTAAGTCCATTATCATTTCTGGAGACAGAGAAGCTGCCTTGGAGATCAGAGACCAGATCAAGGATATCGTTGCCCTCTTGGAGTCTAAGCTTGTCATTGAGAGCGTTCCTATCCCTAAGGTCAAGCACCAGTTCTTGCCCATTGACCTCATTTTGGAGGAGGATGACGTCTTGATCAAGTTGCCTGAAGAAGGTGAGACTGATGTTAAGTTCATTGGTGAGGCCAAGAAGATTGCCAATGCACAGGAGAAAGCCAGAAAGACCACTTCCCAGTACAAGGTGGAAGTATTGGACATGGGCAAGGCTCACAAGGGTGACTTGGAACACGTCAGAGCCATTGCTGCCTTGTTGACCAAGAACGGCACTTTCTCCAACATTGCCTCCGAGCACGAGGTGGTGATCAACCCGCCATCTTTGGACTTCTTAGTCGATCAGACCCAGAATTCTCTTCCAATTGAGATTGTGGTGAAGAACGACGATGCCGAGAAGGCCAAGGGTGCCAGAAGAAGCATTGTCTCAGCTGTCAACAACATCACTCCATCCCAGGCCAAGGTTGTCACTGATATCGACGCTTTCTTCATTCCTAAGGTTCCAGATGTTCTTGATGCCGTTGAAACCACTCAGTACGTCATTCTCAACGATAAGATCGTCTTGTTTGACGTTGCTGAAAAGGAAAGCGGCGATGACTTTGACGACTTCGAAGACACTTCCTCTGACGTCTTGGAAGTCGCCAACAAGGCTCTTGACAATTTGAGAGAGTCTCAGGCTTCCTTGGATACTGTGGTGTTGACGGTCGCATCTGGTGAGCAAAAGTACATCTCCGGACCAAGTAATACCACTTTGAAGTGCATCTTGGCTGCCGTGGAACCAGATTCGGTAATTGTCAAGTTGCACTCTAACGGCTCCGGTGCTTCTGACGATGAAGTTCTTGTTCACGGTCTTAAGTCTGAGGTTGCTGCTGTTGTCAAGGACATCAGCGCCATTTTGGCCGAGGCCAAGGAATACAAGGCCACTGGTGGTTACGTTGCTACCTTGGAGGTTCCAACCTTTGTGTTGTCTAGAATCATCGGTAAGGGTGGAGCCAACTTGAACTCTTTCAGAAACGAGTATGGCGTCAACATCGATGTAGCCGGCGAGGCCAGAGGCGAGGAAGTCACCGATAAAACTCTCAAGACTGAGATCTCTGTCGCTGGTATCAAGAGAAACGCAGAGGCCGCAAAGGAGGCCATCAACAAGTTGGCTAAGAGATTCGCTGACGACACAATTGTCAGATTGAGAATCGAGAACCAATACCACAGAAGAATCGTGGGTGCAAACTTCTCCTTCATCCACAGATTGGAAGATAAATACAATGTCAAGATCCGTTTCCCATCTGAAAACAACAGCGGCTTTGCTGATGCCCCGAAGAATAAGGATGAGGTTACTGTCAGAGGACCTTCTAAGAACGTGACCAAGGCCGTGGAAGAATTGAAGGAGTTGTACCAGTTCGAGCAGGAGAACGGATTCAAGTCCACCATCAAGATTCCTGTGAAGGCAATTGCCAAGGTTATTGGTAGAAAGGGTGAAACCATCAATGACATCGCCGACGGTACTGGTGTTGAATACAGATTCAGCAGAAATAGAGAGGAAGAAGAGGAGCTTGGATACGCCGAAGTCGAGTTGACCGGATCTAAATCGGCTTTGAAGGAGGCTACCCAGAAAATTAATGAGCTTGTGGCTGAAGCAGAGAACTTTGTTTCCGTTACTATCAATGTTGATCCTAAGTACCACCGTGACTTGGTTGGAACTAGCGGTTCGGTCATGAGAGGGATGATCGAGAAGGCAGGTGGAGACTCATTGTCCAGACAGCAGTACGCCAGATTGTTGACGATTCCAAACGAAGGGTCCGACTCTGACGAGGTTGTTTGTCAGGGAGACAAGAAGATTGTTGATAGCATTGTTTCTCAAATCAAAGAGATTATTGCAGAAAAAGAGGCTTCTGTTAGCGAGGAGTTTGACTTGGCTAAGGAAAAGCACAAGCTTATTGTTGGACCAGGCGGCTCCATCCGTCACGCCTTGCAGGACGAGTTCAATGTACAGATCAATATTCCAAGACCTAATGACCCAGCCACAGTGATCAAGTTGGTTGGATTACCAGAAAATATTGAGAAGTTGAAGGCCAAGTTGGAAGAAACCACCAAGGACAACTGGAACGAGTCCATTGACATCCCAGCAGCATACCACTCTTTGGTTTCTGACAGAGGTGCATTCTTCAAGACATTGAGAAGCGAACTCGATGTGGAAGTTGCACACGGCAATCTCACGAGAAAGGCCTCCACCTTGTCCAACGCCGCAATTGCCACCCCACCAGAGGAGGCTACAGGGGAGTCTGGCACCAAGTTCACCATTGGCGAACCAGTGGAGTCTGCAAACAGCGATACTGTGATTCCATGGAGATTAATTGGAGAAAAAGAAGCCACAGCTAAGGCCGCCGTGCTTATTGCCGAGCAATTAGAGCGTGCAAAGCTTGCTGATCGCGCCGCATGGTTCTATTCCAGCACCCCCGCAAACCACTTTCCAAAGATCATTGGACCTCAGGGACGTAAGGTCAACCAGATCAGAAAGAGCACGGGTGCGTTCATTACGGTGCCTCGCACCAGCGAGAAAAACAACCAATACATCTACTTGGTGGGTACCGAGGAGAGCTTAAAGAAGGCCGAAGAGGCATTCAAGAAGTTAATCTAAAAAGAAAGAGACAGGTTGGCGGGGCGTACCTGCTGCACGTCACCCAACCGCATAGTACATAAGAGGAAGACTCACTAAAAAAAAAAAATAGATGTCATTTGGTCTAACTGAGCCACAGGAAATCGCCGTAACCGAAGGTTACATGTAGTAGTGAAAACCAGTCACGTGAAATTATTGTATGTCAAAGTGCCGTAGTGGTTGCAGTGGTGTCGATGCAAGCCGATCACTTCGGGAATCGGCAAGAATTACTAGGGAATTGATTAAAATTGGCCGACCAATTATTTTCTATCTGCCACACATTTTCATTGCATTGGTCAAATTGGCTTCGGCAAAAGAAACTGTGGATCGATCAATAACTTCGGCCGCCGGGGCGCTATAACCTTCTGTGCCCCCCATGCGGCGCGGCAGTGTGACCAGACATTCACGAGGGTATTATGTACATGACTCACGTGATCACACTATGTAGGTTTTGATATGAGCCGAGGGTGATGCCGACACCGAGTGCCGGCCATCGCGGCACGGCAATTATTCTCTATGGCGCATTTGCAACCTAACTTAAATATTCCAGATTCGCCAACATTTCCCAACCCATCGACAATGTCTCTGTTCGAAGTGAAGGTAGGCGACACCAACTCGTCCAAGGATTTCCAAGAGCTTGGTAACTCTGACAACGAGTCCAATGTTGCCGTCGTCCATATTGACAAGAACAAGAAGCAGATCGGAGTGATTTCGGCCATCTTCTTGATCACCAACAGAATCATCGGAGCCGGTGTGTTTTCCACCGCTAGTACCATCTTGAATCTTTCCGGTTCGGTGGGAACCTCGTTGATCATGTGGGTTGTCGGCTCTATTATTGCATTCAGTGGACTTCTTACATACATGGAGTTGGGATCAGCTATTCCAAGAAACGGAGGCGAGAAGAATTATTTGGAATACATCTACACCAAGCCCAAATTCTTTGTCACCGCCATGTATGCATCGTACGTTTTCTTCTTGGGATGGGCTGCCGGTAATTCTATTGTTACCGGAGAGTTCTTGTTGAATGCTGCTGGTAAGGAAATCACCCAGTGGAACTCTAGAGCTATTGGTATTGGTGTGATCACGTTTGCATTTTTGCTCAACGGTATCCATGTCAAGTCTGGCTTGTACTTGGCCAACGCATTGGGTGTCTTCAAGGTTGTCATTGTCCTTTTTATTTCCGTCACTGGTTGGGTTGCTCTTGGTGGAGGAATCAAGACCAATAACTTCGAACCTACTCACAACTTCACCGACGCCTTCAAGGGTACAACTCCTACCGGATACGGTATTGTCAACGCATTGTACAACGTCATCTGGTCTTATGTCGGATACTCCAACGCAAACTACGCCTTGGGAGAAATGAAGAACCCAGTGAAAGTGTTGAAAATAGCCGCTCCATCTGCGTTGGTTATTATCACTATTCTCTACATCTTGGTCAACATCGCCTACTACGCTGTTATTCCTGCTGAGGAGATCCGTACTTCGGGAAGAATCGTGGTTGCTTCCTTCTTCAAGTATGCATTCGGTGACAAGGCAGAGAAGGCTGCCTCAGTGATCGTTGCCTTGTCCACTTTGGGTAATGTGTTATCTGTTATTTTCTCCCAGGGAAGAATCATCCAGCTGTTGGGCCGTGAGGGCTCCTTGCCTTTCTCTAGATTATTCGCTACCCAGAAACCTTTCAACTCGCCATTTTTTGGGTTGTTCCAGCACTGGGTCGTCTGTGTCATTACCATTGTTGCTCCTCCTCCAGGAGATGCGTACAACTTTGTGTTGAACTTGATCTCCTATCCATTGAATGTGGTTAACACTTTTGTCGGTATCGGATTATTGTTCCTCAAGTGGAGATCTTACAAGGGTTACCGTGCGTGGAATTCTCCAATCAATGTGTGGTGGCCAGTCGTAGCCTTCTTCTCTCTTTCTTCATTCTATTTGATTGTCGCCCCTTACATTCCTCCTTCGGCTGGTCAGTCTGTCTACAACAACTTGCCTTACTGGATCCACTGTGTTGTCACATGGGGAGTGTTTGGTATTGGAGGAATCTACTGGGTTGTGTGGTCTTTCTTGTTGCCCAAATACGGCAAGTACACATTGGTTACTAGAGAGATTTTGGGAGCCGACGGATTTTGGAGAAACAAGTTCATCAAGGTTCCACACGGAGAAGACATTGACCAGTACACTGAGGAGGTGCTTAATGAGGAGTCGCTTAAAGTTGATGTTGTGGGATAATTTAATTCTTTATATGTATTGTGTAATAGATTGTACGATAGTGATTTTGTATTTTATTTGTTCTTGGAGTCGTTTTCTGTTCTTGGGAGGTCACGGATTCATTCTGATGTCAACGCACCTCTAAGCCCGCCCCCCCTAGTATTCCAAAAGTCTTCCCAAGACAAGATTCTTCGCTCCTCGTGTTCGGCACCCCTACTTTTTACTCCGACTATTCAAGTGCCCTAATTCTCCATTCTGAGGAGAATAATTGCCACTTTGGTATCGAGTAATCATGTATGATTAATGATAGAGAAATATCAGGGACGAAATAGATAAGGAAGTCATGTAGTATGGGGTCACAAAGTAGCATGGAAGGAGGTTTGGGAAGTTCATAGAAGATGGTTGGGTAGGAGAAATCATCACCACAGTTATCTTAGAGTGGTAGTGGGTATTGCTGACGAAAATGAAAATCGATCGAAAATGAAAATCGATCGAAAATGAAATCGATCCAAAACTAAAGTAGCTGATCATGAATGAATCTAAAAAAAATAACGAAATACTCTACATCTTCACAATCCCAGAATACATATTTCAGAAGGATTATCTACTGTAGTTTTTGGCTCAGGCCGCGCTCAGCAGCTACTACTGCAACCCGAACCACCTGCACACAAACCCACAATTACATCGAAAAAAATCACTTCAACAAACTCACCATCAAGAAATGCCTGTAAAAGCCATCTCGAAGGTCTCCATAGCACGCAACGGAGTGGGCTCCTTTGTGAAGCCATGTTTCAAAGTCACAGTGCAGTACTGTAACTGGGGAGGCTCATCCCAGGGAGTCAGAGACTTTTTGACCCACCACAAGAAAAATCTTCACAAGGTTGCCAACGAGAACAAGGATACAATGTTCGAGGTGATTAAGAGAAATGGCCATCCGCAGGTTGTATTCCACTACAACACAGGTGCACAGAATGCTGTGGACGTGAGAAATCAGAGCGTGGACCAAGTTTCCAAGACGATTTGGGAACATATTCAGAAGAGCGGAAATGCTCCTTTCAAATTTAACCAGAAGGTGATGTCCAATAACGAATCTGTGAGAGGCATCTGGTCACCAATGCATGTGAATAAGGCCAACAGACATCGTATATAGGGATCACATTGTACATAGAAATGCATGAAGGTATGAGATGGGTAGGGAGAAGAAAATTAGGAAAAAGCAGGTAGTCAGTGTAGGTAGTCTGTTTGGTCAAGATTTGAGAATGGAATGTTGGATGTTCACAGATGAAGGGGCTAAATTCAGTGATTCTATCGAGTCGACATTTCGGTTGGAGGACTCTGAGAAGAATCAGGAAAGATCTCAAGTAAATTGGAATTCTTTGTATTTCTGATTCGGTTGGGATATCAGCGGCCGCTACTTCCTGCTAGAACTGGCCCTGAACTTAGGAACTACCAAGATTAATTTTACTATGATTAGAGACAAAGAATGTGATCTTTAGGACACTGACATTGATGGATATGCATGCTATGTCAATGTTTGATAATTTTCATGATCTACCTGTCAGATCTGCCGTAGTTGCAACCGAGATGGACTAAAATGTGTCCAAGTACCCTATTGAATTGGCAAGGATTGTTGCTAGTTACTACAGGAATCTTCTCTTTTGAAATCGTCAGAGTGCATTCATGTGTACAATTACTAGGTTAGATTGGGATCAAAGAATTGAGCCAGGTGTGGGATACAACGATAGCGTCATAGCGACATTAGATAATTGTCTTGTATGGGAACTCTCTTAGGATACACTTTAGAATCTCAACTGGAAGTGTGGGTAGAGAGCCATGGTGAGATTGATGCTAGTGTATTCTGACTTAATGGATAAATCTGTTCGTCATCGTCCTCTGTTATCTCTTGTGTTTCACTTTGTCAGTGACTCGTAAGGATTTAGACTTCCATATATAGTTTCCTTATAATTTCGGTATGCTCTAGCATAATGCAATTTGTTGCTGGATTGCATGTAACTTCAAAGATTTGTTGTATGATACGAAAGTATGTACGGTTTCCTTATTCATTAGTTGGCGACAAGCTCTCAGAGAAATGACTGGAAGTGGGGTCCTATGCCAGGGTTCGCTATTGGTAGCTCCTTTTGACCTTTTTAGTGACTTATAGGTACCCAATATTTTAGCACCGAAATGTTTTGATTTGCAAAAGAAGCGCTTGTTGATTCATTGGAGTGTCCAAAATGCGATGAAATACATAGTGTTGTTCACAAAAACTCCTCCATTGCGGCTCCTCTTGAACCTTATATTTCCACAGGAGGTTCATGGCACTCCTCTTCTTGTGGATATTCACATTGGGTTGTTGAATCGTAATGAGAGGAAACGATTAGTTCTAAGGTAGGCGACTAGTCTGGCCAGTAGTTCTTGGTAGAATCTTGTGTTGTCCCATGTGTGGGTGTTTCATGAATAGCATTTGGACCCTATAATTCTGTAGCCCGACTAAGAGATCCATAGCAATCAAATATTTTACAGCGATGATGCATCTTATAGAGCAGAGATCATTTTCAAATTCAGAAAAACAATAACTACCTTGGAATTTTGGCAGTATTTACTCTTCCACTCCGCAACCTACTTGCACAGAACTACATACCCAGAAACATCCATTTATTCTCTCCGGCCATTCTCCCTCAAAACCCACAAAGTTCAAATGAATCAAATTCCATGATTAGTCTCTCACATCTGCCATACATTCTTTTTTGTCTTCCATTGTATTTTTTTTCCCTCTTTGCCCACTTATGAAAGATTCCATTTTTCCCCAACAGGGTCCTCTTCGCTAACCTGTAGCACTCAGACGGCTCCACAAGCAACACGCCCAGAATGGCAATTTGCCGCGGGTGGAACCGCGCTTGTCGTGGTCTGTTTCCCTATTCAGCACCCACTCTCCGCAAACAGCATCTGCGCGCGAGGAAGGCTGCTGTTTCGGTACACTTTTCGCACTCGCCTTCCCATAACGCCGCGGCTAGCTCTCTCACCTTCCCTTGTGGGAACTATGATTCATTCCAACATATCCTTAGAACTACAACAGCAGAAATAAATTTTTTTCTTCTCTAACTACTTACTGCTCTTGAGAATCATGTCTATCAAAGCTATAAACTACAAGACATACCAGCAAGTGCTAGATTTGGCTAGCGACAACAAGTGCACCACCAAGGCTGCTAAGACCGCTTCGCCCCCCAAGAGAAGAACAAAGTCGGGATGTCTCACTTGTAGAAGAAGAAAAAAGAAGTGTGACGAGGAAAAAGTGGGCGGCAAGTGCCAGGCATGCATCCGTAACTTTTTGGACTGCTGCTGGCCCGGAGAGGTTAGCCACCAACATCCAGAAACTGAGTCCGTTGCTCAAGAATCTACATCCACCAAATCTACAACCACCTTGATTATTAAGGAGGAAAAGCCTACCAAGGGTACCGGCGCCAGCGCTTACCCTTCGCCATTAATGTCGCCAAGGGCCGAGACTGCGGACGACTTTAAGGATATTAAGCCACTCGAGTTGCCGAAATCGAGCATCAAGACAAAGGTGACCAAACCAGCCAAGAAGAAATCAACAAGAAAGGCCCCGGCACAGTTTATTGTCACGTCTTTTGATCAGGACAGAGCGTTGTGTCAGGTGAAGGTTTAGGGTATTTATTGGTTAGACTAGCGGGACTAGCGGATCGGGTTTAGGAATGTATTATATGGTACTAGAGAATGTAGAGAAGAGAGTGAATGAGTAAGAATTTAGAAAAAGATCGAGGACACGAATAGAAGTATCGAAACCAGCTATTATTCTAGTCTGTCGCAGCCAATTTTTCACACTAATCACCATTACAAATAATTCCGTGCAATGGACCGAGAATTCCGCTCTAGGTACAGGTGAAGTCTAAGGGATCCAGCTATTACTCCACAATCCCTATAGAAATTACCTCATATCCATCTGCAGAATATCGCACCTCCTGACATGACGCATCCTAGTCCGAATCGAATACATTTTGCATATCTATCAGATTCCCACCTATCGGATCCCTTCGGGTTTCATCAGGTGCATTTCACCTAGGCCAAATCTCTCCGCATAACTGGACAACTTCACGTGACATGGGGAATACCCACACTAAGAAAGTAGTAATGCCCTAAGAGACAACTAGGCAAAGAAAGTGCTTTGTGAACCTCGGAAAACATATGAATATCCGTTATTTCGAACTGTCTTCATCTTTAGTTGGACATAGGAGAGAAACCCCGAACATCTTTCCGCTAATGATCCCACAGTTCCCAAGGCCTTGATTTTCAATTTCATATCAGAGCCTTTTTTCCTATTACTTGTATCGATTATATTAAATGTGGACCGATTTTACTGCCTTTGCACTGCCTTTGCACTGATTTTGCCGACTTTTGCAGCCGAATATCGATGACAAAGTTGCGGAATGTACCCAGGTGTGGCTTGAGCTGTGTGCACAATCGTCTCCCCACATGCCAGAAAGTTGCATTTTCCTGCTCTTTTGGCAGCCTTATCGTAACTGTGGCATGAAATTCTACCAACGGCCATACCGGTACAGAATTCCAAATAAGTATAAAAACCATTGGCCCCCATTTGTCTCTAAAATTTCATCTACATTCAAATTCAATTGCTAAAATGGTAACTACTAGAGCCACTGGTGATTTCGACACTCACTTCAACAAAGAAACCGACGAGGTCACTGCCGATGGAGTCCTCACAGTCAGCAAGTTCGACAGAGAACACGCAGTGTATCCAGAATTCTTGCCTACTTGGGACCCCACTCATAAGTTCAGTCCTTTGAAGTTCTTCGTCCACAACGACCCAGGGTCAAGAGCAAATCAAGCACTCCCCAACCTTTTGCCTAAAGAGGGAAACTTTAACGTCAAGAGAGTTACCCCAAAGTTGGGAACGGAGATCACTGGTGTTCAATTGTCGCAATTGGACGATAACGGCAAAGACGAGTTGGCGTTGTTGGTTGCTCAGAGAGGTGTGGTTATTTTCAGAAACCAGGACTTTGCTAGCCATGGCCCTGGGTTTGCAACTAAGTACGGTGAACATTTTGGAAGATTGCACATTCACCCAACCTCGGGGGCTCCCAAAAACCATCCAGAGTTGCACATTACATACAGAAGAGCCGATGCGTCGGAGTTCAATAGAGTATTTTCTGAAAGAACTAACGCTGTTGCTTGGCATTCAGATGTGTCATATGAGCTCCAACCTCCAGGAATCACTTTCTTCACCGTATTGGATGGCCCCGATGCAGGTGGAGACACCATTTTTGCTGATACCGTCGAGGCTTACAAGAGATTATCGCCCGAATTTCAGAAGAGGTTGGCTGGAATGCATGTCTTGCACACATCTGGGGACCAGGCCTCCAACTCGAGATCTCAGGGTGGAATCGAGAGAAGAGCTCCCGTGTCAAACATCCATCCTTTGATCAGAACACACCCAGTGACTAAGGAGAAGATCATCTATTTGAACAGGCCATTCTCCAGAAGAATTGTGGAGTTGAAGCAAGAAGAATCTGACTACTTGATGAACTTCTTATACAAGCACATCGAGTCTGCACACGACTTGCAATTAAGAGCCAGCTGGGAGCCTAACACGGTGGTGGTTTGGGACAACAGAAGAGTTGTTCATTCGGCAATTATCGACTGGGAGGAGCCAGTCTCCAGACACGCTTTCAGAATCACTCCTCAGGCCGAGAGACCGGTGGAGAACTTGAAGGATTTGAACAAGCCTGAAAGTGATATTGGAGATGTTGAAGAGGCGCTCTCGAGATTGGGAAAGTAAGAATGGGTTAATGAGGAATGAAATAGCTTGTATAGAAAGTGAAGGAGTTGAATGGAATGCGGGCGTAGTAGATGATACATGAACTCGTGATATCAAGAAACTACTAATTGACTCAAATGTAGAATTTCAAGTCTGAAGGTTACTGTCGAATTGAAAACTGCTCAATTCAACTCCATCAATCTTGGTAGTCTACTCAATCTTATTCTACTCACTCTAGTCAATCGTCAATGTGGTCATATATTCCATCCCATCAACCGAGACAATCTAGTCACCGATTCCAAGTACCTCCCTAAGAAAATCAATACCTCCCCAAGAAAGTAGCATCTTGGTAAACTCTAGCAAATGACAGGTAGGGAGCGAATAAGGCAATAAGATATCTGCTGAAGGCTTCAGGGCTGTTGTGGAGCCTGAACGGAAGGACTTTGTAGTGGTAGAGGTAAATTTTGGGAGTGAATCGCTCGATGAACTTCTCGCCAAAGAGGAAAATTCCAGGGCGAGGAACAACATGAAAACACTCGCGATGGATGGTGTCGTCGTTCGAAAAGTGGATGTCGAGGGTGACCACGAGCCGGGGTATAGAGTGATCAGCCATGACTGAAGAAATGGTAGTAGATCAGGATCAGAACACATTAGCAAGTGAAGTTGTGCAGCGGTAGCGGCGCTAATAAGGGAATTATCACTGCGGGAATCTAAAATGGGATAGTGTTTAGTCCGCTTGAAGTGACGATTTCCGTGACCGGAATAGTGGACGCTTGTGGCTCGGTCAGTAAGGAAAGATACACGAGTCAGGACTTAACTATCAGGAGATGACAATTCACGTCTGAAGGAACGTCCTGGGCGACCTTGGCGCAAAATGCGCTCAATACTCGAGGCATGTTCTTGGGTGTCCTCTTCCGAGAAAGGCTGGGGAAACGTGTCAAGGGTTGATTGCTAGGTTCCAGACGAAAACGTAAAAGGAGGAAGACTTGAGCTGACAAGAAAGACAACTCGTATTTCCTTTTGAGATATTCGATGAGTGCCATGTGTGTCTTCCGTTCAATATTGAGAGGCACTGCAGTGGCTAATGTGACGGCTTGAACGACACCATTAATGTACGCCAGATAAGTGGCTGATGTACTTCTTTTGTTAAAAGGAACTCGGTGTTTGGACAGTGTCTAGTGAGTGAGGTGTTGACGGTCCCGACTGCTCTCAAGGTGTGTCAAGGGGTCTTCTGGTTCCTCTGGGAGAGGTGTGTGACTAGTGTTGCAACAGGAAACTGCTGGTGGCATGCATTCAAAGAATGTCGTTGAGGAACGTGGTGATATTGACATGATGATTCTCGAAGCGCGGGATGAGGTGATCCCCAAGTTTGTAGTCGGGATTCTCCTCGGGAGGAGGTACAGTGAGGACGGCTTGGCAACACTGAGGGCTAGGGACGTCTCGTCCGTAGCGGGAACAATGGGCTACTCTTCTTCGGGCATAAGAGATTTCTCGTCCGTCACCAGAACAAGAAACAGGTTGTCCGTTGAGGGGACGGGGGTTTCGCGTACTTAATGGCGGCAATGCGCGTCCTGACATCAGTGGGCGAATCATCAGGCGTCGTCTCGAAGGGCTGCTCCACATCGGTTGTCAGTTCAATGACAGAGCGTTCGCTTTAGTGTGCGTCGGGAGAATCGGCACTTCAAGCGCGAGGTGTGTGGCCTTTCGAGACCAAGGTAGTAATATCCGGAACCAGGTCCCTGCTGTTTTCGGTTTTGTTCAAGCGTCGACGACTGCAATCGTCGTAGGCTCATTGACAAGGTATGAAGGTGGGTGTTCGGTGCATGGGTCCTGTACACGAGGTGGATCTATATTTGGTGCGACCCTGCACTATAGTTAATGTGCGGCTAGTTAGATCTATACGATAAGGCGAGGTAAGGCGCTTAAATAGAAGAGGGGAAGGTAGGGAGCCTTAAAAATTGCAATAAAACAGTTGACTCTCATTGTTCTCCACAATCCATAATAGGGTCCTTAGATAACTCAGCGAGAGGACATGAATGAACAAGACTTGATATCAGCAAACGACGACTAGTGGCCAAGTGGCAGGTGAATAAAGAGGCTAATAAAAATACAACACTAGCTCTACGAGCAAATTATGCAACACTATTAATCTACGTATTCAGCTTCCACCGGATCATCCCGTCTCCTTATCCATCTACCATCCAAGCTTTTCTTTCTCCTCGACAAGCCAATTATCAATCCAAAGAAACCCTCAAACACGAAATCACCGAACCCTGCTCTGGGGTGGTAAATCGGATGTCCATCTACGACCGGCGGAAAAAATTGTGCTATGAAATGTGGAAACCTCCAATTTACCCAAGTTAGAAAATGAGCAAGAAGGAGTGACAATCGTGATAACCGGGGCCGCATAATTTGAAGCGAGGGTGGGAATGAATCGGTGAACCACTGACTCAAATTTTCTACAACTCTCTCAGAATTCCAAGAAGTTTGCACACTTTCGCTTTCCGATATTAAGTTCTCCTCTTGTGTCTTCGCAGCTTGTAAAGCTTCGCCAATCAATGGTGCTTTTTCGAACTGATGACGTAAACCACGAAACACACCCACAGCTCGTGCATCACGGAACTCTTCTATCAAAACGGACTCTAGATTTCTGCCTTCCAATCGTTCCAATGGTGTCAACTCCTGGATTAAAGTTCTCGCAAGAATTTGAAGTCTGCTTTCGGGTGGACGGCCATCAACAGCATCCTGCTGACCTCTGTCTTCCAGTGACAAGTCTTCATCAGAATCCTGCTGATCTTCTTCTTCCAGTGACAAGTCTTCATCAGAATCCTGCTGATCTTCTTCTTCCAGTGAAAATCCTTCGTCAGTATCCTGCTGAAGTGTGTTTGCTGATGGGGCGTTCAAAATCTGCTGAATTATGCCTTCCAATTTGACGACATCCAAAAGACTCTCCTTAAAATTTTCGCTTGACTTTGATAGCAAGCTCCGCACTTTGTTTAAAGCTCGTACATTAGTACTTGAGAGCTGTTCTTTGTGCAAAACATCACTTATATCTCCATCTGCCTGTAGCACAAACAACAGTGCCTGATTTACAGAACTCCGGAGCTTTTCAATTGTAAGTGTTCTCCAGACCTGCTTTTCCTTCAAAATAGCTTCTAATTCTCTAGATGCCTTTATCAATTTAAGAGACGTCCCCTGCAATCTATTTGGCAGATTCTCTTCCACGCCGTTCTCCAAAACTCTGCTAGCCTTCGATACGAGACATTGGGAATTTCTTATACCTTTTCGAATGCTTGTATTTACGGACACTAGGCGCCGGTCAATTGTGGTATTGTGACCTTGTTCAATACCCGACATCAGTATGATCAACTTCTTCCGCAGATTAGTTCAGAGCACGTCCAACTAGTGATTCGGTTAACACAGAAATGGATATATGAATTTTCGAGTACTTGGCAAGTGCTAGTACCCTTGGACAATGATGAGCAAGTGGGAGGGGGAGTTACAAATTCGCAGCCATATTTCGCACACAAAAATAATACGTACTCATACTCGGAGCATGTCCACTCGAAAGATATTTGAGCCGTGCTCTACCATAACAAGTGCAGCTATTGAGTGCTGGAGCTAAGTGAAATGTAGCCAGTTCCACTACCTATATGCATCTAGACAGCATAGAACTTCCAGTCTTCAAGAATGACAAGATAATGTTTTCTTCGGTCCTGTGGACGAGCCTGCTGTTCGACACACCGATGGCTATTGTTGCAGTTGTTACATATCGATGAACGATTTCAAGCCAGATAGGTCCGTACTACCTGCTCTTGTGCTGCCTGCTCTTGTGTATCCGGGCTAAGGAAGGAGCAGACGATACCAGCGAAAGTGCGGGACATGACAAAGGAAGCAAACTTCCGATGGGAGGAAGAAGAATTCTGGAGTCAGCCAGAATAATCTTGGATCTCATGAGGATCCAAGTCTGTGACAAAGGTGTGGATGACGACGGGTTCAGATTGCGAACATTCTAAACCTGGTTCTTTGGCAAGGACCTTGTGGAACCACAAAAGCCATGAAGGCCACGGCAGTCAAGAAAGCATAGCTATGAGAAATACCATGGCTTGATCAGGTGGTCGAAGAAGTGAAGCAATGATGTGGCCAAGTTATGATCGAATTTATGGTCATGTAAATGAACTCAGTGATATACCAATTTTGTTCAGTCATATCTGATAAATGATTATACATCTGGTAAAGTGCACTTAGTCTATGTCCTTTATTGAGAATCCCACATTTTCTTTATCTTTTTCTCTCTCTGTACTTTTAGGATATGGGAATATTATGACCTATACAGTATTTCCCTCCAATGTGTCGACAATGTACCATGCCGTACTTCAGCACGCCCACCTTCCTCAATAGTGGCCTATTCGGAGCTTTGTAGGAATAAGCGTTCTTCCATTGGTCATTCGCTAGGTCCTTCCATCTCTGTAATATTGTGGGCGTTCCCATGCTTACATGCATGTTGAGCATATACACTCTTCGTATGCGTGATATGCAGACTTATGAGAACCGGTCCTGAGGAAGAAGGTGAGAGTGACCTTGTGGAGAAAGGTGACCTTACAAGTGTGGAGAAAGTGGAGATATAGTGGAGAATAGGTGACCACTATCTCCAAGTTAAGCTTACGAAGGTTGCTATCAAGTATATGAATACAATGACATGAGGAGGCATGGTCATTTGGTATCTCATTATACAGTTATGTAAGTGACCAAGTTATATCATTGTGTTATTCTAAATTACTATATAATTGGGGTTTTCTGCCAGTCTTTGACCATCATCCAAGTTTTACTTAAGAGACTATAAGGCTTTCCCTAACTGAGAGTATTATACGTTTCAAATCTTCTCTCATCACTCTGTAATCCTGTATAAGGTACCTGAAATCTTAACAATGCATAAGTACTGCATCCTTGTCCTTCGGAACTAACATGAAGATCATAGCTTTTGGGTGTACGGGTCTAGGTAGAATTAGTTTATGGATGTGTAAGTACTAATTATCAGCTTCTCCGAAGTGCAACTGAACTAAAATTCAACAAACATCTCTGAGTCATCAGTGTCATGCTCAGTAGATGATGCACGAAGACGCACAGAGTGAGGAAAATCCGTCTTCGTACAATCCAAGTAAAACTTTCCATCATTAACCCACATTTTTAGTGAACATAGCTGGTGAGGTATATGGATTACCTTCTTCGAACCCAGTATTTCAATTTTAACACTTGGGCCACCATTCATAAGACACGTGAATTTCAACTTCAGTACTCCAGAAGTAATCACCAGCTTGGAAGAAAACACACGCTTGCGGCCCTCAAGACTTAAATTCAATATTCTTGGTCCATGAAACAATCCAGAGTTCCACCGGTTCATTGACCGGAGAGATGGGAGGCCCAAATCCAATTGTCCTCCATCTTGGTCCATCAAGTTCAAGGAAAACAATGTTGCCGGAAGGGTTAGGGTCAGGAATTTTGACATCGGATTCTCCAATTTCATTATGAGAATCTCCAATTGTGGAGGAAAAGTTAATGTTCGAGGGTCCTCAGTCGTTATCATGGCCCACTCTTTCAACCCTCTTGGAAGCTTCGTCTTAGTCCAGTCTTCGATGGCCTGGTCCCCAGCCAATAAAATTTCGAGAGTTGAAGGTAGACCGACGTCGGACATTGTTTTGAGCATGTTGTTTGAGATATCGAGAAACTTCAAGTCCGGAAACATTACGTTTCCAAAACTAGTAATCTTGTTGTTTTTAAGGTGTAGCTTTCTGAGCAGACTTGGGAACACGACACCGTCTATAGTGGTGAGTTTGCAAGCTTCAACAAAAAGTTCTTCAAGCAATGGAGGAAACTCCATATCTGCAATTGATATTCTTGAATTCCATTCTATATGTAAGATCAGAAGCAGATTGGGAAAGATACATTCTTCAATGCCAGTGGTGTTGGTGATGAACAAGCTCTGAAGTCCTGGTGGAAATGTTCTCAATACTTTACAATATTTGCAAGTTAAGCGTTTGAGGCGCTTTGGAAGGGCAAAATTATTCATGTCAACTGCACCGTCGATCACCATTTCGGTTAAGGTGGTGGGCCATTTTCGGATAGAATTTGTCATTGGTCTTGACGCGCATCTCAATGTCACTTTCTTTACCTTGGGAGGAACCAAAGCTAAATTACGGGATACATTCAAAAAACATTCTTCTATCTTATCAACAAAATCTTTTCTCGGGAATCGTCTTAGCGTTGCAGCATTGCCTTCGAATTGAATTCTTGGAATTGACAGCAAGAGTTCAGAATGTGACCGGATAACGTTCCGTACATAGCCGCCACCTTTATAATCAATGATTTTGAAGCATTGCACAATGAATCTTTTCGGAAGCAACCCATGTAATTGCGTAGAGAAACCATTTTTCATCATTCCACAGTAGCAGATTCTCTGTAGCATAATCTCCTTCGAAACCACCCTGAGAGGATCGCTCTCATGACATTCAGCGTATATCGAATACAATGTCGCATATGGGAACTCTCTTAGGATAGACTGGAGAATCTCAACTGGAAGTGTGGGTAGAGCCATATTGATTGATGCTAGAGTATTCTTACTTATGGGTTAAAGCTGTTCGTGATCGGCCTCTGATATCTCTTGAATTTCACTCTGTGACTACCCTAAGGATTTATACCTCCTTTATATTTTCCTCCTGATTTCGGTATGCTCTGGCAGAAAGCAATATGTTGCGTGCAATAATTTCCCTGGGTTGCAACTTTTGTTGCTGGGTTGCATGTAACCTCGAAGTATCTTTGTTGTAGGATAGGATACTATTCACAGTAGATCCTTATTCCTTAGAAGACAACAACTTTCAGAACATGACCGGCATTGGCGACCTCTGCCTGTGTCGCGTGGAAGCTTTTGACCTTTTGACCTCTTGAGCGACTTGTAGCTACTATCACTGGTCAACTCTGATTTACAAAAGAAGCATTTGCTTGACCATTGGCAAGCCCTAAACGGGGATGAAATACGTCCCGAACAGCTCCGCCCTTGCGGCTCCTCTTTACTGTTTTCTGTAAAAACACATGAGTCTGCACATGATTTGCAATGGAGAGCCAGCTGGTTGCCAATCACCGTGAGGTGTGGGATAATAGAAGAGTTTTTCGTTCGGCTATTATCGACTACGATGAATCAATTTCTAGGCATGCTTCAGAGTGCCTCCTCAGGCCGAGAGAGCGTGGGGCCAGTCGCAAGTACGCAACGATTTACAAAGTTTGTCTATGGCAGACTCTAGGGGCCCAATTCGACCTCATCTGGGAATTATAGTACTTGAACAAGCCCGAGAGGATGTTGGAGATGACGAAGAGGCGCTCTCGTAGTTAGGAAAGTGAAAGATGGGTAAAAGTATAGATGAAGGATATGAACGGAGATGTACCGCGGATTCTTAAAAATGTTAGTAAATGCAAAAAAAATGAAAGTAGATGCAAAAAAAAAGACATTACGCAATGAAATTTGAACTCCTAAGTCAAAAAACCACTCTTGATTGCATTTGAAATTTCAAGTCTGAAGCTTACTGTCGAATCGACTTTGAACAATTAAGCCTATCAATTTAGCCAGTTGCAAATCTCGTATTCTAATCATGAATCTAGTCAGTCTACACATTATTGTCAGACATCAAAAATCGTCGAATCCATTGCCATAGCCTCTTATCGAACAGACACCACCGTTTCCAAATTAACAGCTCTCACCCCTAATCACGCAATCAAATAGATTTGCAAAGTCATCCACATTTTACTGTGGCATTCTTGTCAACTATTTATTCCCCAACCTCACCCCACATTTCACCATCAGCACAATGGCTATCGACACTGAAAAATTCAACAGCGTGAAATATTCGGATTACGACATCCACTTCCACAAAGAAACAGATTCGGTGGATCCCGATGGAGTCTACGTTATCAACAAAAATTCCACTGCTAATCTGAAATATCCAGAGTATCTCCCATCATGGGACCCTAACCAGAAGTACGCTCCATTGAAGTTCTTCAAGCACGAAGAACCAGGAGCCAGAGCAGACAAAAGCTTTCCCAATCTTTTCCCTAAAGATAAGGATTTCCAACTCAAGAAAATTACCCCAAAGTTGGGAACCCAGGTGTCGGGCATTCAATTGTCTGAGCTAACTTCAGAAGGTAAAGACGAACTTGCCCTCTTTGTTGCCCAGAGAGGGGTGGCGGTGTTTAGAAACCAAAACTGGGCCCGCAAGGGCCCTAACTATATCGCTGACTACACCAGACACTTTGGAAGATTACACATTCATCCCACATCTGGCGCACCCAGAGGATCTCCAGAACTTCACATCACCTACAGAAGATCTGACCCCGATGAGTTTGAAAGAACTTTTGCTCACAAGAACAACAACGTAGGCTGGCACTCCGATATTTCTTATGAGCTCCAACCTCCAGGAACAACATTTTTTGCCGTTTTGGAAGGCCCCGATGCTGGTGGTGACACTATCTTTGCTGATACAGTAGAGGCCTATAATAGATTGTCTCCTACATTCCAGAAGAAATTAGAAGGATTACATGCTTTACATTCTTCTGTCAAGCAGGCCAACAATTCGTCTGGATATGGTGGTATCCAAAAACGAGAGCCTGTGGAACATATCCACCCATTAGTGAGAGTTCACCCAGCAACAGGACAGAAGTCGATTTATGTGAACAAACCATTCACAACAAGAATCGTGGAGTTGAAGCAGGAGGAGTCCGATTACTTGTTGAACTTCTTGTACAACCACATCGAGTCGGCTCACGATTTGCAATTGAGAGCTAATTGGGAGCCTGACACTGTGGTGGTTTGGGACAATAGAAGAACAGTCCACTCGGCCATTATTGACTGGGACGCTCCAGTGTCTAGACATGCAGTGAGAGTGACACCTCAGGCAGAACGTCCTGTTGAGAATTTGGGTGATTTGAATAAGCCAGAGGTAAGTCTTGGGGATGTGGCGGAAGCTCTTGATAACCTCACAACATGAGCATAGTGTGATACCGTGACAACTGAGTTCTTATCATGAAAACAAAATGCTTATCATGAAAACAACATTCTTATATTCGCAATACTTAGGCGTTATCTAGCAAGTAGTTTGTGGCTGCCTCGATATTCCAGTTCTCTTTTTCCAAAGCTTCCACAACAGTAGATTCAGAGAATCCCATGCCCACTAACTCTTCGATGGCCATAGTCCTAGAGCTGTCAACCGGAGGTTGCAGGGCAACATTGGCATTGCCGAATCCAGCAAAGAGCTGCTCCCACTCGTCGTTAGCATCTGGGACCCCACCTCCAGCAGAGAAATCTGGTGCTGCAGACTGTGGAGCGAATCCGCTTTCACCAGCACCAGTGAAATGATCGTCCATAGTGACTTCTTCACCAGGGAACTCTTCCGCATTATCAACTGCAGCAATCTTTAAGTCGTCAAAGTCGTCACCAAACAAGTCATCTTGCTGGATATCTTTTTCTTGCACAGCTGGTGCAAGGTCATTGAAGTCATCGCTGAATTCATCAACTGGAACGGTCTGTCCAGCTGCTGGGAGAGGCGAAATGTGGTCAACAGCGTCATCAAATCTCTCTTCAATAACATCATCGTCGTCGCCTGAAGATGAGCTCTCATCGTAGCTTAGCTCCTTGATTGGAGGAAATTCCTCCACAGTGTCAGGCGTCTCCTGGATGACGCCTTGAGCCAATGGATGTGTAGATCTGTCGTTAATATTGTCTAAACCTCTTGCCTCGTCAGCATTGACAATCTCGAACAGCTCTACTCCTGAAGAGATTCTCTCGCCTTCCGAATCCTCAAGGCGCCCCTCACCTTCTCTGATTTCGGTCAGGGAGTCAGCAGTTGAAGTACCTGGCATATCTTCCAAGGTTTCGCGCTCGCTGACAGCATCAATGTTGTCGTCCCGCACAGACAAAGATGGATTATTCTGAACGCTCGAAGTCATGGAATCGCTTCTTTGAACACCAACCAAAACACCTGGCATGCCTACCATTCCACCAACAACGCCAGCCGTAGCAGATTGAAATCTGTACTCAGAGTTGTCAGGCGATGTAATTGGTGTCTCAAAGCTTCCGGTTTGCCTATAGGAATCAGTCACTGCGGAAACAGAGCCAGTATGATTTGTTCTCTCATCATCTATTTCTGGGTATCTCTCTTTCAAGTCATCAAGATCCTCAGCACTGAAATCGGTAGTATCAAGCTGGGGTGGTTTGTGCTCACTTTCCTTGACATCATCTAGGCCAGTAATAACTTCGGTAGGCTTTTCCTGAACCTCATCACCCAATGCAGCAGCATTAGGCTCATTTTGCTTTTCAATTACAGTTGAAGCTTCCATGGTCTCATCAGCTTCGTTGCTGAACAGAAGGCTACCTGGAATTTGCACTTGTTCAGTCCCAACATCCTCAGCCACTCCCTTTGCTGTTTCTTGGACAGGGGCTTCAACCCCCTTTTGAATCGACTCGGTTACTGGAGGTGCAGTCATAACAGATTTCACTGGTTCAGAAGAACCAAGGAAATGTGAACCAGCCAAAGCAGCAGCACCTCCCACTGCTGCACCCACTGCAGCACTGACAGCAGTACCAACTCCAGAAGAAGACTTAGGTATAGGTTTCTGAGAAGAAACAGTTTTCAGAAGGGCCTCATTATGAAGTTGTAATTCCTTTGCCCGTTTCTCCGCATCAAGTCTGTCTTCCTCAGCCCTCTGAACTTGTTGCTCGTAATGCTGGATGTCCAGTTTGTGCTTCTCATTAGAATCTTCAAGATCGGAAATCTGACCTCTGAGTTCATCAACCTTGACAATAGCAACTTGAAGTTGAGATTTTCTCACATTAACTTCTTTTTCCAATTGGCTATTCTCAAGTGTCTTAGACTCAAGCTGTTTCTGGATTTCCACAATTTCAGCATTCAATACACCCAACTTCTCTCTCATGGCAGAGTTATTCTTCTGGAGCTCTTCAACAGCAACCTGCTTCTCATTTAGCTCACCAGAGACGTTATTTAGCTTTGCCTCATTGATAGAAGCCTCTGAGCGCAATGCCTCAGTCTCTTCCCTAGCAGTGGCCAATGTGGCCTCCACTTGCTCCACTTGCTTAACTTCGTTAGCGTACGAAGTTCTCAAGACCTTAAGTCTGTTCTCGATCTCTTCCTTGACAGCCAAAATACGAGTCAATTCCTGGTCAGCTCTTAGCTTCTTCTCATGCAAGTTAGAAGTTTGAGTGGTCAAGGATTTCACTTGGGTAGAGAGATTACCAATATTGGAAGTAGCCTCAGACAACTGGCCCGAAATCTCAGGATCTGCAAGCAAGTCTTGGTTTGTAACTTGACCAGAGATATCTCTATTGGGAACAGAAGGGCTAGCAGAACCAAAGATAGGAAATTGCAGTGACTGAGATGATTGAACGGGCTGAATTGGCCCAGTTGGTCTAGCTTTTGGAGGTGGGGGAGGCACTGATCTCAAAGCCTCGTAATCCACTGTCTTTTGGTTTGGCTGCTCAGGAGTCTCTTGAATTGGGACTCTTTGCGGAGTAGCAGAAGGGGTAATTGCCGTAGCTGGGGCAGTTTCAGACGATACACTGGGAACCAGCGATGGAACGTCTTCACCAATCAAACTTGGGGCATCACCAGACACTTGGTTAGCAAGCAATGACTGACCAAAGGTAGAGGTCGGCTTGAAAGAAGAAGTCAATTGTGTTCTAACCTTAGGCAAATCCGTGGAGTATGTCAAATCGCTCTGGGTGGAAGCCTTGCTCAAAGTTTGAGTTGGTGCGGGAGGATTTGTCACTTCAGGAGTTGGAGTGGTGAAAATGTCTGCAAGTTCATCTATTGACGACTTGGCAACAGGCTTCAGTGCTCTGGACACTTCTGGCGGTGATGTCACCGTTGGAACACGCTGTTGCAGCTCGATCTGATTGGTGGTTTGTTGAGGGACAGATGGTGTACCAAGGGAGGCAATCAACGAGCTGGGAACCACATTTGGCAATGAATGACCAGCCAATTTACGGTTGACCAAGAACAAGGCAATGGAAAACTCCAACTTGTTGAATATACCTGTGTTCTGAATGTCAGACAAGTCCCAAATGGCAGCAAGGTCGTGCTGGTCCAATCGAGAAGTCATGAGGTAGTTAGCCACCTGGTCAGGGTTCAAGTTTCCAGTTTTAGCCTTATCCAAGCTATCAAAAATGCTGTCCATCTGCTGTTTCTGCGCAGCCAGGACTGTCCATTCGGAGTTGACATCACCAGAAGATTCAACCGGAGTTTGTTCTGGGACAGGAGCCACCAGCGGCTGCTGCTGAGCAGGAGTGTGTTTTACAGTAGACTGCAGCGATACTACGGACGAGTAGGATGTTTGGCGTGCACCCAGAACCACCGAACTTTGGTTAACAGACTGCCAAACATGTTCAGGCAAAAATGGAGGCAATTGCTTGACTGAGCCGCTCAACAAGCCATGGATCAAGTGCATGGCCATGACAAATGCAGGTAACTCCAACGAACCGCGGTTGTTCAAGTCCACCAAGCTCCAGATCTGGCCCAAGGTGGCAGTAGGCAACCTGGCCTTAAGAAAAATATCTTTTGCAGTGGATCCATCCAAAAGGGCCGATTCAGACCCCGTGGTTTTCACAAACATCTGGCCAAACCTCTGGTAATCGGCAGGAGACACCGGCGAGATATTCTCCTGAGGAACGGACTGTAGCGTGGCAGTGTTCTGAGGAATCAAAGAACTGGGCTGAGTCTGCAACATTGACGAATTGGTTGGCTGAGCAGAGAGCGAAGGCATCGCCAAACCAGCAAATTTCGGCAACGGACCGGGCTTATCGGCTAAACCTGCTGTCGGATAATGGCCCGCTTGAGTATAACCAATAAGTCTCATGGCGTAGCAGAAACCAAATTGCGAGAGGAATCCCAAGTTGTTGTGGTCGGCAAGCTGCCAGATTTCTCCGAGAACATTGGGAGGCAATCCTGATTTCTCGAATGTGGCACGGGCTTTTTCGCCGGTGACGATCCCGCTGGCTTCCGGATCCAACTGCTTAAAGAGTTGGGAGTAAAGGGCCTTTTCGTCCTGCGTGAGGCCAACTTTGAAGGTTGGGGCAGCTACCGAGTTAGTTTGGAGTTCACGTGATGTATTTGGGGGTTCAATGGAGGGTACATACGCAGAGAAGTGCTCATTGTGGAGGTAGATAGGAGTGAGGGATATTAAGTGGTGGAGTTGTAGGTGGAGCTTAACACCCGTACACCAGGAAATTGAGTTGATATGAAGGAGAGTGGAGGAAAAGAATGAAAGAATTGGGGAGAGAGGTTAGCCAAATTGATTAGGGCCCCGGTTTCCTATTTGATGGCGCCAGAACGAGTTTCTGAGGTGTGTTGATTTCATACTTCTTGTGGTCGTTATCGTGGGGCAGTGCCAACTCACGAAACTACACCCGTACACCATGAACTAGCAAGCAAGGTATAGGACGGCTAATAGTCAGAAAGGACTCCAGATACATCTAAAGTTTTGCAGCGGGGGTTCAAATCCTAAATTGTATAAGTAGTTTCGATTATGTGCCAGTCTTGTGCTCTTTCATGGATCATCTTTCCTCTTGTCAGAAAATATCATTCACCATGAAAGTTGAGCAGCTGCCCTGCCAAATCAACCTTCTTGAATTTTATCGAACAAAACGCTGTTCAAAAGTTCCATTTCCATCCATTTCACAATTAAACCCCTTCCAACAGCTCGCTCTTGTAATATGATCCAAACATATACTATCCAACACACCCGTACACCAGGAACCATCCTCATCGCAGTCAAAAAATTTCATACCTTCAACTCCAAAAACCACCATACAAAATGAACAGAGGTAGAGGCGGCTTCAGAGGCGGCCGCGGTGGCCGTGGCGGATTCTCGCAGGTTCCACAAGGCCCTCCAGAATCCGTTTTGGAAATGGGATCCTTCATGCACCCATGTGAAGGCGACATTGTGTGTCGTTCCATCAACCTCAAGATCCCATACTTCAACGCTCCAATTTACTTGGAGAACAAGAAGCAGATCGGTAAGGTCGACGAGATTTTGGGCCCATTGAACGAGGTTTTCTTCACCATCAAGCCATCCGAGGGTGTGCAAGCCACCTCTTTCAAGGACGGTGACAAGTTCTACATTGCTCCAGATAAATTGCTTCCCTTGGAGAGATTTTTGCCAAAGCCCAAGGATTTTGGTCCTAAGCCCAAGAGAAAGTCTGGCGGAGCTCCCCGTGGAGGCGCCAGAGGAGGATTTGGTGCCAGAGGTGGAGCCAGAGGAGGAAGAGGTGGCTTCGGTGGTAGAGGCGGTTCCCGTGGAGGATTCGCTAGCCGTGGAGGTTCTCGTGGAGGTTTTGGGGCTAGAGGTGGTTCCCGTGGAGGTTTCGGAGGTGGTCGTGGAGGACGCGGCCGTTTCTAGTTTTTGCATGCTGCAAGTCCTTGTACTTTAACATTACATTACTAAATACACATTAAGCTTGGACCTATGTACAGATGGTGCTGCAGAGCACCGTCGTTGAATTTGAATCATCACATATCGTTTTCCCTTACTCTGGGCGTTCTGGTGACCCTCTTTCGTCTACCCTTATTAGCTTCATTGGAAATAGGCACCTCCACTTCCATGGACCGGCCAGGCCTCTTTATCAATCCGCAACTCTCCAAAATTGAAAACCTAATCGCCCGATACCCTTGCCGTCTCTTCAAGTATTTGCTTCCCATTCCGTTGTTGAATAGAATCTGAGGTAATGTGGCCAAGTCATTCAACCCAGCATCGTGGATTATTGTTTGAAAATGGGTGATCATTCTGCTGTTCCCTTCCTTGACAAGCTCATATGCTTCCAATCGCTTTTCTACGTCGTGCTTGGGAGGATGGAAGTTGGGAGATGGGTACTTCTCCAATGCGACCTTATCCACTTTAGTGAAGATAATATCAAACGGCGCTCCACACTCCACCAAATATTCTATCAAATGTACATCATCCTCATTCACGCCAACAGTCCCATCGATTACAACATATGTTCGTCTGAGGTGTTTCCTCTTGCGAATATACTCCATCACTAGCTTTCCCTGGGATTCCTTTCCAAATCTTCCATAGCCAGGACTATCCACAAGTCGGAGTTTATTTCCCACATTAAAGAAATTGAGAAACTGGGTGTATCCTGCTTTCTTGGACACTCGGGCATACGGTATTTCTGCCTTGGCGGCCTTTGCATGGTGTTTGCTAAGCAAAAGATTGTTTATCAAAGTCAGCTTTCCTGCGTTTGTGTGGCCAAGAAGCAACACCTCGGGAAGTGGTTTGAGCAAATTAGCTTGAATACCATACGAAGTCCTTGTTTTTGAGAGACTATCGTGGTATTCCGACCAATTGGTGAGATCCACCTTCTCCAACTTTCTTTGTCTGATTTCCTCCATTCTGGCAACTTTGACATCAGGAAGTTCGTCGTAACGGACACAAGTGTACTCGTGTTTCACTTTGGACCCAGTAAATAACGATTCTGCCTCGTCTATTTGTCCCGATGTTGGTTGTTGGTATTCTGGAGCTCGGAAGTAGTTATTGAGGTCATCACAGGTGTAAATGAACCGGGAAAAGTCTCCGGTGGGTGCAATATCAGTTTCAGCAACTTTCGGCAGTTTTTTCTTACCGATGCTGGGCACTGGAGTCGGCTTCGGTAGCGAATTAACTAGGTAATTGACCGAAGCTAAGCTTCGACTATGGAGTCGCGAGAACATGGCGTTGGGAAGCCGAAAAGTCGAATAAAAAGTTGGAAATTAAACTGTAACTGATTCAGCAATGTACTGCAAAAAGATTTCTGGTCTAGGTCCCCAAAGCTATCAAATCACGGCAATATGAGTCCACCACCATGTACAAAGAAAAGTATCTAATATATAGGATCCATTGTTAGCATCTTCTACTTCTCTAATCTACGGGTAACAGAGTTGGAAGTTGGTCGTGAAGCTCAAGTTTAGTTCAGATTTCCCCAACTGCCCCTCACAAGTAATCTACAACGCTTCATGATGCTCCGGGTTTCTATGTTGTGCTGTATGTGAATCTCCCCCACATCAACGTCGATATTTACTAACATTGCCAGTATTTTGTGCCACGCTCTTGTTTGCGGCTTATCTAGGGTTTTCTCTGATCCAATTGAACCATGACAAGGCGATTCACTTCATAACATTCTTCATCTTGACCGTCGAATTCTTTTTCATGTGGCACGCATATCGGCCATGGAGATTCACGTTTGTGGTGATGACTTTGGGCGCCAGTATCCTGCTGGAGTATGTCCAGAACATCATAAACCCCAACCGACGGTTTGATTACGTGGACATTTTGTTTAATATGCATGGGAGTGGTCTTGCGTTGGCCATGTGCTGTTTATATGCGAGACGACCTCCGATTGACTTTGACCTGGAAAGCTCGCCTGAGACGCCGTCTTCCGAGATGGAAGATTATGTGGATGTTCGGATGGACGAGATAGAACGGGTGTAGTTGGAGTTGTAGATTTAGGGGACGGGAGAAGTAGTGAAGAGAAATGAAATGGTAGACGAAAGGGAAAGTACCGACGTAGGCTAGAAAATGAGGCAGAGAATGAGGAAGATAATGAAGAGTTGGAGAGGAGAACGAAAATATTACTTCTCAGATCGTCGCAAAATGCACCAAGTAGTAGTACTTTATTGAGTCATTATGCGAGAGAACAATGTTCAAAAGAACCAGCTCAAGGTATAATTCAAGAAAGAAAATAAGAGGTATAATTCAAGAAAGAAACTAAGAACTGTGCACCAATACCTAGTTCTTCACTCACAAGCTCTTCACTCAGAAACAATGCTTTCACAACTTTCTGTTGTGCTTCAGTCTCCGCTTTTTCATTTCCTATTGACTAATCTTAGTAATCGAGTTGTCCGCGAAGGGAAGCTACACCGTCCTATAAATACGTAAACCCCTCAAATTCTCGAATCCACAGATGTCTGGCAACATTAAAAGTTACGATTTCCACACATACTGGAATGACGCTGATGTGGACGAACGGAAGTTCAACATCGAGTTCAGAGATAAGGTCAAACAAGAATTCGCAAATGAGTTGAAGGCTGGTGACCTTCGCATCCATGCCATGTGGGAGAAACCCATTGGACCGCATCCGGTTCCAATGTGGGAATTGGACACAGGGGGAAAGTACGAACCCGAGCTATTTGCCCGTGTGTTGGCGTTCTACCAATTGAATCATGGCAAGTTATCAGTGTTGATTCACCCTAGAACTGATGCAGGAGATTTGCCTGATCACACCGACTATGCGCTTTGGTTGGGCCACAAGCAGCGACTCATTACTAGTTTTTTGAAATAGGAATATTAAGAGAAGGTTCAAGAAGCGCAGCTGACGAAATTATGTGGGAATCTACCATCAGTACTTCATGTAGAAATGAACGAACAATCGATGTGCGAACATTCGGTCAGAATTCACTTGCCTTTGATTAGGAGTGTTCGTACTGTCGGTTTCACCAAGAATACTCGAAGGGTGGTGGGATGCACAGGTAATCCTCCGTGAGTTGGAATTGAATCCGTTAAATTTGGATACTTTGCTGGAACTACAAATCGCCGCATGCTCTGGATTATTGACAGAAACCCATATTCTTGAACCATATTCTTGTTCTCATGGTCTCAATTATTCCTAATTTTCTCAATTATTCTCATATTCTCAATTATTCCTATTTTCTCAATTATTCCTATTTTCTCAATTATTCATCCGTTTCACAGAATCAGTTCCAGCCTTCCAAAAGGGGCCCTTTACTCACTGTGTAATTTGAATAACCACGCTAGAAAATATAATTTTGCATCGAAAAAAAATAATCATTGGCAAGGATGGAGGATCTAACTTAAGAGTGGTGGATCTGAGAATAGACATCGGAGCCAAATATCTCACGTTTTACCTGTTTCAACTATTTCAGCGGCTCTTCCATCTGTTTCCCAGAATTTTCCTCAGTTTTCTGCCATCCCGTTAATTTCCCTGCTATTCCCTTCCTTTCCCCGCCTTTCCCTAATTTTCCATACTTTCCCACTTCTTCCTTCTAATGCTTATCTTGTCCCTGCACAATAATCCCATTCATCATTGTCTCCTATTAATGCCCAACACAAAGTTAAGCAAATCTTGTCAAAGCAACTACTCTCTTCAAAGGAGCGCTTCCAAATTTCCAATTCACAGACTTTGCCTTCATTGGCAATCTCTACTCGACATTCTTCCTATTCGCAGATTTACCACATCACCTCAATCTACAACTAGACTCCGCCAACCCAACCGAATAATAATCATTATCCTTTCTTACATTTCCGATCCTTTCCATTCTTTACGATCTTTCCCATACCTATTTGTCGCCATCACTTTCGTCCAGTCGTTATCAAAAAGTGTCTATCCAGCATACTCCACCAAAACACTTGGTTTGTGTGCACCACCGAATAAGTTGTTGCTAATTATTCGTATAACTTCGTCAGTGGACTTCAAAACTTTCTCCATCCCGAGACTGTCTCCATGTCCGAGACTCAGTCCACCTCGGGAAATCCCCGAATAGCCTTGTCGAGCCACCACGATGACGCCTCCACTCAAAACACCATTATTACTGATGCTGTGGAATCACAGCCACAAACACCCACAACTCCGCCAGGAAAAATGCCGGCTCGAAACTCCCGCTTTGGCCTGGATCTGCAAAACGTCATTGGTAATGCCTTCAATTTCTTACTCAGCAAGTCCGACCCTCAAGAAAGGAGATTTGCTAGTGATTCTGAAGAAGAGGCTGGCGATTTAGATATGCCTTTTAGCGGAGCTGGAGAAGGTGAGAACGGCGACTACAACGATCACACGCCTGCGCTTTCCGAGCCTTTGAAGGCCAAGAACGGCGACTCCCAGACCGCACATTCCGGCCCCGTTTTGAAGCTTCCCAATTTCTTCAACAGAAACCCATCGGAACAGTCTTCAGCTCAGAAGTCGACTGAAGTTGTCCACGACGAGAAGGGAAGTCACAAGCCACGTAAAATATTCACTATTTTCCGCAAGAAGAACAAGGACAGGGATCTGCGTCCGGACGTGCCCGAGGAAGAAGAGTTCAACTTGGATGAGTTTGACGAAGATAGCGAGGCGCGTGAAAGAGCGGTGGGGCTCATCAATACGTTGGCGTTGGGAAGTCCCGCCATCAACTTGCTTGCGTCATGTTTGTGCGAGGACGAGTACGGAATTGTTCGTGCTCCGCTTCTTCTTAACCTTATTGGAATCAAGGTCACCGACATTTCTGCCTCTCCAATGACCAAGAATCGTAAATTTCAGATCGATCTCGAGTACGGAGTGCTGCCTCAACGTCTAAAGTGGTCGGTGGAGAAAACCGCCAAGGACTTGTTGTATTTGCACTCTAGGTTCAAGTTGCTGGTGTTGAGAGGTACCTTCAAGTCCGAAGAGCTCCCCCACTATCCAGTTCCTCCCCAGTTGAAGAGAAAAAGTGCAAAAAGAATGTCCCGGGGCAAGTCTGTTGCGGAACCTCTTCCTGTTCCTCTGCTTGCGGAACGACTTGACCAGAATCTTTCTCTGCCACATCAACAAAGAGACGGGGCAGCCGACGACTTATCAGTTGTCAGTGACCAATCCAGAGATCACCATTCCGCTTTGAGATCTTACTTGAGCAGCGTGTCTTCCTTGGCATCATTGGATACTACCTCGCCTGAACAGTTGCGTAGTCGCATGTTGAATAACCAGAAACACGTGAACGAAATTGCAAAATATCTCACCGACTTGACTCAGGCGTGTGCAATGAGGCCTCAATCCAATCGACTCTTTCATTTTTTTGAGATTTCTCCTCTTTCTGCTTTGCTTTCATACGAAACAGGATACATCGGGAAGCAAGGTTTTGTCCACATTGGAGGAACCGCCAAATCCCAGGGCTGGCGTGTTGGTCATTTCAAGGCCAATGATTTGAAGGGTATGATTGATAGAAGATCTGAAAAATGGTGCATGGTCAGGAATACTTACGTGATGTACGTGTCTGACATCAATTCTACAACACCTCTAGAAGTATTCCTTGTGGATCTGGCCTTTAAGATTCATTGCAAGGGTGAACTGAGAGTCGATAGTAGGGGTTCAGAGACAGACTCTGAGATTGATGAAGACTTTGTCGACATTCGAATGGAAGCTGCCGAAAAAGGCTTACAACATGTTCAAAACAAAGTGTTCAAGCATTTGCGGATCACTCTTGAGAACAATGAGAGGAAGCTCGTTATCATACCGAAATCCGAGAAAGAACACAAACTCTGGATGTTATCTTTGAACAAAATGATTGCAAATAACCCCTGGGCAGAAAAGCATCGCTTCGGTTCTTTCTCTCCAATTAGGAAGAATTGCATGGCTCAGTGGTTCGTGGATGCCCGCGACTATTTCTGGGCGGTTTCAAGTGCCATTGAAATGGCCAAAGATGTGATCTTTATCCATGACTGGTGGCTCTCCCCTGAGATCTACTTGCGTCGTCCTGCCAATGGTAACCAACAATTCAGAATTGATAGACTTTTACAGAGAAAAGCTCTGCAAGGTGTGAAAATCTTTGTCATTGTTTACAGAAATGTTGGTACAACTGTTCCAATCGATTCATTGTACACGAAGCATTCCATTCTTTCCCTTAACCAAGAGAATATCCATGTGATCAGATCTCCAAATCAATTATTACAGAACACATATTTCTGGGCTCACCATGAGAAAATCTGTATTATCGATTACACAGTTGCGTTTATGGGTGGTATTGATTTATGTTACGGAAGATATGATACCCCAGATCACGTTCTAACGGATGACTCACCAGTGGATTTTGATGGGCTTGACCCTAATATTCTCACAAAGGATGAATTTACGAAGTTTAGAACGTTTCCGGGAAAGGATTACTCCAATAATCGTGTGAAGGACTTCAACAACTTGGATAGGCCATACGACAGCATGTACGACAGAAACATCGTGCCAAGAATGCCATGGCATGACGTGCATATGGTGATGTCTGGAGAAGGTGCCAGAGATCTCTCAAGGCATTTTGTTCAAAGATGGAATTACTTATTGAGACAAAAGAGACCTAGTCGTTTAACCCCACTTTTGACTCCACCTCCAGACATGACTCCAGAGGAGCTTGCAGGATTAGGATTGGAGGGGACTTGTGAAGTCCAGATTATCAGATCAGCAGGCAATTGGTCGCTTGGATTGAAAGATCGGGAACAGAGCATCCATCAAGCGTACTTAAAATTGATTGAGGAATCCGAACACTTCGTTTACATCGAAAATCAGTTCTTCGTGACCTCGTGCTTCATTGATGGAACTGAGATCAAGAATAGAGTTGGCGATGCTCTTGTCGACCGTATCATTCGTGCACACAAAGAAGGCACTGCTTGGAAAGCTGTGATTTTAATTCCTCTTGTTCCAGGATTCCCGTCTCAGGTTGACAAGGCTGACGGTTCTTCTGTCAGAGTGGTCATGCAATGTGAGTACATGTCGATCTCTCGTGGCACAACATCACTCTTTGCAAAATTGAGAAAGTATGGTATTAATCCAGACGACTACATTCAGTTCTTTTCTTTGAGAAAGTGGGGGTTCATAGGACCTGACAGGTCACTTGTTACTGAGCAGCTTTACATTCATGCGAAGACTATGATTGTGGACGATCGTGTGGCCATTATTGGAAGTGCCAACATCAACGAGCGTTCCATGAGAGGATCAAGAGACTCCGAGGTGGCTGCAATCGTACGTGATAGCGAAATCATCCACTCAACTATGAACGGCGAACCATATGATGTTGGAAGATTCCCTCATACTCTTCGGCTAAGACTTATGAGAGAACATCTCGGTGTGTCGGTGGACATTTTGGATGTTGTTGAGAGATTGTTTGATCGTTATGAATCATTTGCGAAAACCGAAGAGGGTATCGCGGCTGCATCTAATCTTTTCAAGAAACAAACCAATCTTGAGTTATCCGCAGCTGTTGAAATGGCTTCTCGAGACATTCTCAACAAGCCTGATGGCACTGACCGCTGGAAATCTCATTGTAAGAAGAATGGCTTGTCCACTGATGTGATCAAGGTTCCTGAAGACATTCGCAAACTGACTGCTCCAATCCCCGATTCTAAGCCTATGCCTCTTTCATTCAACAACAGAACTGGCCCACACGAGGCAAACAAGGGTATCAGAGATGTGAAAAAACATTCTTACGATACACGTGTTCAACAAAGCACTGAGCATAAAGTCGATGTTTTTGGCGAAGGTATTGACAAGTATAGATCCAATCTTGGACACAAAGCAAGATTGGATAGCGCCAGATTCCTCAAGGAATTGTCTCAACGTGTCATGCGCGACCGTCCTAACGACTATTTCTTGCCTGATGTGGAGAGCGTTTTACTGTTTTTGGAGCTGGATGATCACGAGTTACAAGACAATATGAACGAGTGGTCAGAAGAAGTACTCCACAACAGAAACTTGGAAAGATGGCTGCTTCTAAAGAAAATTGCTTACTTGCAACGTGTGGCAACCAAGACTACCAAAGAGAATCAAGAGGAAAGTGCTAGGAGGCTTGCTGCTGGATTACCAGTCAGCAATAATGACCACGGATCTAGTAAGCCTTCCACAAGAAATTCCGTTGAGGATATGCGTCGCAGCGAGAGTGCCGATCCAGAGAAATATGTGCCACCGTCTGTTAATATTGCTGCTCCTTCCTTGGGTGAACGCAAATCTCCTCAAGATGCTGATCCAGAAGAAGTTGCACCTGATATTGAATCTCCGGAAAAAGAATTCCCAGAGAGAGATGCGTCGGAAAGCTTGCATTTAGATGCAAATACTGAGAGTATCCCAGTTGTGTCATTGGATGAAAAGCAATTCAAAGAGCAAATGCGCCAAATAGAGCTGATCGGAGTGGATAACGCTTCCAAGTTTATGGATCCATACGGATTTGAAGACCCATTGGATCCAGATTTTTATGAAGATATCTGGTTTGAGAATGCTAGGAAGAATACGGATCTTTTCCGTCTTGTGTTCCACTGTCAGCCCGATGATTTTGTGACTAACTGGAAAGAATACAAGCGACACATGACATTATCTGACGCATTCAAGCTTGCACAGGTCGAGGAAGCGAAAAATAGAAGAGAAAAGTACCGTTTCGATACTGAGAGCAATTTCGGGAGCGAAGCGACTGCCACCCTACCCAGAAAATTTGGCCAGACCATCAGCTTGCCAGAGTTTAGTGATGAAACTGGTATTTTGGGTGAAATTCCACCAAGTGATAGCATCCGCTCCAGTGTGAAGAAGACCAAGAAAGGTCTTAAGAGGAAGTTCAGACCCCAAGGCACTATAATGGAAGGCGAAGAACAGTATGATGCTGAAAGAGAAACCGAAGATGATGAAGTCGAAGATGATGAAGACGAAGAGGAGAATGGTTTTGTTGACGCCGAGGATGGTGGTGAAGAACTCAACCGTGGTGAAACCCCGCTGACATCTACAAGTGGAAGCCCAGACCTCGAACATGGTGGAGGGAACGAAAAACGCAAGGCTCCAAAAGCAAAGCATCTGAAGGCTAGAAGACGCGCTGGAACATTCAGCAGAAGAAGAAGAATTAACAACGGTGACCAAATTTTTGACCGAGAATCAGCACAACGTCTTCTTGAAGAAATCAACGGGCATCTTGTGCTCTTTCCCGTGGATTGGCTTCTGCGCGAGCTTGAAGGTGGAAACTGGTTTTTCAACACAGACAGAATTCCACCAATCGAGATTTATGATTAGACACGATAATATTGAAAAATGCATGACTCCCAATAATTCTTACAATTAATCAATCTCGTGTTTCCACCAGCTTCATATAGTGTAGTAGTGCACCTACAAAAACATCACCTACAGATTCTCCATCCACGAGCTAGACACCTGGTAATGTTCTTACAAATTCTATCATACGTTGGAGTGGTGGTGGGATTCTTGTTCCTCGTGCTAGCCATTGCACTGGGCCTCTACTACATTTCCGAATTGGTGGAGGAGCACACCGAGCCCACCAAACGTTTTCTTAAACGGTTGATCTACGCAATTATCACACTTCTTGTTCTCTTGTGGCTTTTCGACAATTTCCCCTTCAAGCTCACGTTGTTCTCGATTGTTTCCTACTTTATCTACTTACAGAACTTAGCCAAGTTTCCTTATGTTCAATTGACGTCGCCCATTTTCCTCGCGTCGTGCGTTTTGGTGATTTTCAACCACTTCTTATGGTTTGATCATTTCCACAACCCATACATTCCTCCTCTTGAGGAGAGGTTGAAGGCCAGTTATCGTCCGCCAAGAATCCCTCTGTTTATGGAAGTGTGTTCTTTCTTTGGATTAATTGTATGGTTTGTGCCTTTTGCCTTGTTTGTTTCGTTGAGTGCCCACGATAACTTACTTCCACACCATATGGAAGTTCCGGACGCCAACAAGAAGAAGAACACTGGATTAGCGAAGTTGGTAGTTGGCAGGATCCGTGACTACATCTACGCGGTGAGCAGAAGTTTGGGCTATGAGTTGGACCCCCACTATGGCACCATAGTGTAAATAGCATACGGGATATTAATACAGAGACAGCCTCGATGGATCCCGTAACCTCAGTTTCTGGATATTTAATTGATCATATTTCCGAATCACCGATTTCTGTATTGCCATTTCTGAATCACCGATTTCTGTATTTCCATTTCTGAATCACCGATTTCTGTATTGCCATTTCTGAATCATACCATCTCCGAATTATAACGCTACGGTTGTTATGTATTCCAATTTGATTATAGTTTCCAAAGCTCCAACTATCTATCATCTACTCTACAGCGTTCTATGCACAGTATCCTTCCATTCCTAAGCCAAGAACTCCTTCACTGGGGGCCCAATGTGATCCAAACTCAACAAAAACGTATCGTGTCCGAAATTGCTGACATCGGTGCCCAACTCAAAGTACTTGATGTTGTCCTTTGCCTTGCTGGTCGACCTCAAAACATCAGCGATTTCCCTTTGCTGCCATACGGGGAAAAGAATGTCTGATTCCACCCCGATAACCAACACTTCCTTGTCGGAAATCTTCCTCATGCCTTCCTTCAAGTCGTTCAATGCCTCCTCCGGAGAAATCGTAGCCTTTTGGATACGTTCCTGGTACTTTTCTTTCGGAACGTTATTCTCATCGTTGGGCAAACCACTAGTAGTGGCAGCCTCCATTCTCTGGCGGAGTGCCTTGCTTCGGTTTGCCACACCCAAATCGAAAATATCCATGGCTTTCAGCACGTACAAGAGTGAGTTGGCATCGTACTCCAAACAGAACTTTTCTCCGGCATGGTCCAAGTAGGTCTCCACCAAGAAGTCGGGACAGAACGCAATAGGCTTGCTCTCGTCGGCTCTGTTCCTTCCAAATCGAGACTCCCATTCAGGTCCAGAACGATATGTTACAGTAGCGATTTCTCTAGCAAGTTTCATCCCCACATGAGGAGGAATTTTGTCGTAGTAGAAGCCTCTATTCCAGTTGGGATCGCTCATCAACACCTGTCTCTGGGTATGACGCAATGCAATAGAATATGGATGAGATCTGGCACATCCACTGATGCTCACTACCTTGCCCACTTCATCAGGGAATTCCCATGCGTAAGCCAACGATTGCATTCCTCCCATGGATGCACCAACCGTGGCATGTACCTTTGAAACGCCAAAAACATCTCTGACCAACTCACGTTGGGCACGTACCATGTCGTTGACACTGATGATGGGGAACCTTGTTCCGTAGTAGTCGTTGTTGGCTGGATCGCGAGATGAGGGACCCGTGGATCCGTAGCACCCGCCCAAAACGTTTGTGCACACAACAAAATACTTGTTTGTGTCGATGTACTTGTCTGGGCCAATGAAATTTTCCCACCAACCAGGCTTGGTGTTTTTGGGTTGGGACTTGGCATGGGAAGAGGCAGAAAGTCCGGTATGAATAATCACCAAATTGTCCTTTGCTGGCGAAAGCTCGCCCCAAGTCTCGTATGCGATCTCAAACTCTGGCAAGAAGCCGCCATTATCGAAGATGATTGGCTTTTTGCTATGATAAACCTCGATTCCACTCAGAACAAACGAGTAGCTGGGTTCGGGACCTCCTTCCAAGGAGGTGACCTCTGAGTTACAAGACTCTGCCTGTTGGCCAGCAGCGTTGGCCAATTTCTCTGTTTTTTGTTCCATCTTGTCGAGACAAGGAAACGTCAATTGAGGATTCAGACTTTCTCTAGGTGGTGATGTGGTTGGAGTAAAGGATGATGTTATGGGCCGGGCTCTGGCGGCAATGGTCGAGAACCTTGCAACAGTGGAGGGCACAACCCGCAACTGGGGACGTAGTTTCCACATTCGCGTCACAATAGTGGAATTGCAATGGCAAGTAGACATTACAAATCAGTATCTGAAAATTTGTAGTCACGTGAAGTTGCATCAGGCTTATCGTCCTGCAGAAAACCTAATCTGGGGTAATCTAATGAGTACATCGGGCCTGGATGTAGGAAGTGTGAGTAGAGGGGAGAAAAAGGTGCCTAATGAATTGACGGACTTTTTCAGAATAACGTTCATTTGAGGTCACATCTTGTCAATCCTTTTGCCCTTCTTGTCTAAGACTGAATTTATTATTATTTCTTAGTGTTAATGAAGACTACGTGATTGTCTGCTCTGGTTTTGAACGGAGTTTGAATGTGTAGAAATACAGGAAAACTTCCTTCCACTTTAGTTCCCTTGCATGAGAAAGATAATTCGATGGGTTATTCTTAGAATCTATAATGGCACTTATGAACTCACTGCCGCCATGACCACATTTGCATCTTGCCCGAGTTCTATATTAAGTAACGGATTATCTGCGTGACAGTAATAAGTATTACAGCATGGCCCAAAGGAAATTCTCCAAGTAGCCGGAAATCTGTCATTATCTACTTCCATCGAAGCACATATTCGTCCCTGTTCTCCCGTTAAGGAATACATATGCAAATTCTCAGATCGCGCAAATGAATCGAATGATTTGAAAATTCACTTTTTCCAATTTTTTCTTGGATTTCAATACATGAATCAAATATCAATCTGCTTACATTCTTATCGTCAATGTGATTAACCGAGGCAGAGTTCCAATTATCTCAGAATTTGTGTCCTACCCGATTAGACATGATGAGCCTGTTCAATGAAGCAAGGTGAGGAATACGAGCTCTTGTGAAGCTGATAACATCTGTTCTAGGTTTCAGGCTGAAAGATGATGTGCTCATCAGCTTCCTCCCTAATTCCAAGATGCACTTGTCTCATCCATTAAAGTGAGAATCACTAATTGAATTTCAACAATAATTCTCCTGATTCAGAATATTCTCCAGAATTACAGCATTGTGAGCATCTAAAGCAACGATACCGACACTTTCTGAAAGACGTATGACACTCTCCAAGAAAAACCTAGCACTACCAGGCTCATTGTCTCTATCAGGAAAGTAACAGTCTCGCTTCGAATCCCTTCTCCGTTATGACGGCTGGGAATGCCTTTAGTTTACAGCCTTCTAGATCTGCTCTAATATTTGTTACTCTAATAGGTGCATGTAAATAATCTGTATGTTAGCTGTTCGACATTATCGGCCAATCGATCTTGATTGAGCGGTCTTCGTATCTGGTTAAATTTACTGTGAAAAGTAGGTCATACTATCTGATTATAGTTATCATGTTCCAAGCATCGTTTCAGGGCCAGTTACATCCCTGCTTACATGCAATTTGCTTCAATGTTTGTCCATTTAAGGTGGTATTTCATTATTTGTTTGAACAACATCTAAAAATGTCTTCATTATAATTCTTCATACACTTTGGTATTTATGCAATTTCTCTTCTACAGAGCTGAGCCAGTAAACTTTTCTTCAGATTTCTAAACCGTAGCAATCTGCATTGAATACATGCGAGCCTCGTAATCTCAGCGAATTTCATAATCATGCCATGTATCAGCGCACTTTCTCACCCCATCTGGTCGTGCCCAGATTTTCAGCAATTCTTCCGACCATACGACCATGAAGTTTCAACCTGAATTTTACCTTCTTTCAAGTTCTAGATAACATTTTTTGTCATGACAAAGGTGATTGTTACGGGAGCTGATGGATTTATCGCAGGGCACACAATACACCGGCTCAATATCCTAGGGTACTCGGTGGTTGGTACGAGTAGATTAGAGAAAAAGGCACAGAAGTGCGAGAGACGTTTTCACAATTTTGAATGTACCGTGATTCCAGATTTCACCACGGAGAATGCTTTTGACGATGTGGTGCAAAACAACCCCGATGCTCTGGTCTTCATCCACATCGCATCACCAGTATTCCTAGAAACTGGCAATACAAAGGACATGGTCAACCCGGCAATTAGAGGAACTCTTTCCGCATTGCAAGCAGCAAATAAATTTGGTACTATCAAACATTTTGTCTACACTTCATCCATTGCTGCCGTATACAACACCACCAAATCGAATCCAAGTGAGGTGTTCACGGAAACACTGTGGAACGATACCACTCTCGAGGAAGCAATGACATTTACTTCCCAGGCTTATGGAGGATCTAAGGCTTTAGCCGAAAAATTAGCATGGGCTTTCATGAAGCAGAACCAGCCGCAATTCACTCTCACAGTAGTAAATCCAGCAATCGTCTTTGGACCGCAGATATTCAATTCAGACGCCAAAAGAGGGTTGCGTAACTCTGCCGGAATTATTGAACACTTTCTTAAGTTAAGAAAACATGATGAAATCTCCGACTTCGATGGCTACGCCGTGGATGTTCGCGATGTTGCTAACTTGCTTATTGCAGCCTTTGAGAATCCCAATACGTACGGCAAACGGCTAATAGCCAGCTCCGAATTCTCCAACGGACAAAAGATTATAAATTTGATTAGGAAAAACTTCCCTCATACTGAGGAATTTTTGCCGATTGGCGAGCCTGGTACTGAACATTTGGCAGCCAGTCAGTTTTCTATCATTGACAATCTGGCCACCACTAGAATTACAGATATAAAGTGGATTACTCTTGAAAGAATGGTCAAGGATACTGTTGCCCAGCTATTGAACGAGGATCCTCGTTTGTAAGGGATATTATCATGTAAAAATGGGATGGATGTGGATGGTAGATGATAACTGATTAACGTATGAAACAAACGCCAGTAATCAAAAGGTACTAAATTTATTGGTTTTGGAATGGATAAATGAATATAAGAAACGCAACATGAATAAAAACTACGAGCACTCTATCGTCTACGTTCTGACTCTTTCATCTACCTACCTGACCGTATCGTACTGCAGGGTCAATTCAATCATCACTATCCATTTCAATGAACCTACCAAAAAACCCTTTGATTGGTGCCTCGCTACTATATATTGGTATATTTGTAATCACAATACCGATATGGATATTCACCGAACTGAAAAAACACTTGATCTCTTCTAATCCATTTTTGGCCGCAGTCAACTCGATCTTCGTCCAAGACCTAGGTTATGTGTGGTTTACACTAGCCTTTACAAGCCACTGCTTTCTTTTTGCAGATGCCAATGACACCATTCCAACTCCAATTGTGGTCCAGCAACTCCTCAAATACTTTCTCAACTCTGTGTGCTGGATAGTTGTCAATATCTGGTGGTTTGGTCCTCTGTTAGTAGAGAGACTCAATAGGGCCACAGGGGGCCACTGTATTGCCAAAGATCTCCAAATAGTGGATTTGGGGATGCAGAGATGTCGCCATAGCGCCAATCACAGCTGGGTGGATGGTTTTGACTTGCTGGGCCATTATTACTTTTTGCTTACCCTGAGTCTTCTACTCCTCCATAATAGGAGCAATCTACCCATTGTATCGGGAGAGACACGAAGCCAACGAATAATTTCTATTCTGATCTTTGTTCGTGCCCTCTCTGCATGGCTTCTCATGGTGTGGTTTCTTGAGTTTTGTGTGACCAGTATTTTCTTCCACACTGTGGGAGAACGAATGGCTGGATTGGTGGGGATTCCGGTTGTGTTTGGTGTGCTCTATGTGGAGAAAAAGATTTATCCGGAAATCGAATTCTGTGAGTCTGAAGTTGAGGAAGGCTGAGTCAGAACCCAGATCATCTTCAATGTAATTTCGGTAGGTTATTAATAGGCGAACTGGCACTATTCCTTTTGAGGGGTCTACGAAACTTCAAGCATATCACTAACAAGCATGTCATCTGAATGCTATTTCCGTAGGCATTTTCAGGTACTTCAGTGCAATTCAACATCATTCTACGATTGAAGCTAAATTTGTCTGTAGTAAGTACACAAGTTTGGGACGCAGACAGTTTTCGGAACTACTTTCATGAAAATTATTCGCAGGCGATTTTCAAGAAAGTTTTATTTTTAAGGACCTCTCTTCGATCCCCATTTCTAACATACTTTCTTTTCATATCGCACTTTCCCACACAATCTGAAAACTTCTACTAACTAAGATACATCCAGAAAAACTTGCAACTCCAATAGGCAACCATGCTAACAAAAAAAATCAATATTCCAAAGTCATTGAATTCAAAACCTTTCTAAAAATACCCTAGTTTTCCAATTCGATGACCACGATAGAATTCCATGCACGGCTAGATCCAGATTTCAAAGCACCTGCACAGCAGAAGAGACGTTTTTGCGTTGGCCGCAAAATTCTCGCATTCCTATATAATCTGGTCTTATCTACTATCAGCACATCAACCTTTTAGCCATGACTATTGAACATCTAAAAATCAACATCAGTAATATACATTGTCTGGACTGTGCATTTAGTATTCGTCAAACCATTGGCCATTTCTTCACTTTGATCGATTTCACTCTGCCTGAAATCCCTTCTGATGTGGAATCGTTGCCAAGTAATACCGTTTACTGTCAACTTGGTGACACCACAGTTGAATTATATTACTACAACCGATTTGATTCAAAGACTCTGAGGCTCGAACATGCGACGAAATTAATAATCAATGCACTCCAAAAAAACGGATTCTTGACGCTTTCCTGGGAATTCTCCAAGGATGACCGAATTGTCCATGAATCTAGTTCACACTTCAATGAAAAAGACTCAAAAGTCAACGAAACTGCCTTGTTGAATGTGTGGAAAAAGTACAGAGACAATAAAATGCGTAAGCACCATGTTGAATATTGTTCATTTTGCCAGGAAAGAGAAATGCAGAAGGAGAACGAAATGAAAACCACTGATGATCTGTCAACTGACGAGACAATCCAGGTAGTGGTCGACACTCCTGAGAAGGAGTTTCGAACTGTGTTTTCCGTTGGTGGAATGTCGTGTTCTTCATGCGTGCAGACGGTTTCGGAGGCATTGGAAGCTGTGCTCGAAGAGCTGAATATCAAGACGAAGGGTGAGGATCCTCAATATTCTGTTAACTTGCTCCAACACTCTGCCGTAGTGATCTTGCCAAACAAGCAACTTGTCAACAAAATTATCCAGGCCATTGAAGAAACTGGGTTCTCTGCCAGACTTATTGAGATCTTACCGATCCAGAGAACCATCAATGAGAAGGTGACTGCAGTTATTGGTGGAATCACCTGTGCAGCATGCGTGAATTCAGTTCTGTCTGCTGTGAATGAGTTGCCTTTTATTCTTGACAGTGGCATTAATGCCGTAACTAAGTCTGGTCGATTTGTGCTTGAAAACAATGGCGACGGATCCGACTCAAACATCGAGAAGTTAAAGCAAGTGGTGGAAGACTGTGGATTTAACTTTGATCTTATCAAGAAGGAGAAGATCAATTACACTTCTGGAAGATTAATGTCAAGAAGCATCAATTTCAGCATTGAAGGAATGTATTGCACAAACTGTCCTGATCTCATCATGAAGTACTTGAAGAGTTTTGGAGATGCAATCGTCATCGAGGATCCAATCACCTTGAATCAACCATTTGTAAAGTTTACTTATATTCCCGACGTGGAGAATAAAACTACCGTCAGGAGGTTCTTGTCAGATTTGAATCATCTCCAACCGCTGGAAGATGAACCTGGGTACACAATCAACATGAACAAGGAAGGAATATTCAAATGTAATTTGGTGAAAAAGGTTTCCATTGACGAACATTTGAAGAAGTTGGCCAAAGAGGAAGTTACTAAGATTGTCAAGAGACTAGCGTTAACTACAGTGATTGCAATTCCTACCTTTATATTTGGAATTGTGGGCATGTCGTTGCTTCCCAAGCACAATAAATTTCGCATGTGGCTTGAAGAGCCGCTTTGGACTGGGAATGTCTCTAGAGTGATGTGGATTGTATTCTTTTTGAGTACGCCAGTTTACTTCTTTGCTGCTGACGTATTTCATGTCAAAGCAATGAAAGAGATCCGGTCACTCTGGCTCCATAAGAACTCTTTCAAAAACAGATTCTTCAAGTTTGGTTCCATGAGCTTGCTTATGAGTCTTGGAACTACTGTCTCTTATGTGGCCAGCATCATTTTGCTTGTGCTTTCTTCACAACGGAAACCCATTATTGGGATGGGATTCCACACTACCTACTTTGATTCGGTAGTTTTCTTAACTCTCTTTTTGCTTATTGGGAGATTACTTGAAAGTATTTCTAAGAACAAGACGGCAGATGCTGTTGCTAGTTTGAGCTCCATGAAAGCTGCAACAGGTACTATCGTGGAACAGAAGACGAACGGCGATGGTAACTTCTCCTACGTCAACGATCAAGTTGTCGATTTGCAACTTTTAGACTCGGGAGACTATATCAGGATCGCAACAGGAGAATCTCCAGCATTGGATTGTGTTTTGATTGAAGGATCTTCAGAATTTGACGAATCAGCCCTTACTGGAGAAGCAGACCCTGTGACTCATCATCCCGGCCACCAGATTTACTCGGGAACGGTTAATATTGGAAATAACTCGGTCGTTGCAAAGATTTTAAGTGTTGATGGTGAATCTCTAATTGACCAGATCGTCAGCATTGTCCGCGATGGCCAGATGAGAAAAGCGCCTATTCAAAGACTTGCTGATGTACTTACTGGATATTTTGTTCCTGTGATTGTATGCTTGGCTGTTCTTACCTGGATAATCTGGCTAGCCCTTGCCTATTCGGGCTCTCTTCCATCTAGCTATCTTGACATTGACGTTGGTGGCTGGACAGTATGGTGTTTAGAATTTGCAATTGCCGTATTTGTTATTGCTTGCCCTTGTGGGATTGGTCTCGCCGCTCCTACTGCATTATTTGTTGGTTCTGGTTTGGCTGCGAAATATGGAATCCTTGCTAAGGGTGGGGGTGGTGCTTTCCAGGATGCGGCACAAACCAACTTGGTTTGCTTTGATAAGACAGGAACTTTAACCTATGGCCAAATGAAGGTTACAGACTTTGCATTTGTGACTTCTGAAGTCGACGACGAAAAGAAGTCGGTAGCAAAGCATTTTGGATTACATTTGGCAAGAGACCTAGAGTTAGCATCTAAGCATCCCATAGCAATGGCTGTGAAAGAGTTTGCTTCCCACGATTTCCACGACACCAACTTATCTTTGAGCTCTAACAAAGTTCCTAGCATTGAAACTGTTCCCGGCAAAGGATTGAAAGGCAGCATCAAATTTTCTACTGACGATGAACTATGGACCGAGTACGAGCCCAAAGAAGCCATTCTTGGAAATGAATCTTTACTTAGGGACTACGATGTGGTCGTAACTACTGAACAGAAGGATTTGCTTGACTCTTGGAAAATGGAAAGAAAATCAGTGGTGAATGTTGCTCTCAACTGTAAAAAGCTTTTCGGTGACACCAAATTTCATTTGTTAGCAATGTTGGCATGTAGAGACGAAGTCCGTGCAGAAACGAAACCAGTGATCGACTTCTTGTCGAATCAAGGTATTGAATGCTGGATGATTACAGGCGACAACAGTCTCACCGCAAGTGCTATCGGCAGTGAAATTGGAATACCTCCTGAGCGCATTATTAGCGAGGTTTTGCCAGATGAAAAACAGGCCAAGGTGTTGGAATTGCAAAAGGGGCCCAGAAAGTTTGTTGCAATGGTTGGAGACGGTATCAATGATGCTCCAGCTTTGGCTAGTGCCAACGTCGGTATTGCCCTTTCTTCGGGAGCGGATTTGGCTGTAACTTCAAGTGATTTCATCCTACTCAACAAGACTCATCCTTTGGCCACGTTATGCATTTTGCTTGATCTTTCCAAAGTAGTGTTCCGGAGAGTAAAGTTCAACTTCGGCTGGAGTTTGGTTTATAATTTGATCGGCCTTCCCATTGCTGCAGGAGTGATCTACCCATACAACAACCTGAGGCTCAGCCCAGTTTGGGCCAGCGTGGCAATGGCAGCTTCGTCGCTCAGTGTGGTGACAAGCAGTCTCATGCTTAAATTATACCGTCCCAAGATCAAAGCAAAGAACTTGGGCAAATATGAAGAGACAAGTGAGGTGGCTCAGATCCATCTATTTTAGTGATCATTAAATATTCAACCAAATACTCGGGGGTTTAATTTCACCACCATTACTGTAACATTATCGGTGGTTGCCTTATCGATGGCGTACTGGCATAGTTTCTTTGCAGCATATGCGGGGTCTTCTGGTTGTTTCGTCTCCCTTTGTGTTCGGAATATATCCTGAACAAACTTGCAAGCAGTGTCGTCGGAGATCACGTCCCAAACACCATCACATGCCAATATTAGAAACTCATCATCTTTTGTAATTTCCGTGGCAGTGGTGAATGGCCTTCCAGTGACCAAATTCTTGACGTAAGAGTCACCTAGCGAGCGGGTGATAGCCAAAACACCATTGACTCTGTTTTTAATCACTAAACCTCCTGCGCCTCGGATTCTTGAGATCTCTCTTGCATCAGAGGCCTTGTGATCGTATGATAACCGGTACAGCTTGTTTCCGCGGCACAAAACTATTCTCAGATCGCCCACGTTGGCAGTGTAGAGCATTCTCTTGTCGTGGTTTGATGGAACGAACTCGAACGATGTTGACTTCTCCAGCCTTTCAACCCCATCATCAACATGATTTTCATCACTTTCCCATCGCAAAACCGCCACGGCAGCAGTGCATCCGGCAGATCCCGAACCTTCTTGCTCAATTAACTGATCTGCCTTCACAAATACACTATCTAACGCATCACGAACATCGCTGACTTCTTCAAGAGGATGAGAATCTTCAATAGGATGTGAATCCAGACCACTCGGTGGCTGAGAGTGAACCTGAGAAGATTGGGAAGTTTCTAATGCAACAATAGATTCCTCCAACAATGTGTGCAAGTTGTTCCCGCACCATCGAGCAGTTTGCTTGCCAGCATGGCCATCAAAGATTGCAAAGTAACCCCAATCCGGTTTCTCGGCGAAATTAGCAACGTAAGTGTGGACGTCCTCCATTTTTGCTCTGTATGTTGGATTTTTATTCTCGGCCACACCGACCTGGAACGAGAGCCCTTGGAAAGGGTTGGCTAAATCCAGCGGGCCAGAAGTTTCTGTTTCAGACCCCATTTTCAATACTAGATGAGAGTAGGAGGGAAACAGGCGACAGCGATGGTTTGGGCAGAAGCAATTGTGACACTAGGTACAAAACAAGATAAGCCGACAGCTCTAGGTTCAGCAACACAGAAAATGGTAGTTGCAGATGTTTCAGAAGTTAACTGGGGAAAGCTGTGCAGAGACCACTGATGTGAGGCACTGGTGTTCAGCCACGGCAACGGTTGGCCAATTGCTTTTATGGGCAAGCACTGCCACAAAATGACCTGAAAGGTGAGAATAGGCGACAGAAGAGGGTTCTTTGGAGGGGAGTTTTTTTTTTTTGTTGGAATGTTCAGGTTTGAACTTTCTGACACGCTTCCTCTAGCATACTGAGATGATGCAATGGATTGTGGGAATGTGCGCACACGAGCAATATTCTTAGAGGAGACAGTAACAGTCACTGGGGGGTAGTGCAATAGGTAAAGAGGGGAGGAAGAACAGAGCCAGAAATAGAAAGTGATTGAAGGTTTGTAAAAATAAAATAAAAATCGGGAAGATGGTGTGTTCCAGTATGCGAATATACGATGCGCAATCCGCACTATCGCATTCTTATCAGTAGTGCGCATTCGAAGTCAAACTCGATATCACTTCTTGTCGAGCATTAATATGGAAAAGCCCCCCATAACAAGAAGACGACTGTCGACATACCGGCCCCACAACTGGAATTATCCAATTCTGGTTTTGCCCGTTCACGAAGAAGGTCTTTCGCTCGAACAGTTGCCGGTGGTGATACTTGCTGCTATCTTTGGCCATATCAAGCCTCCAGATCTACTCAATGTTTGCATCGCCAGCAAATACTTCTACCTTCCCGCAGTCATTCAGTTGTACAAGCGGATCGTGATAACCAACAGCATTCTGCAGAACTACGCTGACACTTTTCTCACCAATTGGCAGTTAAACATAGGTACCTCGGTGATAGCACCCAACGTGGCCAAGTTGGCAGCAGTATTGGTCAACAATGAAAAGTTGGCCCTGCTAGTTCAAACGATAGTTGTGACGGAACGCTGTGATTCTCTGCTGTTGCACCAAATCTTGGGTGTGACTAATGTGACCAACCTCTACTACTTGGGAGAGGAGCCTCTTCCACAAAATGTACTCAATAACGTGAGGAATCTTTCCACATCAATACGGTCATCTTTAATTGCCCCGATGCTAACAGAATTGCACATTTGCAGTAGCGGCGACGATGTGAATCCAGAGAAATACCGCTATTTGGCTCTATCGATGCTTGATAGCAACAGCTACCAGAATCTTCGTGTACTAGCATTCAAGAATATCGAGGACCGCAATCTAAGAATGTTGAACCAGATGAATGATGATGACGAGCGGCCTCTCGCAGGATGGATTCTGTTTTTTGGGGCATTTGCGGAACGCCAGACTCGGCTCCCCGTGACAAATCTCATTCTTGAGGGATTTGTAAAGAACTCAGGGAAAGATGTTGCACATTTGCTCTACAATTCTGTTGAGGTTGAAAACATTCATTCTCTCGCGTTGCTGTGCACTGAGCTTTCCCACGCCCATTCAATCCACCTCGGTAGCAACACCACTCTATTGGAAAACCTTACGAAGCTCACAAAGAATCTTTCCAGGTTGTCCATTTCACCTACTAATGATTGCTTGACGTGTCAGGTCAATGCCATAACAGCCACTCTCAAACTGAACTTACCTGGACAGCTTCTAAACCTTCTGGTGGTGTTTGAGTCCCCCAATACCTCGATATCAGCCAATGTCAAGTTGGCGATATTGCAAAGCCAGTCGAAACTTGAGATGCTCAGATACAGTGACAAAATCACCCTGGGAGGACTCAAATCGGAGATGTATCAGTTGCTCGCGTCCCGTGTGTCTGAATGGGAACATGGATCGTTCTACAATTACCGTATCAGGAAGGCCTTCTTTCCCAATACGTTTTCTTATGTGGGTGACGTTCCATTTTTGAGTGATCCACTCAATCTTCTCATACAAACCATGGGATGTAAGATATCAGAGGTGTTGAACAAAGATCTTGTTTTGCGGAACGCGTCGAAGATGCCCAATCTTAGACTTTATATGTTGATGGAATTTCCATTGAGTACTAAGGGATGTGGTTTTTATGTGAACGGAACGCTTGTCTCTTGTGATGGAAAGGTGGATGATGTGTAATGGTAGATACTTGAAGAAGAAACGAGAACATACATGTTGGTTCTAAAAATAGAGTAGAGACTTTTGAAATTAATTAGACGCTTCTGAGAATATGGAGAAACCTGAAAATTTAGTGACACTTGTAAGTGACGAGCGAATGGGAAATCACCAAAACTACCCTTTCCGCTGATAAAGAAAACCATAGTCCAGTTTCGCAATTCCATTGAACATATCATACAGCTAACACTAACCTTCCACCAATGAAAATCTACAATCAAGATTCAAAACAATCGCAATTCCGACTTTTGAAAGTCTATTTCTGCTTGTATGACGGTCATAATAGAGATGGTCGCCCAAATTCGGCCAATTCTAATTAGGTGTGTGTATTATGTATCTCCACAACCTCAGCCGTTAAATACCGCCGATTACCCAATCCATCTTTTTCATCAAACAGTAGCAATGCCTGAACTTGTTCCTCTTCCCTACACTCCTATTGGCCAGCCAATTGAGAGAACCGTTCCATACGCCAAACTCAACTTTTTGACTGTAACCTGGAAAGTTCCTGAGGGTATAGAATACAAGGGCAAAATCGTCTATGTTCACGGATTCTGTGAGCACTCCGACATCTACACGGAGTTTTTCGATAAATTGAGCCAGTCAGGGTACGAGGTGTTCTTTTTTGACCAGAGAGGATCGGGTGAAACCTCCAAGGGAAAGTATGTTGGGAAGACCGATGAGTTCCACACTTTTGATGACTTGGACCACATGATTAAGTTACAACTTGATGCCAGAACCGACCCCAATGAGAAACTCTACTTGATGGGCCACTCCATGGGCGGTGGAATCCTGCTCAATTACGGTATTCACGGCAAATACAAAGACTCTATTCGTGGTATTGTTGTTTCTGGACCATTGGTTACTGTCCACCCAAAGACGCAGCCTAATATTGTCATCAGAGCGTTGCAGCCGGTGATTAATGCCACCGTCCCAAACTTGAAGATCGATTCTAAGATCAACTATGACTACATCACCTCCAATGAAGGGTGGAAAAAGTACATCCAGCTGCACGACACCAAGTTGATCGGGACAGTTAGATTGTTCAATGATATGTTTGTGAGAGGTGAGAAGTTGTTGAACAAAGAGTATGTTTCGAAGTTCGACAAAGATATTCCTCTTCTTGTTTTCCACGGCACCAGTGACTTCATTAATAATTCGGAGAGCTCCAAGAAGTTTGTCAATCTTTTGCCTGCAACCGTTGACAAGAAGTTCATTCCCGTAGAAGGTGCTAGACACTCCCTTTTCTTGGAGAAGCCGGAGTACTTGGATCCAGTGTTCAGTGAGGTTGTCGAGTTCTTGGGCACCCATTGAGGTTAGAAGATACGACAATCATGAATGGCGGCCGTGCCATAAGGGTGAAGTTGAATTTTAGTTGTTTTTTGATTAATTAGAATTCTATCTGTAGGGTTCCCGGAGTTTCCGGATGTTGGAGTCGTGTTAATTATATCTGTTTCTCTAAGTATTTCCGAAATTATATTTGTATTTCCCGCCTGTTGCTAGCTTTTCCTTCAAATTCCCTCCTCGTAGACTCTATTTGAAATGCTCTTCTTGTCCCTTCTTGATTTTTATCGCACCACCATCGCCGTGACTCCACAAGCGCATACCATCTTATGTCCTTACGCTGCCACCATAGTATGTGCTTACAGTGCTCGCCGCCTAAAAATCGTCCGGATTGGCACTCGGCAATTCTTCTGGCTAAAATTTCTACATATTGATGGATATATAATGATGGGCCCTTCAACATCCTTTCCAGACACTCCGGACGACCTTCCATGTAAGAATGCGCTTCTGCGTCCATCTGCTGATTTCTAAAGCGTAATCTGGACATGTGCATACACCGATGGAAACAAGGGGAACAGTGACCCGAAATCCAAGAAATCAACTTAGAAACAACCACAGAACCCAAAACTTCATCTTGAACTCTTGTACCGTCTAATTTTGTGCTCTTCCCTCCATTATTCAAGAGCCAATGTTCTACTTTTAGTGTCCACCTGCACACTCTCGGTCATATAGCTACCTCCGGTACATGAGTGGATATCTCCTGATGACTTTTTCATAGTACAGGCAACAAAAATCACCAGTGTCATCGTACGGTGTATTTGATCTAAAAAGCCACTCTGCATGCACCGTATATTCGGTTAAACCCTCCCTGTTTTCACATTCTCGGACTTAGGTGTCATCTTGGCCATAAATGGGGTATAACATCAAGCAGAAAATCGAAATTTGCCTCAAGTCCGAGGCAGAGCCACACATGACTCAGATGGAGTTGGCTCAATGGGCTATGATACAGTATGGCTCGTCCAAACCGCCATCACAAACCACAATCTCTCGAATCTTGAGTTCTAAGAACGAAATCATTGGCTCCAAAGAAGCGGACTTCCTGCTAGTTCGCCGGAGGAAACAAACAAACCCGCTTCTACGAAAGATCTTGACGGAGTGGATCACCCAGGCTCACTGGGAACAGATTCCTATTACTACGCCTATAATCCAGCTGACCGCTTATGCAATCTGGACTCGGCTACCGGCGGCCATGAAGGATGGAAATGGCTTATTCAATCATAAATGGTGCAACAATTTTGTCAAGAAGCTTAGCATCAACTTGACGGGTTCCCCACAGGCCATCCAGTCGAACTTGGGCTACAAGTTGAATAAAGTGTGGAAGCTTGAAGAGAAACTCGAGTTGAAGAGCTATATTCGTGGACTAATAGCAAGCGAGAACTACTCGCCGCGCGACATTTTCACCATCGACGAGTTTTCCTTGTTCTACCTGCTTCCGCTAGACCAGATCTTCGATATCCTGTCCATCGATAAGGGCCTCAAGCAGTCTAGTTCCTCGACGGAGAATATGCTCACCATTATGTTGGGATGCAATGTTGATGGCTCAGAAAAACTTAACCCACTTGTGGTATCCAAACTTGAGACCTTCGATGTTTCCGATAGTTCGCACCCTAGTCTCAAGTCTAATAATGTTGCACAGCTCACTCCTCAGGCACTCGTAAATAAGGTTGGCGAGGTTCACCTGATCTCATACAAATCCAATAATAATAAGTGGATCACTTCCAGTATGTTCCAGGATTACCTTTTGACGCTTGATCATAAGCTTGAGAATAGTGCTTCTGAACGGAATATCCTTATCTTGCTCGACAATAGTTCTTCTCATCGCATGATCAACCTTGAGTTCAAGCACATAAGGCTCGTTTATCTCGAGAACACTTCCAAGCACAAGAATCCGTTTAACGGCTCAAACAGCGCCAAGTTTGATTACTTACCCATGAGCTTTGGTATAGTGGAGCAGTTCAAGATCTTGTACAGGTTACAACAGTACTTGGAGATGATCAACAAGCAACGAAACAACATGGATTCGGACTCGCTGGCTCTGCCAAAGCTAAGTTCCTCGTTGAACCTTTCACAAATGAAAGTTAATGATGAGACAGAAGTGCTCTCCGAACTGGACTACCAAGTTCCCTTTATCAAAGTCATCGAGTGGATTCGTCGCTCGTGGGACTCCATTAGCCCACAAATGATTTTTCTGGCTTGGAAGCAGACCTATCTCTTAAAATTGAATGAGCCGTGGCCAGCATCTGATCCACAAGTTGTTCAGCATGCGAGCCAATTTTTAGATCCACTCATCGGGAGCCTCCAGAACGACGACAACAAAAAAAGCTATAAGAAGCTCCAGGAGATAATGAAATACTTGAATGTGGTGATTCCTTGGGAGATTGACGACTTGCTAGGTCTCGTTAATGAAAGAAGTAAAGTGAGTTTGAGCTATGCATCCATCGAGGAAATTATTGGAAGTTGTGCTCTGGGACTGAGCGTTGAGGAGGATGAGTCCAAGGGAATGAAGCTGGAGGTGCAGCAAGATATAAATCCTAATCCATGGCTAGGAACAGATACTTCTGCGATCACACTTCCAGAGCCAAAATTCCATGTTCCATTCTCCTCTCGATTACCAGATCGTCAGACAAAGCAATCTACTATGCCATTCTCATTGGCAGCCATGTCCCCGTCCTATGTTTCTCAGCCCCAAACTCATCTGTCCCAATCATCTGTACCAATAGATCATATGAGTGTGAATTCCAAGTTTAGGGATCATCCACCAAGTGAATACGCTGGAAGCAGTCCCGGATCCATGAATATGAATGCATTACTAATGGCTACGAACATGTCCAAGCACGAGGAAAAGCAGGTCTTCTCTCCCCTTGCTCCAATGAAGCAAGATATACTTCCTCCAGTTCTCTCTCGGGTGGAATTGAATAGTTTACCTCCAGAGCGGAGAGCCCGCATCGGAGAGTTCGAGGAATTGCAGGCTAGAAAAAGAACGCACTACTTCAATCAGAATCCGCCCAATTATTTCCCTGGGAATCCACTCGGAATGATGCCATTGGCCAATGACCAGACATCAGAATATGCAAGGAACTTCAATTCTGGAATGCCAAACTCTCTTGGGAACCTCAGACACCATTTGGGTGACCAGTTGACTAATTCAAGAACACTGCAAGGTTTCGATGGCTCCAATGATGCTGAGCTCATCAATGTGCTCAATAGAATCATAGATGCCTCCAACACTGAGGGTCTCAAGTTGTCGTCATTTGCACTCGAGGAGCTCAAGTCGAACCTCTCGAAGATGCAGCATAAGTATGGGCCCAACGAGTCTCCGTCCGAACTCTAAATGTATAATTACTTAATGACCACCACGTTTAAGCCTGTATTCTATTTACAAGAGTTTTTTTAGTATTTTGTCGATATGCCAGATCCCCTACCGCATCCAATGAACGTCAGCTTACGTCTTAGCAGTAGCCTTAATCCAAATATAATCCCTACACATCGTCCTCGGTAATTCCGAGCTCAGCAGCCTTAGCTTCCAACCTGGCTCTCTTTTCTGCTCGGGCTCTTCTGATTCTGGCAACCTCGGCCTGGATCTCATGTGGCTCCTTAGGGATCTGGTTCAAGGTTGCTGGGTCCGGCCAGAACCCTGGCAAGTTGAATTTCTGATCGGTATCAATTCCAACATAATACATGACAAGAATTGGAGACAAAAGGTAGAAGCCAAACTAGGGGTTAGAATCTGCTGAAAAAAGGGCAGAACGAAAAGAATAATGCGCTAGTGTAAACAACATACCTTGAAAGTCTCAAGTTGAGTCCGTGTTATCCCTCCAATAAACTTTCTGTAATAAGAAATCATGGTAGGTGGAAAATGCTAATCACTCATTCAATTTTTTGTGTATAGTATGTGCACACTATTGTCACCTAATCGATCAATTTAAACTCCAAATCTTCATCACCAAATGTCTCAATACACGGCGATTGAGCCGGATGAAATTATTCCTGATGTGATAGCCACACCTCCAATAGCTTCTCAGACCGCTAGTTATAATATAACTCCAGTTTCGGGTGCAATGGCTGCAGAGCCAATAACTACTCAAGAGAGAACTTGGAGTCAGAGACTCAAGGAATCGTCACACCCAATTGCGTTGTTGTGCTACATATTCTTCCGACTTGCTCCGATTTTTATGTACATTTTCGGCACCATCATTCTTTCTATCTTCACCAGCAAGAGCAAGTTCATTCTTCACTTCATCCTCCTCATATTACTCGTTTCGGCCGATTTCTGGAACTTGAAGAATATCTCGGGAAGGTTGTTGGTAGGGTTGAGATGGTGGAACGATACTAATATTAAGGAGGGTTCGCTGGAATTTGAAAACGTGTGGGTGTTTGAAACCGCTGACCCCAACAGATACATTAATCCTATCGATTCCAAGGTATTCTGGACACTCTTATATGTACAGCCTGCTGCGTGGGCCGTGTTGGCCATAATGGCGGTGTTGAAGTTCGAGTTGTTGTACCTTGTGTTAGTTGTCATCAGCATCTCTCTTTCTCTCACCAATGCTGTTGCATTCACCAAATGTGACAAGTTTGGAAAGGCAAATCTGATAGCCAACGACATTTTCTCCAGGGCAACCGGCGGCTTGTTTTCGAGATTCAATCCTTTTGCCTGAATAATCATAAAATTTCATTTCGAAGTCTCTGGACATGCTCGAGTTTGTGCTTCAACGTAGTGTACAGCTTATCCGTGATATCCTCATCCAACTTCTCGACAATAATACCCCCGCCTTCACCTCTTCGTAATGCTATTGTCTGGAACGTATCAAACTTGACGGTGAGCCCCGAGGCCTTCACATTAATCTCAACTCCGCGAAGCTGATCAGAATACACTTTCCGAGACATTCTTTCTGATCTCTTGGTAACTATATCGAAGATCACTTGGTTCAAAATTACGGTCATGTCGTTATCACGCGTGACAACCGTGACAGAGTCCTTTAGGCCCTCTATTTTGAGGTCAGAATCCATCTTCTGTAAGATTGTAATTGGGTTGTAGAACGCGTTGGACTTTTCGTCAGCAGATTCAATCAAAGCCTTTATAAAAGTTGGCCTTGAAAACGAGTGTTCAAGCACAAGATTCCAAATCTCTTGATTGTTTTGACCCTTTGCGAAAGCAATGGCTCGTTTAGGGTCCTCTAATTCTTCCAAAATAAGGGTAAGTGCCTTTTTGTTTTCTCCCACTTGACTCAACAAGTATACTAACTCATCCACAAATGCATTCTGCTCACAAATTTCAATGGCCTTGGAGATTTGGTAGTTGTGGTTGGCTGTCAAAAACGGTAAAAGCTTTGGCCTATTGTACTGCGAGTACAATCGAACTATGTCATCCTCGAATCCCTTCACCAACAAATCATCAATTTCAAGGAGTTCCTCTAGGTAGAAGTAGGCAAGAATGTCGAGAGAGTTGTCAAACATCAACTTCAAAATGCTTTTCGGACTGATCTCGTGCCTACTATCCACCAATATCTTGGTTATATCGGCGAGCTTCTCCTGGATAATGGCAATGGGTAGCCTTTCAATGTCTTTATCGTCCAAGAACCTGATCTTGGCAAATTTGGGGATATCTCCCATAAATGTAACCAATATATGGTTGGATTTCAAAAATGGAATAATATCTGGATCCCGTAGCTTTGCCAAATGTGAAACTGCTTTGGACGGCTGGAAAGATCTTTCATAAAGCTTGCACAATTGACGTCGCAATCTATCATCACCAGGCTCTCGTTCGAGAGATTCTTCAATGGTCGACGTGACTTCCTGAAAGTCGTACAATTCAATTTCCCAAGAATCTAAAAGCTCATAAACCTTCTCCAAAGGACGTTTCCCGAGCCAATATTTGAGGATGTCGCTGTATATGGACTTGGGTATGTTCCATCTCGGATCAGCAGGGATAACCAGTGTTAATTCCTCGACGTGGCCGGACTTCAAGAAAATGCTGCTCCACATACTCCACTGAGAGCTGACCTCCTTGACAAGAAGGTCCATTTCATCTTCTTTCAGAACCAAAGATGTCGCAAGTGTGCTTTTAGCATCTCCAGTAGGGAGGTGATTGTTTCCCACATTAAATAGTGATTTCATCCACAGTGTTGCGCCCTCCCAGTCATCTATCAGAACAAGGTAATCTAAGTGCTTCACTCCATAACCTAATCTTTTATCTGGCAGAACAATGTGCTGACTCATCTCCCACGCTTTGTAGTAGAGCCCACGATCCAAGTACCACAGAAGTCTGTCAGGAAGTTGGACTTGCTCGGCAATGACACCGGCCCTAGCACTGAATATATAATACTGTGTGCTAGTACTACCGATATAGTAGCCCAAATGATAGTCATTTAAGCCCAAATTTGCGCCCGAATCAAGTGCAATCTCCTCTTCATACTGAGTGGTTCCGTCCTCGGAGCTGAGAAGTTTGATGTCGGGATGAGCCGATTCAAATGCTCCTGTTTCTTCGTTTTTCTCTGGCTGGTTATAGGCAAGAACTATCCAGTAGTCATCCTTGAAGCTTGCTATTCCCGATATGAGATAATCGACCTTGAAGACGTGCTCCACCTCAACTTTCTTATCCTGGGTCGCTCGAAACGAAAGTGAAGCAGCTGGTGGGAAGTATCTGCTCTTAATTGACGTTCCTGTGCCACTGCTACCGTTGAGGGGACCCTTTATCGATACACGTAGTGACCAAATGTAATTTCCCCACGCTATTAGCACTCGGTCTGTTTCTGGAAATGATACTCGAGGCCAGTATAGATCACTTCTGAAGGATTCAGATGGCTTGGCTATCACAGAGACTACCTGACGGGAAGTGATATGGTAGAAGGTGATTCCGCTATCGTTCATCCAGAAAAGGTGGTCGTCAATGGTGTAGATTCCAACTATAGGACCCTTGTCACGATCCAAAACAGTATCGACCCGCTGGTCTAGCCAATTTCGCGAGCAAAGGGTCACTACTTCGCTCATTCCTCCGTACACGAAAATCTTGCTTTTCAGGTAATTCTTGTCTAACACCACCGCATGGATGGGCCGATTAAAGTCATATTTGACGATTTCCTTCTCGTCCGCCACCGAGCCAATAATAATGGTACCGTCCATGGATCCACTGGCAAAATAGATTCCATCTGTGAAAAGTGAGAGCACTGACGCATTGTGGCCCTTGAATGTTCGAAGTGGTGTCATGTCTGGAAGGGCCAAGTGAATTAGACCAGTGTGAGTACCGAAAACGAAAACCTTCTCGTTGAAAGTCGCCGTAGACACCGGGTGGCTCGTAAAGAAGTTAGCCGGTAGCCCTTTAAGCCGAGTATATTTGAAAGTTGGGGGTTCGTCCTCGTCGTCTTCGTCGTCGTCTTCGTCGTCGTTTTCGTCACTTTCATGTACAGTTTGATGGTCGGATTCTCCATTCATCACCACGGTTTGGTCAGCATCGGTGTTATCAACAGTTTCACATTCAGTTGTGCCATTATTACCATCATGTTTTCCTGCGTCTGTGGCTGAATTCTGACTTGTCATGGTTCCATTCGCTGGTTCATGTTTCATGATGTGACCAGAGTCATTATCAGCATTATCTACTTGCACATCATCCCTTTTCAAATCGTTAGCCATATCTTCACCACTTTGTGAATTTATCGGCAGATTACTCATTTCATAGATACAATTGGTGATTTCTGTTGCTGGTACTCAAGTAACTATAGTCTCTGTATCCTGTACACTCCCATCTTCCACAAGTACTTCTTAATGCCAACTGCAACGAAAGGTGTTTTGGTCAAGTGTGACCCATCTATCCGAGCGTTGATCTTGCAGATCGACTCCACAAGCCGAGGTATTGTCATCCAGGAGCTCGACAATACTCACTTGATGATAAAACAGGATATGGTGCAATTTGTTAAATCTGAGCTCAATCGACTCTTGTCGAAGAACATCTACGACCCCATGGACGGAGTTAAGGGCTAGTTACATTAAATGCTATGAAAGAGGACTGACCGTGGACGTTCTTGTCTCGGAAGGTATGGCATTTCCACCAGTCTCGACCTGAATAGACTCAGTGGGAGGAACGTCAGAGTTCAATGGACTAACACTCTGGGAAATTTGGGGAATTCCAACTGCCTCATGAGTTGGCTGAGTTGGAATCGAGAGCTCAGAGGCGTCTTCCTCTCCGACCCACCGAACTTCCGGAGCAGGCGAATCAAATTCTCGAAGAAGTTCCTCGTTGAACTGGACTGGCTCTGTGTCCAGGGAAATCTGGTCTTTGAGCGATGCAATTGACTCACTGAGGAAGTTGAAGAAAGCTTCCGGCTCCATGACATCGTCCATTTCCTCTGGCGAGGTAGCCTTCTTCGCGAGTTTCTCCTCCAACGTCCTATAATAGGCCTCATAGGTGGACGAGATCAAGTTCGACAACATGTCCAATAAATATCTAATGATTTCCTCTTCGTCAATAAACAGCTTGATTTGTGTTTGAATCTGTGGCAATTTCATCAACAAATTGTCGTTCATTGCAATGGCCTTTTCCTTCAACGTAAGCTTGCTCTCCCCAAGAATTGGTGCACATATAGTGTTGGCACACTCGGTGACAAACTCATTGACTGAGTTGCTGAGTTCGAGCTCAATTTCATGCTTTGCATCGATCATATCATTAATCACCTTGGGAACCGACTTTTTGACAAGCTCGAGTAACCCTCCTTTCTCATTGAACTTCACGTATAGTTGACCATTTCTGAAGATTTGAATCAACTCCTGGATTCCACTAGTAAAGTCCAACGATGTTTCCGTTCGTACAAATTGAATGTCGAAATTGTTAAGTTGGTTCTTCAACATCACCAAGTTCTTCAAGTAGAAAAGCTTTGCATCCATGCTTCCTAGGTGTGCAACTGCCAACTTCAAGGCTCCATTCTTTAGCATGTAGATACAGCTGTGAATAATGTAATGAGCAAGATCATCAAAAACTATTGGCGTCACTAGCTCGTAAATGTTGGAGAGCAAAGTCAAGGCAATGCCCACAGGAACATAAAGTTCAGGAAATAGATTGTCATCAAACTCTTGAAGCAAAGAGCTCTTTCTAGCTTGAGTTCCGCTTAGCTTCTTTCTGCTTCCCAACTGCAAATCTTCAGGGTTTGGTTTGTACTTAAGGAGTTTGTTATCAATGAAGTTCTGGATTCGGAAGATTAGTCTCGCCTGCGAATCATTCAACATCGGCTCAAAGAGCTCCCCATACTCAATTTTGTTGTCGTATGCTGTCACAACCGACATGTCCTCTTCAAATTCGTAGTAGCTCGTAAGTAAGTTGGTCAAATGACACAACTCAGTAATACTCACCTCACGAAGAACTCTGTTTCTCACTTCATCATACAATGGCTCCAAAGCCTGTTTGAAGAAGCTGTACAATGCATTGTAAACTACCACTTTCTCCAGGGAGTCGAAATTGTCAACAGGAAAGTATTTGTGGAAACAAGAATATTCTTTTTCAAGCAACTTCTTGAATGCCGCAATGGATTTCTGACAATACTGCAAGGTGCTGGGTTGTTCTTGACCTTGGGAGGCATTCTGTTGTTGCTGGACGTAAAATTGAATCAATTGCATCCTCACCTTGAAGTATTGCTGCAAGACATCAGACACCAATCCTCTATACTCAGCGTGGGAACCACATTTATCGACAATAGCTCCGATAAGCACAGAGAACCTAGTATTCTCATCCTGTTTCTCGAGGTCATTGGTAAACCCACTGTACATGAGAATCTCAAGCTTCAAAGCAGTTATATCCTTTTCCAGTAGCTGCTGAGTAATGTCCGTTTGCTTCTTTTTCAAGTATTCTATGAGGAAGTTTCTTACCAACGTAAGACCCCTGGTCATACATTGACGATAGCGGATGCTGTAAAACTCGCTATCCTTGTAATTTTCATGGGCATCCAAGAAGTCCAAACATTCCTGAAGTTTACGCAAAATCAAGTTGATCTTTCCCGTTCTTATGATATGATTACCCGAAGAAATTAATGTCTTACTGATCCCTTCCAAAGGTTCAAACATTTGCAAGACACGGTCGATTTGGTCAGCTTTGTTCTGAAGTTCATCTTGATTCTTTAAGAGCGCCGACGATTGTGTAGCAAAGTCCAGCGTATCTTTGGTGACCTTATCATACTGGATGGTCAAGGCAGTAAGGTTATCCAACACGTTTTTACTTTCTAGCATCAACCCACGGAAATATCCAATATTGAAATCGCAATCTGACTTGAACGACAAGATCTGATCGTCAAATATGTCATTGATGCTGTCGATATGCTGGGAATCGAGAACAGAGTTGTAGTTCAACGAGTCCAAAAAGTTCAGTACCATGTGGTCTTTCTCGGCCTCAGTGAACGGGTAAGTGAGTTCATTGGTGCCATCGTCATGAAAATCGACCCTTGCATCCATAGAAAATGAAGACGACGGTGTATGAGCCGTGAACGTTGTGGGTGAAATTTCATGTTTAGTGTGACTTCTGTCTATGGTAGGATTATGGAGGTTTTTGGCGTCGGTGGATTCGCTTTCCAACTTGAGTTCGTCTTTCGAAAACGAAGGAACCTCGGATGCAATTCGCTGCACCACAGACTTGCTTCTGTCGCGAGGCATGGATATTTTGTGAGTAGATGTGAATCAACACTTGTTAAGTAGTACTCGGTTTTCGCACCACTATCTGGCCGGTACTCGATAATAGTAAAGAGAAACTACTGATTAAATCGCCATACACGGGTGTCGGTAGTCGAAGTGGAAGGAATTTAATTATTTTCCATAGTACACATAATTGGGAACGGTTTGCTTTCAAGTATAGGAGTCAATTCTACAGGTATACATCAAGACTCAAATAGATGTATGAAGACTACGCGAGAAAATGATTGATCCAAGAGATAAAATGGCAGTGAGTGCCGAAGACGTGCTAACAGAAGATTCGGAGGATGAGTTGGCCGACTTGGAGAAGGAGTTTGAGGCGAGAAAGCAAAAACTTCTACAAGAGAGAGCAAGACGACTTGAAAGAAAGAAGACTAGCAAGCAAATAGAGCGTTCGCCATCTCCGCCGTCCAGGGAAGACCGTGGCCAAGTTAATAGTGGACCAGATGATGTAATAACGGACAAAATTCCACCAAGAGATTCACGTTTAGTTGAAACAACCAGTTCGAGACCTCTGAGTACCATGCACAGAGCTAGTCGTCCAGCCCCAAGCACAGCATTTGCTGATCGACTCTATGAATCAAAAATAGAGGAGACGGCCAGTATCAACTATAACGATCGGTTCTTTGAGTTTGAGAACGTCCCTACAGCAACTGTGGAGAAGACCACAATCGATAGCGAGAAGGACGATGTGTCCGGTGAAATTCTCAGCCGACGGTTCTTTAAAAGCTCCGAAGTTGACCGACTCCTACAAAATGTCAAGGTGTTGCGTGTCCCCAAGCTTCTCGCCAAAATTGTACCTCCCAAGTTCGAGGAACCCAGCTATGTCAACTGGTGTCTCACTGGAATCGTAATGCACAAAAGCGAGCCAAAGACGGCCGTCAACAACAAAAAATTTATGGGGTTACGCGTGGGAAATTTCCACCACACTGTCGATGTGATGCTCTTCGGCGACGCCTTCCAGAAGTACTGGAAAGTGAGAATTGGAGATGTCATCGTGATTCTCAATCCCTCCGTGAAGAAATTCGGCAGCAAGTTCAACTTGGCGATTCTGGATGATTTGAATAGCTTGCTTGAGGTCGGAACTCTGAAGAACTACGGCCATTGTTCTGCCACCACTAACCAGGGACAACCTTGCAAGAATGTTGTAGACAAGCTGAAGAATGATCTCTGCAGTGTCCACGAAGAGGCCAAATATAAAAAAGGTTCTAGAATGGAGCTACAAGGCAGTGTCAAACCCAAACCTCCCAAGAATTCTCGCGGAGAAGTGAGCGAAATGTACATGGGCTCTGCTAGACTGTTCGTTCAAAATGCCAGCAGTGGGTTTCTTGAGAAAGACTTAGTATACAGTGGAGGCGAGCAATACGATGCCAGCAAATACGACCGTGCCATTGAGAGTAAGACTTCGGCACTTCTAAAGCAGCGGGCTAACGCCAATCTTGAACACCGGCTTCTCACCACCGTTGCTCCTCGGCACTTAAATGACCTTGCTCAGTTGGGTATAGTCAAAACTCGCACTTCATCAGATAGAGCCGAGTCTGCACAGAAGGTTCGCAAGCGTGCATTTAATAGCACCTTTATCACGGGCATGGGGTTTGACCCTACAGTTTCCACCAGCAAAACGAGTGGCGAAAGTCAGAGCAAACTGCACCAATTAGAGGAATTGCGCCAGTTAAGCCAGAGGAAAAAAATCAGCTTGGAGCCATCGGTGGAAGACCAGGCGAAAAAGCGGATGCAATGGAAGCAAACGCTCCAGGCTGCGAAAATCACCCGTGGGGAGCATGAACGAAAACCTTCACATTCTCCAATGAAGGATGCGAAAATGTTGAGATCACAACATCATATTGAGGTGTCGTCACTGGACGAAAGCGATATCGAAATCACATTCACAAGCGACCTTGACAGGCTGCAGTACGAAGCAAACAGAGGCGACACATGATTGGAAGTATAGCACTTCCGTATTGGTGAATGGCTCATGGCCCATCATGAATATGGGCATGACCTTGATCAGGGCATCTAGAAAATGGCTTGTGAAAGCGAGTCTGTGGGAATTCTGGGGACGATTTGCTTAGATCTCCGCAACCTGCACCCGATTTGTGCATGGAGTTGCAATTCCCCAATATGGAAGTGTCCCATATATATTGGAGGGTATTCCATCAGGATGGAACATCAGGATGGAATTTTAATTGTTGTATCGCCATGTCTCTTCCAAACGAATTCTTCGATGCGGTCAAGCCGTATCTCTTCATAGCTGTTGCTTTCGCTCTTATTCATACGATTTATCGCCAAACGAGAATCTATTTCTTCTGCAAGGCCCACAACTGCCAGAAACCCAGACCAATGGCAACTGGCTTTCTTGGACTTCCAGCTCTTCGTGACGTCATTGCTGCTATGTGGGACGGAAGAATGTTGGAATTCTTTGGCACCAATATAGAAGAGACTGGAGGTGAAACTTATTCTCTAAATGTTGCTAATAAGCTTATTCTTTTTACAATTGACCCGGAGAATATCAAGGCTATTTTGGCTACTCAGTTCAATGAATTTGTGTTGGGCTCCAGACACGCATACTTCTTGCCTTTGCTTGGTGATGGTATCTTTACTTTGGATTCTCACGGATGGAAGAACTCTCGTGCTATGTTGAGACCACAATTTTCCAGAGAACAGATTGCGCATGTGAAAAGCTTGGAGCCCCACTTGCAGACGTTGGCTAGCCATGTCAGAAAAGCAAATGGGGCTGTGTTTGATCTTCAGGAATTATTTTTCAGATTCACTGTGGATACAGCAACCGACATTCTTTTCGGTGAGTCTGTTTATTGTTTAAGAGACGGAACAGTTCCTGAACTTCCACCTCATGATGAGTTTGAAGGCAGAGAAATTTTTGGCGAGGCTTTCAATGTGGCTCAGAAGTACTTGGCTACAAGATCTTACGCCCAAAGTTTCTACTTTCTCATCAACACTCCGTCATTCCGCCGATCCTGCAAGGCTGTTCACGCATTCGCTAGGTTTTATGTCAACAAGGCTATTCTGATGGACGACGATGAGCTTGAAAAAAAGTCCCAGTCCGGTTACACCTTCTTGTACGAGTTGGCGAAGCAAACCAAAGATGCTAAAGTGTTACAGGATCAGTTGTTGAATATAATGGTTGCAGGTAGAGATACCACTGCTGGCTTGATGTCGTTCACATTCTTTGAGTTGTCCAGACATCCTGAGGTGTATGCCAGATTGAGAGAAGAAGTGCTTGCTCTGTTTGGCGAGGGTACTCCTCAGGATTTGGAGAATATCACATTTGAATCCTTGAAGAAGTGTGAGTACTTGAAATGGGTTCTCAACGAGACGCTAAGACTCTATCCTTCTGTGGCTGTCAACTTCAGAGATTCTACCAAAGACACAACCTTACCTAGAGGTGGTGGCCCCGATGGTAATGCGCCAGTGTTCGTACCTAAGGGCACTACTGTTGGGTACAGTGTCTATTTCACCCACAGATTGAAGGAGTACTATGGTGAGGATGCCGAGGAGTTCAGACCGGAGAGATGGGCAGAGAACCAGAGGCTCGGATGGGCATACTTGCCATTTAATGGTGGACCAAGAATTTGCTTGGGCCAGCAGTTTGCGCTCACGGAGGCTTCCTACGTGGTTGTTAGATTGATCCAGATGTTTCCGAATCTTGCTTCTGCGTACGATGGCCCCCTGCCACCAAAGAAGATGTTGCATTTAACTATGTCGATGTTTGATGGAGTTCCGGTTACTATGACATAACTGATCTTATTCTTCTAATCAGAATAAAATGGAAATTCGAAGTAGTGGTAGAATGCTGTGTTAGCCGACGTACATTCCTATTACCACATACAAAGGAAATTGTTTCTATGCCAAAGATTGAACGAATTTTTTTAAAAATCCTAAACCACCCAAGATGTAGTTCGAAATAGTGGTGCTCGCATAGGCAATGGGAAGTCGTTCACTACGGCGTTGGGTGTCTACTGGATGGGGATGATTATGCGAACCAAAAATCACTATATGCTAAGAGAAGGTCAATAGATTTAGACGGTAAGGCTATAGAGAACGTTCGAACGGGATACCTAAGACTATCCCACAACCAAACAAGTTACCAAGACAATAATAGCAAAGATCCATTCATCGACAGAACACTGACTGGTCTCATCTATTACTGACTAGCTATAATGACATTCGAAAGGAAAACAGTCGTACAACGAATTTCCGATACTAATATTCACGTTTCTAGGATTCAATTCTACCGTTGCTTTCGTTTCTAGCATTCGATACTACCTTTTTTTTTTTGTTTGTATTTCACAATCGGTGCCTGTTGGATCCAGCAATTCGTGGCATTGCTTCCTCCTGGTTGGGAGCACGTACACCTCAATATTCTTCCCATTTCTCATCTCAAGAATCTCATCGACTCCATGTCAGAAACCAAAAAGCAGAAACTTGACTCTACCGCCATGAAAATTTGCACCCATTCTGGCTCGTTCCACGCCGACGAAAGTTTAGCAGTCTACCTTTTGCGTCTCTTGCCTAAGTATAAAAACGCCCAGCTTGTCAGATCGAGAAATCCAGCTGACTGGGAAGCTGCAGACATTGTAGTTGATGTTGGAGGAAAATACGATGGCGGTATCAAGTGGTACGACCACCACCAGCGTGAATTTAGCGAGACTTTTTCGTCAAGTTACGCCACTAAACTCTCGTCCGCCGGTTTGATCTATAAGCATTTTGGTAAAGATATCATCCAAGAAGTGCTCCAATTGTCCAATGCCAGCGATGTGGACTTGCTCTACTTGAAGATGTACAAGGAATTCGTGGAAGCCATCGATGCCAACGACAACGGTATCAATAATTATCCTTCCTCCGTGGAGAAAAAGTTCAACGACAAGAACTTGGGGCTTCCTGCTTTGGTTTCTCACTTGAATCCAAGTTGGAACACTGATCCAGTAGACAAGGATTTCGACGAGGCATTCCTTAGGGCCAGCGAGTTGATGGGACTGGCATTCATGAACTTGCTCGACGGCTACGGTCGCTCGTGGTTGCCTGCCAGAGAGATTGTGGAGGACGCGTTCAACAAAAGATTCGAAGTGGATGAATCGGGCGAGGTGATTATTTTGGAAAGATTCTGCCCATGGAAGGAGCACTTGTATTCCATCGAGAGGGAAAACGATGCCCAGGGTGTCATCAAGTTTGTGTTGTTTGCTGACTCGAGTGGTAAGTGGAGAATCTCTACTGTTGCCGTCACCTCCACCAGTTTCGAGTTCCGCTACGGACTTCCCGAGCCTTGGAGAGGAGTGAGAGACGAGGCTTTGTCACAATTAACCGGTGTGGACGGGTGCATATTCGTTCATGCTGCGGGATTCATTGGAGGCTGCGAAACCGAGGCAGGTGTATTGGAGCTTGCCAAGTTGGCATTGAAGGCGAGAAAATAGTGTACCATACATACAAAAACATGGATTAATCATACGTATCAAGCGGGGGCCATCAATGGCGCAGTCTCGTTGGTGACTTCTTGTTTAGTCACACTACCAGTAATGGCTCCTACAATGCTCATAATGAACAAAAGGCCCGAGATGACAAAAGCAAAGATCCATTGCAAGGCGAAAACTTTGGTGAAAAGCTGGCCCAACCCCAAACCAAACATTAAAATGCTGGAACTGATTCCAATGGCGTAATCGTTGAATGCAACCAAGAAGAAGCCTGGGACGAACAAAAACATCCAAATCAAAATGTTAGAAAAGATCCGGCCCACGAGCTTGTGGATGTGGAGCAAAACTGCTCCGTTCCAGAAAAGAGCGTAGAATAACCACGAGAAGGGGAATGCTGCAGTAGGCAAGTGGATCATCACCCAGCTGGACAAGGGTCTAATGGAGTAGGTCTTGTGCTCAAAGTACAACAGAAGGATGTTGACGAAGTTGAACACCAATACCACCTCGGACCAGAAGTAGTGATTGTGAACAAACAACAACGTCCAGATAAACACACCCAAATTGAATGCAGAAAAGTGCCATGCAATTAACTTGGTCACATCCAACCGATCAGTTAAGCCACTGGCATTGTCGACAGTGGGGACAAAGATCTGGGTGACAAACAACACTTGCAATATAAAGAGAAGACCCCAATATGTCATTGTCACCACAATGTTGCTGCTAAATGGAGTTTCAGAAACATAATAGGGGTTGCGGTCGTCAAAAGGGTTGATCCCCACGAAGTATCTGAACGAGGCATAGACAGCAAGAAGCCACGAAACAATGGTGGCAATTTTGTGAGAGAGAAGCTCGTCGTTCGAGTGGGGCATGATGAAGAGATAAAAGATTGTGAAATTTCTACATGAGCCACCACCCCAGTATTTAAGTTGTGGAGCAATCTACTTCATTGCTTGCTCGTAAAGATGGTCATTCTGCAGGGCGAGATGACTGGTTTTTAGAACTATGAACCATGAACCATGGAAACACCATGGAAAAACAATAGAGGTTGAAAACAAGGTCCTGACTTGGCAATTCTATTGCGAAGTGTTTAGGGAGTATAGGAGATTTATCTGAAATAAAAAGAACAAATGCACTTTGCGAATCGCACTGTGAGCAATTCAGCAAGCAAATCCGGGATGAAATTCCGGCTCGGAATTCCACAAATCCCTGATTCTGTGTAAATGTGTTCGTTACAATTCAAGAGCCTTTCATAGCAAATGTCTTATTTTGTACTATTTTTAGATTTCCGTAAGTCGATCTCAACATATCCGTTCGCCGAATTCCGTTAACAAGCTCCACGATACGACTTCTTATGCTTGTGGTGGCCCACACCAGGTTTGTCTTGGGTCACTCTTTGCTCAGCACGAACATCCTCAACACCATTGGACGTGATGCTAAGCAACACCTTGTAGATGATTTGACTCTTCTCTTCAGCGGTAGTTTCAGTCTTGGATTCGAGAACATCAATCACCGAGTCGTGGGCGCGAATAAGTAACTCCGTGGCCTCCACAATGTCAGTCATAAGTTTCTCCAAAAGGTTCAAAGTCAACGAGTCCTTCACCACCACTCTCAAAATCTCCTTGTCCTGTTCGTCTGGAGTCAAGTGATAGTTTGGCACAATAAACTGCTTGTTTCTGAGCAACAACGAGACCATTGCCTGAGGAAGGTCAGGATACTTCTCTCTGAAATCCTTCGAGAAGCGGAATGCCACCAAAGGCAATCCCGCCAAGTAGTTCTCGTTGACAACCAGTTTCTCTGAGTGCTTCACCAGCTTGTCATGAGGCAAAGTGTAGATCTTATCTTTTTCCTCTTCAGAAAGGGGCCTATGGATGACAGACACAACTTCGTAGTAGGTTGTGGCCTCCAAGAACTTGGACAACAAACGAGCATTCTGGAGGCAACTGTCGAAGATCTTGGTGTAGCCTTCTCTGCCAAAGGTCAAGAAATTATAGTATTGGTGCAACACTGTGAATCCAGGACGGGAGAAATTCAATCCAAAAGTCTCCTCAACTCCTCCCAAGTAGTCCAACTTAAATCTCAATGAATCTGGCAAGCACTCCACCTCCCTCCAGACGACCCATCCCAATCCTGCAGTGGTGAGGCCAAACTTGTGGCCCGAAGTGTTAATGGACACCACTCTGTCGACAGAAAAATCCCATTTCAAGTGTGGGTAGACAAAAGGAGCAATGAAGCCTCCCGATGCTCCATCCACATGAATCTTGATATCGTGGCCCGTTTCCTCTTGGATGTCATCCAACAACTTTGCAATACGCTGCACGGGCTCAAAAGCTCCAGTGAATGTCGAGCCCATAATGACAAAAATACCAATTGTGTTCTCGTCAATGTTCTTCTTGATCTCGGAAACGTCAATCAAGTGATTGGACTCCTCGGTGACCCGAATAAGTCTGTTTTCCACGTCGAAGTAGCGAGCAAACTTCTCCAAGGCCACCTGGGCCACAGAAGCCATCAAAATGTTTGGATTCTCGGTGGACTTGCCCTCAGCCTTTCTCTTTTCTTGCCATTTCTTCTTCAATGCCAAACCAGCCAACATAATGGCCTCAGATGAGCCAGTGGTAGCACATCCCACAGTGTGGGGAACTCCATCGGGACCCTTTGGGGCATTCCACAAACTGGACAAGATATTGATGCATCTTTCCTGATACTCAATCAACGAAGGATACTCATCGTTGTCGGCCAAGTTCTTCATGATATTGTCGGTGATCAACTTCAAGGGCACTTCGTCCACTTCGGTGTTAACGAAGGTAGCCAAATTGAGCGAAGGAATACCATCGAGAGACAAATTCTCCTTCATGTATTTGTAGACCAATTCTCCGTCACTGGAATGAGCGGGGATCTCGTACTTGGGCACCTCCTCATTGGAGCTATAGTTGAAGATGTAGTGTTCATGTTTGTTGAGCACGGTCTTCTTTGCTTTTACGAGAAGCTCGGACTCCAACTTCAGAGAGTCGACGTGATGGGAGAGAGTCATGGGCGAAGATTGATTGGCAATTGTGTTTTCAAAAGACAATTGACAATTTTAGACTATAGCAGACCATGGGGGGCTGCAGATCCTTATATAGGGCAGAAATAGAAATAGCCGGAGCAACTAATAAAAGAGCTTATGTAACCGAAAGAGTGGTTGACTGCCAAACAAAAAGTTAAACATGATTAAAGTAATGTCATAGCGCCTCAATGGGAATTGATAGACGATTGCATCTGAAGCTTCAATCTTCCAAATTTCTTCGATAATGTGCAATGGTGGCCTCGCTTGGTGGAAGTTCTCTGAGTGTTGGAGTGCATTGTGGGCTCGTGGAGTGTATCGGGGAAGTCGGTTGAGAACAAAGGGGAAGAAAATGGCGAGGTTAAGTGGGGATTGGTTGGAGAATCAAGAGAAAGAACATGGAATTAAAGAAGACAGTAAGGAATTGATCGAGGGTGATCGTTCCAAGAATTGTCCATGATGTAATTGACAAGTAAGTTATTGAAGAGGTGGGCTATCGACCGATACAAAAGACCACCTTCGATTGACCAAGCACTGCACATAAGGATTTTCAATTCCCCATTTTTCCACTTTTCCACTTTTCCACTTCTCCATTTCTCCATTCAATTTTCCCTATTGTTTCTTATTATTGCTAAAATTCTCAATCATTCTCCGCTTCTCCATTTCTTCTTTGCTCTGGGATTTGTAGCTTGTTGCACATCACTCACTGTATTCGTATTAATTGACACCGTTAACTCTCAAGTCATATCTACTATGGTTAGTCCCCGCAGGGACACCGCCATCGTGAAAAACTTAACTTTGTACTCCTTTGCTCAGGTGTTCGCTTCCCGTTTCTCTCGTAATGCTAATGCACCTGGGGTATTTTTCAATTTACCACACCGCAATCTTCAATTACTTCCACAGTTCGTAATCGTTCGTTTTCATCTATCGGTGTCCGACCTCGGAAATTGATCTGCTTCTATTTAAATGGCTCCTTTCTGAACTCTTTCACTAGATACATATCTCATGTTATCTCACATCTCAAGTTCTCTCAATTTCTCATCTCTCGTCAGTTTTTCCGATTTTCTCACCTCGTCAGTTTTTCCCACTCACTCACCTCATTGCACACCACTTCTCTATCTGGTAGTCAGTTTCGGAGATTCCTTAGCACAATACTCTACAATAGTCTGTGTAAAACTAAATTAGTTTCCTCTATTTAATAGTAATTGTCCGCTAAATAACTACTTCTAGGTTATTAGCATTGATTTGCTCCTAAGAATTTTGGTTGTCGGAATTAGTATGATAGAGTATTCACCATTCAGTGCTTCTTTCTGTTCTCTATACATACTTCGTTGTTTCCTCGTTTGTTGGCTACTTCCTGGTTGCCCATGACTTCGAATCCACATTATCAACTCTGCACCAGACTTCCACTGATCTCGAGGACCACAACTGGGATACTCTTATATCGTGCGGCCTTGACTAATATATACGAACCTTTGTCGCTACGTACATAGGAATAACAATCTGGTCACGACCTGCAATTCAACCTATGACTTGGAGATCCTACAAACGAACATCGAGAGAATTGAAACCGCATTCTCTGGCGCATTCTTAGCGTACCCTTTTTCTCTATTTTCATCTGAATAACCACGAATTCTTGTCGAGCCACAGTGAAAGTATTGCATTCCTGTGATATCCATCAGAATGTTCCTTTCGCTTGTTGATTCATTAGAATCTTTATGTAACTGCCAGGGGTTTCAGATCTTATCTAATACAGGAATCATCTAGTAGTGTGCCCGTGGTCGGCATCACTGTCTTCTCCTCCGATAAAGGCCCTATTCTTCTACGTGTACAAGAATCCAAACCAACTATCTAAACCTTTACTATTGGTAAATCACACGATTGAGCACCTTGAATATCGGAAGCCATTGACGCAAATTGTATCCCGAATCACTTCTTCTATATCACCCTTTCTCATTTTCTCACCCTTTCTCATTTTCTCACCCTTTTCCATTTTCTTACCATACATGCTAAAAACACCGCACTCCTAAATCCATCTCTCAAAACGTCGGAAATCCGCCCAAATCAGCACTTCCACCACGAAACCTCCCAAAGTAAAAAAAGAAATCGCCAAACTGGCTAAGCCTCATACTTATCTAAGACATACTCATGCAAGTCCCCCCCCTGAGTGGCATTTTCAGAACCATCGCACCCAACTGATTTTCGCATGGACCTTGGCCGGATATTTCCTGTAAATGCTGCGAAAATATCGCCCATGCACACCCATTCAGCCACACGACTCATCTCCCATCTCTCATCTCTCGCAATCACTTCCATCCTTATCCAATGTAATCACTTCAAATCGCATCTGGAATGTTTCCCAGCTGCTACCTCGGCATCTTCCTCCCAATTCGGCACCTCCATCCCCAACATCACTTCCTGCGCACGCCCAATCGTACTCTGCCGTCATCATGCACAACACGATCCTGGATCCTGGATCCTAACTGACTATCCTAAGTAGTAGATGGGAATGCCACTGATAACATTTTTTCGGGGTGCGCGACCCTCAAAGCTGGCGCCATCAACAAGTAGCCGTAGCAGAAAATTATCCGCCAAAATACCCAGACGCAAATAGTCTTATCGTTGCCAAGTCCAAATTCCTTCTTCTTCTGCCGCATCGTTCGCCCGCCTCGGCCTGCCCCGTGTCGTTCTCCAACACGTATTTATTATTCCTCGCGATTGGCATGCAGACAACCCTGGTTCCCGCACGCCAGAACACGTATAATGGACACCGTCCCATTATTTTGAAAGCTGCCTACCACCGTCTTCTTCTTCTAGCCGCCGCTCGCTAGTGCATGGGAATACTTCTGTTCTACTTAATCGGACAAACACTCTACTTGATCAAGAAAAAAATGGAAAAGCCTGGATACACCGCCGTGGGCGCCTCCCCCTCATCGTCTCTCGCCAACTCTGGCCCATTGTCTATTTTGTGCTACTGTGCTTCGTCGATTTTGATGACCGTCACCAACAAGTATGTGCTTTCTGGTGACTTCAAGTTGAACTTTTTCCTCTTGGCCGTCCAGGCCTCCACCTGTATTGCCGTCATTGCCTCGTTGAAGGCCGCCAACGTCATCACCTACAGACAGTTCAACAAGGATGAGGCCAAGAAATGGTTTCCAATCGCTTTGCTTCTTGTTGCCATGATCTACACCTCGTCCAAGGCTATTGCTTACTTGTCGATTCCCGTCTACACCATCTTCAAGAACTTGACCATCATCTTGATTGCTTACGGAGAGGTGTTGTGGTTTGGCGGTAAGGTCACCAGCATGGCGTTGGGCTCGTTCATGTTGATGGTTTTGTCGTCGGTTATTGCTTGTTACGGTGACACCTCTGCTTCCAAGACCTCGGAAGACATGCATTCTTTGTACTTTGGCTACTTCTGGATGTTCACCAACTGTTTCGCCTCCGCCGCCTTTGTTTTGTTCATGAGAATCAGAATCAAGTTGACCAACTTCAAGGACTTCGACACCATGTACTACAACAACTTGTTGTCCATTCCTGTGTTGTTGTTGTGCTCGTTCGTGTTTGAGGACTGGTCCGCCGAGAGCTTGGCATTGAACTTCCCTGAGGACACCAGAAACTCCATCATCATCTCGATGATTGTTTCCGGTGCCACCTCCGTGGGTATTTCCTACTGTTCCGCTTGGTGTGTGAGAGTCACCTCCTCCACCACCTACTCCATGGTGGGGGCTTTGAACAAGTTGCCAATTGCGTTGTCTGGTTTGGTTTTCTTCGACGCTGCCGTCAACTTCTGGTCTGTTTCTTCTATTTTCGTTGGTTTTGTGTCCGGTTTGGTCTACGCTGCCGCCAAGCAGAAGCAGCAGAAGGAGAATGCTCAGAAGTTGCCTTCCGCCAAGTAAGTTTTATGCAATTGTCAATAACCTTGCTACACTTTTTGTGGCTAGAGAACCTTTTTAGATTGACGCATTGATCATATTGTGGATATTAAAATTGATGTAGTTTTCTCTTCCCGTGTAATCCTTGATGTGCATGTTGCCTGTACGGGAGCATCGAGCAAGTAGTAATGTGGAAAAAATACAAAGAGAGCACAACTCACTTCCACCCACCACGTCGAAATCTGCTCAAAATGGCCGAAAACTCGTTGGAGTCGATTCCATCGTATTTGAAGGAGTCTCTTGATCCCCGCAATGCTAAGCATGCTGAGGCCCAATTGAGATCCATCGAGGTTCAACCACATTTTGCCATAAACTTATTACATGTGGTTGCATCGTCTAACTTGGATCCCTCCGTTAGACTTGCTGGTGCTTTATTCTTGAAGAACCTTATTAAGCGAAAGTGGGTCAATGAAGATGGTGACTACTTGCTCTACCTGGATGACGTAGAATACATCAAGAGAGAGATTTTGAATGTGATGATCAAGTTGCCCAATAACTTGCAGGTACAATTGGGAGAATGTATTTCCATCATTGCAGAACTGGATTTCCCTCATAAATGGGACAATTTGATCGATGATCTTGTAGCTAAGTTGTCTCCCGATGACTTTGTGTTGAACAGAGGTATCTTATTGGTTGCACACTCCATCTTCAAGAAATGGAGACCATTATTCCGCTCCGATGAGTTGTTTCTGGAGATTAAGATGGTGTTGGACAAGTTTGCTTCTCCATTTTTGTCCATGTTGACCAAGACTGACCAACTCATCACCGAGGCTACTGCAAAGAATGATTCCGCTTCTCTTGCGATCTACATGGAGGCGTTGTTACTAGAGGTTCAGATCTACTACGACTTGAATTGCCAGGATCTTCCCGAATTCTTTGAGGACAACATGGCTACAGGTATGGGGGTCATGCACAAATACTTGAACTACCTGACGAACTTGATTGGCGATGCGGACGACGATGATGATATTGATTCTCTCATCAAGACCAAAACCGCCATCATCGAGTTGATCTCGTTGTACACCACCCGGTACGCCGAGGAATTCGATCCAATGATCCAAAATTTCATCACTTCCGTATGGCTGTTGGTGAATACATATGTGACCAAGCAGCCAAAGTTTGACTTGCTTGCAGTGAAAGCATTGTCATTTTTGACTTCCATAACCAAAGTGGCCAAATACAGGTCGTTCTTCGACAACGAAGCGGCAATCAAAGAGATCATTGAGAAGATCATCTTGCCCAACATAGCATTCCGTGAGGTTGACGAAGAGACGTTTGAAGATGAGCCCATCACTTTCGTCAGATCCGATTTGGAAGGTTCAGACTTCGACTCGAGACGTAAGTCCTCCACTGACTTTTTGAGAGAGTTGAAGGAAGTCAACTCCGAGTTGTTGACCAATACCGTCATGGCTTATGTCAACCAGTTCTTGTCGCATTCTGATTGGAGAAATAGAGACATCGCCATCTATTTGTTTACCTCGTTGGCTGCAAAGGGATCTGTAACCAATATCGGTGTGACCTCCACCAATATGTTGGTGGATGTTGTGCAGTTCTTCACCAACAACATCGCTTCTTACTTAGTTGAAGATGCGTCTCCAATTTTGAAGGCCGATGCCATCAAGTACATCATGACGTTCAGAAATCAGCTTACAAAGGAGCAACTTCTCACAACTATCCCGTTACTCATCAACCACTTGAAGATGGAAAACGTCGTTGTTCACACTTTTGCAGCTATCACTCTCGATAAATTATTCTCCATGACCAGTTTCGCCAATTCCATACATTCGCGCATCTTTAACAAGCACGACATCCAACCTTACATTAATGATCTCTTGAACAGTTTGTTTGTGCTCATCTTGAGGAATAGCGCTCCTGAAAAGTTATCTGAGAATGAATTTTTAATGAAGACGGCTATGATCGTACTTACGACGGCGGAAGACTCGGTTGAGGAAAGTTTCAAACTCCAGATCATCGAGCGGCTTCTTAATATATTGAGCATTATTGCCAAGAACCCTTCCAATCCAAGATTCACTCACTACACCTTCGAATGTTTGGGTCTCCTAATAAAGTTCGGCACCGGCAAGGGAACCACTGGTGAAGATGGTGAAAACATCTCAAATTACATCGGGGCCATTATTCCTTCCCTTATGGGTATTTTAAGCGAGGACGTTCAAGAATTTGTTCCTTACACTTTCCAGATCTTGTCCTATTTGTTAGAGAACTTGCCAAAGTCCCAGCCAATGCCAGAACAATACTCGAATCTAGTCAAGCCTCTATTGTCTCCAGTTGTTTGGGAGTATAGAGGTAACATTCCTGGTTTGACGAGACTTCTCATTGCTATAATGGCTCACGACCCAACTCCTTTTGGCACTACTCCGCAGGAGCTCACTCCGTTGTTGGGTGTGTTCCAAAAATTGATTGCATCCAGAGCAAACGATATCTATGGATTTGACTTGTTGCTTGCCATTTTATTGAACATCCCACTCACGTTGACTTCCTCCTACTTAAACCAGATCGCCGTGTTGTTGTTGACCAGATTGAAGACTTCCAGAACCGAGAAGTTCATCAAGAAAATAGTTGTATTCCTTATGTCGTTATGTTGCATTCCATTGAACGAGGAGCTCTCGGCCAAGACTGGCGGGCACATCAACGCCGAATTCGCAGTGACGTTCATAGAATCGGTTCAACAGGGAGTTTTCCAGCAGATCTTCAACAATTTCGTCTTGCCAACTTCCGAAGGGTTCGCCAACTTGCAGGATAAGAAAATCGTTGCATTGGGGCTCTCACAGTTGATCTTGTCTCCATCGTTCACTGAAGGAAATTACAAGGTGCTTCTCGTGCCAACCATCGATCAGTTGGCAAAGAACCTCAGTCTCTTACAGGGGGTCTCCAAGACCACCAGCACGGTGAGCAATACCATCACTGGCGATGCAAACACCACTAGTGTAGCCATCAACGAATTGGACTTGGAAAGTTCTCTGTATGGATCGTCGTTTTCCAGACTTGTGTCGATTCAATTGAAGGCATTCGATCCTGTTCCACAGGTGAGCAACGAAGACTTCAAGTCGATCAAGTTTGGGGCTGTCAGCAACATCCAAAAGCTTGCGCCACTCGGAGTTTTGAATGGACTCAGTGATGAGGCCAAGGCCATCGTTGCCGCATGAGTAATCTACACAATGAAACCGTCAACTTTTATCGTTAAATACATGATCGTGTAGAAGTGAAATACCGTGCCAACCCAGAAAATGCCCAGAAAATTTGCCAGTGTCATGAGCTTCCCCCAAATATCATCATAGAAAACTAGGTAGTCTAGTTGATGAGGTTCAGGAACATATCTGAAGATTCCTTCTGGACCACGGGCTGGGTGTTGGTTGCAGGAGTCAATTCCGTTGCAGACTGGCTCCCAGACGGCGAATGTTCTTTCTGAACAGATTCGGAGCCCTCCTTTGACTCCCCGCTCTCCATTTCCTTCAACTTATCGAGTCTCTCCTTCTCGGCGATCTCTGCCGCAGTCAAGAAGCGGCCACCCTGACCACGCGGTCTTCTCATGGCGTGCTTGTGACGAGACTCGTGCAAGTAAGGCTTGCGAGTCCGCGCAATCTTCAACGTCTCCTCCAACTTCGCTCTGGCGATTCTACGCTTCAAGATGCGATGATATTGCTTAGCATTCACGTAAAATGGCTGCTCCGCTGGCTGCTCCATGGGAGGATGCTGCGGAATGTGTGGCTGTGGGGGAGGGGCTGACTCAGCCATGGCTTCTTGTTGATAGTAGCCGTTGTTTGGGGAGTCATTGGCATCATAAGTCGCACCAGAACCATCTGAGTGATAATAGGGCAGTCTGGAGTGCAGTTCTAGCTGGTTGTGGATAATTTGCTGAGGAACCTGCCCGTTGTAGTATGCGGCAGGTTGTTCCTGGTAGTAGGAGGAGGTTTCATGGTGTAATGAGGTCATGGTGAGAAAGTGGAGGTGAGTACTCTGTAGCTGTTTGTATGAGAAAAAAGTGCGGCTTGGTCTGGGGCATCTTGACTATGGAGGAGTGTGCCGAAACCGGACCTTCATCTATCCGATCTCGGGGTAGTTGTAGACAGCAGGGAAGTGGAGAGGTTGGGAGACATAGTGGAGACGCTAATGGGTGGGTTGGATCAGTTCAGACTGGTTTTTATTTCTGTGTTATGTACTTTAATCTGGTGCTTCTTATTGCTGGTAGATAGTAAAAGAATGCCGCACTATAGGAACCTTGAGAAGCGGGGGAAATATCAATAACGTAGAAGCAAAAATAACAATCCAGTGGCTTTATGCTGGAGATTAAAATTGTGTTCTTGATGACTCATTCTGGAGGCGGTGTAAAGTCGCTGGTGGAAAAGACTATAACTCTTCAGATCATCTGACACGAATCACTGCTGCATAATTCCTTCCTCGACCCCCAATGTACATCTCCATTCATAACCAGTGTGACTCTCATTAATTGAAATCATTTCTTTCATTTTCTCTACATTTATTCTCTATGTCCTGTCAATGTATTCACTAGTTGGGTTACGCTCCCCGAGTGTCGTATTGCTGCGAATAAATGATTGCGAAAAGCTGCGGTAGCAACCTTGGTCAAGCCCCAATACTAAACTCTCCCTTGGGCAACCTTGGTTCTCGGGTATATGCTTGATTTCTTTTCTGAGTCCATTGCTTCCTCAAATCGTCAATTCTTCTCTCCATCAGCCTCTCTCAATAACAATTCTGAAACACCCTTCATGGCTTCTTGCTCTATATTCCCCCATCCGCAACATCAAGCTGCTGAGCTATCCTGCTCTTGATATCGTTAGTTCTCCCGGTCGAGCTCTTTTTTGAAATGCTGTCACCTTCAAATTTGTCATCCACGCAATCTTGTTGCATGGCTATTCTCTCCAAGAAGTAGTTTCTTCCCTTCGTCTCAGGCTTTGATATTCGTCCCTCTTGGGAATACCTAAGTTCGGAAGATTCGTAGCCGTTCGCCTCCGTTCTAATCACACTCGGATAGTTCTCCATATATGACCTTCCAATACTTGGAGTGGCCACAACCATATTGGCTTGAGAGTTTGCTGCGCTGGCCGCCTCCTTCTCTACAACCAACTCGATCTCCTTATGAAGCTCCACTACATGGTCTGGCCATGTGCATAGTAGCCCATTTGCAAGGCAATTCTTGCAATCTGGATAGAGTGACTCGTCGCACTTCTTTTTCCTCCTTCGACAGGTGAAACACCCGTTCCGAGAGCGGGTCTTTAATCCCATTCTATAGCTACCGCCTCCCACCTCGGGCTAATGTCGCCTTGACTTCCTGGTAAAGAAGAAATAGGAGGAAGGAGAAGTTTTTGATACATTTGTCCCGATTAGGCAATTCGGAACCGCGCTTAATTCTTCCTGGCAATTGCTTGCACTCCTGAGTCACAGCAACGAGTTTGCGATTCGGGAGCATTTGACGGAGTTGTGAATACTCTGAAATGTCATCAGGAGACAATCTGGGCCGTAGAGCTTAAAGGAAAAGACTCCGCTAATTTAAGAACAAAGGTGTCTGCAGGGAGATCCACTTATTGATGTTCGTAACTAATGTGAATTTGCTAGCGACCTGAGTAAATACGACAAGAAAGCAGGAATGGGCGAGTATTCCAAAAGAAAATAGTTCTATCTTATGGTCTTGATACAACTTATCGACCTTTCAGTTGTCTTCATTCAAATCCCATGGTAGACACATGCAGGTTCAGATGAAGAGGTACCATAATTATCCCACGAATTCAGGCCAATACATGTTCACACAGCATATCGTTCGATTATTCCAATACCATTGAGAATTCCCTCATCAGAGAGCCTCTTCTTTTTAATTCTTTTTGCTCTTTTCCTCGGTTGTCGTCTCCTCCATAGATAATGTCCTCCACCGCGAAATGTCCACGTAGACTGCACCATTATCGACTCTCCACCCAACTTCTTCAAAGGCATGATTTCATCTCGAAAGAGCATAACATCATTGCTGAGCTCAACCTCTCAGCTGTCGTTGAATAGCAAACAGCGTTCGCGCCAGGGGTCTAAAAACCTTGCGGTTGACTTCTCTGTGGAAGAAATCTTCGTTCAATATTCGGTGCCGAAGATTCAGAAGATCCAGCAAGAGTACAAATCGAACTTTGTCAAGTCTAAAGACGATTTGCATCAGTTGGTAGGAAGAAAGTACCGAGACTTGATCCGGATTGCCGAAGATATTGAGGAATTGAGCTCTCTGTCTCGCCAGATCGATTCCCAGTTGACGGACTTATCATACAAGTCGTCTGGATATGTGGAATTCGGAAATAACAGATTCAGCACATTTGATTCACTTATCAGAAAGGATAAGGCTATCCAGTCTCGCATCACGTCGCATAAGACCATCTTGAATAATGTCATCAACAACCAGCTCATTGGTTACGACCTCAAACTCCAGACTGATTCGGTCAAGAAAACTTCCACCTTGGTGGAGGTAGCAAGGCTCTACTACACGATAGGAACATCTTTCAGTAGAACACTCAAAGCGAATCCCCATGTGAGCGGCAACTTGTACCAATTAAAGTCTAATTTCATTCGCTACTTGGAGGCTAAGATTGCCTCCTATTCGGCATCATCGTCAGACTCTCTCCAAGGAGGACTCAACATCGAAGGCTTTTTTGTGGCCAACTCCAAATTTGCATTGTCTGAGAGCGAAAATTTTGATCTTCTCACTAGCACTTTTGATGATGAAGTTCAGGAAGTATCCGATGAAGATGAAGTCGCTTCGGATATTGTCTACCGTGGATCGACATATCCCATTGTTAATTACTTGATCGCATACATCATTGTCAATCATGATGATCCCAATCTCAACAGTTTGGAAAAGATCGCCATCAAGTTCATCGATTTGAGATATGATTATCTTGACACTTTTGTTGCTCTGGCACTTGAATCTGGTATTCATATGGACAAGACGGTCAATTTCACCATGATCTTTCAGTTCATTGAAGCTACTTGCGGATGTTTGCAGAAGTTTTTCACCACAGATGATTTGATTTCCAACGACCTCCAAGCTCAACTCAAGAACATTGTCACCTGGAAAGCTTCTGACTTGATTGGATTTCATAATTGGTTTGAAGAAGAAACTGTGGCATTTGACAATACTTCCTACCAATTGCTTGGCTCAGATGCTATAATTGATGCCCAAAACAGGCTCTCGAAGTTCGGACATTTTGTGTATCAGCTTGGCTCCAAGCTCGTGTCTGAATCACTTCATGGCACCCTCTCTCAAAAGGCAGCCAATGTCTTGAATGCATTTTACGGTTTCGTCTATGAACTCCGAATAGCTGAGGTGGTGTTCTTATCCAACAACGCTGTCTGTCATGTGGTCAAGCTTTTTTCTGATGAAGACGTCGTCCCCAAGCTCCTACAGGATGTGTTGACATCTTTTAAGTCGTATTTTGAAGCACACTGTGAATCTTTGACCGAATCGGAGAGCTCCTTAATGCGCCAGATTACACACGAGTTCGAGTCAGAATCTTCCTTGTCTTCCGCTGTGGAACTCTTCACCCCTGACTTTGTCAACATGATAGACGTAGATGTCGATCTATATTTCAGTACTGTGATCGATATATCCTCGGCTTCTAATCCTGTTTCCGAACTGGAAAAATCAGGGAACTCATTACAGGAGCTCAAGCACTGGTTCTATGTGCTCGAAGAGTTACTTCTTGCGACAAATATGTCAGTCGATAACAGCTTAGGTGCGATTTCTCGTCTCATGAGTAAGGAGTTTAGAGAGGTTGAGGGTCTCACGAAAACATGGGGTCAATTTAGCTCTGACAGCTTTCTGTCAGCATTTTCGGAGTTGCATGAGGAACAAATTGCTTCGAGCAGATCACAGCTCGAATCATTCATTAGCCGAATTTCTTCCACTTTACATTCATCTTCGAACACCAGTTCAAGCAGATTACAGTTCCTACTCCAATTGCTCATTATTCTCAAGGATAATATCATCGCCGTTGAAGAACGTTCAGATGGTTCGAACCTTGAAGAAAATATCAGCAAGCAAGTTTCAGTAATTTACCAGCATATGTTTTCCAATATTCTCTCTTTTGAACCAGAGGGCAATCACCTTTCATTTGAGTCCCTACTTCAAGATTCGCTTGTTCTTGTTTCAAACCTCGAGTCATCCACCGTTCCAGTCAGACCACACTTGTCATTGCATTCAACTGTTTTCGAGCTTGCTTGCAGCTTGTTAAAATCTCGGAGATTTCGTCAGCACGAAATGTGCAATATGTACACTGATGGAGGGGTGAAGGAGAATTTTGTTCTGGTCAAAAATGACTGGATCAAGGAAGCCCTTATCGGGGAGCTCTTGATCACTTCATCTAAAAAACGTTACAGTGCCACAATGGCTGCAGCGCATGTAAATGGGGTGGAGAATGGGAATGGAGATATTCAGAAAGAACTTGAGCCCGAATCTCAAGAAGAAGCTGTACCTGATTCGAACATCAATTCTGAGTCAGGAATTAAGATCGAAAACACCGTCCAAAAGGAAAGCATAGTTGGTGATGAAGATGTGGAGGATGGATGGTCTCAAGAAGAAGACGACGGCTGGATTGAAGAGGAACTGAATGGCCATAATGACGAAAAGGCACAAGAGCCGGAATCGGCTCTAATAACTGCAGTTTCAGAGTCTCTGGCTATGGAAAAAGTCTCTGAAAAAGCTACGCCTAAAGATAATGGTGCGGACAAAATTATTGGGAATGATGTGATGTCGGAAAAGATGGTTACTTCGGAAGAGAAGCAGACATCTCCATTTGAATCTAGTGAACATGCTAGACAAGCATTGGCAAATATCGTCTTCCTCCTTAACCTTACGAACAAAGAGACAGTTGGTGCATCGGACGCCAATCTCATGCAATACATTTCTTCTCTTGAGGACGTGTTCGGAGTTGAGCTTGAGCGCTCCACCGTTGCAATCATTGTGAGAGGAGTCAATGAGTTTTACAAAGCAAGCAAGGAGATGTACTTACCATTGCTGGTAAATTAAAAAGCATTCTATAATACATTTTCTAGTGAACTAGTACAAGTAAATTTTTGAACCGGCCTCCGTCAACTGCTTCAATGTCTCGGTTGTTTCTTTGATGTCCCATACATTCTGCATCTTCTGATCCAAGTAACTGTTATCCAAGATGACAATCTTGATCTCGTCCATTTTCAAAGGTTGCTCCCCGTCAGCGAGCACCTTCAGAAGACGGCCAGGAGTGCAGCACAAAACTCTGGACCAGGTGGACTTGATCAACTTCAAGTCCACATGCAACTTGTTCTTGTTGATGAGTTTCAAGGAAGAACCTGGAATCTCGCGAAGAGCACGGTGAACATCACATGCTCTGATAGCTGACATTGACAATATGGCTATAAACTTTCTCTCATCATCTCCGTTCTGTTCCTGGCGCTCCTCTTGTTTCTTTTTATCCTTCTTCTTCTTATTTTTATTCTTGTTCTTCTTGCCTGGAGTGCTGGACGGAAGCATGTTCTTGAATCTTCCCTCGATGAACTTGGAGAAGTTATCCAAGGTTCTGGCCTCTTCAAACTCTGCTGAAGATCTGAAATCGGTCTTCTTCAAGTACTGAGCAGCTAATTCCAACGCAGAAAGGTCTGGGTTCTTCTTTCTGATGTTATCATTCACGAAATCGGCAATGGCCTCGGTCGACGTCTCCTTCGACAAATTTTTCTTGTACTCCATATCCATGTCCATTCTCAACTTCTTCTTTTCCTTGAGCTTTTCATTCTTCTTTCTCTTCTTTGGGTTTTCTTCAGCTTCATTCTCATCGTCACTTAAGTCCAGTGCAATTACTTGGTCGTCGCTTTCCAAGTCCACGCCCTCGTTGTTCGAAAGATCAACATCGTAGGCCAAGCCGTCATCTAGATCATCACCTCCGCTCATACTTATTCGCTCTGTGTACTTTGGGATTGTGCTTGTAGTAACTGCGCTTAAAACTTTCGGTAATGCGCATTGCGATGAGCCTAAAATCTTCCTAATTGACCACATTTACATTGCAAATGTTCGTTCGGTCACAGGGAACCCGCTTGCTCCGACAAGCAAGATCTATTACTATTAATGCCGACCTCCTGTCAAAACTCCAATCTGCTCCATTTCATCCAGTCATCGTGATTGGTGGTGGACATGCTGGCTGCGAAGCTGCTACTGGATCAGCCAGATCTGGAACAAAAACGACCCTCATTACTCCTCATATCGATAAGATCGGTACCGCTTCTTGCAATCCTTCTATGGGAGGTGTGGGCAAAGGTACCCTTTTGAGAGAGGTGGATGCTTTGGATGGAGTAGCATCCAAGGTTACTGACAAGGCAGGAATTCACTTTAAAATCTTGAATGCTTCGAAAGGCGCTGCTGTTCAGGGTCCACGGGCTCAGATTGATCGTTCAATCTATTTGAATGAGATGCAAAACGTTATTCTAAATTATCCGTCCTTGGATGTGTTGGAAGCGCTGGTGGAAGATATCATAATCGCACCTGCTGACTCGAGTAAAGACTTTGAAAACAGAAGCTATGGAGTCGTCAAGGGAGTTATTTTGGGAGACGGTTCGGTGCTACTGTGTGAAAAAGTTGTCATCACCACAGGAACTTTCTTGGGAGGGGAGATCCACATTGGATTGACTGCGTACCCTTCAGGCAGAATAGGAGAAGCGGCCACGTTTGGTCTCTCAAGAACCCTTAACGATGCTGGATTTCGTCTTGGGAGACTCAAAACTGGTACGCCGCCACGTCTTCTGGCCAAGACCATCGACTACAGAAGATTACAGCCTCAACCCTCCGATTATCCGCCTCAGCCCATGTCGTACATGAATGATTTCGTCGCCTTACAGGAGCAGTTGGTTGAGTGTCACCAGACAAACACTACTGCTGAATTCCACAACTTAGTAAGCGCAAACCTTGACAAGTCTATCCATATCAGAGAAACCGTCAAAGGTCCTCGTTACTGTCCGTCCATCGAGTCCAAGGTGATCAAGTTCCCTCAAAAAACGTCACACGTTGTGTGGTTGGAGCCTGAAGGGTTAGATACTGACTACGTATACCCTAATGGTATTTCTTGTACTATGCCTGAAGACATCCAGTATGAACTTGTGAGGATGATGCCTGGCTGTGAGAATGTCACCATGTTGCAGCCAGGATACGGCGTTGAATACGACTATGTTGACCCCCGAGAGTTGAAGCGTACCCTTGAAACAAAATTAGTTGATGGGTTGTATTTGGCGGGACAAATCAACGGAACCACTGGCTACGAAGAGGCTGCTGCTCAAGGATGTGTTGCAGGGATAAATGCTGGACTTGCATATTTGAAGAAGCCACCATTTGAATTCCAGCGTTCTGATGGGTACACTGGTGTGCTCATTGATGATTTGATCACCAAGGGAGTTGAGGAACCGTATAGAATGTTTACCTCTAGGTCGGAGTTCCGTTTCTCTATCCGGTCTGACAACGCAGACAAGAGATTGACAGTTAGAGGTTATGATTTGGGCGTCGTGGGTGAGGAAAGATTCCAGCACTTTCTCAGCGAGTTCAATCAGTTTGAAGCCATCAAGGAACATTTGAAGTCCATTTCTATGTCTGGTGCTAGATGGGCTCCAGCATTGAAGGGTAGTCACCAAGTGAACAAAACAACAGTTGTTGATGGATGGAAGCTACTTTCTTACAAGGGCATGAACTTGAGAGACCTCGTTCCTCACCTAGAAAAGATCACTGGCCGTCCACTTCCAAGCATGTATTCTGAAATGTCACGATGGCTCCAAGAACGAATTGACGTCGAGACCACCTATGAGCCGTGGCTCAAGAAGGAGGAAGCGCATTTGAAAGCTTTTGAGGCGGATGAAAGCTTGTTGTTGCCTGCCAACTATACTTATTCTAACGAAGGGAAAATTAAAATCTCCTACGAGGTGTGCCATCTCCTCAACACAATTCAACCAAAGACCATTGGACAGGCAAGAAGAATTCAAGGTGTTACGCCAGCAGCAATTTTCGAATTGTTCAAATTGGTGAAAGACAATCAAGTACAGATTGCTTCTGAGCATGCTGAAATTTGAACTCGATATCCTACGTCGTTGAAAACTTTCAAAAATGGGCTTGTGTATATAGTAATGCAATTAGGAATATTAACGATTAGTCCCATTCAAGATCACTCAGATCTTCGTCCGTCTTTGGCGAATTAGATTCCGGAGATGTCTCGAGGCTGGGTATGGAATATATCAGAACGTCAGAGTCATTTTCTTTGTTGCGACGCCGATTTCCCAAGCGTTTGTTCGCAGACTCTTGAAGACTATTATCCAAGGAAACAAGCATTTCCAAAGGGAAAACTGATTGTGCGAGTGCTGAAATGTTATCAATGGTACTTCTTGAAGGACCATAGGACTTAATACGATTAAGATATAGTACCACGTCCTGAATGTTTATCTGGGAGGAGTTTCTGTGTCCAGCATAGGCTCCTAAATCCAGCATAACTTGTTGCAAGAATTCGTTCGATTTCAACGTGATCGATTGCATCAATGATGGAGAAATTCGTTTGATTTTGGGCTTCTTTCTTGGTGGGCTCTGATTGCCTCCAAGAGCTGAAACGTTCAGAGCTACGGAAACGATACCACGAACTAGTGACCTTGGAAGAGCCCCACTTTCTTGGGTAGGAAATCTCCGCTTAGAAACCAACGATGGACCCAAAGAAGTTCTTCGTTTTGCCATTATTTCGCTTGGTTCCTCAAGAATCAGGGACGGTGTACGAGCTTCCTCTTGCTCGTTCCCAATGTCTGGGGGGAGATAGAATTCGTGGTTCTGGATTTCCTCATTATCGATGGTGAAATGCCCAGCAATGAGCCCGTCGGACGACAGATCAGATCCAACATTTTCTTCAACATCGTTGACTTCAAACCGACCAAAGTTCAAGTTTGGAGTGACCATTTTGGAAGTCAGAACCGAGTCCCATCTTGGAATATCCAGCTGATTTATCTCACTTTGTGGAAACTCGCCATATTCATTTGGAGTGACAATGACGTCGTCCAAGAACGTGCTACGTCTGGCTGACAAGGCAGGGACTGGCTGGATGTTCTCGTTCTCACTCGAGAAATTGGAATCAGAGGCATCACTCAAGTTGCCAAAAGCCACAGGCTCAGCAAGCCGCAAGTCCAGAGAATGCATATCATCAATGTTCGAATACTCAGGAAGTCCAGAAAGAGTGTTTTCGATCACAAAGTTGGAAGTATCAAGAGCAGCATTTACTCCATGACTGGTCAAGTCTCTTGGGGAGTCACCATCGAACATTGACAGAAGCTGGACCTGATGCTTATTGCTGTTTTCGAGGATCCGCTCAAGGTACGATTTGAACACTGGTTTTTCTGGCTTCGGTTTCGCGTCCATAGCATCTGTAGGTCGAGATGGCTGGTATGGGGACATCATTATATCATCGGAGGGAAGTGGGAGCGAGTAATCAAACTCATTTATCAACTCTGCCGGGCTCGTCAGCCGCCGCCGGGGTTGCTCATCTAGTGCCTTATACACAACTTCCTCTGGAGTGTCGTCTTTGTTGTCCTGGAGCAAAGCACGAGAAAACGCCCTTAGAAAGCCCTTTGTGACAGGTCCAACGTAGCCTGACTCGTAGTATAATCCCGTGGACGAACGTTTTCTTCGCCTGATGGTCAAATTGTCACTCAATCGACGTGAACTGGAGGTTGGTCTAGATCTACCAACAGAGTTTCTTCTGGAACTAGGGCCAGAGTGGCGACTGGGCGGTCTTTCTCGAGTCGTACTGCTTCGTCGCAGCGACATATCATTGAGAACTTGCAGAAGTTCCTGTGGAGGAAGATGAATTGCGGAGAGTCTCAATCTCAATGGAGCCGAGTAGTTTGCCAGGTCGGGGTTTGCGTGAACAATGTTTCGGAGCGGCGTTGACGGCTCTGTTTGGGATCTCAACATGTTGGCCGAGGGAGTCGGCAGCAGCATGGTTGTGCACGCTGAATTAATGCCACTGAGTTATTGGTGGTGATTGTTTATGTGTTATTGTGAGGTCCTGTACTCAAAGGAATAGATGAGGATGAGGAAGCGATGGTGAGATTGGAGAATGGATGAAATGGGTGAAATGGGTGAAATGGGTTAGTTGCTGGTGTTATTGTTGTTAGGGCCGTTTATAGGAATGTTATGGGAATTCTGGTTGGTGTTGTTTTTGGGGTTTGATATTGCTGATGAACCTCTATCTACTTTTGTTAGAGTTTGCACAACACGAAATTTCTATCAAAGAGGTATAATAGGGAAAAACTATGAACCAAATTCGCAGCATGCCGAAAATCTAAAACTTATAGAAAATCCAAAAAAGGAAGATAAATCTCTTTCAAATCAATTCACTTTCAAATCAAACAAGACCAGTTTCATTTAGGAGCTTTCTTTCCTCAGCTCATTATCTGCTCCACATGCCACATGAGCATGGGAAATATTCACAGGCACAACCTGCATCTCGAGCTAAGCGAGTGTCCTTCAAAAATATCACCCAGCAAGAAATTATTACATTCAGCACCAAATCATTCTACTCATAATATGGAACATCTACCATCTCCCACAATAATCTCTATGTTATTTTCTGCTTCATCTCAATGTAGCTGCTGTTATCCGGAGCCACCCTTTTCGACTTCTAGGGACCTGTGCATAAGCTATCATGCGAGTTACGGAGATAAAATGTACCATTATCTTGCACGTTCACATTGTACGATGAATTCACCATTCTGCTCCAATTCACAGGGCGATTCCTATTGAGGAATCGCGGAGAATGCAATTCAATTCTCGGCATATCACGGCCCAGGTTTACTCCGATCTTTGCCACAGAACATGTAACAGAAATATAAGTATGACCATCCCCACCATGCAAACTTAAATCGAAGTAGTCAAAATGTCAACCGTCAAACTCACAAAAGAATCTCATGTCGAAACCGCAAAGTATAGAATCAAGCATGCTGATGCTAACAAGGTGTTGGGTCCAGACATCCACTTCCCAATCGACAAAGAGAAGCCAGTGGTGACCAGCTCCTCTGAAGTGGCTATTATCGGAGCAGGCTTTGGGGGTGTAACTGCTTCATTAGCATGCCGGCAGCAGATGAAAACTGACGATTTCACAGTGTTTGAGAAACACTACAACTGGGGAGGAACCTGGTGGGCCAATACTTACCCCGGATGTGCGTCTGATATCCCAGCATTGTGGTACTCTATTTTCAGCGAACTAAACAAGAACTGGAGCGATTTGCGTCCTCCTCAGTATGAGATGGAGGAGTATATCTTGACAGTAGTGAAGAAGCATAATTTGGACAAGCACGTTCGGTTTGGTACGGCGGTGTCGGAGTTGGTGTGGGACGATAGGGAAGGAGTTTGGATTCTACATGCGTCCAACGTGAAGACTGGCCAGATATTCGAGCACAGGGCCAAAATTGTTCTCAGCTGCCAAGGTGGCTTGGTGCAGCCGTTGCAATTGAACGCTCCTGGCCTCCATGACAAGTTCCAAGGCACATATATGCACTCGGCGTTGTGGGACCACAGCGTTGATTTCAAAAACAAAAAAGTGATTGTGGTGGGTAATGGATGCTCAGCAGCACAAGTCATTCCAGCGTTGATGTCTGATTTGGACGTAAAATCTGTAACCCAAGTTTTCAAATCAAAGCACTGGATTGTACCCCCGCATCCCAAAATTGCTCAAACCTTTTATAAGGCACTATCAAGAACGAGAATTGGGTTGATTTTCGTGAGATGGGCTGTTGCTGTGTTTGCCGAAATGAAATATCCATTGTACCAGGGAAATGGTCTCTTGGCCCGACTCATGCGGTGGGTTTTCACCAGACAGTCCAAGAAATACATTATGCTGGCACCAAAGAAGTACCATGACTTGTTAATGCCTGACTACAAGATTGGGTGCAAGCGTCTCATCTATGATTATAAGTATATTCCATCGATGTCCAATCCCAAGTTTGACTTGCATGGATCTACCATCAAGGAAGTGCTAGAGAAGGAGGTTGTGTTGCAAGATGGAACTCGTCTTGAGGCTGATATTATTGTTGCATGCACTGGCTACGACGTACCCAAGTCCTACTATGGCTCTTACAATATTGTTGGAAGAAATGGTATCAGGCCCCAAGAATTGTGGAAGAAAGAGGGTGTATCTGCGTACAAGACATCCATGTTGAGAGACTGCCCCAACTTCTTTTTCATTGCTGGCCCTAACTCTGCCACTGGACACTCTTCTGTGGTTTTGGCCATTGAGAACTGCTGTGCATTTGCATCTCGCGTGGCCCGTCCAGTTCTTGAAGGAAAAGCCAAATCAGTTGAGGTCAAGCGTAGTGCTTATTATGAATGGCTTCAGACTACTCAGGAGAGATTGAAGAAATCTGTTTTCGGCACTAAGTTCGGTGGATGTGTTTCCTGGTATTCCAATGATGAAGGCAATGCTACTGCCTACCCATATTCGCAGCTCCATTACTGGATCAGTTCCAGATGGATCGGAACAAAGGATTTCAACTACGAGTCAATTGAACTGAATAAAGATGTGTGAAGTGGCATATGTGAATGATATCGGAATTGATGGTCGCATGTGTGTGCACAGCCACTTGAGGATGGCAGGAGAAACTGAAGAATGTATAACACGGCAAGATAGCATTATGGAATAGTAGATAATTATTCAAATTAGGGAAAATGTAACTAGAATTTTCAGAATTGCCCCTGAACGTTTTTCGTCGAAAATGTCAGCCCCTTTAGTATGGTGGTACCGATCACTCGGCGTTATCAAGTTCATTTGGCGTACCGAGACATTTTCGAACCTTTAATTTGGGTTTTTGGGAAGAAGAAAGGAAATACATTATTCTCTCGTCCCTCTGATCGATTGGAATATGTTCTTTGGGAGACCTATTGTTGAGGACACTGTCTATATCTCAGCAGGGCACCTCATTTGCCAATTAATGTGATTCAACAAACCCATGCTTTCCTAAGTAAATCAGAAGCAAAAAAATCATTTTCGTTTTACCAGATTCCTTCTCATGCATCACCCATATTGAATTATTATCCCCAATACGTTCATCGTACTCTTCCCCGGACTGAACATCCGCACATCTTGTAGGAACTACCAACTATTCTTCAATTCTATACCAATGGTCTCTCAAGAGCATGGTGACAGCCTTTTGACAGCATTGGCCGCTGGTTGTTCCGCCTCTGGCTTTGCCGCCTTTCTAACCTTCCCGTTAGACTTTATGAAAACGAACCAGCAGCTTAGCAATAATGCTCTGCTAATGAAGTATAATATCGACCAGAGCCTTACAAGCGTAAGCCACATTATGACCGGATCGAGCGCATTGGTTGCTGGCGCCGTCATCAAGAACTTTGCACGAATAGTGTCCTACAATTGGGCTTCCAACTTCATGGCCATCGAGACACTGCAGGACAAGAAGAAAACTAGTGCTCCTAGAGTGGTGATTGCTGGAGCCATGTCGGGGTTCATGGAAACGATATGGATTGTTCCATTTGAGAGAATAAAGACGACGATGATCCAGAACAGGCTTTTAGTTGCCGAGATCAAGGGAAACCCTGACAAGAAAATAGATATCACCAAATTTGACAAGACCCAGAAGGGTGGAACCCACTACATTTCTCCACACGCCTACTACACGTCGGAAGTTGTCAAGCAGTTGAAGAGCGGGAAAGCAGCCTCAAAATTTCAGCACCATCACTACCGTCACCTACAACATGGGGGAAGCATCGATGCGTTGAAAGTGGAATTCAACAAGACTCCAGCATTGACGCTTCTCAAGACTGCTCGCCAAATGTACGCTCTTGAAGGGATTCATGCATTCACAGCAGGTACGATGATCACATTTGCAAGACAAATCGCAACCTCTGCCGCATGGTTCTCTACTTACAATGCCACTCGCCAGTTGATCGACCCCCATGGACAATCCAAAGAGCCGCGGTGGTTCTCGCTCAATATTGGAACAATGCAACAAACTCTTTTGCACATTGTTTCAGCAACTGCCGTGGTGGCATTGACCCAGCCGCTCGATGTGGTGAAATCTCACATCCAGCTGAAGAACGGTAAGCTTCTTTACAGAGATTCTCTTTCCACAGCCTATAATGTCGTGGCCAAACGAGGCGTACTGGTGCTTTTCGCCGGAGCTCTCCCAAGAGGCTTCAAGATAGCCTTCCATGGCTCCCTTACTGCGTTGATGTACGGAAACTTCGAATCTGCCATCAACACGTTGGGAAATAAGTCGGTATTCACCGACTAGCTTCATAATTAGTTCTCCAAATAAATAGGAACGAGCATTTCACCACTTTTGTGCTGCACGCCATTAAAACTTTTGGCTAGAAGTCCACCGGCATGCGACGGCTGGCTGAACGCAATTTCATGTGGTTTCAATCGCATGCCAAACACAGAATGCTGAAGAACAACTTGTAGAAGTTGATTTGCTAGACCGAATCTGCGCCACTTGGGAGCAATCCAGATTCTGGAAATTCCAATTCTAATATTCTTATTCACCTGATTGGGAACAATATCCTGTGTTCGGTGCACCATCCACTTGGCTTGAGAGGTAGCATCCATTATAGGTTCCGTAACCACCAATCCGATGGCCCTAGACTTGGCTAGAACGACGTAAGCCTTTCCTTCAATTGGAGATGGATTCGCCGAATCTGCGTTTTTATTATTATCGCCTTTGTCAGTTTCCCTCCTTTGATGCTTCGATCTCCGCTTCCAGGAGTCGTTTGCTGCTGGTGCATCCAATTCGCGATTCACCATTTCAAGTAGCTTATCCACTTTCTTCACCTGGCGAAACAGCGCCCGATCAATGCCCAATATGGCCACGTGAACAGAATTTTCATTTACTGACACCAGAAACTTTCGTAGCGGTGTTGCAATCTCATTTTTCCATGGAAGACCGTTGATGAAGTCGTTGTGGTATTTCGCATGTACCAGCTTATCGTTCTGCACATGTTTGTAGAAGGACATTCCACAGACAGGGCAAGTGGTGGATTCCAAGGATCCAAACGTTGACTGGATTTTCTTCGTGGTCATATCATGACTTTAGTGGGCCAAGTTCCTGGTCCTCACCAAATTGCACAAAATGGGGGTGCAGGAGACAACCTTCTTAGTGGTCGAAAAATTCCACTTCTCCACAAATCACACCACCATGGCCTCTGAATTTGCAAACTTGCTCCCCATCAACGGAAGATGGAAACAGCAAATCACCGACTACCTCAGCGAGGACGTTCCTTCATTTGACTACGGAGCATTTGTGGTGGGGAACAAGGAAGAGACTGCCTCGTTATACATGAAGCAATCTGGATTGATATGCGGAGTGCCGTACGCTGCTGAGGTGTTCAAACAGTGTGAACTTGTTGTCGAGTGGCACTACAAAGAGGGCCAATATATCAGTGCGGAACAATTGGCTGCCAACAAGGGGAAAATCGTGGTGGCTACCGTGAAGGGACCAGCCAACAAGATCTTGCTCAGTGAGAGAACTGCGTTGAATTTGATGGCTAGATCGTCAGGAATTGCAACCCAGTCGTATATCACCAAGAAGTTGGCTGATGAAAGTGGATACACTGGTCTTATTGCTGGAACTAGAAAGACCACTCCAGGGCTCAGACTGTTGGAGAAATACTCCATGTTGGTGGGAGGGGTGGACCCTCATAGATACGATTTGAGTTCTATGGTGATGCTCAAGGACAACCACATAACATCCACTGGAAGCATCACTGAGGCAGTCAAGCTGGCCAGAAGAGTATGTGGGTTTGCCGTGAAAGTTGAGGTGGAAGTGAGCACCGAGGAAGACGCCAAAGAGGCAATTAACGCCGGTGCTGACGTGATTATGTTGGACAACTTCACAGGTGCAGAGTTGCAGGTGGTTGCACGTAGCTTGAGGCACCACTTCAAGGGCTCCAATAAGAGCTTTTTGTTGGAATGTTCTGGAGGCTTGACTTTGCAGAATTTAAGCTCATACTTGTGTAACGACATCGACATCTACTCAACATCGTCAATCCACCAGGGTACCGGCATTGTGGACTTCTCCTTGAAGATCAATGCGTAAAATAGCTCAAATAGTTATCGAATAGACGAAATGCTCTTGAGGTCTATGGTGTCGAATCCAGAATTGAACCCTATGACATCGGTGACGTTGGCCAATATTCTAGCAGTGTCGGGATCCTGTTCGCCTCTATCTTCGTCCTCTTCCTCCTCATCATATGTTGCTTCGAATGAATCCATGCGGATTTTGTTGTGACTGAAATGATTCAACAGAATGCCCGAGAGACTCGAATGTGCGCTGGTATCCTTGAGAATATACGGATCGTGAGGATATTCAATGAAAGATACATTGGACTTCTTTCCGAAACATCGAATGGCTCGGATATGCGAGTCCTTACCATCCTGGTGGTTGGCCAAGATGATGATTTTCACAACAAAGCACTTGAGAAGCCCATCTCCTCGAGCACCTTTGAAAATGATATGTGACCATCCAATAGGCTTTTCGAGATTAACCACGCATACTTCGGTGAGGTCCCAGTTGGATCCCCCGGCCATGACTTTGATTTTCAGTGGCGTATACGACTCATCTAGCTGGTAATTGGTGAAGATGGAGATTCTCTCTAAAGATACCTTTTTGCTGAATTGGAGATTGACAAAGTGGGGATGATTAAGCTGGTTCCCATCTACATTTGTTCGATGCTCCATGTTGTTTTCCGTGCTACCGTCCGACTGCCAGTATGAGCTTGGAGAATCGTTTCGTAGCTGTTGAAGCCCAAAGCCTTGCTTGTGAGAAGACAACTTCCAGGTTGCGAGCGGCGAAAGATCTAGCAATTGGAGTGATTCTAACTCCTCCAACCCTTTGGTATAGTACAAGTTCTGGATCTGCTCCATGGATGGCTGGTCCCCACCTTGTGAATTGTTTGAGTGGGAATTCTCATGGTATTCTTCGTCAAAGGGCCCTTCTTGGTCTTCGAAGTTGGACTCGAAAGCATTGGCTACTTCGACCGCCAGAGAATCATAGAAGGACGCCTGAGGTGCCGTTGGCATACTCGAAAATGGCGATCCAGTATTGTTTGGAACGCTCATGATATAGTCAAGATTGAAATATTTCCACTTGATCTATGTTTATGTATTGGGTTGCATGCACACTTATCATTTTCTATTGTTATAGCATGTTCATTAGTTCTTTCTTATACGGAATCATTCTACAGTGAAGCTATGGCGTCTCGTTATCCTTGGAGTCTTCTGCCTCTGCCACCACTCCCGCTTCTTCCTCTACATCAGCATTCTCATCTGTAGTCAATGGCTTGCCCTTCTTCGCAGGCTCTTCAGCAGCTTCCTTCGTTTGTGGCTCCTTAGCCTTTGCCGATCCAATCTCCATAACTGGTGTAGAGTCAACGACCTCATCGGTCTTGACCTCAACGAGTTCCTCCTTCAAAGTCTCGGTTTTAGGTGCATTCTTGGTCGAGCTTTCATCGATAAGGGTTTCCTTGAGTAAGTCAGCAGTGCTGTCAACATCAGCCAGTTTTTTTGGCGGTCTGGGAGAGTGACCGACAGCGGGGCTTGCCGACTCATTTGGTGTAGGCGAGGCCGCCTTCTTTGGGATTCTCTGGGGAGTAAACGAGGTCTGGAAATTGTCAACATTCGTGATACCGTATCTCTTCAATGCTCTGCGCTTCAACACCTCAATGTATATGAGTTTTCCTTGGTTCTCCTTGCCAAACTCTGCACCATTCTTGTCGAAGAATTGGAGCTCTCCATTGTCCTCGTCCTCGTCTCCAATCAAGTAGTCATCATCCCTGGTGGAATCCAAGAAGCCGTTATCTTGGTACGACTCAGTCTTGTCAATCTGGAAATTTCCTTCCTCTAAGTCAGTCACGTACTGGAACAACAATTCCTGTAAGCTGGAAGCAATCACAATCTTAGTATCAAAGTCACGGCCATACAAGATTATCTGACCACGAATTCCAGCAGGGCCTGGAGCCAAGTCAAGACCAATCATGTTTCCGTACAAGTCCTTAGCGATAGGAATCCAGCCACGGTGGATATAATATGGCTGCACCGCATCGGCAGGAACAGATTTCTGGTGCATGAGGTAGTTATTCAGGAGCTTCTCGCGGATGCCCTGAGATGCCGAGCTCGACGAGTCCCCCACGTTAAGCAATTGCTGCTGGTGCTGCAATCCAAGTTGCTGCTTCTCCACTCTCTCAGCCACTTTGGCCCAGAGAGCGTATTCCTCCATCATGCTCTCGATATCCAAAAGTGTCAATCCCATAAGAATGCCCGTGGGCTTTCCACCGCGGAATTGGCCGTCGTGGGTCTTGAAGAACTGGCGCACCTCTACTGGAAATGGACCAATGGCCAAATCCTTTTCTAACTCATTCAAGTCTGCAGTGGAGGCTCCAGAATTTAAGCTCTCTTCCAATTCAGGATATTCTTCCTCCCAAAACGTCTCTATGCGGTTCCACAACGACTCCATCGAGGGCAAAGGAGGACGTCCGTTGGCGCCAAAAGTCTGCATTTCTGTTGAGGCGGTGTTTGTCAAATTTGTTGACGAAGACCGCATTCCCGGCCGGTATCCCGCAATGTTGGTGGTACTACCATTGCGAGAACTCATAAGCGAGTGAGTCAGCGAGTTGTTGAGTTCGTGAAGTCTGGCAGAAGAAGAATTGTCGACGCCGCCCACGGATCCTCCTGCGGTGGAATTGGCGTAGGGAGATCCGTACAGCGCGTAGTGGTCGTCGGTGACAACAGAGTGCCAGAACGACTTTACATTATCCATCAAACCCATTTTCGATGAATATTGTTCAGGTTAAATTCAACGAATAAGAGGTTCTTGTTAGAAAGAATAGTGAGCTGGCCGGTATCTGCAGGAGGCACCTGGAAGTTTGCGGGTTACGATCCTTGTGGGGAAGTGAAGGAAGAGAATGTGTCTAGGAGAATTTGGTTGCAGGAGAGAATGTTTTCCAAGACACAAGCTACTGGGCCAATAATTTTGCTACTGGGCCAATAATTTTGCTATTTGGCCAATATTTTGCTACTGGGCCAATAATAGCCACTGGGTCTATAAATTTGCTAAATGCTAGTCGATTTGCTGTAGTCTCTTATCTCTAAATAAAGTTCTATTGTTCGGAACGGGGCAGATTTCGCACCACGCATTATTGCGCTTCTTAATCAAGCACCGCAGTTACTCTATCGAGACTTCAAGAAATCGTAAACGTCCTTGCCGTAATACTTTATCAACAACTCGGACTTCTCCTTGTCCAAATTGGTGATTCCAACCGCGACGTTGGCCATATCGTAATTGATCTCGTCACTCACCTTGGAGTCCTTGTGGTAGCCAGGATGCTTCAACACAAAGTCTCTCCAGAAATGAGCGATGGTGGGGATTCTTCCGCTGGCACGGCCACTAATTAACCGCAAGTAACTCTGGAGAGTCCACAACTCTTCGGCCGTGCCGGTGTTCTTGCAATGCTTCATGTTGTTGGTTCTAGATTCTGGAATCAATTCCGTTGCAACCAACTTAACAACCATCCGGATCAACCCTGGAAACTTGTCTGTTCCGTTGATGAGCTCGTTGGCACTCATCTTAACCTCATTTGGTCCTAGTTCTCCTGAAGTCTCGAGAGTACAGCTGCTATCGTTTCTTTGCGAGTATCCGTTCAAATAAACTCCGTTCTCGTTGAACAAATCGTTTCCATCGTGAATAAATCTGTCGAACCAGCTCAAGTCGTACCCCTTGAAATCCTCGTTGCTCACGTTCCATCTTGTAGGGTTCTTGAACCAAAACCGTTGGTTAATAGCAGCATCGACCTTATGAGCAGTGGCCATGTTTTGGTCAACTTTCAGAATAGGAATGTAGAAATCGGGGTTATACTTGAGAATGGCTTTTCCAACAAGAATGATGAATAGAGAGTATGCGGCATTCTCAAAATCAGACAATTGGATCTCGAGTGGACGGAACTCGACTCTCCATCCAGGTTTCTTTGCCAATTCTTCGGAGGTAGTTCCTGAAGGATACAATGCGGGCGGCTTGAAACGTAAGGTCTGCCAGTTTGTCAGTTGGATATTCTCGAAATGGTCATTTTCCAGCGTATTGTCCTGGTCTACTCTCTCGTTGAAAATAACAAGGGGGTCTCTGATGAAGAGGTGGGCAAAGTGGTGTGCCAAGACATCATCAAAAAGCTCGGTTGCTTTGAGCTGATCGAACACCTTCTTGTTGATGGGCGAGAAGATATCATTGTAGGTCTCATCGAAATATGGGTTGATGTGGTAATCGGCATCACTCAAATATGAGTCAACGGAGTCGTACCGAGACTTTGGAATCTTCTGTAAAGGCTTTCCATCAACAGTAGTGATTTCGGTATCTCCAAACTCGTTCACCAACTTGTCTCCATCCACACCTTTGCCTCCACCAAGATGCTTGAAATGCGATTTGATCTTCTGGCTGACGTCCAATCCTCCGAAATAGTCGATTCCTTCAAACGGCTCGACGTCTCTCTCGAAGCACGTTCTATCGTCCACTGCTCCGCTGATAACGTTCCAACGCACATCTTGGTCCACCAAGAATCCCTTGAAAATTGGAGCCGCAGCCGAAATTGCCAACATCACCGGAGTAAGTGACACAAACGAATCATACAAGTATCTGGCCTGAGAGAGGTTCAGGGCTTGCATGGTCACCTGAAGACACGACAGACCCATTCCAAAACCCATGGAGTCCATGTAGACATGACCAGGCTTGGACGAACCGAGGAAGGGTTCCAAGTCCGAAGGGAAAAGATCTCTGTTGGGAATGGAGTCGTCCATCAACTTTGTGTTTTCATCGGGATAAATGGGCAAGTTGATGGCCACCTTCATTCCACGTCTTTTGCGGATGTTGGCAGTCAAGGTCGGAAATCTAACATGTCTGTTGATAATCTCGTCTGGCAAGAAAAGTGACTGCGATGCGGGCCCGATGGGCTTAGCTGGAGGCGAAGTAAAAATGCCACACCCCATACGAGGAAATGCCGTGAACGTCAACGGAATGACGTTGGAAGGCAATTCCGATTGCGAGATCTCTCTTCTCTTGATCATGTTCTCCTCCACGTAAAGATAGTCGTCAAGACAGTCACCATCGTATGGTCTTAATGGAGTAGCTTCAATCATATAGCGGCCGTATTCAGGATGAAACGAAACGTTATTGTCAATAGCTTTGCTCGAGATCTCCGGCTTGTTGGGATCGTTCAAGTCATCCAAAATGTGATCATTGTCAATAGCCAATCTGGCAGTGCGTTTGTCGTTGTCGATATCCACCAACATGTATTCGACTTCATCGCCCCAGTAGAAGTGGTCGTTCTCTCGATTTCCGTGCTGGCGGAAAATGTTGATGAGCTGTTCAATGCCGTTTTCCCGAACATGGTCATTGAACTTCTTTGATTTGTGCCAGTCTAATGGCGTACCAAGCGACAATAAGCCCATGGCTAGCGAATGATGAGAGGAAGTGAAAAAGAAGTGAAGCTGGAAGTGAAGCTAGAGGGCGGGGCCAGGCGCGCAAACGGATGGGAACTGCCTTATACTTTGAAAAGTAAAGGATGGTACTTGCTGAATTTGAAACCCAGATGGAAAAGGATAAGACTGATCACCGCCGGTGTTCATCCAACCTCATCGATTAATAAGCAGGACAAATATTTTCGGGCTTCCGATCCGAGATTAACGATGGGTATTGGAGTTTAGTTTGATGGAGGTTAAATTGGGCGATTTTAATTTTAATTATGATTTACTCGTTCGGTTCTAACCACATCTGACCAACAATTTGTGGTTTTTGGGTGCTCTCCTCCACTACTGTGGTAGTGAGTTAGGTGTGAAGAGATGGCCAACATGCCGGACAATGGCTCGGTGGTGGAAAAGGCTAAACGGTATTCCTTCACTGTGATTCGATCTTGTTACTAGAACGTCACTGGCTTGTAACTACTGTCCCACAGTTGAACGCCACACTATCGTTCACACCTCGATTGTGTTCTGAGTCAAGGCGTTTTCTTCTTCGCCGCACGGAATTGTACTGGAGCCATTCCGTGCTTATCATGCTCATGCAGACCGAACTCTCAACATCCAAGAAGCTTAAGTAGTATTGTTGTCATTGCACGTGCCACGGGATAGTGTTACCGTTCTAGGCAATAGTATCGATAACCTCCGAGGTCAGTAACCGGGTATTGCCATTGCAGTGAAAAATGCCATTAAAGCACAGTTCGTTCTCTATTGATTCGTAAAAAAGAATAGTCAACTATTGATTCGTAAAAAAGAATAATCAACCAGCATTACGCTACTCCACATTCTTTAACTCATGAAATTATTATACATTCCTAAAAGGTCTCCAATGTAATGGTTCTAGTACATCCCTAATAGGTCTCAATGTTGTTCTTGTACATCTCTAAAAGATATCCAATTTAATTGTCCTAGTAAAGGTCTCCAATGTTGTTCACAATGCATCCTGGAGCATCTTCGGATCTAGTAGCCAACTCTCCAATAACAACTGGATCCTCACCAGCTTTCTTGAACTCAGCAAGGGCTGCTTCAGCCTTGTCGGCACTAACAATTACAACCATACCAATACCCACGTTGAAGGTCTTCAACAAGTCTTCGTATGGAACATTACCCTGCTTACCAAACCACTTGAAGATCTCAGGAACGTCCCACTTGCTCATATCCACCTGGGCCTGCAAGTTCTTTGGCAATGCACGAGGAATATTCTCCACCAATCCTCCACCAGTGATGTGGGCCATACCAAGCAACAAACCCTGCTTGATAGCAGGCAACAACTGCTTAACGTAGATCTTAGTTGGAACTAGAAGCTCCTCGCCAATGGTCTTTCCAGACTTGGACCATGGAGCAACAGACTTGTAGTCCAAGCCCGACTTCTGGATAATGTGACGCACCAAGGAAAATCCGTTGGAGTGGACACCGTCAGATCTCAATCCGATCAACACGTTTCCAGCCTCCATTTCGGAAATCTTTGGCAAAATGGAGTTCTTGGAAACGGCTCCGACTGCAGTACCGTTGGTGTCGTAGTGGCCCTCGTCGTACATACCTGGCATTTCACTAGTCTCTCCACCCACCAATGCACATCCAGCAATGATACAACCGTCAGCTACTCCAGTAACAAACTTAGCTGCAATCTCCACATCAAGCTTTCCTGTGGCAAAGTAGTCAAGGAAGATCAAAGGCTCGGCGCCTTGCACAACCAAGTCGTTGACGTTCATGGCCACCAAGTCAATACCCACGGTGTCGTGGATGTTCATGATCTGGGCGATTCTCAACTTGGTACCAACACCGTCAGTGGCAGCAACCAACAAGGTGTCGGCACCGTCGTAACCAGCAGCCTTCAAGTCGAACAAACCTCCGAAACCTCCAATGTCGGAGTCAGCACCCGATCTGGAAGTGGACTTGACCTTAGCCTTAATCTGCTCAACCAACAAATTACCATTGTCGACAGAAACACCGGCCTCGGCATAGGTGGTTCCAGTAGCAGTGTTGTCGGCATCTCTGAATGCTCTGTGGGCAATATCCTTTCTGTTGTACTTCTTGCTGAAGGAAACGTGGTCAACACCAACATAAGCCTTGTCAACAGACTCTCTCAAAGTTGAGGCGATGGCGGTGGATGCAATGACTCTTCCTCCAGCAGTAACAACCTTTCCGTCCTTCTCGCTAGTACCAGCATGGAAAATATAAGTGTCGCTTGGAGTCTCAGTAATGGTGATCTCATCACCCTTACCGTAAGCCTCTGGGTAGCCACCGGCAGCCATCACCACAGTAGTAGAGTAAGTGTTTGGCTTCGTGGCAACAGTGACAGAGTCCAAGCGGTGCTCAGCAGCTGCCAACATGACCTCGGCCAAATCGGTGTCGTCTGTCAACAATGGCAACACAGTCTGAGTCTCTGGATCGCCGAATCTGACGTTGTACTCCAACACCTTGGGCTCCTTGGTTGGCGACAACATGATTCCGGTGAACAACACTCCGCACATTGGGTAGCCATCTTGTCTCATACCATCGATGGTAGGCTTGATGATCAACTCATCAATCTTGGCCAAAACAGCAGGAGTTGCAATTGGTGCTGGGGCGTAAGCACCCATACCTCCGGTGTTCAATCCCAGGTCGCCATCACCAATTCTCTTGTGGTCCTGAGCGGCTGGCAAGTTGAAGAACGAGTAGCCATCGGTGATGGTCAAGATCGACAACTCGTCACCCTCCAAAAACTCCTCAATGACGATTTCGTCACCGGCAGACCCGAAATTCTTGGCCACCATGATCTCATCCAAGCCAGCAAGGGCCTCCTCCTTGGTTTGTGGGATCAACACACCCTTACCAGCAGCAATACCATCAGCTTTCAACACAATCTTGTAGTCAATCTCTTCAATATGCTTTCTGGCGTCGTCCACATTGGTGAAGTTCTTGAATCTAGCAGTGGGGATGTTGTGCTTATCCATGAAGATCTTGGAAAATGCCTTGGACCCTTCCATCACGGCAGCTTTGGCACTAGGACCAAACACTGGAATACCAACCTTAGTGAAAATAGAAGAGATTCCGTCAACAAGTGGCTGTTCCGGGCCAGGAACAACCAAGTCGATGTTCTTTTCAAGTGCAAACTGCTGCAATTTGTCAAAGTCCTTTGGAGAGCTTGACAACTCAGGAACGTTAATTACCTTGGAACCAAATGTGGAGGTTCCACCGTTACCTGGAGCAACATAAATGGTTTGGACTTTAGGAGACTGAGCTAATCTCCATGTGATAGCATGCTCTCTGCCACCATTACCAACAACAAGGATGTTTAAGGACATTAGGACGAATGTAGTGTGAAGACTTGAAGTACTTAATTTTCCTTTGGGTCTGCGAAGACTCAGATGAGTGCGATTTTTTTTTCTTCGCAATATACTTATTTTGACTCTGATGCAGAACTACCTTGGCGAGTAGAAGGTGAATCCTAGAAAGGGAATGCAGAAAAAAACAGTGTTTTCAATGGGTTGAAATAGTCAATCGGTTAAAGTAAAATCAGGTTTGATTTCTCGATGTTCATCATTTCCCTTGTCGCTTCACACCTCACAATATCTCAATTCTTCCCACCATTCCTTATCACATACCAAGTAATCCCCCAGAACTCAACAACCATAATGCAATCTCTCACCACAATCTCTCACCACAATCTCTCACCACAATCCATATCTTATTTCCAACACTTCCCCGCTACATCTCGCCGTAATGCTCTATGATATTTACAGTATATATACAAGATCAGATCGCAACGTCTCCCAGTCCCACAATGCCCTCAAACTTATAGTTGTCTTCGCTTGGAACCTTGACGGCAGTTCCCTGTTCACTCACTGGCGTGTACAAGTAGTACGACAACAACGCATTCACCACCGCTCTGGTCTTGGCCTCGTTCAACGAAGAACCCACTCCTTCTCCCAACTTGTTACCTCCAGAGAATGCTCCAGCAACGTAGATGGCATGCGCCGACAACCTTCCTGTCTCTGCAATGAGCCTGACTTCGAGAGGATCTTCAAGCTCCAATTTATCGCACAATCTCGCCAACTCTCTGGTAGGCTTGCTGAACTGGAACATTTCGGACAATGGCACCTTACGAGACAAGATGTGGGCCTCGATAAAAGCCTTGGTGCCTTCCTCGCCCACATGAGAGTATAATCCACCAATGATGGCACGCACGGCCGAGGCATATGCGTCTTGTTCTTTCGACAAGTAATTGTTTGATGCATCCACTGTGCTCAATTCCTGTGGAGACAACTCCTGGACACCAGACTCGTGAACCTGTTCCTTGGCACCGTCGGAAAGAAATCTCAATTTACCGTACTGCAAGCTTTCTGGCTCCTTAGTAAGATGCTTCTGCAATTTAGAGGTGGAATCCACTTCTATACCCCATGCTTTTCCCACCTGAGCCAACGTCTCTGGGCCCATAAATGCATCCACGGCAGCGTTGTGTACACCCATGGGGAGACGAGGATACTTCATTAATAGATGCTCCGATACATAGTATGACAATAAGTTTTTGCCCAAGGTGTTGAGGCCAAAGTTGTTGGCCAACCCGGTAAATTTGTCCAAGTTCAACGCCTGGGACAAAGTGGAGTGCGAGTACGACTCTGGAAGTCTCAATCTCGAGTGCAAAGCTACCAATGGAGGTGACTGCTGTGCAGTGGACTCTGGCAATCTGTGGGTGAAAATGCTGTTTCTGTAACTTCCATAATCGGTAAGTGATTCGTATTTGGTTCCCAACGACTTGTCCAACTGGGCGACGTGATACGAAGCAGAGAAGGTGCGAGAAGTGAACACGGAGGGCAATCTGGCCACCATGGCCGAACGTCTGGAGATGTGCCTCAACATTGTTGGTGAAGACTTCTGTTCAGTAAAGTTGTGTGAGTACAAAATTTTCAGCTTGTGTGCTGCACACGACAATTGGGGTATTAAAGAGGTTTTCTAGAGGGATAACAGAAGAAAGGAGGCGGATTCGGAAGGGTAGAAAATGTTTTAAGTATTGATGGGGTAAGATATTTATTTTCATGATTTCTTGTAGGTCTGGGTATGTTTGATGGTGGAGTGCTAGCTATTGTAGGACTAAGTTGCAGGAATACTGTAATTTGCACCCAGAGAAGTTGAATAAAGAACAAGGGTGAAATGGCAAATAAATGAGGGGAGGTATGGTGTAGAGTGTTGGATGAAGAATTTTTGATTCGACTCTTTTGTGAATCGATGCATAGTTGATCGACACTATTTTGATCGAGTCTTAGCTTTAGGGCAATGCATGTGAGGTGCAATTTACGAACTGGAAGCACAACTCCTACCAATTTCTGTGAATACTAGTTCCCAACTGATTTCCACTCGTTCACAAATTCGCTATTATTTAGTCTTATCTAAAACCTTGATTATACACCAAAATTTGCTTTAAGATGCGCTAAGACACTCGACATTTCGAAAGGCGGGTCAATTGTTTTCGATAGAATCTCCGCAATATCTTCAATAGTGTTCTACGAGTTGTGGCAGTCTTCGCACCACCATTGTAATGTCTTCTAAGGTGAACACTCTAAGGTCAAAATAGCTGAATACAATATGGCTATCCTTATGCTTGCAATAGAATTCGAACTAATGCCAGTCTTTTCCTTCGCTATGGAATTCAGATTTTGCACATATATAGCGAAATTCTAGTCAACGCTTTGCAAAATGCAGAGCTAAATCTAGTAAGGGTTTCTTCATCTCAAAGTTTGAATTAATGACAGCATAACCATGGAAAAATTATCACCTACACTAAGTCACACACTATCCACTTTCTGAATAAGCGGTTCTGGAACCAAACTTGGTCGTGCCCAACCCAAACTATTCCACCAACCACATCTTCAAAAATACTCACGGTAATCAAAATTACATCCACAAAATGGCCCACTCCCCACCATTGAACATCTACGCCATCGGCGCCATGTCTTCTGTGCTCATCGTGTATGCATGGCTCAAATCGCCACTCAAGTACAAGTGGGCTGCCGAAAACAGAATCAGTCCAAAGGCTGATTTGGCATGGAGAAACGGAGCCCAGAAATGGCTTGACAGCAAATCAACTTAAACGGCATCATTATACATTCACATTCGGTACAACTTATTTATCAAATGCAAACATTGATATTTTATTGCTTGGTAGTCTATGTATGCTCTCAACGTTGCTAGGTTTTAATGCTGGCCAATGGAATGGCATGGGTGATGTCGTCTCTCGCCTGTAGCTTGACCAAGTCGCTCTCGAGCTTGAGCAAACACCAGAACCACCTACGAACGATCTCAAGCACTTCCAACACCACGAACCCAAATGAGTAGCAGTCGTAGCCAAACAAGAAACTTCCCACTCGATGCCGGACTCCCAACTCCACTTCCTTTTCTTTAATCACGTAAATCTTGAGCACCCAAATGAATCGGAGAACGAAGTCAATTAAAATCAAGCTGTAGTATCCCAAATAGTTCTTGTACACCAATGATCTGGGTGGGCGCAACGGGGAAAAGCTGCCATACAGCTGGGTGAACATAGGCTCAAACAAGCCAAAACCCCAATCCATATGGATGTCCCAGATGAAGCAATACGTGGAGCTGAAGAATGACAGAATGTACCACCAAAAGTTGAGGGAGTTCAATCTGGCAGAAGCTGTTGCGTCGTCTGTGAGCTGGTTCATTTGGATTTTAATCAACAAGTTTATGAAGATTGGCCCCAACTGAGAGCAATACTTGATCATGTTGAAAAGGTGCTGCTTTTGCCCTGTAAGCTTGGACTCGAACCAACATTGCTTTATTCTCATTAGTCCAGGAAGCGACAACACCAAAGCTTCTATGTAAATGTTATAGGGAGCATTGCCAGGTAGAAGCGATACCCACAAATACGACCCTAAATCGTTGATGACCTTGGCGTACGAAGTCAAGCTATCTGAGATCAAAATGTCATTTGTTCTCATCGTAGACGAGTTGATATTACCCTTCAATACTCTCTTCAATGTGGTATACATTCTTGTCTGACCCATAGTAGATCCTGGCCCAAATGTCTTATACAAGGTGTATGCCAAAAGAAGAAGGGGAATATAGCTTCTAACTACATGTATGGGGAGACTTGAATCATTGCCAAATGCTAACAACGTCCAGTAGATGATGATTGCAGTGACGTTTACTGGAAAACTGGCCCTGAGAGTTCCGTAGATTCCTCGAAGCAAGATTTGATTTTCGGCAAAATCTGCAGCTGAAGTGGTGGGAAACTCTCCCAATGCGCCATCCACACAGTGGTCATCAGCAGCGTACTTATGTGGAGAGTAGGCCAAGTTGAGAAGAGCCATGATATTCATATTGTACAACTTGTAGCAGATCCATACCAACCGGTGCCAGAGAAAGATTCCTAGCTGGATGAGCAAAACCACTCGGAACAGTAGTGGGAGAATATCATTGAACACGATTTTGTGTTCATCTTCTTCTGCCATTCTGATGGAAACTGAAGTGTTGATGGTATGAGTGAGTGCAGACATACACGTCGCGGTTACGTAGGTGAAATCGACCTGGAATCTAGAGACGAAAAGGTCGTGGACATTCCATGAGAGTGAAAACATTTACCAAGTTAAGGGGTTCTGGATACAAATGGCACCTAGTAACTAGTCGACCACTTCATACACTTCAACATTAGAATGTCCATGAGGTCAACTGATACTTCACCGTTTCAATTGAATCGTTGCCTACTATTCACAGTCATTACAAAATTTAGCTACAAGGCTTCAGCCACGTAAACGTGTTAAAGTTTGTAATCAGAAGTATTCATGATTAGCATGGAAAACATCATTAGCCAGGTAGTCTACATCTACATTTAAGAACATGGTTGTCCCACCTATGCTGTTAGTCGTTGCCCAGAAGTAGTGAAAATGCATAGTGATCAGAATTTTCAGTGTGTTTGGCTATTTGTCGAATCGGTCATAGTCCTGAAAAGGATCCTCCGTCTGGGGCGACAGCGAGTCATCACGGTAATGCAAAGTTGTTAACATACGATTTGATATTAAACACCAGAGAAATGATGCTATCAAAGACAGCATGAGCTCTCTGGCATAGAATTATCAGTTAGGAATTGCAAGAACTTGTAGACATTGTGTTCAAATGGTGGTGAAGAACAGAATGTATAGTTGAGAATTTTTGTAAGAAACATTTATGTGAGTAGCGATGGAAGTTACCCGCACTTCTACTATGACAGGTAAAGCTGAAGGAAGGAAAGACACAAAGTATAGAAAGAACTAAGCTTACATGAAAGAATACAGAAATCTTTCTACAAACGTTATTTCACACTTTTATTATGAAATAGACAGCTCTTGCTCATTGTCATACGACATGGTTGATGCCATATCTACCAGTGACATAAGCGTACGAATGAGCTATCACGATGCAACCCCAAGAACTTAGATACATAATGAAAACGGTATGGTTCAGCCATATAATAGTACGCCGAAATGTTTTATACCCCTCAATTAGTCCCGCTTCCTGCTCTTCAACTTACTCAACTTGGCCTTGGCATTGTTGGCGTGTCTTTCCGACTTGGTCAAGTATCTGAACTTCTTTTTCTTCTGTGGTGTTGGCTTTGGCTTACTCACCCCACACACAATGGCGTATTTCTTTGCTCTCGTGATAGACTTCTCTAAAATCTCCTCCAGCTTCTCCAAACGGACATTGTTGGCCTTTGCGGCAGCCTCCAAACTTCGTTGCGCCAAACTGGCAGTATATGGGTTCTCCAACGACTCAACAACTACAGTAGTCTCTTCATCCACCACTGCATCCCCCAATACGTGAGGGTCTTCGACCTTGTACACTTGTTTCCTCAGAAGTATACCTTTCAACTTCAGTTCGTTGTCGCTAGAATCCAGGTTGTCGGATTGGTCACTTTCCTCTTCATTATTATCACCAAATCCACTCCATTCGTTTTCGTCTATGTTCTCTTCGCTTCCCTTGCCAGCTCCATTGATTTGTGCTGAAAGTCCCTTGGCTGCTTGGATCTGGGAAAGCTGCTCTTCGAAGTTTCGCTGTCTCTCCTCTCTAGTTTGCTTTCTCTCTTCGATCTTGGCTAATCTCTCCTGCTCCTTGTGGTACTCCTGGGCCTTTTTCTTTCTCTCCAACTTTCGCTTATGGAATCCAGTTAAGTACTCCTGTCTTTTCTCTTTGTCAAAAACAACCTCTTCCACTCCATACTTTTTGGATTGTCTCTGGTGGTACTTCTTTCCTCCCGTAAGAATTTCTCTATTTGTCCTTGGTGCCATGATTTCACGATGATGGAAAAGTGGTTGTGCGATGAGATGCGAAAAGTGTTGATGCGAAAAGTGAATATGAGATTGGACTTAACCACCCTGCTTTTTTCTACATCATACTGAAATAATGGATACCCAGAACATACAGGGCTTCGTGGATTCACTTGATGCAAGCATTGCTGATTTGAAAGCAGAGCTCCAGCCTATTTTGGCCACTCTGCTCGAACAGAAGATTGCTCAATGTGAACTGGTCCAAGAGCAAATAAAGGTCTACAACTCTCATCTATACTGTGTCATTTCCATCCTTTACTGCTACATCAAGGTTCTTGGAATCAATACCGATGATCATCCAATTATGACGGAGCTTGCGAGAATCAAACAGGTCATGAAGTCGGTGAAGGAAGTGGAAGAATCCCTAAAGAAAAAGGGTGACAAGGACGCCAAATCTCAGGAAGAAGCAAAAGAGTTTCTCCAAAGGACGTTGGGAACGAAAACGGGCGCTGCGGTCACCGAAAACATGAAGAGTCCAGCTATCAGTTCTGCCAATTTCAAGGGTGTTCACACCAGATTTAAAGATGAGGATGCAACGAAAACTACCGCTCCCGAACTCAAAAGTAAATCAAGTACACCTTCAGGAAAGGTGACCAAACCTAAGAAAGGTAGAAGAAGTTAGCTCATGAAAACGTTTAATGGATATATAGGTATGCAAAATAGAGAACAACTGGACTTCTAGTAGTACTCCTGGAACACATGTTCTTCCTTTAGGTCTTCCTTGACAATAGAGTAAATCTCCATCAAAAGACGAGGGAATTTCTTGTTGAAATATTGGTAGAATCCATGCGGCAATGGACTCATTTGCAATTGAAGCTGAGGAGGCATGTCGTTATAGTGGTGATACTTGTTGCGCAATGCTCTCAAGAGGTCCATCAATTTATCAGTATTGTACTTCCTGTACTTGCCCAAGTTGTCAACGAAAACACTATCGAATTTAGCTAGCCAATCGTTGTTGTGAACTTTCTTGCCGACCAGCTCAAGCTTAAGTAAAAGGTCACTGGGAGGATCCCTCCGCTCAATCTCATAGCGGTCGCTGACTTTCAACAAGAAGTCCAATTTCTTGCTGTAAGTCCAAAAGTATGGATGTTTGAGAATACTAACTGTGTCTGGACGATCCCTAGGGTTGAAACTGATCATCGATTTAATCAAATCGGTGGCTTCAACAAAATCATAAGGACAATATTCGGATAGAGCTTTCAAATTGTACTCCCCGCGGATGATGTTACCTTCTCTCAAATATCTATCTCCAAATGGATGGCCACCGCCTGAGAGAATGTAGAAGTAAACGCATCCTAACGAGAATATGTCGATTGCTTTGGTCAATCGTTTTCCTTGTCCGGTGCTTTGAGACCCATCTCTGATGGAATGGCGAGAGGTTGAGCCAATCGAGGATATGGAATCAGGCGAAATTTCTGAAAGATCATGATGCAAGAGTAGTTCAGGAGCTCTCCAACCAGAAGTACCCGATGCAGCGTGTTGAGTTGTTGCACGGAATGAGGATTGGTCAGCGTCAAGTTTCTTGCACAATCCGAAGTCAGAGATCAACAATCTGACACTGGTCAATGCAGTTTTTAGCTTAGCATTCCTTTGATTAGTTTCTCCAACCAAAATATTCTGTGGCTTCAAATCACGATGCACGATCTTGAGAGAGTGGAGATAATTCAAGCCACTGGCCAACTGGTACAAAACTTCGCTGTAAGTCGACATGTTGATCCATAACGTCTCTGGATAAGATCTCAGTTTCTCAATGATGTCCTCAAGCGAGCAAACACACAATTCAAGGGCAATGTATAAGAACTTTTCCGATTCACTGGATTGAGAACAGAAGTAACGGACCACATTTGGATGGTCATCAGACTCCTGTAAAAGTCTCACCTCGTGGTTTGCAACATCGTAAAAGTCAAGGAGCATTCTCTTCACAGCAACAGGTCGGTTTTCGAAAGAACCCTCATATACAACTGTACCGTGAGAACCATAGCCAAGAATTTTGTCAGAAATCACCAAATTGTTGTCAATCTGGAGCTTCTTCATTTGAATTGACGGTCTGATGGAATTCTTTACTAGAGACTTTGTTTGAATGGCCTCTGCAGGTTTAGCATCTGGTTGGAACTCCGTTGGATCACCAATATCGTCTTCTTCTTCGGTTTGATCACTCTTATCGCTCTTGTCGTCGACCCCCTTATTAGAATCTTTGATCGTCCCTTCATCGTCATCCTTGTTCGCAGCTTTTTTTCCTCTGCCACCTCTCTTTCCACCTCGACTGCCTCTCTTTCTCTTCTTCTTAGTTGTTAAAAGTTCGTTGTCTTCTTCGTCTGGCAATTTGTCCAAATTCTCTTCGGCAATGACAGTTGCAGCACTGTCGTCCACAAGGGTGTCTTGCGTATCCTGTGAATCAGGAGTAACAATTGTGACCTTCTTAACGATAGGAAGTTTTTCTGTCAATGTGTCTTCCGTTGTGTCTTCTGATGGTACTTCATTGGGATGGAACACTTCCTGATCTGTACTCGTCTTCACCGTTTCTTCGACTGTTGAAGGTAGCGTCTTTTCAATCTTTTCTGAACCCGCATACTCTTTAGCAGGCGAATTCTTGTTCTTGAGAATCAGATTGATTTTTCCGCAGGCCAAAAGAAACAATAGCAACGTAGACATCACTAGCAAGTCTTCAGCAATACGGCGAACAACGGACAATTTTGTCTGCGGAGCCTTCTCGAAAATGCGATCTTCTGCGACATACCTGGCTGGTACTTTTGCTCCATAGTGAGGATCGTAATACAAATTGTTAATATCTTTGTCAAGAGTGGATACGTCCACTCGAACATCTTCTGGAGTGTTCGGAAATAAAATGCCGTCCATCAAGCTAGGAATCTGTTGCAGCTGCCCTCTAGTAGGCTCTGTTGGTTCAGGTATACGTGAGTTTGAACCATCACCAATTTGACGCGTGACTTTGTTAAACTTCGAAACTGGCTGGTACAAATTTTCTGGGCCAAGACGATTGACCCTATGAACACCACTGATGAAGGTTTCTGCTTCATCTAGAGAGACATTGAAATCACCCAAGTGATGGATACTGGCATCATCTAGAATGCCATTTTCATACTTGTAAAGCGCCATTTGGTACTGAGAAACAGGGGCAGATTTGAGCAAGGTGGGATAATTGGGGAAACTCATGGCAAACCATTCTTGTCCGTTTGCTGTCTTGTTGACAAAACACAAGTCATCATTCTTGTGGTCAGCTCTTCTACCCGTGTGAAGTTGTAGATCATTCAAGACTTTGGAAGGGTGAGGCAAAACAACGTACTCACCATCATTGCTAAACACATCGAAAACATCAACTGCCAACGAAGGAAGTTTACTAATCCACGATGGCGTTCCAATATTTCTGTTGATAGCAAGTAAGGATTTGTCATGGAAAGGGGTGAAGTAGAGGTTATCTATCGACTGAACATGCTGGGCAATCAAATCGTTGTCGATGTTGTTGGGTCCCCATTGGGAGAACGTCACGTTCCACACTAGATTCGCGTCGAGCTTGGAGTGAATAGCCAATTCGTAAGTGGTTTTGCCAATCATGATGATGTTTTGCTCATCATTAGAGGTGAATCTAGGCGTTCCATAGACATTGGGTACCGGACACTCGTCCTCCTCCGACGCACCGAACTGGCTCATGATCTGGCCCGTGTTGAGATTGACAGTATACAACGAGGTTTTCCTAATTCCCGTGTAGATCTTATTATCACCACTAAGAGAGAATGGGGACTCCATGACCAAATCCTTGATGGAGGTGGGAAGCTTATTCAAGCCATACAGTGGTGAGAAGTAATAGAGTGAGCCGTCGTTAGCCGGTTCCACAAACCAGATCAAATTTGCTTCTGCATTATCTTCTCCGATTTTGTACTCGCTCTTCAGGATCTGCACCAAAGGTTCGTCTAGAGCCAAACTCCAGAGAAAGGTACCGGTGTTTCTCTCCACACCATGTAAGTTGCCGTCTATATCGCTCACAAGCAACAAATCCGACAAATTCCAGTCGCTGAGCAACCGCAAATCAAGCGGAAGTATCTTCTGGTTGGCCTCGTTGAATGTTCTTTTTTCCTCGGCGATCAAGTCGTTGTCTATCCTTTCTAGTCGCGGACTAGCATGTACCACTACGGCTAGAAGAATGGGTAGTAGAAGACTTAGGAAACTGTAAGCAATCTTCATAGTTGGAATGTGAAGTGAAAGGTAGAACTGTGGTGAGAGTCCAATGCAAAAAGTGTGATAGAAGTGAAAATGCGGTGGAGACACCTAGCTATCTATTCAAGGCACTTGAATCCGGGGATGAATAGAAGTAACGTAGCCAGCGGTGATAAATGAGCAAGGATGTGATTCGGCGACTAGATTTTTATTCCAGTTCTTTTTTCTTCCTAGTTTTAACCAAGTGCAGTAGGATTAGCTCCGCATTAAATCACGAGAGCCTGCACTGATCCCTGGCTTCCCATGCCGGGGAATGGTGGCCTAGATCCACAAAAAAACTTCATTGGTTGTGTTATTGATTTATAGTCATATTCTATCGCAATTCATAATTCATAAAATAATAATGGTGTAAAACGCATCCTTTGTCGAATTGCCTGTTCTCTAGGACTCGAGCTGTTTATAGAGTTGATCGATTCTTTGCTTAGCAAGTTTGACCACCTCTTCAAATTCTTGGTCCGCGAACTGGCTGTATGGTGAACTCTGAGAAAGGTGTGCTGCCTTCAAGTTCCCTCCGGAGCGGTCGTTGATCCACTTCCACACATTTCCTTCATTGATCTTCCGGTTCATGTCGTCACTCAAGTAGGTATCGGACGAAGGGAAAACATAGTAGCTTTTGTCGTTGAGCTTGATCATCTTTGTAAATGAGTCCTGCGTTGAGATTTGAATAGATGGGCCGTGTCCTCCAGTGCCGGCCAATTTCATAAGACAGTATGTGTACATGAACGAAAATAGAACGATGATGATCATGCCCGTAACACTTGAACTCACCATCGGGATCTTAACGGGACTACCTTCGCCAATACTTTCAACAAGTTTCTCAAGTTGTTCAACGACTGTGAGCTCCTTCGGTGGTGCCACCTCAACTGGCTTAGATACTGGCGTAGGTGATGAGATCGACTTGGCCTTTTTCCTCTTCTTAGAAGTAGCGCCCCCACTCCCTTTACTGATAGCATCGTTCAAAGAATCAACCATCACTTTCATGGAATCTTTCTGTCCGTCGATACTTCCTTTCTCGATTGCACCCTTGATCCATGATTTAGCACTCCACTCGATATTCGTAACTACAAACATATTTGTAGTGTTACCCGGACCCCATGTCAAGAAGATTCTCGTCTTCACTTTAAACGAGCTACCGGAGGGAACATCTGGGGTGGCTGTCACCTGCTCAACTTCCACGTAGTTTGAGAAATCACAAAACTTCACTGTGTCAGTAATCATACACTTGGTCTGCTTGGGCCCAATGGGACCACTAAGAGGTTTGATGTAGGAGTAGTCTCTTTGCTTGTTGGAGTTTGAGATCCCCACAATCTTATCTTTCAGAATATCGAAATTCTTCATATTCTCCAAAATCTTTATGTAGGGGCCGGCGTTCTCTCCAAACAAAAGTTCGTAAACAGCTCCCAATGGCGCACTGAAAGTGGTTTCTGTAATATCCACGTCGCCTGATTCTTTCGAATAGTTGCTTTTCGTCGGGGCATGACTTTTCGGCCCGGGATTCTTCAATCCACTTGACAGTTCACTTTCTTTCTCGCTGCCCAGGGGCGACTTGGCCTTTGGCGAACTATCATCATCTGAAACCATCAGCCCCAAATCGTCAAGACTATCATCCCCAGCAACATCTGCTTTCTTGGGCTTCATAGACAGTCTTCTTGATACAGCTGCTGACCTCTCATCACCAGACACAGGCGAAGAAGTATCCTCAGCTTCGTCTAGGTCGCTGTCATCTGAGCCACCACCAGAAGCGATGCCATTGTCCATAGTTGCAGCTCTTCCTCTTACAACAGTTCCACTTCTCGACCTGCGACCACCCTCATCATTGTTCTTATCTAATGCCTCGTGCCATATTTTGGTGATAATGTTGAATGTGGCATCTCTAGAGAGAAAAGTAGCAAATACATAGCGCTGGTGCAAGGTTCGAATGACCATTCCGTTGGGGAATAGCACGGCGGTTGACTTCTTCTCGATCTGAAGAACTTCACGAAGCGGAATGGTGATATTGGTCACCCACCCCAAGATGTTCGAATTGAAGCAGATGTAATGCTCCGAAAGATACATCTTACCTTGCACCAAAATATCCTTTGACAACGCACACGAGAAATCATAAATAAGCTTCTCAGACGATGGGATCTTGCGGAAAACATGATGGAATTCCCGATTCTTCTTCTTGCTTGCCGGAGTGATGTCCGCAGAGTCGAGAATCTGATCCAATTTTTGATTGGACTCGGTCTCGTTTGTTTCCGTCGACGCATTGTCATCGTGATCGCTGGACCCCGCCGCACCATCGTTGGAGTCAGCAGTAGACACATTGGACATTGATTTTCTCCGAACAATTTGCGTATCGGGATCACCAGATATCGCAAGCCTGCTTGAAGCATCGGGGCCCGCCCCGCCCAGAACAGACATTCTGCTAGCGCTATCCAAACTGTTCCGTTTGCTCTTCTTCTTGTCGAAATGCAGAAGTAGCAAGTTGCCATTTCCCATGGTGGACACAGGAGAATCGTGGACCGGCTCAAAATGCACATTGGAGGTTGAGAGCTCCATCAGCGTTTGCAAGGGGTCAGTAACATTGGTGGCCACTGGGCTGGTGAGCTCGCTATTGGACGAATGGATGCTGACCTGGGTGCCTAGGGTATTGGTCGACCCCAACGCAGCGTTTGGGGCCACAAGCTCCGCCAGATTACCCGCATGGCGCTTTCTTTTCTCTTCCTTATTCATTGAATCGATCATGTTGGCGGCATTGTGAGCAGCGGTGATGATGGTAGAGATAAACCCATTGGATTCGTCTTTTTCGAGAGCAGCAGGACGTTCTGTAGTCGTGGTGGCCAGTTTAACAGAGGTCATGAAAATACAGATTGGTGAATACTAAAAAGAGTGGGTTAAGGGTGGAAACTACCATCCAGAGAACAATGGGAACACCACGGAAAATAGCAAGTGAACAATGTGTGTTGAGGCCGCCGGAGATAACCATGAGTGCGTCCTGGTAGTGCACCCCAGAGCAAGCTGGATTACCCATAGGGGTAAAGTGTAGGAGACAACGACAAGTGGTATAGTTACGGTGAGGGACAGTTCAGAAATCCTTGGGATGAGAAAAACTTGGGATGTGCAACCATTGTGCAAACATTAATGTGTGGGGGGAAAACCTTGGTGGTGGCTCCACACCCTAATCATTCCGACATGTCCGTACTCGTGTGAGGTTGCGAAATAGATGCTACACGTCTAGTGGAGCCAGAGAGGCGCGGAAAGAGAGGGAAGCGGACCACTGGAAAATAGTAGGCAAATCGCGGCCATTTGACAGCCAATTCACAACGACACCAACACCGGGAGTTGACAAATATTGTCCATTCTCTCTATGACGGGGTTTCTTGGCTACTTGAACAGGGCACCTGGCATACATGACTAACGTTCAAACAAACTATGGAGGGTTCGGATTGGTGAAACCATCCCACCCATCGAGGATGCGTCTGGCCACATGATCCGAATTAGCCGCATGTGGACAGCAATGACCATGCACGTTGTTAGCAACTCTCCCACAGGAGGAGAAGAGGAAGTGGGCCCCAGCACCAGTGCGCGCACCCGAAGTTTCCATTTTGCAATGGCTGGAACCATCGGAACATGCAATGACCAGGGAAATTGTAATCAAAGTTGGGTCATGGAAATGGCTGTATTATATAAGGGCGGTGGCTACCCCTATTCTCGAGGTCAGTATTGCACCGGTTCTATCCAGGCACTTTAGCTTATTTGTCCGATCGAGCCTAATTCAGTCCAATCTCGTTTTTCGCAGCCATGCTTAATTTGGAAATTGTCAAAAGGAACAATGTGCTTAACTCCAATCCCGTTATGGAGGGTATTGGAATCCACCTCACCGAGCAAGGTTCGAGTTGGTTGTGGGCAGCATTTTCTTTGTTTACCTTGTTCTACTTGGTGCATGGATCTCTTTACGCCTTGCCCATTTTCAAGACTGATGTGGTGAAGAAGAATTTGCTCTTGGTTCCATTCTTCACGAACACTGTTCTCGCATTTGCCTATTACACATATGCTTCCAACTTGGGTTATGCTCCTCAGACCGCAGAGTTTGAACATGTGACGACTGGCGATGGCAACTTTGTCAGACAGATTTTCTACACCAAGTTTGTTGGGTGGTTTGTCGCTTTCCCTGCTGCCATGTTGGCCATTTCCATTGCTACCAGCACCTTGTCCGAGACATTGACCAATGAGACACATCAGAACTTTGCCGGTGTTGTCTCTTCTTTGACTTCGTATGTTGTCAAGGTTGGTGCTGCCTGGGTGTTTGTGTTGGGTCTTCTTGTTGGTGCTTTCATCCACTCGTCATACAAATGGGGTTACTTTGTTTTTGCTTGCGTGGCCGAGCTTTTCGCCATCTTTATGATTTTGAGGAACCTCGCAGCATCGGCTAGAGCCTCCACCTACTCCAAGCTCGCTGCTATTTTTGTTTGCATCCAGATTGTTGTTTGGTTGTTGTACCCGGTTTGCTGGGCATTGAGTGAAGGTGGTAACGTGTTGCAGCCGGACTCTGAAGCAGTCTTCTATGGTGTTTTGGATGTTTGCACCTTCTGCTTTATTCCAACTATCTTGACTTGGATCAACATTTCCATCATGGACGATGAGTTTTTCCAGAAGCTCATTCCATTTAGCCACGGTCACTGGTCAGAGAAGGTAGCTCACAGCCCAAGACACTCAGGTGACACTGCCGTTCCTGCTCCTACATCTGAGCCAGTTTCGACCACCCAGCCAACTGAAGAGGTTTAAGGTTGGTTTTTTTTTTTTAGCACCTGTGTCTCCAAGGACTGGCATCTCTAATATCTAACCATGCCTCTTATTGCCTAGTCCATAGTTTTCGACATTACTCGTCGATAATAACTTAATGTTTTGTTTTGTGAAATGACGCGATTCTGTCGCGGTGTAGGGATTCATAATAAGTTTCTTCGAGTTCTCTTTTCGCAGCCATCCTGTGTAACGTTTGCAAAATACAACCTTGAAGAATAAAAATGTATTGAAAGAAATAAACAAAAGCGTTGAAGAATATAAAATATTTTTGGGTAGTCTAAGTATTTTGGAATCTCATTTTCTGGATTTTCAGCAATGTCGCTCAATACAACACTTAAGCGAAAAAGTCGCCCAAAGCGTTCTTAACAGACTCAGCCTGCTTGTAAGAGGAATCGTAGTCAATGGAGAAGACAGAAACAGAAGACTTACAGTCGTCCTTAGCCAAAATAGAGGCCTCAGATGGCAAGTCGCAGTCGCCAAAGATGCACTGAGCAACTGCTGGCAACTGAAGAGCCTTGGTGTCGAACAAACCAGTAGTCTCATTGAAAGACACGGCGAAGTTAATAGACTTTGGACCGGACATACGAGTGAACACCCATTCAGGGTTCTCGCACTTGGCGTTCACAGTTGGGAAGTTCACGTTAAGACCAGTAGTGAATGGCAACAAGCGTGGGGCGTTCTTCTGGGAAGCAAACAAGTTGTCAACAAATTCGGTCACCTTCTTGGCGAGGATGTTTGGAGCAAAGGTTGAGTCATCCTCCCTAGCAGCATCATCCTTGAAGAAGGAGTTGTTGCTGTTGGAACCAGAGAAGGCAATGGCTGGAAGACCTCTGCCAACAGCAGTGTAAGTGGCACCCATGGTACCGGACAAGGTGTACAAACTTGGAGACAAGTTGGTACCCTCGTTAGGACCAGCAACAACCAAGTCGATGGTCTTGTTGTTGAAGTACTTTGGAATGACATAGTCCAATCCAAAAGCGACACAGGAAGATGGAGTTCCGTTGAAGTACCAGATGTTCATGTCGTCGTGCTCATGGCCCCAAGATGGAGCACCCTGAGGAGGGTAAGCGAATTCACCGTCGGCAGTCAAGTTTGCAGTAGTTGGGACCTTGAATTGACCTCCGAAACCGGATCTCTGCTGAGCAGGCGAAACCAAGATCACCTCGTAACCAGCAGCCTTCAACTCTTTGTAAGTAGCACGAATGTTAGTAGAAGCCCAACCGTCATCGTTAGAGAGCAAGATAGTTTTGTTGGTGGAGGCAGTAGAGTTGTCTCTCTTGGAGAGAGTTGGGAGCGCAGACACAGAGGTTGCAGCAGCGAGAGCAGCGACAATAGAAGAAAGCTTCATTGAGGTGTGAGAGGGAAAACTGGTGGAGAGCTAATTGGCATGGCGGAATCAGCAGCTTTTATACATTGGAAATTGGAGCCATTGACGATTTCCGGTGGCCAGAGTCCATATTCCGATGGTAAATTGGATGGTTGCACTCTGCATAAAACCTCGAGTCTATGCATTGCGTCAGATAGTAATAAACGTGGGGACTGGATTGGGACTGAACACATTGCCGTGTATGGAAATGTAATGGAAGATGCGGAAATGTACATGCATCCAAAACGTGGCAGGCCTTCTTTTTTTCACTCTGTTTACATTTTTGCATCCAGATGGATTCTTTGGTGTCGTCTCTTGAATTGTCCTCTGACTGGTGTCAAAGTCGCACCGTTTCGATATTGGCACCACATGTCCTGGATCATACAGGAGGGTATATTGATCAGACTTTCATTCCCAAAAATAGTCCCCACTGTACGTAGGAGACGCATAGCTTTCTCTGGATTAGGGAATCTATGCATGGCATTTCGACTCCTTTTCGATGGGCGTGGGCTCAAGATTCCGGAGGCAATGGAAGACTATCCGAAGCCGGAAGTGGTATCCAAGCTTCGATTGGATAGTTAGGGTTCGTAGAATGATTTAATTGGAGAGGCGAGGAAGGTTTATAGGGTACGAATTATGGATACATTGATGGGATTTCAATCTCTCGGTATATGGAATCGAATAATCCAGATGGAGTCGATGAGAAGTTCCGCATATGGCAAGCACAGTTCCGTCTATGCATCTAATATTGTGGTTAGCCAAGAATCTGCACGTTTAAACAATCAGTTCATTGTGTAAATATTTTGATGTTTCAGCGGATCAATATTATGAGGCTTTTACAATTGGCCCATATACAGAAATTGGACATAATACCAAAAATGGTCCACGAGGCAATCTTCCAAATTATGCAGTCTCAGGAGCTCTGAGCAAAGGTGTTTTGCGGTGTAGTGAAATTATTTCTGATGAGAATTGACAATTGCAGGAATTGGGACAAATTACTGGATATTCAGAGAACGAACACCCGAAAGGATTCTACTATATTTCATCCCTGACTCTCAACAAAATGCCACTACATCCCATTAGAAGCAGAAATGTTTTTTTCGTTAGGAGGTGGATATTTTAAACCCAGTGTGCTCAAGGGAAATTGTCTGAGTTCAGATTCTACAGAACTTTCCTTACATTCTTAGTAACTGCAATACATGAGTACATCAGAGAATCAGAACTGAAGGAATCCAAGGGTTCGGTGAGAATGGTTGAAGTGAAATAGTTGAAGTGAAATAGTTGAAAGAAAGTGAAAAAGTCCCTGTCGGCTACAAATAGTGACTTGTACACAGAATAAAAAGTCCAGTTTCAACGCTTCAAGCCCAAACCATCCAAATGTGCAATGCCAAACATCAAATATGAATTTCCCCATCTCATTTCCCCATCTCATTTCCCCATCTCCCTATCTCTCTCCCCAATTCATCGAATCCCCTTCCCTATTCTCCCCATGTTCCTCCTCCTGCATTCCATTATCAACTCCAGTTCTTGCACATGACTGTACCCTCGGTCTCGCGCACCTCCACACCTAACTACCTAATCACAACCACGAACTTCGAGCAGACCTTATCCAATGTCCATGTTGCTGTCTATAACGTCCTTCTTTCGCCGCCACAAAAGGAAGTTGATAATCTCCGCATCGGTATCGGTCTCGCTCTATATTGTCTTCTACCAGCTTGTCATCAAGAGGTTCCGCAACTTCCAGAATGCCTTGAAGCAAGAGCTCTTCGTCAAGGAACAAATCAAGCGTAGATTCATCCAAACCCAAACGGACTGCTACTTGACCATCGTGGCGTTATTGCCCGTGTTGTGCCAGCCTGTGTTGACTTACTTACCCACAGAATCCATCACCCAAGCACTAAAGCGCAAAAAGAATGCCTCAAGAGAAATGTCCGACTCGCTCACCACAGAAAACTTGATGGCTCACTCGGAGGAGCAGCCGCCAACGTCGACGGAAATGTCAATGTTTCTTGCCAAGTCGAAGCTCGAGTTGTGGCACGACTTGAAGGTGAAATCTATAACCCGAATGCTAGCTCTCATTTACTCCACCTCCGGATTGCTCTTGCTCACAAGGTTGCAGTTGAATATTTTGGCGCGTAAGGCGTATCTTGAACTGGCGATTGCCATGGCTGGGGGCACGGTGTCGCCCAAGAACCAAGATTCTTACGACTACTTCATTGAGCAAAGCTACTTGTCGTTGAGCTGGTGGCTCCTCAACCATGGATGGATGCGCATGGCCAACGGGCTTGAGGCGTTGGTGGAATCCAAGTTCAGTGCAATCACTCCAAAGACAGAGTTAACGGTGGGAACGTTTACGGAACTCTTGAAGGAGATCAGCGCAGAGTCGTTGGCCACTGGAGGGAGCTTGGTGACCCACTCGTTGTTTCCGGTGGAATACGACAATTTGATTGAAACGCTCATGAATACAAACCCGGAGTTGGTCAATGAGCTTGAAAACAAGGATCTGAATCTAGTCAAGCTCATCAATGAGACCAACTTCATATTCGCCAACGGCTTCACTTTGCAAGTGTACGCTGCCCTTGTCGACAACGCCATCGACACATTGGCCGACAACATCATGCTTGCGCTAGACCCAAATGGGGTGGGTGACCGGGTGCATAAGCTTGCTACGTTTTTGGCACAGTTGTCGGTCCAGTCCAATGTCATCACTGATCCCCAGAACCTCGGAGATAGTGACATAACTGGCAACATCTACATCAACAGCCTCAACGACTTAGAAGAACTCGACGAGTTCAGTGCAAGCATCTATTCGAACTTTGAGTGATGCGCTACATAATGCTAATTCACGACCCATGTAATAGTTACCCCGAACACGCCATCAGAAACTATCGCAACAATAGAATAATTCGCCTGGCAATTATTACCCTGATTCGCGTAAATCACCCTCACTCCTAACTGCACTTGCCTAGCTTGCTTACTATTCTTTCCTACGACGACGCTCTGCATATCACAAATTATCTATATATCTTCTGCACACCAGCCAGAACTCCACACCACCCAACGAAATGCCTAAGGTTGTTATCATATCCTCAGACGAAGAAAAATTCCCAGTTGATGTCGACGTCGCCAACAAGTCTGTTTTGATCAAAAATATCATCTCCGACTTGAAGCCTGACTTGGACGACGGTGACGATGAAGATTTTGATATCCCTTTGCCAAACGTAAGAGCAAATGTCCTCAGCAAGGTGTTAGAATGGTGCGAGCATCACAAGAACACGGTGTTCCCAGATGATGACGACGAGGATGCTAGAAAGTCGGCCCCCATTCCTTCCTGGGACAAGAACTTTTTGAAGGTTGATCAGGAGATGTTGTATGAGATCATTTTGGCCGCCAACTACTTGAATATTCGTCCCTTGTTGGATGCTGGGTGTAAGATAATTGCTGAGATGATCAAGCACAAGTCACCAGATGAATTGAGAAAGATTTTCAACATTGTCAACGACTTCAGTCCGGAGGAGGAGGCTGCCATCAGAAAGGAGAACGAGTGGGCCGAGGACAGATGATTTGAATGGGCCGAAGACAGATGATTTTTGTTTGTATCGAATGTTGAAGTTTTACTAGCCAATGGAATGGTCATGTTATGAGCATGTAGTCTATCGTGGAATTAGTGTACTTGACCAGAGGAAGATTGTGAGCATTATTTACAGAACAAGAAAGGAAGTGGAGACCATATCTGCAGTGGCCATCAAGGTTGGGTGAAGAATTTAGGGAGCTAGGATGATAGGAAGACATCTACCAAGATATCGGTTTTACCCTATTCACAATGATCAATGGAGTTGTCATGGTGTAGGTTTGAAGAATTGATGCCGAAGAACGCAGTTATTCCTATAAACGTAGCGACAAAGGATGCATACATAGTAGTAGAAGAGGCTGGAAGATGCGATAACCGGAGATTTGCATAGTCCAAGTCGGCGGACCGCTGCTTGGTGTAGGGAACCGAAGAAACGAAAAGGAATCTTGGCTTAGCAGTCGAATGAAGATCCAAAAGCGAACATGTGAAAGGAACATTTAAGAGAGCAAGTACTCTGAATGGTGTAAGTGTACAATCTATTACAGGAGTAGACATCATGTTCACAAGCAGTAATTTCGACTATTTTTCAATCAAGGAAACGATCGTACATTGTTCACAAAATTAGCTTACAAACCCCAGTAGTTTCTCAAATATTTTCGAACTGAAGTTCGAGAGTGCTTGGAAGTGAATATGAATCACTCTGCATTCCTTTGCCCAACGAGGTATGCATCATATTCCCAAGTCACAATTACTAAATTTCAAAAGAGTCACCTTATCAAATTTCCCTAAGTTAACTTAGCCAAAATTTCCAAAAGCTCTGTGATCAAATTTCCAAAAGTCTCTGTGATCAAATTTCCGAAAAGTTATCGTCATCAATTTCTTCTCACTATCGTAATCTTCGCTTGTAGTGCACATCATCTATAGCTTGATTAGTCGCAACAATTTCGCAGACAATCAACCACATTATGGCTCTGGAAAATCGGCCCCACATAGGGTCAGAAATTATCATGGGGGTTCCTCCGCCAGAAATCCGTGTCGAGGATACGACTTCACCTCTGCTATTATCGTTGTCAGATTCCTTTGACCCGGAAATCATCTCAAAATTACCGGCCATGACTTCTGACCAACTTTCTCAGTTGGAAGAACTTCTCTCTAACGAATTTGCTACTCTATCCAAAAAATTCTTATCGGCGCGTCAAGTGAGAGTCAACTCCATGCTTGCAGCCATCGATCGCCAAATTAAATTGTGCCAGACCAACGATGAACTGTGGTCGCAGAAATATAACCAAGAAGTGAAGTTGATTGAACGCCTAGCCAATAATACCGAGAACCATGTTCTTGCTCAGGAGAAAGGTCCCACCTCTCAGGATCGGTTTGTTCCACCTATAAAATTTGACGCCGAGGTTGCGGATTTGATGTCGAATCTAGTTCTGCCATTCGATATGGATACAATCTTTAATGAGCGAGGAGATGACCTTCCATTTTCGCCCCAGTTCAAGAAAATCCTTCAGCAGTTCCGAGATCAACTCCATGCTCTGCAAAACCAAGAACAATATCAGGAGAAATTGGTGGATGCCAATGTCGACAAAAATAGTGCCATTATCTGGAAACAATATAAGGAAGATGCCCAGGAACGACGCCAACAGCTTATCGACCAGACCTACCTGGAGCTTGACGAACTATACAAAGAATATTATGGCATTTCTGACAACAAACTCGCCAACATAGATGCGGCCGACTACTACCGATCGGTGGTTAGTGTCGAGGATATTAGGAATGGTCACGAAGGGCAGGTGGGCCGTTTCGCTCCAGGAAACATCGACTCTTACTATGACGTTGATTCACGCTACTACAAAAATAACCGTATTCAGGTAACCGATGCCAAGCGAGCCGCAGTTAGCGGTTTCAAACAATTCAGTGCCGAGCAGAGCAGATACACAATCCCCCAGATTGATGATGCCAAGGTGAGACTAAGTGGCTTGCAAGGGTTGACTCAAGAGGAGACCGACTCTGACCTCATGCTTTTGCGAACAATGATGCATGTGGAACGAAGTGAGAGTCTCGATGACAATAAGGAAGAGAGTGAAATGAACTCGGAGTTCCATGCGGTGCTAGATAGGGGTCGACTCCCCTCGCAGGTGGAGATGGAACCACTTGAGCTTGAGGTTGAACATCAGACCTCGACATGAATCTACGAAACACATGTATAGCCTCCGCATTCTCATTCTTTCTCTAATAATATACTAGCATTCTTTAACCCTGCCTCGCCAATGGTTAGGCCCACCAAATCAAGTAGTCTGCCCTTTCCCATGCTTGACATCGTAAACCGGTCCCCATTTCCAATTCCATAAGAGTCATCGTTCTGGAGAACAAACTTGAGCCATTGGTAAATCTGGAGCACTTTGTCGTTCTCAAAGTCAAACTTATGAATCAACCTCTTTCCACTGGGGAAACGGAATTGGATCCTGGTGACCGAGCCACTAGAAGGCTCAGCATGATCCTGTGCGATTATCTTGTCGAATGCGTCTCCCTCTTCTTCCTCATTATTCACATCTGACTCGTTGGTGACCTCATCGTCGTCCAAATTGATCGCATCATTGATGCTATTGCCACTAGCACCCACCGACTGCCGCATAGCGAATTCGATCTGTTGCTCCTCAGTCATGGCATCAGGGTCAAACTTGACTTCATGCTTTACTATGGGGTTATTTGCAGAAGGTTGGAGGGAAAACTTCTCCAAGAATAAGTCAACGTCAGCCAACCAGTCCTCCACATCAGGGACTCTCCCGTCGGCCCACTTATACACACGTTCTCCTGTCATTGGATCAAGAATGGCAATGTGGGGGAAATCGTCCACATGGTAGAAGTTGACAAAACTCTCTCCGTTGACAGAGTCATGCTGGTACTGCAAGAAGATGAAATTCTCCTTCACTTTCTGCTTCACTTGGGAATTGGACCAGAAGTCCCGATTGAGAACCTGACATTGGAACTCGGCCTGGTTCTGAATGTTTATGAGAATCCACTTCTTCTCGGTGCGGCCCTTGACTTTCGCTGCGTCCAAGTTGACGCGCTCAATAAGATCAAACGGCGGCTTGAAGAGCTCCGCTAATCGTCTCTGTGTTGATGTAAGCTCCGACATGCGATTTCTCTCCAACCGGATCCGTCTCGTTTCTCTCACGGGCTCTCCATCTTCATCAACCTGCATTATTTCATCGGAATCATCGTCTAGTTCTACAATCTGTGGCTCTTCTTCGTAGTCATCGTCGTCGTCATACTCGTCAAGTTGATGTGGCAATTGGAATCGCTGGTTGAAGATTCCTACTCGCCCTCCGCCAAACATATCCAGCTCTCGGGCCATTGGCATCTGTCCATAGGTCGGAAACGAGTCTAGCAACGTTTCGTGTCGATGAACATTGGTGTCTGCATCACGGACGTTTTCCTGGTAAGCTTCTTGTTGCAATTTCTGGGCAAATTCCTCGTCTTGGTTGGGCCTAGAGTTGTTGTGGTTTCCTGATTCCATATATAATTGTACAGCGTATTCGACGTTGTTGCCGGAAATTTCTAGGAAATTCTTGGCGGCAGCAGCATCTTCTGTTCCGGTGAAGGCCAAAAAAGTGGCGATATCGTCGTCCATGGCCATGGTTACTATAGGATTTATAGGTGATCGAAGAAGTTATCGGTTTGTCCTGCACTCATTTTGCCATTGTTAAGATGGAACATTCCAATGGAAACCAGGGGAGGATAATATTGTCCTAAACGTGAAATGCATGTGGAAGGAAATTGAAGAAGGATTAGACAATATTTAGAATAAGGAGAATATGTTGAGCCATGATAGAGTTGAAATTGGACCTGGATATCTTGTGAAACGACATCAAAGTGAGGATTTTTATATATTGGCTACAAATCAACATTATTATGGGCCACAATCAGATACCAGAATCGGCCATCCACGGTTTATTGCATGGTTGCTTCCTTCCCTCAGGACACTTCTAGACTCGAGAAATCTCAATAGTGGCTCACATACATAATGATGACTCTACACAGGTAGCCACCTGAGTTGCAATCGAACCCTAACTGAACTTCTTCCTCTAAGTTATTAAAAATCTGATTTCCGAACCTTCGGCCCATATATGCTCTTTCAGATATCTACCCAGAAGGTATCGATTTTGTAGTTGCATGTCACCGCCGTACGCACCTGCATCAGTAATGTAGCCATCATCAGCCCGAGTTATAGAAACGTTGAGAAAAAATCACCCACCAAAATCACACAGCCTCCATAATATCAAAAATACACCTACACATCAACACCCACAACACCCCCATCTCCCACCCCATAGTCTCTACTCTCAATCAAGAAATGTCCTTCCCCACCTTTGGAGGTGCCTCCTTTCATTCACCATCTTGAATCAACACCCGTACCTCTCGGGACCGCACTCTTCACTGGACCTCGTCAAAACCATTATTACTGACACTTAAGACACCTGCTGCCACCTCAGACTCTTCCGGAAAGGCTCATCTCTGGAAATCAAGTAGCGACATACTTGGTTTTTGTCTCATCTGCTTTTGGCACGTTCTGTGCACTTCCCCACATCCGAACTGGACCTCCCATCATCTCCTCCACAATACCAGATCGTTCCTTTTGCCCATCTTGGCCTGACCCCTACACAGCTTGCATCATTCGACCACTGACTACTTGCATCATTCGACCACTGACTAGGTCCAACATCTTGTGAATTACCCTCATTTCCTCACCCACCGCATCGTTTCGGCATCAACAGCATATACTACCCGCCTGAAAGAAATTAATGGAGACTTACGAACGCTACAACCGTGGCCAGCTATTGAACGACCGCTACCTCAAGGTGGAGGACATCTCCGAAGGTTCGTACGGGCTTGTTTCTTTAGCCAAGGATACCATCAACGACAACAAATTGGTTGCTGTCAAATACATTTATCCTCCAGACTACAATAGAGCCAAGCATCTCAAGGAGCTTTCAAAGAAGACTGGACGGGCCACCTCTTCGCCAGCAAATCTCAGATCGAATGTTGATAGTCGTGGCAGAAACCTGAGCTCGGTTTCCAATGGTGTATGTGAAGAGTCTGCCAAGGAGATCCAAATCCACAAGGTTCTAGGAATCCATCCAAATGTCACCAACTTGGTGGACCATTTTGGCTCATGTCTAGTTCTTGAGTACTGTCCACGAGGCGACTTGTACGAGGCCATTCAGAGTGACTTTGGCCCTTCCACGTCGCAGGATATCAAGGATGTATTTCTTCAGATTTTGAATGCCCTCAACTACTGCCATCTGAAGCTGGTTTTCCATCGCGATTTGAAGCCAGAAAACATTCTTATTGCGGAGGACTGGCTGATAAAGGTTTGCGATTGGGGTTTGGCCACAACCCAACGGAAAATCACCAACCGTAGCGAATTTGACATTGGTTCCGAGCGGTACATGGCGCCGGAATTATTTGACAACGATTTATCCTACTACGACGCTTCCAAAGTGGATCTCTGGTCGGTTGGCATCATTCTCTTGACTTTGGTGTTCCACAAGAATCCCTTCCAGGTTGCGAACTACACCGACAAGCGGTTCTTACAGTTTTCTGCCAACAGAGAGGCGCTTTTTGACTTTTTCAGCGCCATGAGCAGCGAGCTCTTCGGCGCGTTGCGTTTCTCGTTGAACATCGACCCATCCAACAGAGATTTGGCCAGCTTGCAACACGAAATAGAGAAGTTGAGATTCTTCAATATGGACGAAGAATACTGGGCCGAGCACAGTGATAACGGCGAGGAAGAAGACTTGGGCTACGAGGCAGAAGAAGACGACGACGACAGGTTACGTGTACACAAGAAGGAGGTGGATTCCGAAGACGAAATGTTCAAGTTCGAGAAGGAGAAAGAAGCAGAAGAATCGTTGGATACTCCAGTAGTTGAGATCCTGCTCCCTACCAATGAACTCGATTCGGTACCGAAAAAGCCCCTCCATTTCCCCAAACACGTCAACGTGGATGTCACCGATAGTGACGCCACCACGGCAGCTTCTGCCCGGGACGACGAAAGAGAGGAGATGCCGTATAATCGGAGAGCGGATGCATTACTTTCGCCTATGACTGGTGCGCATCCGATTCCTATTAGTGGAAACAACCGGATCCGGAACACAAGAAAGCCGTTTGGGGTTGCATCCTACAAAAACGTTGGGCGCAGCAACCAGAATGCCTTCGGCAGTTTTGGATCGCGGTTCCGTCGTGAGGACTTCTTTACGCCTCGCAGTGTGGTAAATCACTACATGGACAAGTACGGCGAGCAGAAGGAGCAACGGGAGCAGCGCGCCGAGAAACGGCGTAAGTGGACCCGTGGACGCAAGCGACAATCGTGGAAAAAGAAGGGTTCCGATAACATTGGGGGGCAAACTAATAATGGTAATGGATCCCATGCTCATTCGCAGTCGCACAATTCGCAGCCATCGCATTCCAGTTCGCATTATCGCAAGCATCACAGAAACCGACGCTCTCGCAACGAAGTTGTCCCTGCAAGTGCAAGCAACCATCATCCGACTTCCCACCAGACTACACACTCAACGTCCCATCAGACTCATTCATCTTCACACGCACCGTCCCAGCTTCAGACTACCTCCCTTGCCCGCGGCCACCAAAGTCCACTTCTGGCTCCCTACACCCAGTCCGTGATACTGACGTTGCCAGTGATAAATTCACCTTCGCTGACAGGAGCCCCAAACCATCTTGGCCGCAACCTCGCTCGCCATGCTCGATCTCCCTACAAATCTCCACTCTCCGGTGCAGTCGGAGTGCTCACCGAAGAAATCGACCACTTGGCACTCAACGACGACGAGGTGTTCCATTTGGAGGATGACTACGGTGTGGTGGAGTCCGATCCTCAGGTCACCTACTCGACTCCCTATAAGGGCTATGACGCTCGATCTATATTTGGGTCGCATGGGTCGCACCCCTCCAGTAGCAATCCCTCAAGCCAAGCGAATAATCAGAACATCCTGCAAGTAGGAAGCTTCCAAGGATTCCCTAATTTCCACACTTTCACACCTCAATCCAGCATCTACGGCAGAGATCACGGCAGAGACCACGGCGCGAGCCATCAAGGAAGTCACGGAGGATCAGTTGGTAGCAACGGCACAATGGCTGCAAGAAGTTCAAGACGACATCTGGTGGATCGTGAGGCCAAGTACGTTCCGCCTAATCGGCGGGGTTCGCATAGTGCCGCTGCCCGCGAAAAGCGGCGCACGACACACACCAATGTACACTACTCTATCCATCAGACCCTTGAAGAATCTGTACATAGTGGGCCCCACGAAGAATGGCTCCTTCGCAAGGAATGGCGGTGATGTGCAGCAAATTTGATATGGATAGGTGTTTTATTTTGCCGTGTGGATGATTTTGCCATTTTTTCCCTGGCGTAACCTGTATCGCTACTTGGCCCCATCAGCCGTAAGCCTCGTGTGCACTCTTTCTATCCTTAATCGGTGCGATCGGATGGGCAACAAGGGAAACTTGCGACCGTGGCAAGATCGTCAGTTATCCTAACATTACAATGTGGTGCAAATGTGCGCGCATCTGTAGACTACCGTGACGCTTCGGGTATTTTTATCCTTGTTTGCATGGAGAATGTCTGGGGTTACTGCGGTGTGTTTATGTCATAGGCTGCCGATGACCTAAGCTTTTCTTCAGGTGCCGGAAACACAGCCTTCATACCAGAATTTACAAGACAACTCTGCGTTCTCAGGCGGTCGAAATTGGCGTTTGGGCCGAAACTCCCATCCATGAAACAAAATCCCGGAGATCACTCGGGGGAAACCCAAATCTGGCGATCTTAGAGCACCCAATGCGTTTGGAGAATTTCTTATGTTCCTGCAAATCTAGTGTGCGTGAGAATATTTAGCAATTTCTGCACACAGTACCTGCAGTCTGACGAGGTCTCTAGAGCAACTCACAACATTTTTTGAAACCAAGTTGTTGTCATTTTTCTGCCTTCATCGGCTCGTTTGCTTGAAAGTACGACCTTTGCCACTCCACAGACACATTCCGCCACCGTTCGGGACGCTTACTCCTTGAACTTTCTGGCGTCAGCTTCATTTCCGTCTCTTCCTAAGCCTTGCCTCATCAACTCCAACTCGGCTAGAATTGCGACCATCCGCAACGTCAAGAGTTCGAAGAGTACTCAGATACATGTGTATCACCAAGTTCTACCAGCGCCGTTTGGCGTTGATCTTCTTCATGCTTGTGCTCGCGTTGTTACTGTATCTCCGTTCCTTATGTCAGAGTATCCCCGATAGCCAGCTTGATGCACACACCCTCGCCATGCACCGGGCTTCGTCCTTCAATCCTAGATCTCTCGTCTTTTGCATCTACTCCTACATCGGTTCGCTATCGAGCTCGGACCCTCAGCGAGCTTCTAACGCCGTGAACGTCGCTCACATGGGCAACCGAAACGGAGTTTACTTCCACTGGGACGACTGGGTGGATTTGTCTCCGGCAAATAAGTACTTGGATCACTCGCGAACACTCTACCCAGACGGTAAGTGCGAGGGATCATTGAAGGAATTTTCGTCGGTGAATCCATATTTTATGGAGTCCTACAACACCAAGATGCTACGAGGAATGGTCAACTTGTACTGTGTCAAGGACATTCCCAAACGAATCCTTGCTGCCACCGACTCGGGCTTCGTTGAGATTCCCGTGTTGGGACGAAAACGCATAGGTCAGGGGGGCATGCCACGCAAAATATCCAAACAGTCTGTCGTCAAGATGATGGAAGAATCACAACACGTCCTTTCATCTTCTAAACAAATGGGAGCTCTCCTCAAGTTCCACCCTTACAAACGTTTGGAGAAAATGATTGACATCGAGCCTCAGGATTTCATCTTCGACCCTGATCAGCAGATCTTTGCACTCAAGGATGCTCTCAATAAAAATACCATCCTGGGTGATGATCTTCAATATCTTCAGTTCTTGGAAGCTTCCAATGCTGAGGTGGACACCGCTGACCGTTTCTTCAAATACCCTTGGATTTATACCGATTTGATCGCTGGGCGCTCTCACCACACATCATTCCCATTTTTCAAACGATACATATCCAACAGAGAACGCCAAGCGGTGCTTCATCATTTGGTCAGGGTGTGGTTCAAGTTTGCCGAGACACAAGGTATCAACTCATGGATCAACTACGGTTCCCTTCTTGGATGGGCTTACAATGGAGTAAACATGCCGTGGGACACAGATATCGACATTCAACTCCCCATTGCACAGTTGGATAGACTTTCCCGAAAGTTCAACTCTACAATCATTATTGAGAATCCTCGAGACGGTAATGCGAAATACTTGTTTGAGGTGTCTCCTACATATATCCGCCAAGGCAATGGGCGGAATTTCATCGATGCTAGATTCATTGATATCAATTCAGGTCTTTACATCGACATCAGTGCACTATCACATACTATGCACCAGGCACCCGCACATCTCTACGAATCGCACAGCGACATGTCAAGATTGAAATCGATGCCAGTTCACTGCAAGAATTGGAACTGGCATTCTCTTGAAGAGCTTTTGCCCATTCGACACAACTACTTCGAAGGCGCATCGGTCTACATTCCCCACAACGTGCTGTCGATTCTCGATCGCAAGTACGGTTCTGACTCGTATACAACCAAGCTTAGTTTCAACGACCATACTTACAGGGAAGATCTCCAACTTTGGGTTCCTGAGAACGAGTGCACGCGTGCATGCGGAGCAGCGCTGACATTGTTGGGGTCGAATAAGTGGCTGTCCAAGTGCCGCAGCCAGTGGCTTGAAGACGAGGTGAACATTGTAGCTCAATCGGCCGAAAGACACAAGCAGCTTAACGTTGGACCAGACGAGCCCGTGGACTACTCGATGACGTCATATGACGACCTTCCCTTGTTTCGAAAGGATCCGTGGGATTACTTTAACGACATCAATAATAGGGTCGCAATAGACACCAACTGGTACATGGCACCATGATGGTTGATTGCGGGGAGCTAACTTCGGGCTCAACAACAACATACCGACAGAAGCTAACCATTTGAAGCCGTTACGATTCATCCATACTTGCATTCCACTCATTTGCATAGGTCAGACCTTCGGGATGCCGCACAGTGGATTCCGAAGAGGACTGGTCTATTTAGTCATCATCTAGGTAGCATACCATACTACTTCTGATCAATTGTACTAGTACTCCACAATTCGCAACTAATAGCAAATGTGTAGACGACAGATTAGCAAATGTGTAGACGACAGGTTAGCAAATGTATAGACAACGAACTGGTGGGACGACGGATACGACCGTCTGGAAATATTTACGGTGGCCCGATCACCTGCAGTTCGTGTTATGGATTCTTTGTTAATTTGCCTTATCTATGTGCCTCCACGGGTGTGCTATTATCAGAATAGATGACCGGAAAATCTCGGGACTGCACACCTGTGGATTAATCTTCCGCTGTCATTGATTTATTGTACCACGATGGGACAAATATCGGGAAGGGATGAATTCTCGGAGAAACATGGATTCTGCTTCCGGGTCTGTTTTCGCTTGTTTAGCTCCAGGGTGTTGCGGTAGGTGAATAATCTGGCCCCATTTTCTGCATTCCCCACATTATTTTGTTGCTGGAAGCTGGCCGGACATAACCAATTTCGAGGGCATGTCACGTGATGGCGGCCGCTCCCCCAATTCGGGTCAGAGTCAGCGAACCACCGAGATCCCTCGCATACATTCTGCTGCACCAGAGGGCAAAAAAAAACAGCTTTGGCAACCCCCCGAAATCGTATTCTATCCCCCCCATTGGCCCGACGTCCCACCACATCACAAACTACACCCTTACCTCCCACGCCAGCACCTCACCTCTGCCCCCAATAGTCACTCATTCCCCCAGTGCAGTATTGGCCCCCTCCGGAGGTACGGGTGTCTCCTCTAGTAGCCGTTTTTCAAAATTGTCACCATGTTTTCTCACCATAGCAACAGTTGTAACCGCCATCAACTCCACACACCCACTCCATCCTTTTCATATACCACTACTTGCTACCCTTGACTGTGTGCATCCTTCTAGATCTTGCTGTTGCTCCTATCAAGCGCATATTCCCCCACGTTGTCCCGACCATCCACCTCCGGACCACCAATAGTTCCCCCACTGAGGTGCATTGCCGCAAGTCCACCGAAATTTGAATCGTTTGGGCTCTATCTGGTTGCTGCTGTTTGCTTGTTGAATTTGCGTCTTTTTGGTGTCGCCCCCGCGCCAATCTCTTGCTAGTTTGTCTCCACAGTTACTAGCTACAACCTCCAATAACTCGCCGAAAACAGCCATAACCCGCGGGAAAATGTCGCTGAATCTCGCTGGGGAGGTCTTTCAGGGTGGTGCCACCACCTCGCAGCACATAGACGCCGAGGACGATGACCACTTTGAGAACACCACCTTCAAGTTGAAGCGGACAAGATCGCTCGGCCTTTTGGACGAGTTCATCGACCCCGAGAAGCAGGAGCACATCATCGAGCAGCACAACGCCGACAAGGAAAGGCTGCGTCTGAATGACGTGACTCTGTCGGTGGCGGTGACGAGTTCGGCCCCTCCTTCCTTGGAAGAACCAGTAGCACAATCAACGGCCACAGCGACGCCTACGCCTCCGTTTCTCCGGAGCCCGGAGATGATTCCACATGACGACTCTGACTTGGTGCCGGAGCCGTCTCGCCATGTCGACTACTTGTCGCACCAGTGGGATGTGGACGACATCTCGAAATCGTGGAGATATGTCATTCTGCGCCGAAAAAACGTCGCCAATGCCGCCCGGTTGGAGAACGCATCGTGGCGGACGTGGGCGCAGCGGAGATCGCACTTGAAGACAATCAGCCCGGAAGAGGTGAACTGGCTGAAGGAGAGTGACGTCACATGGCTCTATGGCCCCATTGTAGACGACGACGACCATGACCAACCCCCCGAACATACTTCCAACGACTCACAAACATGCAATACCGCCATCAGCGTTGTGGCTGGAGACATTTCCATCGCCCGCAAAAACCATGGTCCCAAGCCCATCTTAAAGAAACGTACAGTTGAGGACATGATGATCAGCCATCTGAACCTATTAAAGCTCGAAATTGCTACGGCGAGAGCAGAGCAAGAACAGAGACGCAGAGAAGATGCGGAGGCCCAGAGACGCCGAGAAGCTCATCAGAAGGGCGATAAACCTCCTGAGTACTTTGATTATGATGTGATCTCCGCCAAGCTCAATTCGCAGTATAAGAATTATTCACTGCAGAGTTCTGCAAATAGCAGCTCGCTTAATTTGGCAGCCAAGAACAACATGCGTCCGGATCCAGTGGATTTGTCGTCAAAGTTGGAGGAAGTCGAGTCTAGACATGATAATAATGAGCCAGAGTCCACGATGGGTCTGCTGCTGCTCCAGGTAAGTCTGTCGGTGCTGACAACTTCAATTTCGAAGGAAAAGCGTCATATTCATTTTAACGATGAAGTGCAACAGTGTATTGCAATTGACGAATTCTCAGGTGACGAGGATGAATATGACGATTACGACGATCAAGATGAAGACAATGACTACGACTATGGTGACAGCGAAAGCTATATCTACGAAAATCAAGGTGGACAGTATGGCTCCGAAGGATACGATGAAGACGTTGGTGAAAACGAAGATGACGAAGATGAAGATGATGATGACGAAGGTGGATTTTTCTTACGTGTGAGATCGCCCTCTTCGGCTTCCTTGGCCGGTTTCACCCTTCCAGGCTTGTCGTCGTCTGTAAACAAAGACTCTGCGAAGGAGAATGAAATCAGTGAAGATACAGAATCCCTATCTACCAACAATTCAAAGGTTTACAAGACCATTCACTTGTTGCCTCCGACTACATTAAACTATGGTTCTTCTGACGAAGAAAGTGATGACACTAATCGTTACACGTCTAGTTTGTCTCACAATGTGGACAACAGCGTCAGAGGCTACGACTATTACTATGACTACAATAGTGTTTACCAGGTTGATCCAAATCATGCTATTTACGGGACCAAGAAGGCACCTGATGTTGTTGATGTTCCTGACAACATTGCTTTGGGCTCCAACTTCGACTACGAGATAATCGAGAATGAGAATGTGGAGGACTTTGACGCAGCCCCGTTGGAGATCGTAGGTCACTCAAATGCGAATGCGGGGCCTGGTGGCGCTTCGGCAACTCCAAACGACAGAGAACGCCTACCTATTTCGTCGTTGAATGACTCGGCCAATCAGGGTGTACGGCCAATTCCGTTGGATGTGTCAGAGTCCGAATCGGAAGATGAAGGCTTGTCCATCAGCACAAGAAACTCCAGTCAATCATTAGCGCAGCTGGTTTTTGGTGGGCTGGGAATGACTCCTGCAAACGCAAATGCAGAGACAGAGCATTATCCTCAGCATTACTTGAACGAGAGAGAACCTGAAGCCAGGCACATCTCGGAAATCAATCCGAGATACTCTTCTACCGAACTTTCCAAGCAGCCACATTCATCCAGTTCCCTCTCTGATCAGTTTTTCTCCACAGGAATGACGCCTGCGAATAACAGCGCTCTAGCCGATCTGTTTTTCAACGTGCAGCCCGTCCCAGAACCCATATCGTCTCCGTTGTCGCTGTCATTCAGTGGGACGCAGTCACCTCCAGTGCAGCCCAAATCGTCGCCATTGCCCCCACACACTACATCTACCAACGCATTTCTGGGACGCAGTACACCACCACTCAATAGGAAGGAGAGCAAGAAATCGTTTATTTTCGACTCTGATAGCGAGTCGGAGGACGAGTTTATTGAGGATGTGAACCCTCCCTCATCTTCGACCCATTCAGATAGAAGCAACACGACGTATGCATCTTTATACGCGGTTGCCGACCGCAATGGCATTCCTGTCTCGTCTGGGGAATCGGAGGAGAGCGACAAGAACAAGAAGGGCCTGGCTATGGCCAATTTCTTGGGCAGCTGGAACAAAGGCAATTGATTTCATCGCGATACTACCCATGCTCTACATAGGCCCCGACCATTGCATTTTTGAGGCGACTACTGCAAGCTGTATTTGCTTCTATTTAAAAGATTTTCTGTGTCAACGAACTTGATTCCTGTAGGTTACAGATTGCACTATGTCGTGCAGGTAGATGAGCAACAGTAACGATCATCACCAGGATGCATCCGTACCTTTCATAAGTACATACAACTTGTCTATCTAACACCAAGTATTCACCTCAACTTTCTTTAATTTTGGCTTGGACTATGGCTTCTAGCTTCTGGCATAATGTTCTTGCAATTCTTTCCACCGCGTATTTGTTAAAGTTCTCGTCTGCACCTTCCAATGGCGACAATGACGGAAAGTGTGAATTAGTGGGCACGTTTTCGCTACTAACACAAGCGTTTTTGGGCCTATTGTGCTTGCTGTCGCTTATCGCTAAACGCTTCTACGAATATCCCATCAGAAGAACCTGGCCGGTGTGGTTTTTCGATGTTTCTAAGCAGGTGATTGGTGCACTAGGTGTACACGTCTTTAATATATTGCTTTCCATACTTAAATCGCTGCCCACTGACGATGTGGTGGACGGGGACAAGTTTCCAGACTCGTGTGATGGTGTTGACGACTGTGGTGGAGATCCCTGTGATTGGTACTTTCTCAGTATTGTTCTTGACTGTACCATTGGAGTTTATGTTCTTTATGTGGTTTTGAATGGAGTGAGCCGAGTGTTCAGGCAGTTTTTCAAAATCTCCCAGATCGAGAGTGGTGAGTATGGTCCAGATCCACATAATCCTTCGGCCAAGGCGTACTTCAAGCAGTTGGGACTCTACTTTGGTTCACTAATGATCACCAAACTCATACTATATGGATTTGTTGAATGCTTCGAGACCCAGCTTTTGTGGATCACCAGCCACATTTTGTTGGCGTGGCTCGACGAATATCCGAACGAGGTGGAGATCTTTATAGTGATGTTTGTTGTGCCTGTGTTCATGAACTGTCTCCAGTTGATTTTGGTTGACAACTTCATCCAGAACCAGTTTGTTCCACAAACTAACAGCAAACTTCACCACGAACGTGCGCACCCGTCCGGCAACAGCCAACATGAACGTGATTTGGAGCGGGAGTTTGACCGGCTCGTGAAGTCGCATTCGGCAGAAATGTGCTACAACTCAGTGGATGACTAGATATTGATATTTGGGTGATTTTGAACATATTTACAAGATTTCGATGCAGCGCATCAGTGTGTCTATCACGAATATCCGTGTGTCAAGATATAATTTCCATCTGGCAACCTTCACGAAAGGCTGGCTTAATTTGTCTCGAAGCCAAACCCTTTCATACATGCCTTGTACTTCTGGATCAACTCGTCACATTTGCCACCTTCCTGGCCGTTGAACAAGAGACACTCGTCACGAGCTTTTTTCTCGTCGAGGCACACGCAGCAAGGCTTAGGTTTGTCGGTTGGGGTTGCAGTAGACATGATGTTAGTGGGTCGATTTAATTAGTAATTTCTCATCCATATGGTGATGGAACCGTGTGCACACCGGTAGTGTGGAGTCAGTATGTGATAATAGAGACGGCTTATTTGAAGGTCAGATTATTGGTAGATCAAGGGTGGTTCGTGGAAGAAATATGATGGTCATGTATTTCGTTATCTTATATTTTTTTTTTTTTTCCCGAAGTATTTATCTTGAGCTCTTCCTTTAGTACTCTTGAAACTTGGAGGTGCGCAGTGAGTTTGATTCTCAGTTTTCCAAGTCATTGACAACATAAACAACAAAACTTGAAAGTAACATATATATATAAAAAAAAAAAAAAAGAATAAGCCAGATTGCCAATGCACATCACCATACTATCCCCATTATTTCGGCCTATCAGATCCCATGTTGTCCCCAACCCAAACCACCGTACAACTTCCCGCCTGCACACACCTCCATATCTATGCGACAACCACATATCTCGTAGAGTAACCATCATCATGTCGGTGGAAGATGACCCCATGCAGAGCCTGGTGGCGCTTTCAGTCGATACCTGGGCCAATATTAATGAGGATATTACATGGGCCTCGGAATACCTGGAGGGATCGCCGAAACGGGCGCTGGAATCGGTGTTTTCCAACTTCCGAGGGTCTATCGATGGTGGATCCACAATCATGAATGCATTCAACATCTTGAAACAAGGCGCTGCAGATGAAGACGAGAGATCTTCGACTGCGTTCTCCCCATTGGGACCAAATTCCATCTTTGAGTTGACTGTGGCGTCTGATGCTGCTCGTGTCAGACAGAACCGGCGACTCAAGCACCAAGTCACACTCAATGGAGGAGCAACCACTGTTTACAACTTGACCAAACCTACAAACAAGGATATCCCCCAAATACAACTCCATTCGCTTAAAAATAAAGTGTCCAATGCGCAATTGACTGCTGATTTGGTCACCAACGTCCTGTCTGACTATAAAGGGTTTGAACTGAGCTACAAGGCTTTGACCAAGCAAGTGCTAGAACAATTCTCGGAACAACAAGAAAATGTTGGTTCGCTCGACTCAGATGTTGCGAATGGTTCCGACGAAGAAGTGCGTGACATAATACCCAGTGTATATGAGGATCCCGAATTCCGATTGGACGATCCGAGAATATTCCGTGAAGTTATGGAAAATTCGAAGGTACTTCCTGATCTGGAGTTGAGTGATTCCACTCATATTGTTCACAATACCGAGGTTCAAGAAAAGATATCCAAGTACTTGGATACTGTGGAGATAGAACTTATTCAAGAAATATCCAAGACTTCCGACTCGTTCTTCAGCACATTGGGAGACATTCAAACCATCAAGTCTCAGTCGGCTGACTGTTTGACCCAGTTCCATGGAATCATGGCCAAAATGGACGAACTTGAAGAGGGCCAGGCAAAAATAGGATTGAATATCTTGGATTTGCTAGATGAACGCCGAAGCGTTGACCACCTTGAGAGTTCTGTACTTCAGATCAAATCCGTCATGTCTAGTTTTGACAAAGCAAGTGAGTTATTCAACGAAGGAAAGAATAGTGATTGCCTCAATTGGATCGTGGTAATCGAAAATCTCTTACAGGGAGTTGAACGTGAAGACTACTCGGATCCTGATTCATTTGAATTATATCCCAAGTTTCACTATCCATTGGTACCTCTCAAAAACTTGCCTGCCCTCAAACGAGTGATGCGGGAATTGCAACGACTCAAACAAGCATGCAGCCAGGGCTACATTAAGAACTTTGTGGATTTGCTTCTTGAAAATCTAAGATCCCATTACACGTCTGTCTCAGCTACGGATACAATGAACCGCATCTACATCTCCATTGATCGGACCCGAAAGTACAGCTCCAACCCAGTATCAAGGCTGTATACTGAGATTGATCCCATCGTCAAGGAAAACTTGAGAGAGTTTATCAACAACTTGTCAAAGTCTGGCCAACTTGTACAGGCTTTCGATGAGTACCAGGATAAAATTATTGCAGAAGTTAAGGCGATAATAAGAAATGGATTGCCAAACAACAGTGCGGAATCTGCGATCGAGACTAATTCCAATCATTCCTCGAGAGCATCATCATATCCACCTGGAGCTACGCCACTTGAAGCAACTTCTGTGATGGGCAGTAATGGCGGAACTTTATCGTCTAACATCAAGAGTTTATCTGCAAAAGAATTCAACGAGATGATGAAAGATATCTATGCCAAATTGTCTGAATGTCTAAGAAGATTAACAATCCATCAAAAACTTCTTTTGGACTTGTCACTTTCGTCACTTTCGCCTGACGTGTCCCAGAATATGGATGTAATGGCCCTTGATATCACCAATTCCATTAATAAGGCCATTGAAATCACCCAAGTAAGGTTAGTCAAGGTTTTGAATGTTCGCCTGGAGCAGCTAGGTGATGCATCAGTCGAGGACTACTTGTACTTGTACCTGCTATCTTCTGCATACTTACTGGAATGCGAATTCATTAACCCTGTCTTTGTCGCTACTGGACCTGGAAGCTCCCTCACCGAGTGGGTTAAAAATCACGTTGCATACTTCTTGCATAGATTTCATTCTAACTCGATCAAGCGGTTTGCAAGTCTTTGTGACAAGGAGACATGGAAGGAATGTACATCCTATGAAGTCGTGGCATCAGCTCAGCTTGTGGTGGATGAATTGATTGCCTACTCCCACTACTTTGAAACTGGTGGGCGAGAGGGTATTGATGGAAGCAAATGGATGTCTTTACTTGACTTTTATGACAATGGGGAACCAAAGGACTCCCCAAAATTCATACCTTCTCTACCAGAACCAACAGGACTTCCAAGATTGGAAGTCAATGGCTTAGGCTATTTGATTCCTCCATCAGTGATTAAAGTGATTGAAAACGCCCGAGATTATATTATCATTTCCAAAATATTTGCTTCTCGAGCAACGCAAATCGAGTCAAACTTGCTCACATTTTTCAATGTTGTCAATTCCAGGATCTCACAAGCTATTTTAAACGCAGGCGCCACAAGAACAGCCGGATTGAGGCACATAACTACAAAACATTTGGCGTTATGCATTCAGACAATTGAGTTCTTTACTGCATTCTTGGAGAGCATTCAGTTTACATATAAGAACCTAAGCGTTGAAATCAGTCAGATCAATCCTGGATCAGACGAACAGTCATTTGCAAGCATCATTAGCCACTACAAAGATCACGAGAAAGAGTTGTTCTCGAAATTAGTGTCGATCATGCACGATCGAACTTTGAACCATTGCATAGCAGTCACAAAGCTTGACCTTTCACAGCCACTAAAGCATCCACAACAATGCCATCCTTACATGGAAACTTTGGTAAAAGAAACAATAACTGTTGCCAAAGTGTTGGGAAAGTACTTGCAGGATAAGGAATGCTCCACTATTCTTCTGCAAATCTTTGACAATTACAAGAAATTATTGGTCAATTGCTTCTGCACGGAACTTCCCCAGTTCAAAGACTTTAATGAAAAACACTCCTTATTGAAGGACGTTGATTATTTCAGAGTTAAACTCAGTGAGATTCCAGGCTATGGAAATTCAGGACAAGTTATCTGGGAGAATGTGAATTCTCTTCCAACCATCGAAGATGCCAGAATGGATCAGATCATGAGAAATAACATCGAGGGAGAAAGGGCCGCTGCTGCAGCTGCTGCCACTGCTGCTGCTGAAAAAGAACGCCATGCCGTTAACAAGAGTCCAACGCCAACTGTTGATGCTCCAACGGTCGCCGAGACGAAAGAAGAGACTGAGGTAGTATTTGAGCAAGAAGGTGAACCTGAAATAGAAGCGCAGAAGGAAACAGAAAAGGAAGAAGAGAAAGAAGAAGAGGAGGTAAAGAAGGAAGAAGAGAAGGAAGCAGAGAAGGAAGAAGAGAAAGAGAAGGAAGAAGAGAAAGAGAAGGAAGAAGAGAAAGAGAAGGAAGAAGAGAAAGAGAAGGATGCATTGAAGGAAGCAGATGCGAATGCCGAGGAAGATTCTCAATTCGAATCTCAAATGGAACCTCACATGGACACCAGCCCTGAAAAAAGCAACGAACCTACAACTCAGAAGCCCACTCGCATACAGACCGAGATCATCGACACTTCAGGTGCAACAAATGATATTCTCAAGCACGAAGAGCGTACTTCAGAATCGCCTGTGTTGGAGGAAGTTCCAGAGTCGACAACCCCCATAGATGGTGATGAAAGCAAGTCTTCAGAGAAGGAAGGAGGAACTGAAATAAAGGCTGACGATAATGTCAACGACTTGAACGAAAACGAATCAAAAAAAGTGGACGGAGCTTAGTTCGACTACACAACACTTCTATTAGAATGTATTAATTAAAGATCAAATTCGCCTTGTACCTTCTCAATAGCACGGTCTTCCGTGACAATGCAATCGATCAACTCATGTGGAGCAACATCAAAGGCTGGGTTCCACACCTGAATTCCGGGTGTAGCAATACCCACGGTAGCTTTCTCTCCAACAGTACCTTCAGCATCTAATAGCGGACCCGTAAGGGTAGTAAGCTCGTTGGCCGGTCTTTCCTCGATAACAATATCGTCTCCAGTCTCTGTTTTGTGGTCAATGGTTGTGTTTGGAGCAGCAACAATAAACTTGATAAGGTCCAGGTCTGACAAGGACTTGGAGTTGAAACTGTCAGCAAGAGCAGCCAACTGATAGGTTCCGATTTTGTTAGCCGAGTCTCCGTTCTTGACAATTCTGTCAGCACCCACAATAATGAACTTTACTGGAGCAGTGCTGTCTTTTATGGGGTTGCCCTTTCTCAAGGTAGAAATCAACGAAGTGGCCATGTTGTCGCAGATGAGAGTGAATGGAATTTGCTCGTATTGCAACTCGTAGGTGGTCAATTTGGCTCCCTGGTTGTAAGGACGGGTTTCCAAAGGATAAGCTTTCTCGAACCAGAACTGTTCGCCAGAAACAGACTTGGCCAATTTCTCATGAACTGTACGAATGATACCCAAAGCAGTTCCGTGGCCGGAAGTGGCCAACGATCCGGTGTTACAAATTGTGACAATAGAAAATGGACCCTTGAAGTTTTGTTGCTTCAAGGTGTCGGTGATATACTTTAAACCGTTCTCACCAATCTTGTAGTTGTTGGCCAAGTCATCTTCGTGCAAGGCAACCGAGTAGTCAAAAAGCACCTTGAAGACATTGTCATCGACCAAATGAGACTCAGTGAACTTTTCCTTTAACAACTGCTTGATTTCATTGCAAGCATTAGCGAGATTCACTGCGGTGGGTCTGGAAGTCACCAAATAGTCAATAGAAGCAACCAAATCGCCCACCGTTTTGCCAGAACCGCCGACCTTCAAGTAGTTCTTGGTGTCCACAGCAATAGCAAAAGCTCCGACTATAGCAATGGCTGGAGCACCTCTAACTTGCATCAACTTGATTGCAGAGAAGGCATCTTCAATGGATTTGATGTGGAGGTAGGTGGTGGAGTAAGGAAGCACGAGCTGGTCCAAAATATCCAATGAGACAGCCTCCTTGTCAAAGGCAATAGCCTTCAAAGTTTTCGTAGACATAATGGCGGGCCGAACAATAACCACGTGTAGAGAAGTAGAAACTGTGGAACCTGTGTGGAGACTAGATGGACACAAGATGAGGTTCAAAAAACGCTAATGGAGACTGCACTGTCAGGTACAGACAAAGAATAATAAGTAGTAACTGAAAGTATTAATTGAAGTCATTAGTTGAAATTATCAATTGAAAATATATCAGAATATTAGTCTACGAATTCCATCCACGTCAAATTCTTGGGTGATGGAATTCCACTTACACCCAAGAAGCTTACGTCCTGTAATTGGACACCTACCTCCTTTGGAGATATCGAAGGATGATCCCGAATCAGGTTTTTCTTGTTCCACATGGTTTTCTCTTGTCTCCTCACCTTCGTCTTCCTCGTCCGTCACATCTTCGTCACTGCTTTCATCCTTCTGAGAGGCCTTCACCAACTTATGCGAATCCCGTAGATAATTGAAGATACACGTATAACAAAAAACGTAGCCTGTTTCAATGATTCCAGGATTCAGGATCTCGTCCTTACACAACGGACACACTGATCCAGACTTGTAAATTTTCTTTGGCTTTTTCTCAATGATGCTTAGGCCAGTAAGCTTCGATGGGGGAGGAATCATGTTCGACAATGCGTCCGCCTGCGATTTGGCCACTGTCTTTGCAAAGTCCGAGTTGTTCCACCATTCCAAGAACTTCAAGGTGAATATTGCCAACGGGAAGGACGTTCCAAGAGCAAATCGAATGGAGTTCCAGGTAGGTTTTGTGATGTAGGTGGTTAAAAACCTCAAAAGCTGTTCCACATTGGACGGAGGCGACACTCTGTTAGGCAAATCTCTAGCAGGCTTCAACTGAGGCTCGTTCTTGGAGTAGTCGTACTGGTTGAGCCGCGAGTAATTGATCTTGAACAAGAACATCAACAACGATGGAGATTTGCTGGCCCCACTCAAATACATGAGAGTAGTCACGATATTGGACCATCTCCAAGCCGACTGAAGATAAGGAAAAACCTCGACGTATTTTCGTTGCAACCACACTCTTTTCCGTGTCCCGGGATCGTCAATGACCTTTTCGTCGAGCTGATTGGTGATGTATTTGGCATGAAGCAACTCATAACGATATGTGAGTTTTTCCAGCAAATATGAAACCCCCGTAACCTCGAAAATCGACACAAGCGTTTGTAAACCCGTGAGCCTCCTTCTTGGCTCGATAATAGAAGGAGCTAGCTGCGTCAACTTGCTCAGATTGTACTTAGATTCTGAGAGTGGAGTCTGGCTGACTCTTTTGAGCCCATAGAAATTCTCGGTGAAACTGCCTTGCCAGTACTTGAAGAAGTACCACTCGATGAAGCTTCGCAACAACAAGTTGATCTCATCGAATTTGTTCGTCACTCGAAGCAAATAATGAGGATATCTCTGAGCATAGTGCACCAAGATGTATCTGAGGGACGGAGATAGAAGCGATTCAAGCTGATTGGCCGAGATGAGCTCGAAAAGGGTTGGGGTCTCCGAATCGAGCTGTGATGCATCAAGCGACGAATAGTACTCCATATTGAAGGGGTAATTTCAAGATATGTGAATTTTGCACTATGAGAATCCGATATAAGTTTCTTCAACCCCACACAACCGAGGTCGCTAGTATTGCACGCAGTATCAACTCTACAACTACCTTTCAAGATGGAGAAATTGGAAGCATTGAACACAATAATCGATGAATTCCACATCAAAAAAACGACCTCGGCCATTTTTGGCATTTCTGATTTACTTACCAAAGGAGAATCGTTCGTAGAAGTGGCCCAACCGCCAGCCCACCTCGAAACAGGCTATTTACCTGACATAATGTATGGCGATGATGACGAAAACGACAACTTCTGCTCGATTTTCAGTGATCAGCCAGAGACAACGCAAATCACCCAGCGAGACTCCACCTTTGAGAAACTACACTCCGACAATGGGATACTAAGCAGTGAATTCGATATCGAACCCGATGTGGCTATTCTTACTAGTGACATGTGGTAAACGTGCAATGTATGTAAACATTGGTATCAAACTGTCATAAATGGAAAAAACGAGTCTTCAAAACAAACTCTTGGCCGGCCCGCTCTTGCTCAACCGAGGGTCAAACTTGAACCCATATTTGACGTAAATCTCCCACTGAGACAAGTCAAACACACGGAAATCGCCCGCTTCTGGCACCCCTGATGTGCCTACCTGCAAAAACCAATACTGGTACTGCCCTAGCGATTCTGCATTCATGGCGGCATCGTCCATGCCATAGGGTGCCCACCCCAACTTGTGAAGGAGGAACTCAGCAATAATGTTCTCCAATGGCATGTACCCACAGTAGTAGCCATAGAAGAGTACCATAGTCAACTCGTTGACCATTGCTGCGCTCTCGGTGGTCTTCTGATGTTCCAAAAGTTCCACTTCCTTGATAAGCTGGTTGAACAGATTGCTGGCTCTGATGCGGTTCCAGTAGTTCTGAAGCTTCGACAAAAACATGGGTAGTCTTGCCTGGTGCAATCCGAGTCCCTCTTGATAGTCTCGAGGAAGATAGGTTTTGTGCATGAAGGAAGAAATGGACGAATTGTTCTGACCGCCAACAAGTAGCTTGCACTTGCTCGATGCTCTGTTGGTTGCAGTGTACCCCACAGCAAATTCCTGAATACCTGGAGGAGCACGCAACAAGTTCAAATCGCTAAAAAGCTCCATTTCGCAGGGAGCGAGCGACGAATTCTTCAACACTTCGAGGTGGGGCGAGTACTCCTCGTTCTTGGTGAGAAGTGAGAGCAATTCTGAAGAAGCATGTTCCTCGGGGCGATGCTCCTTCTTGGGTACTGGCGTCCTTTTCTCCGTCTCCAAACTCTCTGGCTGCTTGGCTCCAGACTTCTCTGTAGCAATATGACCATTCGATCCTTCTGGTTTAGGTGCTGCACCACCGGCTGCTATAGACCATTTCAATGCTCCTGCGGGCTTTGGTGGAGCTGCTGCCGGCTTTAGCGTGGTGACGAATCCAGGCGTCGAGTTGTCGGCTTCGCTCTTTCCGACTGTTTGTTTGCTCTTTACCGTCAGGTTGGTTGTTGGTTTCGACGGTATCTCGGATGGTGGCGTGACCTCTTGCAGAGGTGCTGGTGACGCTGAAGAAGTACCCTTACGCTTGGTAGCTGGTTCTGATGCAGATTGGGTAGTTTCGGTATCTTCAAGTCCGTTCATGCTCATGTCAAAAGATTCGTCTGGGTGTCCGTTGGAGACAAGGGTATTGTTCTCGCTGTTTTGCTTTGCTTCCTTGAAGATCTCATCGTATAGCGTATCGTCGTCCACGAAATCCGGCTCTTGGTTGGACTCAACGTAAAAATTTAAATCATCTTGGATCGTCCAAACTGACTCCACTGACACCTTGCCCGACTTGAGGTAGCGCACAACGGCTTCAATATTCTCAAGATGGAACTCGTTCTTGGCCTTAAATGATTCAAGCTCCTGCTTGCGCTCCTCAATCTGCAGCATGTTGTTCTTCCTGACTTTCTTCTGTGAGAGCTTCTCATATTCCTCATCTAGAGTTTCATTCTGCTCATTCAATTCTTCCTCAACGCCACTTAGGAACTCTAGAGCATCCTCAACTTCAGGAGTGATTATCAGGTCTCCACTATCCTTCGCTGCCAACATAATTGACTGGTTAGAGAATGACTTCATTTTCGAGTTTTTCTCCACTTCCTTATAGCATTCCATGGCCTCTTCTACTAGCCGTCTATGCTCCTGTAGCTTCTGAGGAGCTATCGTGGCTTCCAAGGAATCGTTTCCCTGCCATGTCTTGATTTGATCTCGAAATTTTTGAAGCTTCTTGATTTCTTTCTTGAGATCACTTTCAAGCTTTTCTCGCTGCGAGTCATTGTTTGATGCTTCGTGGCGGGTGAAATAGTAGTTGAAGAGATCTAGTCCCTCGTGAATCTTTTTGAAAATGGTTTCCACTTCTCTGGGAATTCTGTTAGTACTGTGCTGACTGAAACAAGTTTCATTACGCTATTCATGCGCTAATGAAGATGTTGTATTGGGATAAATTCCTGGAGAAAAACATACTTCTGTAGTTTCCTGTTCGACATTCTTAATCAGCAATAATTGTTGTGAGGTCGAAGGTTCATAGGTGATCCTGCTCTTTGGAAAGTTTTTTTCTCTGACCGGTAATGGATTAGAGGTTTTATGAAGAACAGAATTTTAGGCACGTGACAAGTTATTATGGAAATTTATCCCAGGTTTCGCTTAGAAGGAAGTTCTTGTTATTTGGCTGTTGTGAATAGTTATAATTCGGAAAAAAGTATATTTATCAATAATCGAAAGACCAGTAATTAGTCCATGTTAACCAGATTTTACCAGGTTTGATGAATCAATCAATCGCATTCATGCAGGTGCGCAGACTGGGGAACTACTGCTCTTGCTCTGATTAAGTATATGGCATTTTATATATGAGCTTCCACTAACTTACAATTCATCGTGGTCAAATTCATCATCGGAGTCGTCATCACCGAACTGGGCTTCGTCATCTTCACCGGCATCGCCAGCTCCACTGTAAATCTTCTCAGAGATCTTCAGACTGATCCTCACCAACTTCTGCTTCTGCTCATCAAACTCCTCAGCAGTGGCAGTGTCGTAGTTCTCCTCCAAGAATTCGGAAATCTCAGCAATGGCGTCGGTCAATTCTTCCTTGTCGTCCTCATCCATCTTAGCAACGTACTCGTCATTGTCGTCGATCTTCTGCTTCAAGTTGTGCACGAGGTTCTCAAGGGAGTTTCTAGATTCAATCTTGGCCTTGACCTCGGCATCCTGGGCGGCAAATTTCTCAGCCTCCTCGACCATTCTGTCAATCTCCTCCTTGGACAATCTACTCTTATCGTTGGAAATGGTGATGGACTTGGACTTTCCAGTTCCCTTGTCGACGGCCTCAACCTTCAAGATTCCGTTAGCATCCAAAGAGAAAGTCACCTCAATTTGAGGAACTCCTCTGGGGGCTGGAGGAATACCGGACAATTCGAACTTACCCAACAAGTTGTTGTCCTTAACCAAGGCTCTCTCACCTTCGTAAACCTGGATCAACACAACGGGCTGGTTGTCGGCAGCGGTAGAGAACACCTGGGACTTCTTGGTTGGGATAGCGGTGTTTCTGTTGATCAAGGTTGTCATGACACCACCAGTGGTTTCGATACCCAAAGTCAATGGGTTGACATCCAACAACACAATGTCATCAACACCTTCCTCACCAGAAAGAACACCAGCTTGGACAGCAGCACCGTAAGCAACAGCCTCATCTGGGTGGATACCCTTGGAAGCCTTCTTGCCGTCAAAGTAAGTCTCAATCAATTCTTGAATCTTTGGAATTCTGGTGGAACCACCAACCAAAACAATGTCGTCAACCTCGGACTTCTTGACACCAGCATCCTGCAACACTCTCTCAACTGGCTTGAGGGTCTTCTTGAAGGAGTCAATGTTCAATTCCTCGAACTTGGCTCTGGAGATGGTCTCGGAGAAGTCGATACCGTCAACGAAGGAGTCAATTTCAACTCTGGTGGAGATCTGGGAAGACAAAGTTCTCTTGGCCTTTTCAGCCTCTCTCTTCAACTTGGCGATAGCCTTAGGGTTGGAGGTGACATCAATGCCGTGCTTCTTCTTGAAAACTCTAGCAAAGTGTCTGACGAGCTTGAAGTCGAAATCCTCACCACCCAAGTGAGTATCACCGGCAGTGGCCAACACCTCGAACACACCGCCCTCAATGGACAACAAAGAAACATCAAAGGTTCCTCCACCCAAGTCGTAGACGATGATCTGCTTCTCGCCGTCGGTCTTGTCCAAACCATAGGCAATGGCGGCGGCGGTTGGCTCATTAACAATTCTCAACACATTCAAACCGGCAATGGTTCCGGCGTTCTTGGTGGCCTGTCTTTGAGCATCGTTGAAGTATGCGGGGACAGTGACGACAGCGTGGGTGACCTTCTTGCCCAAGTACTCCTCGGCAATGGACTTCATCTTACCCAAGATCATTCCCGAGATTTCCTCTGGGGTGAAGGCTTTTTCCTCGCCGTTGACCTCAACCTCTACAACTGGCATCTTGCCCTTCTTGCCAATCTTATAAGGCAAATGCTTGATCTCCTTCTGGACAGTCTTGTCGGAGTACTCCAAACCAATCAATCTCTTGATGTCAAACACCGTGTTGTTGACATTGGAAGGAGCCTGGTTCTTTGCCGCATCACCAATCAATCTCTCTTCATCGGTGAACGCCACGTACGATGGGGTGATTCTGTTACCCTGGTCGTTGGCCAAAATCTCAACCTTTCCGTTCTTCATGACACCTACACACGAGTAAGTTGTACCTAAATCAATACCAATCACGGTTCCGTAGCTGTCTTCGGCGTCGTCGTCGGACGCCAAAACCATTCCGCTGTTGGCGGAAAAGAATGGCATCACCACGCAGACCATCACGAGGAATAGAGAAAGCCCGGATATCCAGAGTTTATTATTTGATCTGGACATGGTGGATATATCTAATTGCACTGGGGGGAAAAGTTTGGGTGCAACGGTGAGAGTATTTATAGTGGAGGATGTCGCGCGTATGGAAAATTGAAGAAGCGTCGACATTATAGAACCCGGGCTGTGTGCAGGAGGTTCCATGTTAGTGACGTGGCAATTGGTGGGAAGCCACGTGATTTAGATGGATGGATAGCAGAGACGAGGGAGTTAGGGGGAAGTAGAGGAGAGGAGAAGTTGAGGGTGAGGTTGGTGATGGGGGTTTGGGTTTTGTAGATTTTGTCGGAGATCGATACCTTTTGGTTTGTGGATGGGAAGCCGTTCCACTGGCGAAGGTTTTCTGTGCAGAGTAAAAACGACGAGTGGCTGCGAAACGTTCTGATTGACGTGGCTAAAAGAATGTGGCAACGATGGCAAATGTGACTGGATGGGGAATTGGGGAGATTTTGCAGGGTACTAATGGGTGGGGACTTTAATTGTGGATTTGCGAGAATAGTTATTGTGGACCAGATAAACGAGTCTTTGGTTAGTTGTGAGCATGGGCAGAAATGTGGGGTTGGAGATATTAGATTGAATAGAATATTACTAAGATTACTGCTGCTGAGAGTGAGTAGGTCTGTGGGGGGGGATTATGATGCAGTTTGAATGGGAATATGGCGTAAAAATAACTAAGAAAAGAAGGTTTATCAGGTATGTGTAGTTGTTGGACAAGTAGGCTCGATACCAACGATAGTAGGAATTGCAGACACATGGAACCTTTAGAGCAGAGAAGAGAACAGAAGAAGATATCTTGGCAGATGGTGGACAACAATCTCGTTTTTGGGAGTATAGCAGTGAAGTGGAATGGTGCTCTGGAGAAGGAAGTTGGAAAGAATGCAACCAATATCGCGAGAACCGGGACTAAAAGCCGGGAATCACATCCAAAGAAGATGAATTAAGAATATTGAGGTGCAAAGAACTGATTGCAGCACAATAATTGGAGCACAATAATTGGAGCACAATCGATTATTATGCAAGATAGTCTAGTGTGATGGAGAACACTTAGTGAGTAATGCAAGAAATGTCAATGGTTTTTCCATTTCTTACGGTCAGATTATTTCCAAAGTGAACGGCCATGGTTGCACGATAGTTAGTTTAAACCTAGCCTGAATCGCACAGGAATACTAAGAATTAATATCGGTTTCTCAGAAGGTGAGCGAAAACAAGAAAGAGCCCGAGGTATAGGAACTGAAAGGTTTAGTTATATATTTTGGGTCGAGTTTATGATTTGAAGCTGACCCATCAGGGCTGTTTGAAGCATCCCCTTTGCACAAATAATAAACCTATTAACAAAACCTACCGCCACTACAATATCAGATCAATTACAGATAGAGCCTGTCCAGTTTCCATGCTTTATATCTACCATTCACCTGAATATTAGGATGTAACCTTTTGATTCATTTTGGATGAAGATGGGCTGTAACATGAAGAGATAATAAGCATGTAGAAATGATTATAGCGAAAAGCGGACTGAGAGCGGTTGATATTAGATTGTGCTGACCGAAGCTACGATCCTTCAAGATAAGGTAAATCTCATATTGTTACAATCAAAAGTCACCATCGAAGATTTACTGTGGTTGTATTTTATTAAAGCGACAGATAGGATCAATATCTTGACAGCACAATAATAGCACACAAAAGTCAGAGGGCGAGAAGAACACATCCTTTTTCTCTGAAAGAATAGGGTGGATGGTGGGTAGACTCGTAACGAAGAGTTGAGGAGATGAAGAGTTGAAGAATAGAAGAATTGAAGAGTTGAAGAGTTGAAGAGTTGAAGAGTTGAAGAGTTGAAGAGTTGAAGAGTTGAAGAGTTGAAGAGTTGAAGAGTTGAAGAGTTGAAGAGTTGAAGAGTTGAATTAAATTGAAGAGTCTAAGAATTGAAGAGTTGAAATATATTGAAGAGTTGAAGAATGGAAGAATTGAAAAAAAAAAAAAGCCAACGCATTGATGATGCAACATTTAACTCCATGATCCCCTATATCCCCCGGTTGAGTATCCAAAATTCCGATGCCAAATCTCATTTCGGAATCTACCATGACAATACACATTCATACTCGCCGTACTACATCTAATCTGCTACAAATTCATCTAATGAGAACAGTCACCTCACCGCCCCACAGCTACATTGACTCCTCCAGCTTCGAATCTCACCATCATCCAGAAAATCTTCACAAAAACCAAAGTCATCAAATTCAAACCACACTTTCATCCAATCACCTGAACATCCAAAAAATCATCTCAACCATCTCAAACTCTATTGTTCCCCACTCTTGCCCATCTACGCTCCTCCTGCAGACAGTCGCCATTTTATCCAACGCTCGCACCCGTGCCTCCCGTTCCGCGCTGATTCAATTCATACTCCACCAACATCCCTAACCCCAACTTTAAGGAAGCAACTCTTATTATCCTTAACCAATCCTTCCGATAGTTCGACTTCCCGGTGTTTTGGTTTTGTTGTTGCTGTATCTGCTTTCTCGTCCCCCAATTCACCGCCACCAATCCTCCTTCCTCGTCGTTGCCCCTGTATCTCCCACTGTGAATAATCGCCGTAATATCTGCCGCCATGTCGTTCGTCACCGATGAATTGAACCAGTTGCAGAAGGAGATTGTGGCAAAGAACCCTTCCGACTTATTGCAGTTCTGTGCAAACTACTTCAACACCAAATTGGCGTTGCAGAGAGCACATTTATGGACGGTGCAGACCAGGGCCAAAGCGGCCGGAATTGAGGTGTTCCCCGGCCTTGAATCAGTGGCTTTCGACAATAAGGGCTTGGGGGTGATTCCATCCACCCGCCAGCCATCGTTCAAGTCGCCTTTTGGTGAAAATGACCCCCATTCCGACCACTCCAACGACCCCCATGCTCCCCTGCAACCTGGTCCTGCTGCTGGCGGACTCTTCAAGGGTGGGTTCGACGTTGGACGTAAGTCCGCCTCCAATCCTGTGCAAGAGATGGATCCTAACGAACAGGGCAGAGCTCCCGCTCCAATTCCCCATGGTGTTGCCAAACTTCCTGTGGCTTTCAACGCCAACAGAAGAGTGTCGGTGTCTGCCGAGGCCATGAACCCAGACAAGTTCAAGACGGACTCGTGGAAGCCTCCTGTGAACGACTTGACTGCCGAACAAAGAGCGGAGTTGGCCAAGACGTTATCGCGGAATTTCTTGTTCCAACAGTTGGATGCCAAAAGTAAAGAGACGGTGGTTGCTGCATTGATGAAGAAGGAGTTTGCTAACGGCACCGAGATCATCACCCAGGGTGACGTCGGTGACTACTTCTACATAATTGAGTCGGGAACCGTCGATTTCTACGTCAACGGAACCAAGGTCAACACCTCGGGAGATGGTTCGTCATTTGGAGAGTTGGCATTGATGTACAACTCGCCAAGAGCTGCAACTGCAGTGGCTGCCAGTGACGTGACCTGTTGGGCATTGGACAGAGCCACTTTCCGTCGTATCTTGTTGGAGGGTACCTTCAACCGTAGAATCATGTACGAGGACTTCTTGAAGGACGTCAAGGTATTGTCTGGATTGACGCACCAGGAGAGATCCAAGTTGGCCGATGCGTTGAGCACTGAGATGTACCATGCGGGCCAGAACATTGTCACCGAGGGAGAGGTGGGGGACAAGTTCTATCTCATTGAAAGCGGATCGTGCGAGATCTCCAAACGCGACGCTGGCGTGATTGGTACCATCGGCAAGGGCAAATATTTCGGAGAGGTTGCCTTGTTGAACGATTTGCCCAGACAGGCCACCGTTAAGGCGTTGGATAACGTCATTGTCGCCACATTGGGCAAGTCCGGCTTCACCAGATTATTAGGCCCTGCCCTCGAGGTGTTGAGAAAGCAGGATCCTACCGCCCATTAAAAGATGCCGCCCTATTCTTGCCTGCCTATTTCTACGTTGCGCATGCGCTTCATCGCGTGTTGCACTATCCACATGGATTTCCTCCATCTTTATACGAGACTATAGTAATGTGCACTAGTCGCACTAAATCCTTCCAACAGAAATCTCCAGTAACCTCCGTCCACCATGCTTCCCTTTGTCCATTTGCTTCCCACCACCACTCCCAGCGGCGGATTGTTGCCCCATTGGCTTCTTTTCATCTCGGTGGTGTCCGTGTTCAACTCTTTGCAGACGTATTTGGTGAAAGATCTCGCTCTCACAAGGAAAGTATACTCCGCAGCACCTCAGTCGGAAATCACCAACTTGAGTGCTCGTACTTTCGGCACCTGGACGTTTTTGACGTCTATCGTGAGATTCTACGGTGCCTACAACTTGGTCGGCAACTCCACCATGTATGATCTTTGTATCTGGACGTTTGTCGTTGCGGCCGTTCACTTTAACACCGAATGGTTGTGGTTTAAGAACTGTAAGCTCGACAAGGGTTTAGCTGGTCCATTGGTGGTGTCGACTGTTAGTTTAATCTGGATGTTCAACCAGAAATCTTTCTATGTTGGAGTTTAGTAATTTACGACGCCTAGGAGATGGAGTTTAAGAATCTTGAAATGTCCCTAAGTCCGTTTAGAGAATATACAGCGATACTATTTCTTTTTCATGTCTATTCCATGTTTCTTTTGTGTTTTTCATATGGCTTAACTTTACACCGCTTCCCCGCTTTCTCTTGTCTCTTGGTTACTTTTCTATTTTCGGCACTTAGTTTGGATCTTCGCTTCCTACTTCTCGCTAGTTACTCGATTTGGTTGAACGCGAGTGTATGCGATAAGCACCACACTCAGTGTAACACTACACTTTTGTGAAGAAACCAACATAGAAATACAAACATTAATATAGCAAAATCCAAAGTCCAAATGCTACCTAGACATTTGTCGCCCTCTACTTTGGTATTCTCTGAGTCATTCTGTTTTTATTTCCTCTCATATGGCTACTATAGATGACTCCATCTGCAGAGCCAAATTTTCAGTGCACATCGGTATCGCATCGTAGAATTTCATTCCACAGCTTGTTCTCTCTCAACTGGAAACTTTTCTTTACTCAATGACCATCGAACTTGAAGAACCCCCCTTGACTTCCGATAACACCCAGGTGTTAAAGGACCTCCTTGGTGGAACCATGGGTGGTATTGCCCAAGTGTTGGTGGGCCAGCCGTTCGATACTGTCAAGGTGAGATTACAATCAGCTCCAGAAGGCACTTACAGTGGAGCTGGAGATGTGATCAAGAAGTTGATTGCCAACGAAGGTTTGGGCGGTTTCTACAAGGGTACGTTGACTCCGTTGGTTGGAGTGGGTGCGTGTGTTTCTGTTCAATTCTCCGTCAATGAGTACATGAAAAGATACTACGATAACAAGTTGCAGGGACAGCCATTGTCGCTATTGCAATTCTTTAACTGTGGAGCAGTTGCCGGTTTTGCCAACGGTTTCTTGGCTTCTCCTATCGAGCATATCCGTATCAGATTACAGACCCAGACCGGTTCGTCAGCCTCGTTCTCGGGCCCAATCGACTGTTTCAAGAAAGTTTACCAGAAAGGCGGTTTGTTCTCGGGAATATACAAGGGGTTGGCTCCAACGTTGTTCAGAGAAAGTGTGGGCTTGGGTATTTACTTTGCAACCTACGAAGCATTGATCGCCAGAGAGTTGAGAGGTAAGGTGTATCCAACCAGAGGCGACATTCCAGGTTGGAAGCTTTGTATGTATGGAGGTTTGTCTGGATATACCCTCTGGATTGCTATCTACCCAGTGGATGTTTTGAAGTCGAAGTTGCAGACCGATTCTTTGACGAAACCAGCTTATAGAGGTTCCATCGATGTTGCTCGCGACGTGTTCAAGAAGACCCATATCAAGGGCTTCTACAAGGGTTTCTTGCCTACAATCTTAAGAGCTGCTCCAGCTAACGGTGCAACCTTCGCCGTTTTCGAGTTGACCATGAGACTCCTCGGTTAGTAACTGCCGTACCTGTAATAGTAATAGTTATTTATTCTCTGATCGTTGCATTCATTACTCTACTCGCTTATCTGATGCTCCCCGTTTCCTTAAAATCTGGGACTCGTCGAGCTCGATAGTGCGAAGGTGTGACTCATGTCTCGATAATGTCTCCGATTCCGAGTCTGAGTAATCCTCTGGATTGATGACGGTGATGAACTCCATGAAATCCATCGAATATTCTCCATTGAATTCGTACCAATCTGAGCCTCGTAGTTCTGCCACCTCCAAGCTCATGTCGTACTGTTTGTCTTGCGCATGCTGTTCATGGTCTTTAGTGGCTCGTAGACTCTCCCTTGCTCTCATGTTGAATTGCATATCGATTCTCACATGGAGCCCAGGTATCAAGTCAATAACATACAAGAAGAAGAGACTCACAATAAAGACATATGCAGACGTGACTACGGATCCAAGAAGTTGGTATCCGAGCTGAACCCAGTGACCAGTGACCCAACTGCCATCAGAATCGTAGGAGGAGTTCGCAAAGATTCCAACAAGTAAGGAACCGACAATACCACACACTCCATGTATAGCAAAAATATCAAGCGCGTCGTCAATCTTCATGTAATACTTCAATCTGGTTGCCAAGTTCCCACTGGCTCCACCAATTACCCCAAAAACAATACTTTTCCAAAAGCTATTGACTGCGCTGATATATCCTCCACCTGGCGTGAATACAACAAGCCCACAAATTACACCAGAGCTAAACGAAATCATCGATATGGTTCTTCCTTGTCCTTGAACCGACTCCTTTTTGGGATTCCTTGAAATGTATGTGGGTGAGGAACTTTCTGGTTCCAACATATCAAGCTCCACATCCTGGTCCACTTCTTCCCCTTCTAGCGGAGTCGCAGAATTATAGTAGTCGATGCCACAAAACGTGAGTCCTGCTGTAGCTGCACTCAAGAGGGTGTTTGTCAAGATGTAGAAGGTGATGGTAGAAAACTTAAAGTCGCAACCAGTGATGAAGCCGCACCAGCCAAACAAAATAAAGCACATTCCAATGATCATGTTGCTGTTGCTGGAGCTCCGATAATTCACGAGGAGTTTAGAGTTTCTAGGACCCAAGTAGTATGAATAGGCAAGCGCAGTGAATCCGCTAACAACGTGAATACAGTTTCCACCAGCAAAATCGAGAACAGGAACAGACTTAAGATGTGGAGATAGCCAGCCGTTTCTGTTCCAAAACCAATAGGCCACCGGATTGTACACCAATGCAGACCAAAAGAATACAAATAAAAGCAACGGCAAGACTCTGCCTCTTTCGGCAAGACATGCTGGGAAAGTTAATGCAATGCACAGCAACTTCATCAAACCATTGAACAAAAAATGAATGATGGAAAGAATATCACCTCTTGGTGTCGTATAGATTAGGTTATTCTCGTTGGTGAGGTGACTCAACACAACAAACTTGAGGTTCCCGATGAACCTATTGGAGGCGCTAGAATAACATAGCGAGTACCCCCAGATGAACCAATCCAAAAAGAAAAATGCAGATAGCAATAGCGGAATGGCTAGCATGGTGAATGAAGATCTTCGTTGAATTAGGCCAGAATAGAAGATTGATACTCCAAGAATGACCAGAAAAAGCATAAGACAACACACCATCATGAAGAGCGAGTCTATCGCTGTCTGAAAATCCATTGTTTCCGCCATTTTCTGGCAGTTGTAGATACTTATTGCTCTGATTGAGATGTCGATGACTTTCCCTACAATGATGGTGAAATACGCACATACGCTTAAAAAATGTCAGCAATCCTGCGCAAACCAACGTTAACGGTAACAATACTTATTGAAGCATTCTTGACATGCCGAGGGTAAAATGGACTTTTGTCGTTCAGTTGATCTTTTCATTATTGCACAGGCAACACAAGTAAGATATTCGGTGTTATTTCCTGCCGTTGCAATGTTGTATCCATTTGTTACCATTCCTTCCACCTCCAGTTGATTATAGATGCCTTGGAAGGTTGAGGTGTTTGATGGAAACGAGTAATTGTGGTTGGTGTTCAAGATTATTAGTGGAGGCACGTAGTCGGGCCACACCTCATACTGGTTATTCTTTTCAGAAAATTCGACCTCTTCAAAATCAGAGATTTCGCAGCCAAGGAAAATGGGCCGGGCTTTCATGTTCTTAGATACAAATTCGTCTTCGGATGGCGTTCTAGGGAAAATACGCCTTATCGATTTCTGGTACAGAAATAGTGGAATCGATATGTCTGAAATGTTTGAGTGGTACCGCTTTGCTGTCCTCTGCAAGGAAGTACCATTAGGAAAGTTGTGGAGATCAGATGTCGAGTCCACCGCAAAGATTACATCGACTTTTCGATATGGAACCAAGAGCGAATGAAATGGAATGTTCTGTCCGTCGTCACCCCCGTCAGCCAAGTATAGCTCTGTAGACTTTGAGATCGACCTTCCACTTCCTGCCACATTCAATCCAAAAAAAGGATTGGGTGACACGGTAGAGTATTCTGGATGAAGAGTTGGGTGGGTTCCTGGTAATAACGATACTCCAAACATGTTGAATATCAGCGACACAATACTGGTGGGCGCGGAATCCATCGTCACCAATAACTTATGCACATATTGTACCAAAGTGTTAAACAAGCTGGACGATGTTCCTGTGATAAACGCAACATTGTCGTAGCCTTTGACACAAACAGGGGCCTCTGTCTCAATTGAATGGCCCTGCGGTTTCCCGTTAAACATATCGGTCCCTAGGTACTCCAAATCTGTAAAATACCTAAGGAAACTGTCCCACGACCCGAACTCGTACGGGTTGAACTCGAATATGTGGGAGTTTCTAAAGTCTTCAACAGTACTTGGTTCTCTTTCGACGGAGCAAATTATAGGAAACGGCAGTGTGGGAGCTTTTGTTCTCGTTGATGAGAATGTTAGTCCAATTGACTTCTTGAAACCTGGAAGAATCTTCCTAATGAGTGCTCGTCCCCAGTAGTCAACTAAGGATATGGAGAACTTGGCCAAGCTCTTCGATTTAACCTCCATGGTCAATTCCTTGTAGAATCTCAATATGTTGGCGAGATCGAGTGTATCGTTACTCTTTTGTGGCCCCTCTTCACTTGCCATGAAAAAACCCTTTATCAACGTGGAAGTAAATGGCGTGGTTATTTCACCTATATCATTAGACGCTAATGGCTTTTGTCTTGATAATGACAGAGTTTGCGTTCCCATCACTATATTTTGTGAATCCAATTTCAGTCTCAATCCACTCACATCCAAGTTGGTTATTCCTTGCAACACGGGCACATTGAAATTCGGCATTTGCTGTGAAATAGTTTCTAGAACTGACTGTTTACCATTTAGGTATTCGCTCATTACAATCCACAGCCCTCCAGAAATCCCTGCCATATATGTGGTGGCTTGGAGTAGTCCACCCATATGTAATTGAGAACCAGGAGTTCTATCATCGAAAGCACTAAGAACTCCTGCTCCAGTAAGCATTGCACGGTATCCACCACCGGATATGGCAATTCCAATTGTTATGTTATCTTTCAAAGTGCTGGAAATGTTCCACCTTCGCAAGTACTTGGTGAGGTGAAATTGGGTGGCTTTCATTCTCAGATTGACATAATCGATTTCTCCATCACAAAGCTATCAGTTAGTTTCCATCATTTTCACTACATTGTCATAATTCTTCAACATACCCTGTCCCCTCTTCGAATCAACGACCTTTGTGGACAGAATGTAGTATATGGTGCATAGCTATGGTCATTCTTGCCAATGGCCCAAGACAGATATTTACCAGAATCCATTATTGGGCCCCGAATCTCCGCTGACAATACAGCCGAAATGAATAATTTCATCAATACAAGAAAAAGCATGCCAATCAGCCAACTTCTGGATATGTACAATCGCGCAAAACTTGATAACAATCTATAATCTTAACATATAGAAATAATTTATACTAAACAAACAGGTAGTGCCAAAAAACAAAGATGAAATGACAAAGTATGATTAGCTTAGAACTCCTCATCAGAGGAAACGTAAGCGTCACCCAACTCCTTCTTCTTCTTCATTCTCTCCTTCTTCTTCTTTCTCAACTCAGCAGAAGACAACTTCTTCTTCTTCTTAGCACCGGCAATCTTGTTACCCATGGCATCGAACTTGTCCTCCTCGTCGTTGTCCTTAGAGGAGAGTCTTGGACCAGCACCCTGACCCTGGACCCAGTTGTGACCAGATGGAGTCATCTTACCGTCCAAGACGGCCCAGACTTCCTCAGTCAAGTCCTTGGTGAACTCAGCAGAGTGGGTAATGATGACGATACCACCCTCGAAAGACTTCAAGGCCTTAGACAAAGCTCCCAAAGAGTCTCTGTCCAAGTAGTTGGTTGGCTCATCCAACACAATCAAGTGAGGTCTCTGCCAAGTACAAGCAGCCAACACCAACTTGACCTTCTGACCACCAGACAAACCTCTGATTCTGGAGTGGGAAACCAACTCGGTCTCCAAACCCAACATGGAACAGTGGTCCTCGATCTCCTTTCTGGTCAATGGTCTGAACTGACCGGAAGCCAAAGCCTCCTTCATGTCAACCTCAGCAACCAACTTGGAGTGGGTCTCGATCAACTCACCTCTTGGCAACCAAGCGTTGTCAACGGACATCATTGGAACCCATCTCTCGTTCTTCATACCAATGTTCTCACCCAAGGTGAAAGAACACTCGTACTCGTAAGAGTTCTTGAACTTTCTTCTGGCGTGAATACCAGCAATTCTTCTTGGGGTACCCTCGATCTTGAAGATCTTGTTCATGGCGTTCTCATCGTCCTCGTTGATCTGTCTGTTGGCTCTGTCCATGGTCTCTCTGTCCTCACCGGTCTGGAATCTCCACTGAATGTACTCAGATGGGGTCTTGTCCAAGTGGTTGTCAATGTGGGCGAAAGCGTGCTGCTTAATGTAAGCGATACGACAGTTCTCGTGAACGTAGACTTCACCCTCAGTTGGCAACAACTCACCAGTCAAAACGTTAATCAAGGTAGACTTACCGGCACCGTTAGGACCAATGACGGCAATTCTAGAAGACAACGAACACTGGAAGTTAATGTTTTGAATCTGAGGCTTGGAAGTACCTGGGTACTGGAAGGTCATGTTAGAAACCTTAACAATAGCCTTCTGCTTAGTCTTGACACCCTCCAAGAAACCTGGCTCTGGGAACTTGAACTCCATCTCGGAGGCACCCAACTCGTAGTAAGACTGAGCGGATGGGCACTTCTTGACGAACTCAGACAAGTTACCCTTGTACTTTCTCAACTTGAAACCCTCGTAGTGGATAACGTACTCAACAACATTGTCCAAGAAACCAGAGTCGTGGGAAACGATGATAGAGGTGATACCACAGGTCTTCAAGTAGTTGACCAACCAAGCAACGTTGACGGTATCCAAATGGTTAGTTGGCTCATCCAACAACAAAATGTCGGCGTTCTTCAACACAGCTCTGGCCAAAGCCAACTTCATCTTCCAACCACCGGAAAGGGAGTGGATTGGCATGTTGATCATCTCCTCGGTGAAAGCAAACTCTCTCAACTTCTCCTCGACAGCTTCCTTGGTCAAACCAACCATACCGTCGGCAATGACAAACTCAACAACCGAGGTGTCAGCCTCAGTACCGTCAATGTCGTGCTCGACGTAAACGGTTCTACATTCCTCCTGGGATGGGAAACCTTCAACCTGACCGTTGGCAATGGCTCTCATCAAGGTGGACTTACCAGCACCGTTAGGACCACAAAGACCGTATCTTCTGTTTCTCTTCAATCTGAACTGAGTCTTGTTCAACAAGATCTTAGCACCGTAAGCCAAAGAGAACTCACAGTTACACAAGTCCTCTCCATCATCCTCCTCATCCTCGAAAGATGGAGGAGCTGGGATGTTGTCGATGGCTCTCTTTCTGAACTCCTCGATGATGTCCTTGGCCTCTTTCTCGTGCAAGAAGATGGTGGCGAATGGCAAGATGTTCTTGGTCCACGAACCTGGGTGGATGTCTCTCTCGTCAATCAAGTCACCGGCAATGGCAGCAATGTAGTTCTCGGCAACGACAAATCTATCAGCAATGTTCTTGTCGGCAACCAAGTCCTTGAAAACACCCAAGGTGACAGCAATGTCACCGGCGGTGGAGACTTCTGGGATCTGGTCGTTCTCACCAACAGCACCAACTCTTCTCAAGGTGTTCAAAGCTCTCTGAGTAACACCACGAGCCTCAGGGTCGGCAATGGTGGAGAAGTTGGCCTTCAAAGCTGGCAACAAAGTGGACAAGAAAGGAGCAACAACCTGAGGGTCGTCGACCAACTTACACATGTTGTCAACAATGACAGCAGCCTTTCTCTTGATGGCGGTGTCACGCTCAGCCAAACCTCTGGACAACAATGGAGCCATGATGGACAAAGTGGCCATGGTCACCTCGGAAACGAAGGTGGTGGCACCCAACACGTGGACGGTCTCTGGCACCTCGGTTGGCTTGGCAATACACTCAATCAACTTAGGGATAAACTTCTCGATATCCTTGTTGTCGATGGTCTCGGTGGACTTGGTCATGGTGGCGTGAGCAGCATCCTTAACCTCCTTCTTGGTGTCCCACATAGCCTCAGACAAAGCTGGAATCAACTCAGGCATTCTCAAGGCAATAGGACCCTTGGCAGTGTCAACCAACTGGGACACGGCCTTCAAGATGGAAACCTTCTCGGTCCACTTGTTGGTGGCGGACAAGTTCTCCATCAACTGTGGCAACAAAGCCTTGATGGCGGTTGGGGTGATGGCGGTGGCAAGAGCGAGCAAAGCCTTGTCGGCGGCAGCGGCAACCTCCTTGGACTTGTCACCAGTTCTGGTAGCAACATCACCAGCCAAGGCAACAACATATGGCTCGACAGAAGGAGCCAAGTCGTTGGCAGAGGCAATGTGAGCGAAGGCAATCAAACCAGCCTCGGCAACTTCGGCCTTCTTGCTGTTGATTTGCTCCTTCAAGTGGTCAAAGAACTCAATTGGAACATTGTGCTCGATGATAGAAGAGTTCAAGAACAACGAAACGTTGGCAGCAGCCTCATCCTTGTCGGAGGCAACTTGCAACTTGCCCAACAACTCGGAAAGGACCTCAGTAGAGTACTTAGATTCACTGGCGGCAGACATCTTCCTATGCTTTAGAAAAAAAAAGAAGCAGGAGGGTCACTTTTAAATGGGTTAGCAGACATACAAAAAAATTTTCAGTGCGGGTCCGGTGCAGGATGTGCGGTTTCTTTTTGGGACATGCGCGTAAACGTGAGCACGGCGCTGATTATTGGCTGCGGTGACTCGCCGCTGGGATGGGTGGCGGGTCACGTGGGAGGGTTGGCTGGTGATTATGATTGGAGGGAATGCCTTTGGGTTTTTTCGCTGCCTTTTTTTTGGCCCTTGAGGTGTCGGAATCGTTGGTGTCTTGTTGAGACCGTTGGGAGGCACTGGTCTGAGCGTTACCCAACCTCATCTTGGGTTACCCGGCGTAGCTCCCGATGGAGGTCGGGGACATTGGCCAATGAAGGTAGCTGAGAAATGGGGAAGTGGGATTTTGGGTACCATTGTATATGTGAGTGGGATGTCTTGTTTTTTGGCACTTTTTCTCTTCGTTCGGTGGCAAATCGTCTAGGTCCATGACTTCTGCTTCCATGCCGCATGCAGGAGTCCTATCGCATCCGATTAGATTTCCCATGTGTGAAATTAACCAGTTACGGAAGATATATTGTCAGAGGAATGTAATTAGTTGGATGATGGCAAATGCGAGCAATTGCTTGGGAAACGATAATTTGGTTTTGGAATTGAGTTTCTACCATTCGAAATTTGCAATTCCAACTCTTCATTCTCTTAGTGGTTCCTTCACTAACCAATAAGAAATTGCACCCTGGGGCACATGGTCCGTGGTTGATGAGGTTATTCACAACTCCCAATGAAATTGATTCAAGATGACTTGAACTTCGTATTGGGTTGAATTTTATGATTATTCTTACTATTAACATTGCAATTGATTTTCTCTCATCGTTCTCTCATCGTTCTCTCATCGTTCTCTCTGGGCCACATTGTTACCCTTAATGCTGTTGAATAATGCACCGCCAGTGCCAATACTTTTAAATTCCCCAGTGATTTCGTTCATAAAGATATCTTTCACATTCTACGCCTTGTTCCGTAGATATTCTTGGTTTAGACATTTAATGAAGACTCCGGATAATAAGTAGCCGTCTTTTTAAGTTGGTCGGAGTGTCCTTAGGCACTTACAGTCTATGATTACGCTACTCAAATTGAAATCATCGCTATCACCCAATGAAATGGTCATGTGAATTGGCCGTGGGAATAACTCATGTGCTTACTTTTCTTTTATTCGCAACATTCTCTCCATGCATTGTCCTTGTTTCTCCTAACTCCAGTTCAATGCGAGTAACTGACCGCAGAACTATTTCTTCAAGACCGCAGAACTATTACTTCAAGACAGCAGAACTATTTCATCAAGACCGCAGAACTTATACTTCAATCCGTGCCATAAATAATCATCAGCATCCATAAACTCTATTATCATGGTTCTTTGGAATGCTCCCGGATCATTATTCCTGAAATAGGTATATTGGAGGTGTTGCAACCTGTATGCAACCTGTATGCAACCTGACGATGAGAATCTCCATGGTACATCATTTTAATTTTTGCACACTTCATTTTCTTTTACGATTTCAGATCCCGAAACCTATATAAATCGAAACCGCAAATTCCACTTATTTCTCCTTATACATGACTGAATGCCTGGCTTCAATGTTTTTCGGACGACTCCATACTATCAACCACCTAATTTTAAGCACCCATCCAAAGGTCTTATAGTGTAGTGGTATCACCTCAGATTCTGATTCTGGTAACCTGGGTTCGAACCCCAGTAGGACCTCTCTTTTTGCTCCACCAGACATCCAACTGCCATACACCTATGTTGATTGCAAACCAAAAGTAAATTTACAGCAAAACTCTGAAAATATCGTATACTCGTGGTAAGTTGTCTCATACAATATCATGAAATACCTGATGAATCTGGGGGGACCATCAATAACTCCTCAATGAAACCCTAAACTGTAGCCGCTTCCAAGACATCTTTTCCAGCATTGATTGTTTTCTGACTCTTCTTCACAGCAGCATCAATATCTTTCTCGTCAAACGGGATATCCTTCTTTTTGAGAACAGCAACTTCGGCCTTCTTGGGAGTAGAATCTGCGGCCTTCTTGGGAGTAGAATCTGCGGCTTTCTTGGGATCTTCCACCCTCTTCTTGATAGGCTCCAATTCCTTCTTCTTGGGAACATCCTCGAGATCATTCTTCTTGGAAACAGCTTCGTCAACCTTCTTCTCGGAAACAGTCTCGTCCTTCTTCTTGTTGACAGGCTCTTCGTCCTTCTTCTTGTTGACGGGCTCTTCGTCCTTCTTCTTGTTGACGGGCTCTTCGTCCTTCTTCTTGTTGACGGGCTCTTCGTCCTTCTTCTTGTTGACGGGCTCTTCGTCCTTCTTCTTGTTGACGGGCTCTTCGTCCTTCTTCTTGTTGACGGGCTCTTCGTCCTTCTTCTTGTTGACAGGCTCTTCGTCCTTCTTCTTGTTGACAGGCTTTTCGTCCTTCTTCTTGTTGGCAGGCACTTCGTCCTTAGTCACTTTACTCTTGTTGGACTCGTCAGCATTAGCCTCCTTCTTGATCGATTCCTTCTCTCCAACTTTCCCCATGGCATCCACCTTCTTGTGCATTCTGTTGTCCACCTCCTCCTTAGTCTGTGCGTCTACAACCTTTTCGTCGGGGTCTACGACATCCGCGTCGCCCATTCTAGGCGCCACAACGTCCTTTGGTTTAGCAAATTTAGTGTCGGAGTTCTGCTCGTTGAGCTTGCGCAAATCGGGATTCTGCTCGGCAGCAGCCTTCTTCTCGGTCTCTCGCGATGCCTTGACGCCGTTTCCACGCGCCACAGCAACTGGTGCTGGCTCGTCGGCCACCTTCACCTCAACTTCCGGAGCAGCCTTCTTGGTCTTACCGTCAACCAGCAATCCTTCGTCGGCGCCAACGACAGGGCCCTCGTTGACCATGCCGCCCTTGGGGGCTTCCATGACGCCGTGGCCGTACTCGCCACGCGAGTTTTGTGCCTTGTTGTTGGCCACTTGAGGCTGTTCAAAGTTCTTGTCCTTCTTAGCGGAGTCGACCAAGTTGCCAACGTCGCCGTTGTTCTTGGCCTCCTTGACGTCCAGCGTGTTCATGATCTCATACAGCGCATCGGGCTTGGGTTTGATCTCCTGCGCCACCATAAACATGCAAAGGCCAAACAACACGAGCATGACCAAGTATCCCATCAACTTGCGGGAGTTAGTGAGGAAAACCAGACGCGAGGCGTTGTCGTAGGCGGACCCTCGCTTGTTGGGCTTCATGTAGTAAGGTCTGGGGAGACCGCTGTTCTTGTAGGACCCTTGCATTATTGGCCAATGACTATTGGTGTGAAGAAATTCGATCCGGTGGATGTGGAGGGTAGAAGAGAGAAGATTTGCGGGTATAGCGGGGCAGCGATGTGGGGCAGAAACAACTCAAGGTGTATTCCAGCTGTGTGGGGGAGTCAGCAACACAAAACTGGTTGTGAGTGGTGGGGTTTCCAAATTGTTGATGTTGGCGAATTTTCTCCTGGCGAGCTTGGTTTGGAGCGCGAGTAGTGTAGCGTCCAAGCTCCGAATGGGCTAAGCGAACGATACAATTGCCTGGGAGGGGTGAGAAAAGGGGGTAATGGGGGGTCGAGAAGAATGGTGGCAGTAGAAAAATGTAAATAAAATTGGGGAAATCTTGATCTATTTATCCTTTTCATGGGGGGAGCTACCCTGGCATTACCTTACGTTGTGCAGGACGCCAACACGAGTGGACATGGACTAAGATTGGAGGAATGGGAGGCAGGACCATCTACACAAGAAACCATGGAACCTCACCAAAGTTATGGAAATATGCGGAAGTCGACATCACTAGCGGGAACCCTGAAGTTCGCAGCACAAGAAAAGACACAAACTACATTGCGGACAGGCAGAAGGAAAGCCGGGTGAAGATTGGGGGAACCGCGTAAATCGGTGTGCATCGGTTAACTAAGGAAGTTTGACGGAGAATATTGCGTGGAGAGAAAAGTGGCTAGGAAAATTGAATTACACCGGAAAAATCGAAAATGGAGAGGGAAAGGCGTGTGGCATGGAATGTCGTTCCTTTTAGGGCCCAGTGGTTAAATCTGTTTATAAAAATGACACATGAATTTTGAATTTAGAGTTACCAGGGGAATCCGTCCATGCAGATGATCACCGCGAATACTTGTGTTGCAAAACGATTTGTTCTTCTCTGCAATGCTCTGGTATTTCCAATTCTACCTTGTGGTTGTAGCTGCGATTCCACCAGCGTGTTTCCTCTCGTGCGTCAATGAAGAGGCGACAATCTCTGGTCGAAATCTTTCAGACATATCCACTTTCTGCCACAACCAACAATCGCTTATTGGCTGCTTTGTGGATACTTGTACTTATGGAAATTTCGACAGTGCCCGAGACCACTTCTTGGGTACATGTGAGGAGCATCGGGTTCCGCACATGGGATTAGATTTTGGCACCTGAGTTTGTGTAGTTCTAGTCCGCTGGTCATATTCAAGTTTCTCCATCTTGCCAACTCGATCCCTTCATTCTCCAGTACTTCATATCCACAGGAAAACTACTTTACCGTCATCCCAGAATCAAGCTGCTATCTCCCAACAAGCAGCCAAGTCCTAACTCCAAATGAGAAAAATGATGGACTCTGCTTTCACCATTTCTTTAATTCCCCCAACTTCACCTACTTCCGCCATCTTCTATTCCACCATCTTCACTTCCACCATCTTCGCCCACTTCCACCCTTCAATACACCACTTGCTTCTTGTCTTGCATCACGGTGACAATAGTCTCTCGGGGAACACTGACGAGTCCCAATTCTCTCTCTTTTATTCTATCCACATTGAGTCTGTCCTGGGACATTTCTTTCAGGTTGGAAAGAAGCAAGTTGCCGAAGGGATCAATCACCGTGAGGACTCCATCAAGCAGCCTGCCATCGGCAGTTTTGATTCGCAAGTTGGTGCCTATATATTTGCCAGGATCCATTTATGAGAAAAGCGTAGTGCACTTACGCTGGGGATGTGTACATCCACTTAGCATGTGGTGCATCTTGGATGTTTTACTAATTGTTGAGGGAAAGTATTGTAACCGTGGATGTTATAACTGAGATTATGTAATATCTTTCAAAATCGTATTGTGAATATCTTGAATCTGTGAATATCTTGATTCTGTGAATATCTTGTATCCATGTATCAGCGAAAAACTGGTCCTATGCATCTATTCTCAATCTATAAAATGCCCAATCGAAGCCCCATTGTTCAACTTACAACCCACGATAATTTTCGTCAAAAATACAATCCCACATATTACAAGTCGCCTGTCCAAATCAACTGCAACTCCCCCTACTCTCCACCTAGAAATATTCATTAAATGGTACCCCCACTGGTCCACCCGTTACCCGCACTAACGAGAAAAGTATTTATTCACCGTCCATCTCAGTTTTTCTTCTCCAACATCAATCGCAGCTCCGAGCTCCACAAAGCTCGCCCTGGCGTTCTATGCCATGTCGAGTGGGGTAGGTATCGGGCATAAGCGTAGAACAAATGCACGTTGCTGGGCGCCTGGCGTTGACTACTATATGGAATGCTGGGAATCAGTTGTCGCTATATCTGTATCTCTGGATGTTGATCATTTTTGCTCAACCATCTTCTACATCTTCTACGTCTTTTCTCACTACAATCTGTTCCCATTGTCACAATCTGCTCTCATTGTCTGCTCTTGTCAAGTACTATTCTCACACATCTCCGTTATGTGCTTTGTCAGCCTTAATAAGACCACTGCGTGACTATATCCACCACTTGAGCGGGCTATTTTGGCACCCAATCTCATTCCCCCTTCTTCCTACTTCATTTCTGTCCCTCTTTCCCATGGATACCCATTACGAGCTCTCGGTCATTGCTGCCGAGTACGAGTCGTATTTCCCCGAGTGCATTCTAATGCTCGAAACATGCTTTGCCCATAACAAAGGGTCCAACAAATCTCCTCCAAGCCATATCCGGATTACCACCCAGGAGGGCCACCAGATCAAGGTTTCTGTTGTCGTCGCTGGCTGGCACGTGGTAGGAAAGGATGTTTACTTCGATACTTTTGAGGCACTCATGAACTCGGAATCTCCAGCGTTTTCCAGGACTTTCGCCAGTAAACTCACGGGAAAACTCGATGCACTTGCTAAGCTACAACAGCAATGATTCAATGACTAACGATGTAACGTTTCCACTATATATACAAGATTATTTGTTGTGCTTCTTCTTCTCCTTCCTCAAAAACATCTCCACATCCCCCACATCGTATTTGGAGTTTCTGATGTAGAAATGCTTCTTTCTGGGCATGTACTTCTTCGGCTGGTGGAGAAGCTCGATGTTCCTGATGTTGGGATTGTACAACGGGATTCTCATCTCGCATCCGAGCTTGTTAATTTTGTTTCTCACCAAGATGTTGGTTCCCACGTTGTTCTGACCTCTTTTGATGGCGATGATCTGGCCAGTTACGTTTGTACGGTCAAGATATGTAACTTTGATGATGTCACCCGATCTCAAGCCTGCTGAGGTGTCGACCAATGCTCTTCTCTTGCCGGTAGGGTCGTATTTCTGAAGAAGTTGATTCTGTAAGAAAGACAACACTCCTTGTCCGTTTCTTCTCTTTGGAAGTGGCTCAAAAACGGGCGATGATGCAGAAACTATGGTTCTCACACCTAGAAAGCTGCGGGCGGTTGCTGGAGCAGCCAACCTGACGAAGTTGACGAGTCCAAACATGATTCGGGAATATGTTAAGAATGAGTTGAAATTTTTACCTTGATCGGAATATGTGCAGGAAATTAATCTTGTCCAAGTCTCTAGGTATGAGTAGGGAGGGATAATGTGTGGGATTTCATGAAAAAAAAATATAAAAAGATTCGTGGGTCTCCGATTTCACATGAAATTCTCCTTTCCTACTTGCGTTTTCCTTCTTTGTTCTTCTCAAATGCAGTATATTGTCTATGGTACATGGAACCACCATCGCCTAATCCAACGAATCCCCAGCAAGCAATCCCAAAATGCAATTCTCCAACTAGAAGCGTGGCCTTCTTTTTCTTGCCGTGAACTTCGAGTCGTGTGCAACCTTGCGTCCTCTCCGTCTCATGGTTTCCTTCTTTCTGTTGATGTAATCCTTTCTGGACTCCATCTTCTTCTTCTGCTTAATACTCAACTTCTTGCTAGCCTCTGGTGCCTCCATCTGTGCGCCCACCAAATTCAAGCTCCTGTCGGCCTGACCTGCCGTAAGAACAAGATAATACTTTTTGTTTTTCTTGGACTCTGGGTCGTCAACGATCAAACCTCCTGCAAATCCAGCCACTTTCGCTGCTCCCAAGATCGCTTGTGTCTGGTTATCGTTCATGGGATAAAACTGAGCAACAAACTTGCCTCCTCTCTTCATCGAAGCATATAGACTGTTGAAGAACCTCATGAGTCTCTTTTTGGGGTCCACGCCGGCAGTATCGGCATTACATAACCACTGGATAACCGAGATGGAAATGGCGGCATCAAAAGTGCCTGCTCTGAACGGGATTCCGTTACCGATGTCTCCCAAGAACAAGTCTCCTTCCACCTCTCTGTCCAAGGCAGAAGCCAACATGCTGGGGGCAATATCCATACCAATCCAATTGTAGCCTTCTTCCGTCAAGATTTCTCCTGAAAGTCCTGATCCACAGCCCACATCAAGAAGGAAGTGGGGCTCGTTTGCTTCGAGATTCAAGAGTTCCAAGGCTCGAAGCGTCATCTTGGCCTGGATGTGTTGCACACGTGTGGAGGATGTATATTTCAACGATTCGGAATCATTATAGAACACCTCGGGAGGTGCGATCTCTTCTGGTCTGGACATTTTGTGGCTAGGACAGTATAGTGATGAGATGGGATCCAAAAAAAATAGTGGGAGTGTGGTCTGTGTGCAGGCGGGGTGGTTGCAACCATATCGGCCACCTGAATCGACGGAGTATTTTTCAACGTTTATTCTATTGTCTAAACAGAGCATCAGTACACCAAGTACAAAGTGCATATCATTGCGGGCCCGGACACGAACCCAAACCAGCAAATGACATTTCCCAATACCTTCTTATCGCGCATAAATGGGGTGCGACTAAATAGCACTAATGGAATCTGACCCATTTGAAAGTAGAATAAATACCCTCTCAACCGACCAAAAATAACGTACATCACCAACTCATGCACAATACTAGATATGGTGAATGTGATGAGGGTAGCCCACAATTTCGAAACGTTCAATGCACTGATCGATGAATGATACACATGTCTAAGCAAAAACCTGTGCACAGGCTTGTTCCAAAGACGAGAGTACTCTGACCAATCAGTACAAGACCACCATGGCCCGTAAAAATCACGATCAGAAAATTGACTAACTTCGCCCACTGCATTCAAAATTGTATCCCAAATCAAGTGGAAGACAAAGAGGTACTCTATCATGAACGGAGGAATCATGTCCAAAAGTGTGAGCAAGTAGAATACGGTTCTGTCGTAGGAAGACATATCTTTGTTTCTCATTTCGTTGCATTGTTGCACCAAGGGATAGATGGAGTGTTCAGCTACAACAAGCATCAAGAAGATCACTCCTACAAGTGCACAGATTTTCTCAAACAAATACATCCATCTGATCTTCTTGGTGCGGTGATAGCTGAGCTCGTACACCAAGGTAGGAAACATGGTGTAGTCAAAGTAGTTTTTGACGGTGATGTTGCTAGGAAACTTCACCAACTGCTCGCATAAATGGTTCGAATCCTTCTCCAACACCCCTTTCTCCTTGGCCTGTTCAAGCAGCCCAGATTGGTGGAGCAACTCAAACTTCGAGAAAGAAATGCTCCCCAACAACATCGTTCTGGTCCGCTCCACGGAGTACCCATCGGGAAGATTTGCAGTTTTACTGTTCAATCTCGCCAAGTAACTCTCAGAAAACTGCAATTCTCTGAGGATACTCCAGAGATAGCCGTTGTAGAAACCATATGAGTGCATCTTCATGAGAAGAACAAACATGTGCAACACCAAGAAGACTCTTCCGATCCATTGGTCCTTCACCACCATCTCAGAGACAAAGAATAGCCAGAAGAACACCCACACCACCTCGTATCCAGACTGTAACCTCCAGCCGGTTTTATACCACTGGATCCACCCTTGCGAGCACAAGTACTGGACGAAGTAGGCAAAATATATGCTCAAGTACATTGCCAAATCAGCCAACGCAATCTTGACAAGACCCGTGGAGAAGGTAGAAAACACTGGACCTGTGAAAATGGTAGTACCTTCAAAGTGGTTGTGGATGACATCTTGCAAGAAGAGGAAGCCAGTTCCTAGCCAGAATAAGATGTAAAACCCATAGAACTGCGAGTTCTTGAAGTACGGAGCATCAAAGATGGAGTACTCCACCGGAGTAGAAGTAATGTCGGCAAAATTCGACTTGAACTTTCCCTCCGCCCGCTGTGATCTTCTTTCACGGACACTAGTCTTGAACTTGAGACTGGCAAACATTTTGCCAATCTGAGCATTGTCCAATTGAGTCAAGGTGTTCTGGGTGAGTCCACTTCTCCTGGTTCGCAACGTCGGAGATTCCGGAGATGTAGCCGAGGTCTTGATAAGCTCTTCATCCAGACTGAACTCCGAACTGGTATCGATCAGTTCCTCGTATTCATTGCTGGAGAGGGGTTTTCTCTTTTGAGTTTCGGTGATGTGGGAAATTCGATTGAGATTGGAGGCCGAATCGGTTCGTACTGTCATTGGTGAAGGTGTGGTCGATGAAATCTAAGAGTGGAAGCAGGTTGCAACCATATTCCGCTTGCTCACTATATAAGTCTGGCCCTGTGGATAAGGTTTATTGTCTGGCCCTGTGGATAAGGTCTATTGCCCGGCCGATAGGGACGCTTCGGTACATGACTAATGTTCCGGTTGTTCCAGAGGAGCATATTTTTCGACTTTTGTTTAAATTTTGTGGTCTGTGCGTTCTGTATTGTTTATGTGAGATTAGGGGAATTATCCCTGGTGATACTTGGAAGTATGCTCAAAGTGACTGGGAGCAGGAATATAGATCCTTTTGATTAGTTGAGCTTCTGTTTTGGTGGAATCGGCGTAGCTGGCTTGCATTGCTCCTGCAACGTTCGTGTGTATATCCTCTAGATTTGTTTCTTTTTCTCCCGGTTAATATAAGTTGTGTAGCCACTCCACGTCATTTCGCAGCCATTGCGGAGGTCAGAGAGTATGTGGATGTTTGGCCAGGAAGTCTGGAATGGTTAGTTGCATTATTGGTAATGGGTGCCGTTTGACTCTTGTCAATTGGTTGATAAGTTCCGGTGGTTCCGTGGGTTGTGGGAATGCGTGAAATCGTTGTGATTAGAGTTTGGAGATTGAAGTGTGTATGGTTCTGTGGGGAAGTGTGTTCAGATGCTGCTTCGAGACGATTATGGAAATATCTCCTCGGACGAAGTTACATTATGGTGTCGATACTTTCGACCCGTGGAGATTCCGTTCAGTAAGTATACGAGTTCTGGCTTGGCAGAGTAATAGAAAGTAGTGGTCGCATTCAGTGATTGAATTCTGTAGCCACATCCGCTTCTTGAATTCAGCAGCCGTATAGTATTATTCATCAATATCTCGTCTTATTCTGTTTCAGTTCAACAAACTTCATTCAAGAAAACCATTCAATCGGTCTAATTTCAAACATTCTTCTCCCCCTCCCACCATTGCAACCGATATCTCTTATTCACTATCAGAATCTCAGTTATCTTTATTTTTGCCCTGCCGTGGCAGCTTCTATTTACATGTCTACCGATATACTCTCTCAAACGGCCGGGTGTCGTTGAAGCAAGACTTCCACACCGTATTCACCACTTGCGATGCCATTTCTGGCGATTCACACTTGGGGTTGGCAGAAACAGAGATCACGGCTCGTCTACGAATACAATCCTGGAACTTCTTACCGAAATTGGCCAATCCAGTCTTGCGGATCTCGTTCATGATCCGGCACTCTCCACTCAACATGGAAGCTCGGATCTCGGTACATGCATGGTGTCTCAAGTTGGTGAGATCAATATCGAACTTCAAGTAGTCGTAGGCATGCACGAGCTCATGAGTCAATATGTCCTCGAGCTGCCACTTGTCACGGATCCAATTCGAGCACAATAATATCCCCAAATCTGGATGGAAACCTCCACCTTTCAAGTCGTCGCACATCGAGCAGGTAATATTCTTCGTAGACAAGTTTCCTCCCAACTTCTTCACATGGCCCATCATGAACGTTACCGAGGGCGAGTATCGAAGCATCCAGTCTCTGTACTCTTCACATTTGTCGCAGTTGTCTGGAAAGTTCTTGACTCTGTAGTCGTGTTCGAACTGGGCCCTCTCAGCGTCGGAAAGCCCGAGTCCGGTTCGGTAGGATATGGACCTTCTCCACCATTCAAAGCCGTGGAGCTTTTCCGATGGAGACGTCTTGAGGGTGTCTTTTGCTTCCTTTGGGATGTCTGCCATTGGAGTAGTTGGTGAAGATGGATGTGCAGGTTCGAAGAAATGGACGAAACTAGATAGGAGGAGTATTGGAGGATTCTGAAATTTCTGAGCTTAAAAGAGTTTTCGTATAGTGGGATTTGGGAAATTTAGATATTGTTGCGTTTTGTAAGAGATGGTTGTTTGCCAATGAAGTAAGTTGTTTGGAGAATCTTTATGGAAATTACGAGCTACCGATGTGGAGAAATGAAAAACTAAAAATTTCAAAAACGAAAAAAAAATATAAAAATGGAAAGGCCGAAAATAAGAATTGCAACAATCACATATTCATCCCAAACACTTCCAAAATCTTCTCTGTCATTCATGAATTTCTCCAGCTCAACTATGTTCCCACTCTCCAATCGCATCACCATCTCAGCTTTATACACTCCACCAACTCGTCGTTTTCCAAACCAATGGTTGCCAATATTTGGGTGGCTGCCGCCGATAACCAGGTTGATGTCATAAAGTCGTATCTCGATTCGGGCAAATTCACCCCCAACTCCAAAGATCCCAACGGATACACCCCCATTCACGCCGCAGCTTCATATGGCCACATCGAGTTGTTAAAGCTATTGATTCAAAATGGAGGAAACATCAACATCCAAGATAACGAGGGCGATACTCCCTTGCACCATGTAGAGGAGTTGGCTACGGCCACCATAATGGTGGAGGAGCTTGGCGCGGATTACAAGTTGAAAAATGCTGAGGGCCAGACTGCTGGTGAGTACATTGAAGAAGACGGCGACTTTCCCGAACTAGCGCAGTATTTGCGGTCGTTGATGCACGACCAACCCCAGTCGGTTCTAGCCGACTTGCCTTCGCCAGGAAATGTCGAAGGTCATCACATCAGGTACTCCATGGAGGAGGATAATGAGGATATGAGTGAAGAGAGAAGGAAGCAGCTTGAGGAGATTGCCAATAGCGAGAATCCGGAGGAGGCCCTTCGCAAGTTGGTGACGTCTGCTGTGAGAGAAGGATTGGCCAATTACAAGACGGAAAACGATGAACCGGAAGCAAAGAGATCTCGCTAGAGATAGAATCTAGGTAGTATAGAGAATCTAGCTGTGAACAATTGTATGTGCGCATGGACGTATAGATTATGTAGGGATAACCAAAGAGAAATCATGACCGAATGGTTCTTCGGAATACTCCTAGGTTTCAATATTATTTGTAGAACTTTGATCTTTTATATTTTTGTATCTTTATCCATTTTGCCTTGTTGGTTCTACTCTCTTGATTCCGTCCAGTGGAGCCGTCCTGTGCACAAGCCAGTTGCCCAATTGCGAAATGGACGATTCTGAATAATCTGAATAATCTGAATAATCTCCAGTGCTACCCAACATGTTCGAACCAATCATGGATTTTATCAGCAACGTGCCTAAAAACGCAGATGGCACTGCAAAGTATGTACTCTCAATTTTTCACTCGCCAATTCCCCGCTAACCACCAGAAAATTGTTCCAGCATTACACTGTGGAGGAGTTGAATGAAATGACTCTCTTGGAGCGGTTGAAGACCAACGACTGGAGATTGGAGTACTTCACCATTATCTTCACTATCGGGTTTGTTCTTATTTTCCAGTTGGGTGCCGCCTACAACAAGTCCAAAGTAAATTCCTTTCTCAACGGTGTGAGAGGTGTCTTTGAGGAGAACTTCTTCCAGTTTGGTGTTGGAAACGGCAAGTTGTTCGAAAAAGACAGTGTCGAGAGCTATGCATCGTATGCCACCGGACGTAAGAATATCTCCAAGGTCAATCTTGTCTTCCGTTTGGCTCCAAGACATAATGTTATCTTGTGGATTATGGAAACTGTTCTCAGCTACTTCACTGACGCCGTTCTCCCTCCTGTCGACAAAGTCGAGATCGTGGTGACTCCATCTGCTGACTACGAGAACTTCACCACTGCCATTGTGTCTAAATTGGGTATGAACGAGAGCAGAAAGCTCAACTACTTCTTGGCGTTGACCAGAACTTCCGACTCGCCATTGTTGCCCGAGTCGTTTGCTTTCATGTCCGAGGTAAATGAGTTCCAGGAAAAGACCTTCACCGGCAAATTGGCCCAGTCCTTGAAGCTCAACATGGCTAGCTTCCTCAAGTTCGTTGCCTTCACTGACCAGCCTGCCGACAAGCCTGCTGCTATTCGTGATTTGCTTCCACATCGTAGAGTGGTGATCTCGCTCGACTTGGTTACTGGCAAGAAGGAGTTGGCCCAGATTTCCGAGCTTCTCAGTGCTGTTTTTGACGTGATCGACCAGATTGCCGACAACGAGATTACCTTCAAGCCCGAGGCAGCAAGAAAGGTAGTCAAGGCCAGAGAGGTTGAGATTGCCAAGATCAAGAAGGCCTTGGAAGCAGCCAAACAAGAGGAGGTCGCCGAGGAGTTGGCCAAGGTAAGAAAGCAGGAGAAGCAGAAGACCAGAAACTTGTCCAGAGAGGAGCAGATGAAGGCGGAGAAGAAGGCGCAGGAGAAAAAGGCCAGAAAGGCCCAGAAGAAGATGAGGGTGAGAAACTGAGTTGGAAAAAAAAAATATCAATGGCTTTCGCATGTTGCCTTCGAACATTAATTCATTCCTATGTCGTTAAAGTTTACCCGTAAGTCTCCATCCTCGGCCCACAGGAGTGTTGAATGCTTCAACCACGCCAGCGCCTCGAGCATCCGCCAAGATCCATAGTAAGTCGTAGCCGTAGAACGGTTTGCGGAAGTTTGCCAAATTCTTACCTTCCCACTTTTCAAATAGAACATCCTCTAAAAACTCATTATATTTTGATTTCCCAAGTGTCTTGACTAGCCAGGTTCTGCCGGAATTGATGATCTTGAGGAATGTTCCACATTTAGGAAATGAAATGGAGTATTGGTGAACATCGATTTCATTGTGGTGATTGGAGGTAAGCGTCAAAAAGCCCAAGTTAACCAATGACGAGAGCTGGGGAGCTGTGAAGTCCTCGTTTGTTACAAATAGCGACTCTGGGTTGTTCTCCACATATGTTTTGAATTTCTCCAACGTGGATGAGTCATCGCCTTGACTCTCCTCTATCAAGGTGAGATAATGTTCTGTTTTCACCACCACATCGGTGTTCTCGTAGCCATACGTGACCTTCGGGTTGAAGCCTATCTGGCCATTTCTCAGAATGACAGGCAGAGCGTTGCTGATGACAAACTTCTTAACTAGTCCTTCTCGAATACACATTTCAAGACTTCGATCTACGTAGGTATTTCCCATTCGGTCGAACATCGTATAGAGCTGATTCACAGTCAATATACCTTTAGGAAGCTGCTGGCTACGATACTTGAGAATATCTGCCTTGACTTCCATGGAGAGCCCGCGCAACAGAAAGAGAAGATCATGTGGTGAGTGTGAGGCGTTCAGTTTAGCATCTCGACTGAAATGCCGATCATGGTAGAGAGTAAGTTCAGCCCATTGATTGGCTACTAGTCGATCTATTGCATCGACCATGTTTGATGTCCCTGTGAGTCCATATTGAAGCTGGACATTGTGATCCACTATCTTTAGTCTTGGTTGTTCATCAGCACTGGGCTTTGGCGGGGCTCGCTTGGGTGGTTTTTGCTTTATAGGAGAAAGTGGAGACTTTCTAGGTAGTCCAGATTTTCTGATCCGAGACAGACTTGCCGCTGTTGATCGTAGACTCATAGAAGCAAAGTAGTTGGGTGCAAAACTAGTAATGCACAGGAGTGACGGGTTTTCAAATCTTGGGTAGGAGTGATGAGTTATCAAGGATTGGGTAGCATTTTCGGGAAAAGAGTAATGTTAAATGAAGGGAGCTGACTAAGAAATGTGTATTATCTGCTTGTATGATACCTTGGCAAATTTTGTTTATGAAGATGTTTGAGGTTGTCTTATGACATTGCATTTCAGTGACAACAGATAACAGGACAGTGAGAACATGAAACTAATTTTACCCACATTCAGCATAGATTGACAAAATTATTGCATAAATTTCAAATTGCCACGGTCCTTCTATTTCACTCGAAGTTGTCTTGCTATCAGAATAAATCACCTTCAAACAATCACATCAGCCAGATCTATCAATTCCACGTTTTCTATCCGTAGTCCGTTATATTCTATGTACATGCATCTACTGAACTCTAAGCTTCTTCTTCAAAATGTTGACATCCCCTGGGGCCAGGAATGACCACGAGTACAATCCAGACCCAGTAATTTCCTCCACGGCCGCACCATTCTCCCCCACAACCTTGATGACGGAAGATGGAACCTCGATTCCCGTGGAGTTGAAAACACTCTGTGCAAGCTGGTCCCTGGTAATAGGATATTTCTTTCCATTCAATGTGAATGTATCAGGAAGCGAATCTCCAAGCTCAGCCAACGAGTATGCAACAGACTCTCCGGCACCACTTTCGGCCTGGAAGCCAACAGAAGGGCTCTTTTTCCCCTTGGTGGATCTCATGGTGGTGAATAAGCTCGACAACTCGTCCAAGGATAACGCTGGGGCTGACTCTTTTTTGGCTTGTGGCTCCTGAGCCAAAACCTTTTCTTGGACCTTACTTCTTGGCTTTTCAACAACAGTCTCTCTCTTTCTCTGGACAACGGGAATTCTGGGGCCATCCACCATATAGCATGCCTTGTTTCCCACATGCAAAAAGTTTCTCATGAAGGCTGGCTTTACTCTTACAACCTCGCCTGCTACTCCAAGAGGCTGGTAGTCCTTTAACAACTGGACAGATATTTTTTCGGTTCTAGAGGCATATCTAACAAACTGCCTGGCGACGCTTGCTCTGGACAACATTTGCCTAGTGGTTTAATATTGGTAGTGTGGTCGAAAAATTTCAATGGAGAGTTCGATTCATGGTGTACGGGTGTATACCCACCACTTTGTTGGACTAGGTGATTTTCCACTCAAGAGAGGGTCTAGGATTAATGGAGATGATTAAATGCTGGAATTGCTATTTGGAAAGGTTATGCTTATGGCTCTAGCAATTCCATGGAAATTGCTCTACCTTGTAGTGCTTGATCACTTCAAGTTGCAATAAATTCTGTGGGTGAACTCCAAAAGGGTAACTATGTCAGAATTGCTTAGATTTCAACCAAAGTCCGTTTACTTGCTTATCTCTTGCATATCACAGAAATGTCAACTTTATATACAAGGTAATCTATGTCTAAGGTAATCTACTTCGGAGGTACGGGTTTCCATCACCATCTGCACATCTCATCGAATCTCCAGACTTCAGATCTAGTCTCCCAATGTCCTCAGAATTATGCTCCATATGCATGGAAAATGAAGCTAAGTACACATGTCCAGCTTGTAATACTAAAACTTGCTCGGTAGAATGTGTAAAGAGACATAAGCTTCGGCTGGAATGCAGTGGAGAAGTGGATCCCACCAAGTTCATACCTAACAAATTATTGAGCTCCAGCCAGACCCTTGTTAATCGAGACTATAACTATCTTCTCAATTTTGAAAGAAAAGTTTCACTAGGGAAATCTGATATCAAAACAACTGCGCGGAATGTCTTCAAAAGGAACATTTCTACTCCAAATGCAATTAAAAGGCAGAAACCCAACTCTGAAATTGTTGATCCTCGAATGGAACAAGTCAATCGAGTGTTTCCTAATGCTCCACAAACTTCAATTAAGCGTGAAAATACCTTGGTTATCCATCTCCTGTCGGGAATGTCGAGAAATATACAGAATAAATCTGGGTTCGATAAGAAGGCCGGCTCTTATATCTGGACAGTGGAATGGGTTCCAGTGGATGCCAGTGGAATTGCTCATAAGAGTTTTATCAGCTTTCGATTGAAAGAAGGAAGCATTTTGTGGGAGTGCTTGCCACTCAATGTGTTGCAAAATAGTATCCCCAACGAGGAGTTTTCTAAGGAGAAGCTCCATTTCTACCTCGAAAATTGCATAAATACGTCACCGAACCAACGATCAATCATCAAGTTGAACGCAGAGGATACTCTTGCAGTTGCTCTCGCAGACAAGGTTGTGCTTGAATATCCTAGGATATACATTGTTCAAAATGAATCAACTTGGGAAGAATATGTTCAAGAAAAGGATGTCGCCTACAATATTCATGCATTGGATCTGGACTCTGATACTAGCGATTCGTCAGATTCGGAATCAGACTCGGATTCAGATTCCAGTGATAGCGATAGTGACAGTGACTCCGACGAAGCACCAGAAGAAGCATCTTCTAAACGTATACTACCAGAAGACGCATTGCCTCAACTTATAGTACCGGAGGAAGCAAAAGCGAAAGCATCGACTAACGTGGAAGCATCACCTAAGTTGAATGCTACAGTGGAAAACTTGGAGCTAGGATATATTCTGGATGTTCTGGCCTAGCATAACATGACGATGGAATATGGACACCTGGACCAACGAAAAAGGAATTAAATCCCGTAATCAGCATTAATTAGGCATAAATAGCATAGCAACAGTAATAGATTGAACATTTGGCACCAACCCACCTGCATGTGGCTCCGAAGATCATCTAGTGATACTCCACGAAAAGACCATCATATACATCAACACATATGAACGTCTTTCGGAAACCACTGGAAAATGAGAGAAACCTAAATGCTTCAATTTACGTAGGAAATCTCGATCCACAAGTCACCGAGCCTCTCCTATACGAGCTTTTCATCCAAGTTGGACCAGTTCGACTGCTAAATCTCCCCAAAGACAGGGTTCTGCGAACCCACCAGGGGTTTGGATTCGTGGAGTTCAATACGTCTGAAGATGCAAGTTATGTGTTGAATGTTCTCAATGGTGTTCGACTTTTTGGGAAAACCTTGAAGATGAAAAAGACTGATCATTCCACTTCTCAAGGTGGAGATCTGAAACCTGTTATCAGCGTGGGAGCCAGGCTCTTTGCCAAGAATTTGAGTCCCTTGGTTGATGAGAAGTACTTGAAAGACACGTTTTCGAGATTCGGAAATCTCATTGAACCTCCATCCATAGTGAAAGATGAGAATGGAGTATCTAAGGGCCATGGCTTCATTGAGTTTGACGATTTTGAAAGCAGCGATTTGGCGATTTCCAAAATGGACGGAATGCTATTGATGAATAACCGGATTCTGTTGGCGTATGCCTATAAGGAAGGACTTGAGCATCAGAAAGTTCAACATGGAGATTCCGTGGATAGAACATTAGCTCAACAGGCGAAAGAGAACCTTCGAACGGAGAAAAAGGCACCAAGAGCCAAGAAAAGGAGAAATTGAGGATATTGAGAGCAGATTGAAATGAATTGAAAGTATTGAATAGTGATTGAGAAGAACTATTACCAACCTTCCGCAAATTGCCTGATCGATCCATTTCATACTTCTAGTAATGATTCATTCACTATACTCAACAGAAAGGAGACTCTTCAGGCATTTTTTGGGAAGATTGTTACCATATTGTGAGAAAATCCTGTGGTGTTTGATCTCGTGGCCCAAGGACACATCCAGACTATAGCTATGCAAAATGATAAGTGAATATGCGAATACTGTTCCTTTCAGATGTTTTCCCACCACATCACGATTGTCCGAGCTGCTAATTCCATTTGGGAATATGAAAGGTGTTGGTTTCCAACTCCTCCTCCTGAGGAGCTCAAGATGTCATAATTTTTAGACCCAATTTCCACGTACCAGTAATGTCATGGACACAGCCGAACTTTGCTGAGATGGAAAATATCGCCTGCGGCGAACCTTCGTGACTTCCATTATTAGGACGGAGGAAAGGATTGGATGACGCCAATCAGCGCACGTTTCTTCACATCGTTGTATCATTTCTCACTTCACCAACTCATATCCGGAATAGGAAGCGAATCTTTCCATCAAATCCAATTACCTACTACCATAGAGTTGGAGTCCTACTTTCTTGAAAGAGCTGCGCCTACAGTTTTTACAAATGCCGCAAGTGACTTCTCGTTGACGATTGCTTGGCATCTTGATAGGGCTAAGCCAATCTTTTGCTATAGCAGACACGACACACCTTATCATTCTAATTAATTCATTACACTAGATGGGCAACTCACTGACCAAGCAAAGCTCCAGCAACTTGTAGTCAATACACAAGAAAGGACATTAGGCTAAGAGCCCATTCCCCTTCAACTGGGTATCAGTATCCGTCGGCGTAGATTGTATCCACTTACTTAGGGGAAAGGTGAAACCAAACAAAAGCAACCAAACCATATGTATACTCTTAGAACCAGTAGAACTCTTTCTCGTGCCAGAGGTTTCGAGTCACCTTTAAGTGGAAATTATCATTTTTAGCCATTGAGCTCGCTCCGAATGCATGCTTGAACATTCTGAAGAAACAATGAAGGAACTTCTGCGAATTGTTATTATGGAGAATGGCACTTTTTCGCTCAGCCGCTTCAAGCTTGGCTATTTATGTGATTTACTGTATTGCAGTGTAGAACCCATTGACCCCTATGTCACATCATATTCATTCAGTACTACATCAGTCATGTATGAGTACGGGCTATCATTTCATTGTAAAATCCGCCTTACGGGGCTCCTTGGACTATCACATGAATACAAATTCTCCCCGATGATTAATTTCAAGTCTAGATGAATTAGTATAATAAGAGTCAATTGCTGCATTAGCTATAGTGACTGCTATGGTTTCCGTCTTGCCGACAAACGTCCCGTAATATCGGCCCGACGACGGCCCGCCAATGGTGTCATCATGTCGGCTTTGCTACCATTCGTTTAGAGCACCTTGCATGACGTTTCATGGTGGTCTGGTTCTCATTTTATAGGGATAAGGTATTCAATGTTCCAACTCAGGCTATTTAAACGGTGCTAATACATCAATTGGAGAGGCACAATACTAGTAATCCAGTTCGAATTAAAGCAATCGTATCATTACTAAACTATCTGGAAGTTTATTCATTTGGGGAAAAGGTGTTTCGGCAATCTGGGCCAATCTTCGGCCAACTCCGCCAGGGAACCGAAGTTAATGTACTCATGTGTGAGTCCGCGTGAATCATAACCTAATGACAGGTGACAGCATTTTGACACCAACGCACTACACAATTCTCCCATTAGAAAACAACTCAATTAATGATTCTGCATCGACTGTAATTATGCTATCATCGACTGAAATTATGCTATCGGCGAAAATTCTCAAAGATGATACTTTGTTTCAATCCAGCCACAAACTTAGTTCCTGTATCCTTTTCCTATATAACCCGGTATTGTTTTTGAATTTCACCATGCCATGCGTTCCTACGCCACAGATCATCAACACAACGTGAAATAAAATTAAACACACTAATTAACCGACGTTCACATTTACTTTCATTCCCAAACTAATACATCCCAGAACATTGTCTTGCCATATCCAGCATTGATTGCGAATTATTAGCTGTACTCTCTCAAAATGCTGCGAACCCTCATTGCTTCCAATTGCCTAGCCCAATCGGTAATTATTCCACACCATTCGTAATTATTCACCCAATTAATAATTTCTACCCGTCTCTTTGTAACCACAGTACTCAAGTTTCCCCAATTGTCCCATACATATCCCCCAATTGTCCCCTTTTTGTCCCTGCATTACTAATCATTACACAGTTCGTACTATATATACTCCACACATCCAGACTCCGATTCAATGTTCAGAACTTTTCCCAGAATCACATCTAAACTTCGTCCATCCACTCAATTGCCCAATTTCCGCTTTTATTCCAACATGTCGATTCCTGCCACCCAGAAAGCTGCCTATGTTGAGACCATTTCCGACACTCATGATGGAATCATCTATGGTGATGTCGAGTCTCCCCAGATTACTGGACCAGACGACATTATTGTCAACAACAGATATGCTGGAGTGAATTTCATCGAGACTTACTTCAGAAGGGGAGTCTACCCAGCAACTTTCCCCCTCATATTCGGCCGCGAAGCTGCAGGTGTTGTCGCTGCTGTTGGTGACAATGTTAAAGATTACAAGGTTGGAGATAAGGTTGCGTACTTGGCACCAAAAACGTTTGCTGAATACACAAAGATTCCTGCGTCCACAGTTCAGTTGTCCAAGTTGCCAGAATCAACTACTGACGAGCAATTGAAGCTCTGGGGATCTACCTTGGTTCAGTCGTTGACCGCTATCACTTTTGCTCACGAAGCCTACGAAGTCAAGAAGGGCGACTACATTTTGGTGTGGGCAGCCGCAGGCGGCGTGGGCCAGATCTTGACCCAGTACATTTCCAGTTTGGGTGCTCATGTGATTGCCACTGCTTCCTCGGACGAGAAGTTGGCCATTGCCAAACTGTTGGGGGCTGAATATCTTATCAATCTGAACGACGATGTGGTGGCCAAAGTGAAGGAGATTACCGGTGGAAATGGTGTAGCTGCCTCTTTCGACGGTCTCGGAAAGGATACTTTCGAGGCATCGTTGGCATCGTTGGCCAGAAAAGGTACTTTGGTGACCTACGGAAACGCTACTGGTGTGGTTCCACCATTTTCGGTCAACACTTTGACTGCTAAGAACATCAAGGTGGTGAGACCCGCAGTGTTTGGATACTTGGTCACCAAGGAGGAATGGGACCATTACATTGATATCTTGGAGAAGGCGTTGGAGGCCGATGCGTTGAAGGTTGAACTTACAACCTATCCATTGTCTGAGTACAAGAATGCTACTATTGCGTTGGAGGGCAGAAAGACCACTGGAAAGTTGGTGTTGGAGATTCCACACTAATCTAAGTTGATTTACTAGTTTGTTCTAATGAGATAGTTGAAACTACAATTTGTTGGCGTAGTCCATATCCGGTTGTTCTCAAAGTAGAATCATAGTTCCCATAGAAATCATAGTTCCCATAGAAATCATAGTTCCCATAGAAATCATAGTTCCCACAGAAATCATAGTCTAGGTCTGGAGTGCTCGTACTTGGTCAAATCTTCTGGAGTCACCACTCCATACACCAAGTTTCCCTCGCCATTGGTAATGATTGCAAAGTAGTTGCCTGTGTTGAAGAAATGAGCCAACTCCTCCAACGGAGTCAACGGAGTCAACACCTCGAACTTCTTGCCGTTCGAAGATTTTGGCTTGAAGATTTTCAGGTTCAACGGCGTGGTGTTCTTGGCAGTGATTTCCTGCTCGTACTTCGTCCGAGCATTTTGGTTGAACCAGAGCATGTAGTTTTTCGTGATGGGCTTCAACACGCTGTTGCGGACCTTCTGAGGGTTCATCTTTATCTCCTCAACATTCAACACTCCCAATAAACGTTTGTTGGTCTCGTGGATCACTGGTAAGTAGGTGAATTCTTGTTCAAATGAAACTTCGATGGCTCTGTCCAACGTGGTGGAGGGGTTGATGGAGATAGCAGGACGAATGTCCAAGTCTTCGACCGTGGCACCACGATAGTCGACAATATGGAAAAGCTTTGGGTTCATCAGTAGCTTTGTGTTCATTAGTGTGGTGGAGCCAGAAAAGATTTGAAAATTAGTCTTCTGACGATTACCTTATATGGTGCAGGTGCACCTTCATTACGCTACTACATTGAGGAAAAGTGAAATGAAGCGGCATATGATTAGGGTTGGCGATGCTGTGGCACCGGCCAATGCTATTAGTAATTAGTCTCTTAATGTCTGGTGAGCGGATCGTTCTTGATATCTCCCATTAATCCAAACTGGAATAAACTTTAGGCAATGAGAAAGACAACCGAGCAGAAAAGTAAAGGGATGTTGCAGGTCAATTACGCTGCCTCCGCTGTCCGGTACGACAGACTATTCCTCGAGTCTCGGTCGTTCACATCTCCTTCTTCTCTCACCACACGTCTCCACACATCCTCATCATTCCCGGTGTCTAGAACTCCAATCCGCATGGTGGCCAAAAGATTCACTGCAGCAGTCAGATGGCCGTAGACTCCTCCGTAGAAAGCACGTGTAGCATCCTTGCCGTGAGAAGCCTTGAGAAGTGCCAACCCCCCGGGGTGCTGGTCCATAAATGGAGTGATGTCGTGGATGATGTTCTGAATGACAATGTAGATTCTGTCCTGGTTGGCGGCCGACGCACAGAGGTGGCGGAATTCTCTGGTATTGATCAGCGGCAATTTGGAGATGGCGGTGCCCCAATTCAACTGGGATCTCATGCGGTTCAACACTAGTTGCTGCTGCTGGATCTGGAGCTGCACAACCAAGTTGGAGGGTGTTCTTCCCACATAATCCACCAATCTCAACTTCTCCAACACCCAGATAAACCACTTGGTGGGATCTAGTGACCACATCAGCAAGCAGCCTCGGTAGTCGTGAGGAAACTCATGGTGATAGTTCTGGTATGCTTGGCCATATGTGACGAGGGCAATGAGCGGATTGTTGCAATTAACCAGTGAGTTCTTGTCGTTGAAGGGCTGTGAGGGAAGTGTCGCGTAGAGCCTTCTGTAGTGGCAGATGGACTCGGTGGAGAGAATCTGCTGCTGGCAGCAGAACATTCGGAGGATTCCAGGGTAAATGATACCGTGAATCCATGTGTCGTGACAGACGGTAGTGGTGACAACAATTGGAATCACAACAGACGTCAAGATGAAAAAGGGCCATGTGAGATGTTCCTGCCACACTATCCACGATAGCGATTGGGCCTCGCGGTCCTTCTTGTCTTCGACATCGACTCCAGGTTCAGAAGTTGCTGAGTCTGAGTCTGTTTCCGTTTCGATTTCGTTATGGCCACTCAAGTGTTGGTCAAGGGGGTCTTGATCGTTATCGAGACTGTTTCCAGTGTTGTCTACATTGACGTAGCCATCTTCAGCCTCGTTGATGGGAACATCTCCGTGACATTCTTTCCTCTCCACGGCCTTTTTTGTCTCCATTCCTAAATTCTTTACCGAAATCTCCTCCCCTCTTGCTCTAGGAAACTCATTCTCCACAAATTCCCGGTAAAAGGCAGTAGTCTTTGGCCTCTTCAACAACCAGCCCCAATGCGCCCACAAAAACCCTCTCTTGATCGAATATGGATCGCGCTCGGGATCATCAGTGAACTGATGATGACATCGGTGCAATGCTGCCCAGATTCTTGCCGAACCAATCCCCATTCCGGCTCCTAGTACTACAAAGAAAAGCTGGAGTCCAGCGTATTTGGGTCTAAATGCCAGATGTGCATAGCACTTATGGTAGCCCGCTGTAAACGCCAACATGGTGATATTGTAGTAAATGGCCAGAAACCAAAAAGTTCGAGGATTCTGGGGTATAAACAGCTCATGCTGGTGGATTAAGTAGCACATTGCTGCGAGTGGAAGAACGATGGCGGTGATCACGGTGGAGTAGTTGATGCGCAGTAGCAAGTCTCGTTTTCGCTTCCTTATTTCTTTTATGCGAACATTTCGAATGTCCTGGGTGGCCTGGGACTTGGGTTTGCGCCTTTGAATCTTGAATTCTTTGGCCATGGTGGTTGAAGTTGGTGCCTGCACTTTGCGATATGGAGTTGAAGAAGGAGATTGATGATTCTTGGTTGGGGATTTTGGATGGGGAAATCGGGGAGAAATGGGGCGGACATGGGGTATTATTATTCGAGATTGAACAATATACTTGTGATTTTGAAAGTTCTGATGATGGAGACGAGATTGGTAGAGGCATCTATGGCTGGGGAAGTTGTGGTGTGCAGTATGGTTGCACCCAAGAGACTACGATATGTGGACTAAAAGGTGTGGGACTAAATGATTCGGGACTAAATGAGCAGGATTGGCAATGCATTGAGTCAGCGACAAAGCAGGGTTTCGTACTTCTTCTAAATCTCATTTTCTTTTCGTTGCTTCCATAAACGCTGAACTATCTCCACCCTCTCATTATCTTCGCTAGAATATGGTTCCTGGTGCGAACATCCATATCTACTACTAAATAATCGTATCTACTACTAAACACCCGTATCCACTACTATAAACCAGGAAACTCTCAAAAAAGAAAAAAAAACAAAGTCTCCACCCATCTCACATCTAATTATTCCCTCTTCCCCACTCCTCCTCTCCCACAATCCACTCATTGGTTTCTTTCTTACTTCCACTTCCCATATGGTGCACGGGCCTCCACCACCTCGCGACTACAATAATCTTCACCTACTCCATCAACAACTAACTCCATGCCTCCTCATCAATATATCCCGCAGCCCGGCGCTCCGGTGGCAGAAGCTCCCACAAAAATTCACACTTCTTCAAACCCAGGGGCTGCTGTCTCGTTCACCCCCACCGACATCAATATCCCCACCAAACTCTACAACAAGGTCCCCAACTTGGACTTGTATAAGAAACTCCAGGATTCCGAGAAGCAGTTGGATCTTCTCATTGCTCAGAAGGGCTTGGACTTCCAGTCGGTGCAGGCTGCGTCCATGCAGCCTCATAATGTCAAGCGAGAAACCGGAATGTTGCGTGTATTCATCTACAATACTTGTGAAAACATGCCATGGCAAAGACAAGGCGGGGGCATGTCAGACACGGCGAATTCCGAGGGAAAGTGGACCTTGCGTATCGAGGGCCGTTTTGTTGCCTCGGAAAATGCCGACAAGGATGTGGAGACACAGAAGTTCAGCTCGTTTCTTTCGGGAATCTCAGTGGAGATCATTCCCAATGGTGACTACCCTAATTTGCAAGGAAGTCAGTCCAACATCATCGAATGGAGGGACGACACCGCCAACTCAGGCAACCCCAACAGCAATTTCGCCAACGGCTCGTCCCAGTGGCTGTTTGACGGTATAGACATCAAGAGAGCCGGAGTGTTTCCCATCAAGACGAAAATCGCCATTTTGGTGAAGGATTACTCGTCCAGACTCATGCTCTCGACACCTATGGCCCAATTCACGGGAAAACGCGTTGCATCTCAGCAGGAATTGGTGTATCTGATCTGGCAATACGTTTTGTTTAAGAATTTGTTCAAAAAGGCTGATACTTTCACCTCGGTTCCGGCCGTTTCAGCTTCAACCATCACCTCGCAGTCGATGAATGTCCAGGGAGAAGACGAGAACGATCTTTCTGTTGTGCAATGTGACGAAACTTTGAGAGCGTTGTTGAAGGTGGATCATTTCAAGTTCAAAGACTTGTACAAGCACACACAGCCCCACTTGCGTCCTCGCAGCCCGCTTGTTCTCGACTATGAGATCGACACCACTAAATCTACCACTTTGGGTGAAGTTGTGGTTGATATTCCGGTGGAATTGCCCATGTCGATCACCAGGATTCAAAAGGAGATTCTTGAAGAGAACAAGAGTGCTTATGAGAATATGTCGGAGTCGGATGAGCACATCCAGTTCTTGAACCAGAGAATATCGCTTGGAATTGCTACGTTGCAAAATGTCAACGCGAGAGAGATGTTCTACAGAGAATTGAGTGAAGATCCCGTCAAATTCTTGAAACAATGGTTGGAGAGCCAGGCTGAAACGCTAAAGGCCTTGAAGAGCGAAGAGGGCTACAATGAGGAGTTGGTGAGAAGATCGGAGTACTTCAAGGTCCACGAAGAGGAGTTGAGACAAAAAGTCGACCTCATGCTTGGAGCCCAGAAGTTGTAAGTTGACCATTCTGTTGTCGATTCGTTAATTTAGATTGTATAGTACAGGAGTCGCCTGAGACTCGCCAATTAAAAATGCAGATTCTCTACTCCGCGTAATCTTCGCCATCGCCCTCATCAAATTCGTCGTAGTCATCGTCGTCGTCCCGGTCTCCTGGTGCATACTCCTCGGGATCTTCCTCTTCATCTTCATAGTCTGCTTCCTTTGGTGCAGAGTAGTTGACTTTCTTTTTGCGGGACGTGCGTACTTCGCCGACGCCTGTCACTTCCAATTTCCCAAACTCCTCTAGTAACGGTTGAATGAGGCTAAGATATTGGTACATGTGACGAAGCGGTTTGTAAGCGAGACTTCCCGTCGAAATGATTGGCTCGTTACTGTCTATCAAGCCCAATCGAGAACCAATGTGAGTGAGGAAAGATCGTAATTCGTCAGCATTGGAGGCAACAACACTCCAGTGGTGTGAAGGCTTTGAGGTGGTGGTGCGCTCAACCTCGTTTCCACCCTCATCAAATTCTGGCCCGAGAACTGCAAGTGATTGCGTAAGCATCTGATGTACATCCTCAACATACAATTTGAAACTCGAAGGAATTGAAGAACGAACTCCGGCTGCATCCTTGACAACGCTCTTCATTTTTTCGATGGAACTAATCGCTCCAGACTCTCCATCAGCCATTCTCACCAAGTAGAACCGTCCAATATGGAAGCCACAATCTCCAACCAAAAATTCGTTATACCTCAATGCCATTGGGTGCGCTAGCGGATCGGAGGTCGGATCGATGTATCGAGAAATAGAGTCGGGATCAGGGGTACCCTTAGGAGTCAGTTGGCTTTTGTTCTTCTTGGAGATCTTCAACTCGAGTTCTTTCTTTAAGTCTGTGGTCTGATTAAAGCCCTTGAGAACTGCTCTTGATGCGTAAGTAGTGTCTCTTTCACCTGGAATATCCTGACCGTTAATCACCTTCGTTAAATACGTCTTGAGTTGATTCGAAGCAGAAAGCGACCATACAGCCAAACATCTTAACATGATTAATCTGTCCAAGGGCTCCTCAATACCCAGGAGGCCGAATTCCTCAAAATTGGGCTCTAGGAAGGGGTTCATTTTTTCTGCTGGTGCCTGATACTCGATGTTATCGGCAGAAGATACCTCTGGCTTGGTACTGTCAACTCGATCTTTCACAGGATCGCACGGAAGACTAGTCACCACCCGGATATGCTCATCGTCTCTCCATTCTTCAGGTAATCCAAGCCCAATATACTGTCCCCGAAGTTCTTGAATGGCTGTTCTCTGCATACTCAAAAGAATTGGTTTCTTTCTGTTGAGAACAAGGGCAATTAATCTGCGGAACAATTGGTCCATAGCGGGAGCTACTCGAGCTGGCACATCGGGGTCAGTTTTCACCAAGCCGAGGCCAATCTCGATATCTTCCGGGCCCATAATTCCAAGATCAACTATATGATTGAATTTAGACAAATAGCCAATGAGAAAGATTATGTCGTCCAGGTAAGCACAAGGCTTGACTGGGAACCCGAGAGCCAATTTTTCGGCGGACGTTGACGCATTGGCCTCTGCACCGATAAGATTGTCATCGTAAAGATCAAAATGGACGGGTACCAATGGACCAGGAAGCGTTCTTGTAATTCTGTTTCTCTCACGTATAATGGTGGTACGACTGGCTCTGGGTTTGAAGCTAAGGGTCAACTTTTTGACCTTACTGTCCTTGGAAGCATCTTTTGATGTATCCTTCGTGGATTTTTTGGTATCGTTTTTTGGCTTCTTCGCTGGAGCCTTTCTCTCCTTCGCAGCTCTAGGTCTCTTTGTAGGCGGTTCCACCTCTGTTTTCACCATCGATACGGCTGGACTGTCGATAACTGTTGTTTGATCACCAATATCTATTGGTTTGTCTTTGGTTTCAGATTCTTCGAAGGATTGGGCCGATTCTTTATCAGCCGATTCTTTATCAGCCATTACTTCATCAGCCGATTCTTTATCAGCCATTACTTCATCAGCCGATTCTTTATCAGCCATTACTTGATCAGCCATTACTTCATCAGCCGTCACTTCATGAGGCTCTTCTTTATCGGCTCCTACGTTAGACAATTGCTTGGATTCCTGATCTCCATTCTGGAGTTCCTGAAAACCTTCCACTTTGATATCCGGGCCAATTACTGCCACTTCGTCGATTTCCGTGACATCTTCATTAGAATCTGCTGCTGGCTCTTCCACCTGTGTCTCTTCGCTTCCATTTTCATCCACCCGTTGTTCGCCCATTTCAGCTTCAGCTGTTAGAAGCCCCAACGAAGTCGAATCTTCTGACCTGGTGAAATTAAGTAAAGCTTGTTTGCGTTTTTTGAGCGCTGAAGACTCTGTAAGTTTTCCTTTGCTCTTGCGATGGTGCAGTGGGTCTCCGCCACGCGAACCGGGCCCCTCAATTGGTCTTTCGTCAAAGCGAAATTTCGATATCGTAGCCTTTTCAAGATTATCCGATGCTGATTCCCCGGGAGTAGGAGAAGGCATTCCATTCAAGTGTTTTCTAGGTCTTCCTAGTCTTTTCACCTTTTCATTTGGATTATATTCCACATGCACAATGGATCCTGATCCCGTATCATTTGCTAGTCCGGGAGCTTCGCCCGTTGCTTCGCCTTCGTACTCGTTGGTAGTCTGATTGTCTACATCTAGTCCATCAAGATCGATCATTTTCAACGCAGCAATGGCCGTTTTCCCGTCTGGGTGCTCGGACAGCTCCGAGTTCTGCCTATCAATAAATTGCTGAAACTCAAACACGTTATCTATATCTGCATCACCATGTGAAGGTATTCCCAGTTGGTGGTTGTGGTCGTCAGACGTGTTGTTGGGATTAGAAGCGAGTTGGACATCCGATTTCAAGGATGGGTCCAACAGTGACTCCATGAGCAAGTCAGATTCGTCGACCAGAAGGGAGTCCATGGATGAGAGAGGATGAGGAAGTGATTTGAAGTTTGAATTGAAAATCGATGGTCACGTTGCTGGGCCTGTACAGAGCACCAGAAGATAGTGGCGGAGTTGAACAAGGAGGAAAGGGCGAATAAGGAATTAAAAGGGTGGATATGGGTGGAGGAGCATAAGGGTTTAGGGATTTTGAAGCTGGATTAGAAAGGGGTTGGAGAGGTGGAAGAATTGGGGAATATTGAGTTGCTTGGGTGAATTTGTTGAAACGGCCGGCATGCAAGAGAAGAGAGGTGAGAGAAGGAAAGATCAGAGGAGAATGTGGAATCGGGGGAGCAGTTTTGGGGAAAAAGAGGAATAGATAGATAGAGGTTTTAGATGGAGGTTTTAGATGGGTTTTTAGATGGAGTATTTAGAAAGATTTGTTGGTTGGCAGACAGATTTCTATGAATGGAGACAGAAGGACCACAAACATGCAGTGTGAGAAGCGACCATTCGTCGTTTGTCATAATTATGTTTATAATGATGGCCATAACAAAAAAAAATTGAAAGATTAATTGAGGGTTCTTCTAAATAGGAAGAATACCAGAAGCAAGAATATATAGAGATGGCGAGAATACATTTACGAATAAGCATTGGTTAATATTTCAAGGATTCTATTATTGGTGAGTGAGGACTGAGCGAAAGTTGGGATAAACTGTAGTCAACTTATGGAACAATCATTCAAGTACATGTGTACAATGTGGAGACGCAGTTGTGCAGCAACTAGAATGACAAATATTTCTGAACTACTGCTATTCCTAGAGACATTGAACGGATTGTCTTGCACCCATTGGAAGAGGAAGCCCAAAGTTGCTCCAATAGTTTAGAAGTTTCTACGTTGAATCAACACTTCTAGATGAATCAACGCTTGTATGTTGAATCATGCATAATATAACCTTGAAGTGAAGGGCTTTATTCAAGTCGTATAACATTTTGAGAAGGAGTCAGGACGGATTTAGGTGTCAGAATCAGTTAACTAAAATCAACATTATTCAACATAATTCAACATGATTCAACTTGATTCAACTTGAATTAACTAAAAATTCTTTTTAGACGTCGATACCAGGGTTGGGTATCGACGTCTGGGGAAATGCACAACGTTCAGTATTCGATTCATTGATCCAGGGTCTGCGGCTCTCGAAAATGATTACCGATTTCAAATTACCGATTACAATGCTCGAGCAATTCAAAAGTACTAAGAATCCTAAATTGAAATAGTTCCTACTGTCTGACGAAGGATTGTGTGTGTCAGTGAGTCCTGACTCATAGTGGGAAAACTCACTTGCGGCTGAACGCTCATCCCATGCATTACTACATGCGAGGTGCAACGCGAAGTGAGAATGAAATCAAATAGGGGCCCCGAACGAGGATACGAGCAATATAGTTGACAGCTAGGGAACTAAACTTGATTATTAATTGAGGTACCGCCGAACTACAGCCGAACATTCCCCTCTAAGACATTGACTCATCGTGAGACCCATCTGGAGATTTCCCCACAAACTCTATTCCGGAGATAGCCATTCATACACATCCATACATCTATACATCAATACATCCACACATCCATTCATCATACAATGCCTACGCCACGGGCCCAAAAATCAAAATCATGGAAACAAAGCGAAGGAAATATACGACCGAAAGAAATAGTAGGAAACCACACGGTACTTCGACAAATAGATCGGCGGAGATACAGCACGGAAATAACCACCGGATTTGCCCTGCAATTTCCATACCCGCAGTCGATTATATGACGTAGTCTCGCCACCACACCCAACGCCAGTCGTATATCGGTACCAGCGGCCCAAAAATACCCAACTCCGACCAATTAGCCCTGGGCCGCCACACGGACCACCGACCCCTCCTGCCCACAACTAGTTTCCCCAACGGATCCTCTCAATCACCGATCCGCCGGCGATGTCTCCCCCTGCAGACAGGCCGCGGAATGGCCCCGGCCCATTCTTTGTATGCACTCAGAGCCTCGCATCACCGTCGCATATTCTTGTCCCCTCCAATGTCGACCCTTTCCAAGAAAAAACCCCCCCAATTGTGCTCCACCCTCATACCAACTCTAATCGCTTCCCATTGTTCTTTCTTCTATAGTTCGTTCCATCGTCGGCCCCAACTTCTCAGCCCCGAAAAGCGGACATTACTAATGCCGTCTATTGTCTCCTGCACTCGCTCCATTCCATCGGCCCAATCAAGAATTCTCCGGATATCTCAAACTTCCGATACTTGGTTATGGCACCGTCTTTTGCACAGGACGATGCTTCTGTCAAATGCAAGTTTGCTTCGTGCGGTGCATCGGCTCACTAATCAGCCGTGGGAATAAATAGGGCCGTTCCTCCGCAAATTTCGCAACCAACCTTCTGGTCCAAGTTTTTAGCTACAGCGCCCACTTTTACCCCAGTGGTTCTTATCGCCAACCGGCTGCTCTACATACATTTACATTTTCATTTTCAGCATGGATTCTCGGCCCCAGAATCTCCATTCGGACTCGGCTCTGTCCTCCACTAATAACTCTCCACTCAAGTCCGAGCACGACTCTCTACAAGATGAACCAAAGCCATTTGCCGGCCACGATTTGGAAGACCAACCCTCGGGTGGTGACTACCCGGGTTCCGATTACCACTCCATCACCGCCGACTCGGTGTCGCGAACTTTGAGTAGAAGACTTATGGGTGCTGATGATCTCTACAAAGAAGCAAGTAATCTTTCGCTGCCATTGCCCGCCATGGGTGGAGGCAAGCCTTTTCCGCCAATGCTTTCTGATCGCGACCCCTATGCGGTGGGCTATGACGGTCCCGACGATCCAACTTTTCCCCACAACTGGTCGTTGACCAAGAAAGTGGTCAGTTGCTTTGCAGTGGGACTCTCTGCTTTCGCAGTTGCCATGAGTTCGGCTATTTTCGCGGAAGGGTCCGAGCAAATCATGGAGAAGTATCATGTGGGCTCCACGGTGGCTACGTTGGGAACTTCTTTGTACGTTTTTGGTTTTGCTTCGGGTCCCGTGGTGTGGGGGCCCCTCTCGGAGTTGTACGGACGTAAGTTCGTGCTTGTGCCTTCTTTGTTTGGTTTCATCTGTTTCTCGTTTGCTGTCGCAACTGCCAAGGACATTCAGACCATCATGCTCTGTAGATTCTTTGCAGGTTTTGTCGGTGGAGCTCCGCTTGTGGTGGCTCCCGCATCTTTGGCCGATATCTTTTCTGCGGTGTCCAGAGGACGGGCCATGACCAACTTCGCCATGGTGTTGTTCGGTGCTCCCATGTTGGCTCCTATTCTTGGAGGCTTCATCGTCAAGAACCCTCGTTTGGGATGGAGATGGTGTTCGTACTTTAGTGGCCTCGTCGGAGTGGTTTCTTTGACGGCGGTTGTGTTTCTCTTGGATGAAAGTCACCACGGGTTGATTTTGGTGAGAAAGGCAGAGGTGTTGAGAAGAAGAACGAAGAACTGGGGCATTCATGCACCTCACGAGACCGTGTCCTTGTCTTTGAAGGAAATCTGCGAGAAGAACATCACCAGACCGTTGGTGATGTTGTTCACTGAGCCAATCTTGTTCTTGATCACCCTCTACAATGCTTTCATCTATGGCTTGTTGTACTTGTTCTTGACGGCAGTGCCCATGATCTTCATCGGTGGATATGGTTTCTCTCAAGGTGTTGGCGAGTTGCCATACATTGCCATGCTTATTGGTGTTATCCTTGGCGGACTCTTGTCGCTTTGGTTAGATAAGAGATATGCGAGAGTGATCAAGGCGAACGACGGGAAGATCATTCCTGAAGAAAGATTGCCTCCTATGATGATTGGAGGATTTATCTTTGCTGGAGGCTTGTTCTGGTTGGGTTGGGCAGGAAGTTTCCCTGACAAAGTGCACTGGATTGTGCCAACACTCGGAACGGTTCCAATCGGTATGGGACTCATTCTTATTTTCCTTCCATGTTTGAACTATATCATTGACTGCTACTTGTTGTTTGCAGCCTCTGCATTGGCCGGCAATGCGTTCTTGAGATCGGCATTCGGCGCTGTATTCCCTCTTTTCGCTCGTCAAATGTTTACCAAAATGAAGATCCAGTATGCAGCTACATTGTTGGGATGTGTTGCTGTGGTGTTGATTCCTGTTCCGTTTATGTTCTACAAGTTTGGCAAGGCGATCAGAATAAAGTCCAAGTATGCGTTTGACTTGAACTAGACGGTGGCGCTTTTAATTGGAGGAGGGTTCGAACTCCTCTGCTCGAACTACTGGGTTTGGGCTAAAGGTTGATGATAGAAATTGAGGAAAATCAAGAAATTAATTAACAGGTTAGATTATTAAGTTTATAGTTTAGAATAATCTACAACTCGGTTTTGGAGAAGAGCATTCGTTGCCACTATTTGAAGTATCTCCTTCTCTGTTCTCTTTCCCATCTTCGGGTTCGATACTGCATGCGCCACCTACTCCAAATACTCCATCATTACCAGACGCGAACTATTCTATAGCTATGGATTACGGAAATTTCGGAAATTACGGCGATGGTGGCTTCAACCAGGACGCCCAATACTCAGAATTCAACAATTCTCAAAGGCAACTGGTTCGTTCTGCATTGATCCCCGTCACCATCAAGCAAATACACGACTCCACTCAGCCAGTTCCTGATGGAGAATTCGTCATTAACAACGTGTCATTGAAAATGATCTCGTTCGTAGGTATCATCAGAAAAGTGGATAACTTCACAAGTGGCGTGACGGTCACCATTGAGGACGGTACGGGGTCGGTGGACATCAAGAAATGGGTGGATGAGGCTGTGGTGTCGGCTGCCGAAGAAAGCGAGCGGTATCTGGCGATGGAGAATAAGTACGTGTATGTTACAGGTGCATTGAAGCAAATGCAGCTGAAGAAAAGTATTCAGCAGGCTCACATTCGCGAGATCACCGACTACAACGAGGTGTTGTACCATATGCTTTATGCTATAGAGAACCACTTGGAGGCGCAGGGGTTGTTGAAGAGCGGACCCAAGCAAGAAAACGGACTCTTTGTTAATGAAATGAGAGATGGACCAAAGCTCGACTTGGCTGACCAGGTCATGAATGTCATTAGTTCCAATACTGCGACTATGTCTGAGGGTGTTCCAGTAGGGTGGATCAGTGATCAGTTGGGTATTCCGGTGGATGTTGTTAAGGATAAGTGTAGCCAGTTGTCGGAGCTAGGCAAGGTGTACCAGGGTTATGATGAGGGTTCGTACTTGAGTATTTAATGTGAGTAAGTAATGTCATGGGTCCGTTATTAGTACAAGTAGTTGTTCGGAATTCCTCTAAGATTCCTTCCTTTCTTCTCCAAAGTAAACGTTCCATAAGTCCGAATCTGCAATTGACTCGCTGTTCCCGGAAAACTGTCGCCCATTATCACCAGTCTGGCCCAAAGTCAATGCAAACGATTCAGCAGTCCGAATATCATTCTCAACCATCTGGTCCACCTCTTCTTTGGCCACCATGTGGTTCTCCTTCGCGTTAGCCCGAAGATATTCCAAACGCTTTCTTGTTCCGATCTCAACTATGTTTTCTTCCACGCTATTTTCAATAGCAAACATCCACACCGTGGTGATGTTCTTTTGGCCAATGCGGTGGATTCTAGAGATCGCCTGGAGCTCCGTAGGAGTGTTAACCAACGGCTCACAAAGGAAAATATGCGTGGCATTGATCAACGTAAGTCCACTCGCTTGCGCCTGAGCGTTGAGCAAGAAGCACGTCTTGATGGGGTTTCTGCTCTTGAATTCCTCAACAGGATCGATCTTTCGACTCTTGTACGCTGCCACATGTGAGCCCTTAGCTGAAACATAAGAGATATTGGCTTTGTCAAATGCAAATGCAAGAATAACCAAAAGGTCTTGCCATTGACTGAAAATCACAATTTGAACATCCGGATCCAAACTTCTTAAATGGAGCACCTGTTTGACAATCATGTCAACTTTCGATCCATAGGAGCTGGACAATTTGATACGTTGGATCTGTTTGAGAACTTTGGGATCCATCTGCTTATAGATTTGATGCATGGCATTCCCATGGTGAGCCTCGAGTTGAGAGGTTTCTCCATTCCCATTTTCCACTGCCTGTGCTTTCAAATCAGATTTGTAATGGGTGAAATAGTAAACCGTGTCCTTATCAGTGTATGTTTTGCACATGGGGCACCAAGCGTGTCCCGTATTTAACCATTCATCGAGACATGCTTTGCAGAACTTGTGACCACAAGACGTCAATGATCCAACAGTAATTGGCGATTGGCAGATAATACATATTATTTCTTCTTGCAGCTCTGACAACTCCACGTTTTCTGTTTTGATCTTTTGTCCATCCTCCAGAGGTATGAGCGTCGCTAAATATCTGTATCTCGTCATACCCCTGGTTAACTTGTTGCGAGCACCAGCCAAATAATTGAAGAGTGTTTGGAACTCGCCATCAATTTGCTTTGCAGAGAAGTCTTCCTGGGGGAAAGAAAATTTCTTAGTCTGAACGCTATCAGAGATTTGCTGAAGCTGCTTGAAATACTCGACTCTGGCATTGAAAACAGTATTGAAACCAGTATTCAATTCCCTCTGTAACATGGCCTGACAACTCTTCTCATTATCAAACACGACTCCCAAAATATGAACGATTTCTTCATACACCTCTTCTTGCACGTTGCTTCTATAATTATCTCTCATCTCAACCTCAAGAAGTCGGGCATCTTGCAAGAGCTCTTCAAAAGAAACATTCATGCTGGGCTTGGCCTTGATTCTTTTACTCTGCAATTCCTTCAAAAACTTTCGATCGCTTGCCCTTTGAAACTCTAATTTGTAATCCTGATCCTGCTGCTTGGTTATCTCTGTAATATTTGTTTTCGTCTCCAAGGTTGCATTGGAACGATCTGTGAGTAGTTGCGATATTACAAGCATAAGACACGAAGCTCGATCTTGGTCCTGAATGGACTGCTCATATTCTTCACCATCTGGAGACTTTTCAGATGTCAATAATGGATTGCACAAGACTGTCGCAAGCAGCAGCACCAACTCATTAATAACCTTTGCCTGGGAATTGAATTGATCAAATAATTTGGTGAACTGATCGATCAATTGCTTGCTCTTCATATCTCCAACGAGCTCACCAATTCCCAGAGCGTCAATTAGAGGAATAGCGGTGCAGAGTTTCTTCGAAGTTTTAGGGAATGTGTCTTCTCCGTTATTGACCCAAGTGTTTTCGTCAATAATGTCTCTAGCCTTGATTCTCTTTGTCGTTACGACATCGACATCCTTTATGGAATGCTTCAAAATATCCTGTCGACATTCTTCGGCTAAGGAGTAGTACTTCAGCTCAAGAAACTTGTTCTTTTCCACTTCAAGCACTTGTGGGAGAAGTCCGTCTTCGGGCTTGAAGTGCATCAAGTAATCGACACTTTCGTCTTTACCTAGTTCTATTCCCGAGTACAAAGAAATTTCTTCAGCATTAAGAACTCCATTTTGGTGAACTTTAATGTCGATTTCTCCAAGGGAGTCGAAAGCGATTTTCAAGTTCAGTATTTTCTGTTGGTATTCCTCGTCGTATAGCTGGAAATGTGCACTAGCCAATAAGAAATAGCACTTGTGCTGGGTCATTTTCCAAGACCGGAGACGCATTTTGTTGGACATTACCAACTCCTTGAATTTCTGGAACTTTGCAAGTGCTTCTTGAACTTGATCCTCGTTAAAGAGCAGTAGCTCTTTGTCAATATCCTCCCTTGCTTTGAGAGTAACTTCTTCTTTTTCATCTTCCCCTTCTTCTTCCAACTGCGCCTCTTCTTCTTCTTCTTCTTCATCGGATAAACTAATCATATCCTTCTTTCTGAGGGCACCATGCTCACTCAATATTTGTCGTAACTTCTGGTACTGTTGAGCGTCACGTTGAGATTTCACTGTCACTCTTTCAATCAACTTTCTGGTTTCGGATAGTACCACATTGATAATATCAATGACCTTCTCAGGATAGAGGATATACTCTAATAACAGACAAATATCCAAAAGGCGATTGATGATACCCCTCTCGGATTCCCCGATCTCATCGACAACGGAGTCGATCATGTCATCTAATACATCCTCCAAAGTTTTCAATTCAGGAATTCCATGCAACAAAAATCTATTCTTGTTCTTTCCTCTAGTCGCATGAGCCTTCGGTAATTGGCCGACTTGCAAATTGCCACAAAGCTGTCTTAGTTTAACTAGCCAAGATCTCAAATGCACGCAAGCTGATGAAGTGAGATCAATTTCTGATCTTTTGGGAATGTTATCGATATAGATCCCGATAGAGGCAAGTGTGGACTCAAACATCTGATCGTATTTGTCCTGCTCAACCTTTGTGAATGGCATGGTGAGAAGGATACGTTGTTGAGGTAGAAGCTTAATATCGTCGTGGACCATGGCCTTCGTATGGCGTAATGAGAGATCCAGCCATATCCTGATGAAATCTTCATTGCCATTTTCAGATGCGATCAACCGCTTCCAGCAGAACTTCGAGATGTCGTAGTTAAAGGGAGCAAACTTCAAGAACTGAAGCACGGCAGCCAGTCGAGCCGGAGTTCCAGAAACTCCCCATGAATGAAATCTGGGGATAAGCGCAGCAGTTTTGAATGATCTAGATGCGCCCGACGACACCATCTGAACTTCATCAAGAACAACTCTCCACCATTGGCACAGCATAAGCGGAGATTCGTAGAAATGAGTATGTGGGATTGTGCTTGGGTCTTCTCTTCTAACTTTGGCAGCTAGCTCCTCCAAGACTGCCTTGTCGTATTTCTTCTGGTTGAAACTACCTTCAGAGGTAGGAGCAGGGTTGAGCTCTGCCTTGTAGTCATCCACAAGGGAAGAAATTGACTTTTCTGTGGATGGCTCCTGGTTTTCCGTCTTCTTATCTCCGTCTGCATTTCTCTTGTATCCTCCTCTGGTTGGAATATGACGAGAGGAATAATTGGCATAATCCATTTCTCGTGAAATCGTGACATAGTTCACGAGTACAATGTCAAACCGCTGCAAATACTCTCCAATGTACCGGGGCACATTAGCAAGCTCAGGATACCTTCCTGGACCTTTGTAAATGGTGACAGATAAACTGGGGCATAGTTGAGCAATTTCCCCATACCATTGGCGGAGGATGGAATCTGGCGCAGCAATGAGGGTTGTTTTGCTTTTCTTCACTTTACGGAAGTCTCCCTCTTCCTTGAACTGAAGCGTAAGCTCTTGGCCGACCTCATGGGCCGGACGAGGATTCAATAGCACCAAATCCATAATCTCGACGGTCTTTCCTAACCCCATCTCTTCCGATAGGAGACCACGACCAGGGATTGGTTCATTGTTATATTTCTCATGGTAATCCAATAGAAACGCCACCATCTGTTCCAGCAGCATGATGTTTCCCGTATAACTGTTGGCCCAGCACACCTGGCCCTTGAAGAGCACTCGACTCCAGCCATAGCACATTCTGTCCAAGATTTGGGAAATCTTCTTATCGAGCTCCCCTATGTCTGCTTTAGGAAAAAGCCGTAGCAATTGTCCCACCTCGTCAGATATTAGTGGAACATGGTGACATTTCCGCAGTTGTTGGTCATATTCAACACCTTCTTTACTTAGCAACCAGCCGACACTTCTTCGCTGAAAAGGAAGGAGCTCCGTAAGTAACTGGGGGTGGAAGAACGTGCTAGACGCCGTAGGCATTCGAGCAGTATTGTCGGTGATAGCCTTATAGAAAAGATGAGTATCGGTGGGAAAACCCTTGAAGGAGTTGACAAAGTCATTCTCTTCGGTGGGTAACTGTTCCATGTATGGCGTGAGTACCTTCACCAATGCACTTGACACGTCTGAGGAAAAGTACCGGTAGAACAGCTGCCTGATGTTCAAGCCATAATGTAGTCTGAAAGTGACGATATTTGTCTTGGTGTGGAGCGTAAGATCGAGCTGGAATTGTGTCAAGGCGAAATGCTGCTTGCATTTTTTGATTCTGTTGGTGATAAACCGGATCTCCTCAAACACATCTTTCCGCACATTGTCATCAAGAATATTAACCGATAGTAGCGTTCCTCTCTTAACATTTCCCCTCTGCTTATTCAGAATTGTGAGAAGAGGGGTTTCAAGTCCCGCCTTGACTTCGAAAAACTCCGTCGAATACTCGAAACATCCCCGGGCTTTAGCCTCTAATCCCAACCCAGAGTACTGAGAGATCACTTGGGGATCTAGCGGAACGGCGCTTTTCATGTGACAGACCAAACTTCTGGAAATCACAGCAATATCGTTGGACGTGTCAGCTGGAGGGGCATTTTCCGATTTTCGCCGCTTTTTCATGGCGGAATCGGCGTCAGCATAAGCGAGGATCGAATCTAGGTCGAATTCCACCAATTCTGATGCGGGTCTTGTCTCCGGAACACGCATAGTAGCAACCATATAAAGATTCTCCAAAATTCAATTCCTGTCTTGTACAAGTGTTTGCCCAGAACTGGTGGCGTCTGCACTGGTGGCAAGAATTGAAGAATTTTGATAGTCCTACAGAAGATCAAGAATGTGTGGGACTGCATGCATGCTGCAACCCGATAGTAGATATCTGATGGTGATGCCCATCAATAAATACGGTGGTTCTGCGACCCGAAATCGTGAAATAAATGCCCTATTATACGGACTCTCGCCCCATTTCTCTATAAATCTCAGTAGTTAAAGGAGAGAATCCCGTCTCTACTTCTGTGCTGCCTAACCTCGTCATTCTCATGTTCTCACTGCCATCTTCTTTCTTCTTTCCAAGATCGACGCCCCACCCAAATTAAGCTCGAAACCATTATTCGTGTTCATGTCACGAGGAATCGACTGGGTGGAGTCGTCCACATCCATCTCCTCGTCCTCTTCAACGACGTCGGGAATCCGATGCTTCTGAAGGGCGGCCTCTTCACCAATTCGGTGCACAGCAACAGAAATATCAAACGCTTCACGCAACGCCAGTGCTGCTGGCGAGTACATTCCCGAATTAGCATAGGCGCGCGAAGTTGGATCGACGGGTCTGTGCATCTCCACTGGATTCTTGTAGGTATTAGCGACTTGACTGATCCATGGATCTTCAAAAAATTCTTTAATAGTATATCTCCTGGCTGGGTCCACAGTGAGGAGTCGAGACACACAGTATTTTGCCTCGTTACTGATTTCGTCCCACCACGGCGCCAAGAACGAATACTCGCCTCTGGCAACCTTTTCGGTGAGCGATTCTATTCTCTCGTCGTAGAACGGAGGAAATCCACACAATAATGTATACAACACACATCCGATGGCCCACATATCCACTTCTTTGGAGTAGCGCTCGTCGCGGACGATCTCGGGCGCCGTATATCCCACGGTTCCGCATGGAGTCTTGGTGTTGTGTTCCCAGATCTGCTTCGATAAGCCAAAATCTGCCACTTTCACGATTCCAATGGTTCCTCCACCGACTCCGGGCAAGAACTCCCCCTCATCCCTCTTGGTCTTCGGATCGTCGGACCTACGGAGCTTGGAAATCGGATTGAGCGACGGCTTATACTCAATTGGATAGAACAACAAGTTCTCTGGCTTGAGGTCTCGATGAACAATACCAACCTCCTCATGCAAGTAGCGAATTGCCTCCGCCACCTGGTAGATCACATGCCGCGCCAAATTCTCGCTGAGATAGGTGTAGTTGACGATGGCTCCAAAGATTTCTCCGCCGGGAACAAGTTCCTGGACAATGTAGTAGAATGGGTCGCTTTCGATAAACTCAATAAACTTGACTATGTGCGGATGGTCGAGTTGCCGCATGATGATCACCTCCTTCATCACCGCCTGCTTCTGGGCATGATCCATCTGATATTTCCGGAGAATCTTTATGGCAACGAACGTTCCCGTTTCCAAATGTTGCGCCCTGTACACCACCGAGAAGGCGCCTTCGCCCATTTTCTCCATGATATGGTACTTTTCCAAATTCGGGTACATCACCTCGGCCTCCCGATGCTGTTTCTCTTCCTCCACAAGCTGATTGGCCACATGATCGTAATGTTTCTTTGATTTTGACTTGGAGCGGTGGTCCGGGATGTCGTCGACATCCCTGGAGCTTCCAGAAGTGAAATCGGAGTTCTCTAAATCCGACGGTAACACCGAGGCTCCAAAATTGGAGTCGGAGTAGGCTAAAAGATCGGCTTCTGATGTAGTTAGCGATAGTCCTTGGACCGCCCTTGTTTTCAAGTTATTGGCCTGGCGCCCATGCCTGATGAACGCTTTAAGATTGCTGAACATGATGGTCAGTTGCGGGTACACTAGCAAAAAAGGAATAAATTGGAAAAATAGGAAGATTTAGGTGATGTAGTCTTTCACAGCAATTATCGGTGAATTGAAGTAGCGGCGACCGATGCGACATTTGACCGCGACATAGATGTACGAAAGATGTAGGAATGGGCAACCATGTGTGCAGAAGTGAAGTATTTCAGTTGGAAGTGAGGTTGTAATAAATTGAAGGAAGTTGTTCTGGATTGGGTAAGCGGCTGTGTCTTTTAGTGGATCTTGTTAACCTAAAATTTGCCATTTTTTCTGAAAGTTACAAGACTTTGTTACAAACCGATCTGATGAGATTGCAATTGTGCATTGCTACTAATGGGCTACTTCATGTCACGTGATCGGGCAGTTTTCGTCACCGTCATTCATCTAGAAAAATGTCTCGCAAAGTCGTCATCATTGCCTGGCTTACTGTTTGCGGCCGATGCATAAACGTCCGGAAATCTCTATTTTATGTTAAATGTGGAAAGGTGACCAACAACTGCCGGAGATAATCTAAAAATGTCGGGTGTACTGATGTGCATCGGAGCAACATCATCGGTGGAGTTCCGATGCTAGAAGCTCTGCAGGACATCGTGAACACAAAATATACAACGTTGCGGTAAAATGCCATTGTGGACAATTTCTCCCGACGGAAAAATCGTATTTGGGCATGGGCTATTGTTCCAGCAATCTGGGTAATGCAGGAGAAGGGTAATTCGGTGTACGGGTTTATGGGAACCAGAAGGAAAGAAATTCATTCGACACCTTTGTTTCAAATGTTCGTCTTGAGATCCTCAGGAACTAATCTCAGAATACTATGGGTTCTTACATCGAAATCGGTAATATCGGTACTGCAGGTAGTGCAGTCCCTGTTCCACCAATCTGAACCCAGATCTTCCCGATATGAGAAATTTTCCACAATTGGAAACTTCCACGTCCCATTACATCTGCATGGAGGAAACCTGTCCATCCCACACTATTTACTTTCCACCATCGCCCCTCCATTATCCCAGTCAGCTAACCTCTGCTCCCCCACATTGCCCCCACATCTCCCCCACCCGTACCTTCCCACTTGTGGACGTTTTGCTCAACAATTGTCCTGGTGTACCGGTGTACACGGATGTGTACGGGTGTAAATGTCCACATACCACAAGAATGTCTTAATATCATAGATTCTTTTGAGACGTCCATAGATTCTTCTGATACACCTCTTATAGACTTCTCTCATCCCTCCAAATGTCTGTTCCTGCTATTGTTTTCACCGACTGGGACGGAACCGTCACCCTCCAAGACTCCAACGATTACTTAACAGAAAACCTTGGATTCGGACGTCCTCGCCGGTTGGAAATCAACGACGAGATTCTCAACGGCGAGAAATCCTTCAAAGACGGATTCTCCGAGATGTTGGCCTCCATTCCAACCCCTTTTCCCGAGTGTATCGACTACTTGAAGAAGCACGTGCAACTCGATCCAGGGTTCAAGGAATTCTACCGTTGGTGTGAATCCAGAGGTATCCCAGTGATTGTGGTTAGCAGTGGAATGACTCCAATTATTGAGGCGCTTCTTACCCTGTTGGTGGGCGCCGAGGCCACCGCCAACATCGAAATTATCTCCAACGAGGTTGAAGTTGATGAAACCACCGGAAAGTGGCATATTGTGTACAGGGACCCTGACACTGGTTTTGGTCACGACAAGAGCCGTTCCATCAGAGAGTATTTGGCCAGAAATGGCTATTCGGCCGACAACATGCCTCGTCTTTTCTATTGCGGAGATGGAGTCAGTGATCTTTCAGCTGCCAAGGAGACAGACTTGCTTTTTGCGAAGCACGGCAAGGATTTGATCACCTATTGTCGCCGTGAGGATATTCCATACACTGAGTTCAACGATTTTGCTGATATTTTCCTGAAGATCCAGAGCATCGTTGATGACGGAAAGGATTATAAGGCTTACATTGAGAACTAGTGGGAGCGGGACTACTAATTAGACTTAGAAATAATAGTTTTAGTTTTTAGCTTAAGAATAGTTTTCTACACGAGCCGATATTTCGTAAGTTTGTGGTTGGCGTGGTTGCACGTAGCCACCGGACGGCATACTTTGACTTGCATAAATGACCTCTATCAATCATAATGTATTATCCCAATCATTAAGAATTATTTATCTAGCGTAATCGATTCGTACAACGAGCGGAGAGGTCATGCATACCAACTTCCGCTCGCGTCCAGTCCACCTAATCTCTCGCAAACATAGGTGTCAAGTATCAAGACCAAAAACAAGCAAGCGAACGAAATTTGTCAACCAACCATCCTAGACTTAATTGCATCCCGGCTACGAGAATGGATCCAGTAACACTCAAGAGGATCTGAGCCCAATGCATTTCGTTGTTTAACAATTGAGCTATTGTTAAAATGGTCTCAATTCGTAAGATCCCCCACGGGAGGGGAAACTTCTAAAGCACCCATAGGGGATTGCTCGCCGAAACCCCGAGGCAACGCCTTGCAGGGAAAGGGGGAACCCCCAAATGACCTCCCACAGGCCCTTTGCAAACAATTTTGAATCCTTCAGTGTCATATCCCACAACATACACTTGAAAGACCAGTTGCATGTCCCTAGACCCACACAAGTATCGAACAAGCAAGGCTGGGGAATGCGCATTCTCGTGCATGAAGAATAGTCCGCGCTACCCGTGGTGTGCATATTGCCCGGAGTTTTGCAGATTCATCAACTTCTCCCCGAATTTATTGCACCATTCGACCTTCCTCTTTAGGGAGGTGCGGCGCTGTCCCAACTATAGTTAACCTAGAATTCATCGTAGCTCCTTCGGCAATCATAATGCATGCATCTCAAGGATAATACATAGCGGCCACCGGACAACGAATTGCCTGCCCGTTCGGTTGACTGGCTCATTTCCCTGAACGTTCCTTTCGGAATGGCTTTGTCTTCTTCTGCAGCCCATGTATGAGACGCATGTGTCTCAGCAAACTATCCAGTCTGTAGAATGCCCTCGAACACTTTGGTTCATTGCATACGTAGACATGACGGAGGAATTCCTTTAGAAGCTTCTCGGGAACCTTGAGGGAATGCTTTTTAACGCTATCGTTGTTGTAGGCCTTCAAGTGGTGGTTGCAAATGTGTCTTCTAAGAAACCAACGGAACCGGAATCCGATGGCTGAAAAAGCACAGGTTGAGTCGGGACAGAAGTTCTCATGCTTAACCTTTTCCATATCCAAATGTTCAAGGTACTTGTCCAACTGATCAAAACTGGCCTCGCAGTGGGTGCATACCATGCTTTCTTGAGGCTCTGGAATCACGGCTTTGTTCTTGATGAAGAGATTCCACCGTTCTTGTGCTGATATGCAAGCCATAGGAATGGTATCATACCTGTCGCTATCCAAGCACGAATCATGGGCACTGTCACAGTCATGATCGCGGTCAATGGTGGTTCGCCAAGATGAGTGGATGCCATGGCCAATGGAGTTATCCAGTTCCTCAGAAACACTGCGGGGTTGGTCTAGGATGTAGTTTGGTAATGATGGAGTAATTGGAGTAGCAGTAGTGGGAGCCAGCGCAGAGGAGGTGTAAAGACGACTAAGATCGTACAGTCCGTTATTAAGCTGCTCGACAAAGTCGCGATCTGGCGAGCTTGTCCTGGCGCTTCCAACGTTTGGCATGCTATGACGGTGAAACAATGCCACTTCCGAGGGGATTGCCGGGCGGTCCCAAGTTTCGGGGATAGCTTCACCGGTGGAAGGGTCGGAAAACGATGCCGCAACCGCATGAACGCGGAAATATCCCGCAGACATTGCATCGTTGGTGTTATAACCAAGCTGCGAGGCACCAACGCCAGTTTCCTGTTTGACAAATGCATCCATCGTCAGCTCGGCTGCAAACATGTTTTCATCAAATGGGGAGGCGGCAGTATTGGAGGACATATTTAAATACCCGGGTGCCACCATTGGTTCGCTGTCCTCGTTCTTGACGCTGGAATAGGTCTCAAAGAGTCCAGATTCCCATTGGTTTGCGGCAGCAAAGGCAGATTCGTCAACAGAGCGCAGGTCGGAGCCGTTATATCTGGAACCAAATAGTTTAGCAGTAGCAGAAGAGCCCGAGTAGTCAGCGGGTAAATGAAGGTCGGCTGCCATGTCCAATTGGGAAGACCTTCTCCACAGCAAGTTCATATCGCGAAGGTATGAGGAGGTATCTTCGAGTGCTACCAGCAGTTGTTCAGAAATCTTCATTGGTAAAGTGTGATTGGGATATAGTGTGAGTGGGATATAGTGTGAGTGGGAAGGTATAGCAAGAGTTGTTGGATACTCCGAAAATGAAAATTCTGACAAGCTAGATTCTGGCAATACCAGGGTATTTATGGGAGTTGGAAGAACGCACGTTGCAGACCATGCAGTTATAGCCCTGGCCTCGCATCTGCAGTCCGCAGAATCTGATACGTGCGTCGCAGTTAGTTTGAACGTGTTACGCGCCCGGGTCGGCGAATGGCGCAAGCCATCGATTACAATTCAATTGATGAGCAGCTTCATCAGTATATAAAACCATGGTCGGAACTGCCAATTGACACCGGACATGACGTGAAACCCCTAGCCCCGTCAGCCAATTAATCAGGCGATGAGGCGATGGCCATCATCGCATGGCCACCAGAACCGTCATTATACGTCGGACGCAGGGCGCAATAGTACCGTAATGCACAGGTATGGTGCCAGATCGGCGAGTGACAAATTCTTTGTCTGGGTTACATAATGTGCCGGGGACGTCGGATGGGACCCTTGGTGCTGCCAGCCGGCCCAAGCGGACTTTTTGTTGCCCCTTGGGTATGAGGCGGCACAGCGTTTGTTTGCCTAGACAGGAAACGAGGGGTTGTGAGGCTGTCACTAATGAGGAAGTAATCATGACTAAAATTCCATCGGTTGCATATCTACATGTCTGGAAGTTAGACTTGCCAAAAAACTCCTCAGTTAGTTAGTGACAACCTATTCGTCAGTAACAACCTATTCGTCAGTGACAATCTAATTGTCAGTGATGATCAATTTGTCAGGAGATGAATCCAACTGAATTGCTCGTCGCACGTAGTATCCTTCCACTCCGTCTTCCACTTCTTACAGGGAGTTGCACGGTATCTATAAGTCGAGACCTCGAGAACTGTGGACCATGCACCGACAAAAGCAACTTGAACTCAGAAACTGCCAAGCCTACGATCGTTCGGGCATACTGAAGGACCTTCGTTGTCATTACATCATCATCATCAGCTAACCATACTTTCAAGTACCGTTCTCTGCGTTGAACTACGTTGTTTCAGAATGGGACCAATTCTAGCCGCGTCGTGTTGTACATGAATTTCAAGGCGTAGTTACCTGATTCTATGGGGCTTAGCCGAAGGATCGTAACTCGGCCCGACTATTTTCTCCTCCGCGAACATGGCTGAAGGTCTAATCGGTGCGCACCAGAGCCTTACGGCCCAATGCAGAAATAAGATCAACATGCGGCTCATCGAATTCCTCTCCTCACGGCTTGAAGCCGGTGGTTCCGATAAAGCACAGAAATGGCCAATTACCCCTTTTCCACGTGGAGGGTACTGATTGTTTCTCAAATTGTTTTCTATTGTCAGAAGAATGATTTTCTACATAGTGATTGTCGATTGCTAGGTGGCAATTCGGGGGTCCTCGTAGCAATTTCCGTCTTGGTACCTATTATTGCCTCCTGCCCATTGTCGGTTGTACCTTCCTGCGGTTAGAAATTCTCAATGATTTTGTTTTTTTCTTTCCTGGGTCGCCTGACTAAACTTGGCATAAGCTGCAGTCCACGATGCATGCATCGTTCATTTGTCAATGCAGCCCCTCGAACTACGGACGTGCCGCATGGACCAGCCGTCCGCTGCATCCGAAGCAGCCCCTATTTCAAGACCTTCCCGTGCCCTCCGCTCGCCTTATTTGCAATGGACGGCTACCTAGGACACATCCACCGTGGCCGGTGCAGGACAAGTCAGGATAATCACTACATAAGAAGGCGAAAAAAATATCAGTTAAAAATACCAATGTCTCCACTATGCAGTTGATGTAAGTGACCCTCGTATATTCGCCGGGTGTGCGTGGGCAGGACGGCTTGGTACATGGTCGATTGGGGGATATGCATACTACGGAAATTCGAGGTGGTCCGGGGTTTCCAGTGTCAACCCAGTTGGGGGACATCGAGCGTTGTATGCGGACCAAATAGGAAATTCAATCCGCTCCCACCGGTTGAATGCAATCACCCTGGCAGTACTTTTGAGGGCGGATCCGCAACCGCTGGCCATATTTTGGAATGGTTGATGTCGGAGTGACGAATTAGGAAATTGGCGAATGGTTACATTTTGCACCAATTTCGAGGTTGGGGATTCTGCGATTTCTTTGCTGAGTGGCCATATACTCTCAATTCTCTTGCGTTCTTTCCATGTTGCCTTGCCCTATAATTTGCTCACTCGTGCCTGATGAGATCCATCATTGGCTCTTCTCATTTGCATACACTCTTCCGATTCGCATCCCGGCGAAAATCAGTAGTAGTGGTTATTGAACTTCTACTACTGCTGCTTCAGCTCCTTCAGCTACTTCATAGGTAACCATGAATTCCGTAGTAACTTCACGTTCGAGTTTCACTCAACGCTCACGGAGGGAGTATTTGTGGGGCATCGCAAAGAAATACGCATCGTTCATCGGACCCGGACTCATGGTATCAGTCGCTTACATGGACCCTGGTAACTACGCCACAGGCGTCACCGCTGGTGCATCCAATCGCTTCTCACTATTATTTATGACCCTCATGTCCAGTATCATAGCGGTGTTTTTGCAATCTTTGTGCATCAAATTAGGTACAGTTACTGGCCACGACTTGGCAAGGTGCAGTCGGGAACACTTGCCCAAGAAACTAAATTATGTATTGTGGTTTCTTGCAGAGTGTGCTATTATTGCAACCGATGTAGCGGAGGTGATCGGATCTGCTATTGCCTTGAACATCTTGTTGCGTGTTCCGTTGCCCGCCGGTGTATGTATCACCATTGTCGATGTGCTTGTGGTTTTGGCGGCTTACAAGGCAGACTCTCCGCTGGCCCATTTCGTGCGGTACTTCGAGTACGCTGTAGGTGTCTTGGTTTTTGGTGTGGTTATCTGTTTTATTGCCGTATTGGCATACTTGCCTAGCGGTTCTGCCCCGGTTGGTCAGGTGCTCCGGGGATACGCTCCAAGCAAGGAGATGTTCGAGGATAATGGGTTAACTATTGCCACCTCCATTATTGGAGCTACGGTGATGATTCATTCGCTCTTTTTGGGCTCTGGTTTGGTGCAGCCTCGGTTGAGGGAGTATGACGTCCAAAACGGATACACCCCACTTGCAACCACCGCAACCACCAACTCTGAAAACGAAAAGAACGAAGCTGCAGTTCTGGAATACTTCTACAACTCCTACATCCCATCGTACCATGCTATCAAGTACTGTTTGCGCTACTCCATCATTGAGTTGGTGGTCACTCTCATGACTTTTGCACTATTCGTCAACTCGGCCATCTTGATCTTGGCCGGTGCTACTCTCTATGGAACCCCCGAGGCTGTCGATGCCGATCTCTACAGTATCCACCACTTACTTCAGAAGACGTTGAGCCCCGTTGTGGGAACTCTTTTCATGGTGGCGTTGTTGTTCAGTGGACAGAGCGCTGGTATTGTCTGTACCATTGCGGGCCAGATTGTCAGCGAGGGACACTTGAATTGGACGGTCAAGCCGTGGATCCGCCGACTTTGTACTCGAGGCATTTCAATTGTTCCATGTTTGATCATCTCGCTCTGCATCGGTAAGAGTGCGTTGAATGCTGCGTTGAACATCTCGCAGGTGATTATTTCCATTCTTCTTCCACCGCTCACTGCCCCGCTTATCTATTTTACGTGTAATAAGAAGATTATGCGTGTGGTAAAGCCAGTGGAAGAGAGCAACCAAGGAGATAATTCCAGCGATGAGCCGGAATACTGGCAGATGGAAAACTCTTGGGTGACCACCATTGTGGTTGTTGGCATTTGGCTTTTCATTTCGGTGTTGAACGTCTACGCCATTGTGCAAATGGCCATGAATGGAGTTCAGGGATAAGTACAATCGATTATTTCTGAACAATCAATTATTACTGAATAATGATTTAACGAACCATCGATTGCTGATGATGTGCAGTATAAGTTACCTGCGCTATTCTTCATTTTGCTAATTTTCTACTTTGCTATTTTCTGAATCTGCTACTTTCTGAATGTGGTGCTTTTCTGCCTTGGTTACTTCTCTGTCTCTGTGCCATTCTCCTTTCCCACAACATTCGAGTCCACACCCGTACCTCCCGACCCGTCCGCCCTTCCTCAATACTGGTAGATTACCCTGACTCCACTAATTACAAACCTTCCTGTGGTCGCTCAATTGCCCCCCCCCCCTCAATCGAAATTCTCAGTGCTTGGGTATCCTAGAGCTGTTCTCTGTGAGTGCCCCTCATCAATTTGCCGCCTCACAGCCGTTCTCCTCACCATCTACGAATCTGCTGGTTGTATCACTATAATCTACCACGGACGCATTTCTTGCCCAATCGGTGCCTTTCATGCCTTCGTCCAGCAACATCCTCAAGAAACTCCACTTGGCCAGACTGAACAACACGTCCAGCGCCCCTGCTCGTTCGCAATCTCCAGAAATCACCGTGAATCAGTTGGACAATATTGACACTATGGACTACTACCCTGCTACCCAACAGGAGCAGGCGCAACCCCAGCCGCAGCAGCCCGCCCAATTTGGACAGGTGCCGGCCACCCAGTTGCAGAAAGCGCACGATGAAGACGCAATCAGTCGCTCGCTCTTGCCCCAGCGATCCACGGTGTCCAAGGGCAAGTACTCGCTTTCGGACTTCCACATCATGAGAACGTTGGGTACGGGATCGTTTGGGCGAGTTCACTTGGTGAGATCGGTGCACAACGGACGCTACTACGCCATCAAGGTGTTGAAGAAAGCCCAGGTTGTCAAGATGAAGCAGGTGGAGCACACCAACGACGAGCGTAGAATGTTGAAGTTGGTAGAGCACCCGTTCTTGATCCGGATGTGGGGTACGTTTAAAGACTCCAAGAACTTGTTCATGGTGATGGACTATATTGAAGGAGGTGAGTTGTTTTCGCTTTTGAGAAAATCCCAGAGGTTCCCCAACCCCGTGGCCAAGTTCTATGCGGCGGAGGTTGTATTGGCGTTGGAGTACTTGCATTCGCACGACATCATCTACCGTGACTTGAAGCCCGAGAACATCTTGTTGGACCGGAACGGCCACGTCAAGATCACAGACTTTGGTTTTGCCAAGGAAGTGTCGACCGTGACATGGACCTTGTGTGGCACTCCCGACTACATCGCCCCCGAGGTGATCACCACCAAACCTTACAACAAATCGGTGGACTGGTGGTCGTTGGGAGTCTTGATCTATGAAATGTTAGCAGGCTACACTCCTTTCTACGACACCACGCCCATGAAGACCTACGAGAAGATTTTGTCGGGTAAGATCCACTTCCCGAACTTCATGCACCCCGATGTCATTGACTTGTTGTCGCGGTTGATCACTGCTGACTTGTCGTCGAGATTGGGTAACTTGTTGAACGGTCCCGCAGACATCAGAAACCACCCGTGGTTTGCCGAGGTTGTTTGGGAGAAGTTGTTGGCAAAGGACATCGAAACGCCATACGAGCCGCCAATCACGGCTGGCGTTGGAGACTCGTCGTTGTTCGACCACTACCCTGAAGAACAGTTGGATTATGGATCTGTTGGCGACGACCCATACGACAAGTATTTCACAGAATTCTAATTGTCTGTGAATTCTGAATATCTACGTCTGTGAATTCTGAATGTCTACGTCTGTGAATTCTGAATGTCTACGTCTGTGAATTCTGAATGTCTACGTCTGTAATTCTGATTGCGCTTCGTTACGAGGCGTACTGACCTCTGTCCGACCTCATATTCACTTGTCCCGAGCGACATGTGAAACCCCGGATTTCTTTTATTTCATTATTATTTGTTATCGTCTATATTACAAATATTAAACTATAGTACATTTTGCCCCCACCCTTCGTCTCTAGGCTCTGAACACCTTCTTACATTCAAGGCACACATAAAACAAAATCATCGAAGTGTCCTTTCTCTTCTGCTGTGATTGGAAGAAAACACATTCCTGGTTTCCACAGTATGGACATGTCTTGTTGGATCTAGGCAAAGTTGGATCACTTCCAATATCTTGAACAACACCAGCAGTTTCTCCAATATTGGTCATAAGTTCGTGACGGTATACTTTTGGATTTTCAGACAATTCCGTGTAATCACAGTTTCTGCATGAATAAAGAAGTCTAGCGTTATCCTTGTCCTCTCTTGGATACAACATATTGTTGCATTCTGCGCAGAAACGGAAAGAAGCCATGCTTGTAAAGATATTGTAAGCATTGGAGAATGATTAAATCTTGATTTGTTGGTGCGCGCACGACCTGGTTGTCAATAAGTGTGGGGAGAAGAACGAATTGGAAAAGCTGGAGACGATCGTAATGAGTGTGCGAGGATAAACAAGATTACCAGAAACTTCCAAATCCTCGATAGGTCTTATTATCGTCAAGGGAACTAGACGTGGTGGTGGTATTTGATCACGTGACCAAAGTAGTTATCACTTGTTTTCCATATCGAAAACATCAAAGATCCTGTTGCAACAGGGATATACCCATCACGCTTACTCCATTTTTTCTCTATAGTACTTATCCCACCATCATTACCCCCAGTCCAGTCCAAATACAATCCTCCAATATCTAGAAAGCACACCCGTACCTCCTGCAATCGACCTACAACCACGAAAAATTTTCGATTACCATAATCTACAAACTCACGAACATGTTGCGCCAATCCATCAGACCTGCCGCTAGAATACTCGCCAGACAGCAGTTGCGTTCTGCTGTGCGTTTTAATGCAACCGCCGCCGAAAAGGCCCCCGTCGACCCAAAGATCTCCCAGATTGTCGACCAAATCTCCACTTTGACCTTATTGGAGACTTCTGCATTGGTGACCGAGTTGAAGGAGAGATTGAACATTTCCGACATTGCTCTTCCTGCTGCCGGTGCCGCCCCAGTTGCTGCTGCTCCTGTTGAGGAGGAGGTGAAGGAAGTTGTAGAAGAAAAGACGATTTTCTCGATCAAATTGGACTCGTTTGATGCCAAGTCCAAGCCTAAGATTATCAAGGAGGTCAAGAGCTTGTTGGGATTGTCATTGGTGGAGTCCAAGAAGTTTGTGGAGGCTGCACCTAAGGTGTTGAAAGAGAATGTTGCTAAAGAAGATGCTGATAAGATCAAGGCTACCTTGGAGGGATTGGGCGCCAAGGTGTCTTTGGAGTAGAGTAGCCGTCCATTCATAGTCCTGTACATATACGATCTTTTGTGGGAAGAGTAGGAGGGAAGCGTGTGGAGGTGGCACAGAAGATTGAGATTTGGGTGATCTTCGGGTGACTTATTAGAGAGTTGGGATGATTTTTGTAATTAGAGGCTGGAGGTGTGAACTCTGAGATTTTGGGCCTTCAACTTAGATGGAGCGATGGTTGTATGCTTCTTGTTATTTTGTCTTGATTATTATGTGTTTCTTGTTTGGGATTCGCTGGATTTACGAAGATAATGAGAAAAGTAGGGAGAGTGTAAAAAATGAAATCAACACAAGAGAGAAAACAAATCGAAAACAACCTCGAAAGGAAATAGAATGTATCAGATGATGGCTCTATCATATTCATTCCCGTTTCCAAGTTATTATCCCGACTTTTCATTTGCATCTACTAACCTAGTTATCACAATTGATGGTTGCGAAAAGAATTGAGCACTCCATATCGACAGAAAAGTTTACTGAGATATTTCCAACTAAACCACAATGATAATTCCCATTAATAAACTACTTCCGGCCCTTACTCATCTTCCCCCATTACATCCCATCTCCCGGTTCTCTTCAACACCAAACCTTTATCTACTACCTACAATCCCACCCGTACCCCTATAGTAAAGTTTCCATAACCAGTTCACCATGTTCCGACTGAAGTGGACGTTCGACCCAACAGTATCGTTCGATCGAAAGGAAAGCATAAAACCATGGCTTGTGGACCAACTTGCCCCCTGGCTAATTGTGGTGGCCATCGAGCGCTCAGACAACATCAAGATCGTGTTTAGGTGCAAATCAGGCCCTGTTCTGTGTCCATTTCGAGTTCGTGCCAACTACTCTATCCGCTCGAAGCTCTGGACGCTTCTGGTAGTCTCAGATTTACATAATCATAAGATCCTCAATGGGGAGAGGGTGGCTGTGCTGCCGTCAGCACAGAAGAAGCAGAAGGTTCACATTAGCAACAGAACCTCCGACAAATCGGCCCTCGATGCAATAGCACAGCATACAAATGTGTTCGTGGGCATTGAGAAGCCTCCTATTGAGGCGCTGGCAGGGGAAGTAGACGATATAGTCTCCAGCATGTGTTCCGATGTTGCACAGCTAATGACAAGAAACATATGGCAGAATCCCAAGCTACTGAGCGAACAGAAAGAGGCTGCGGTGTCACGAATAGTTGCCGAGTTGGTGGATGAGTATTTGGAAGAATCTCGGCCCGTGGCTGCGTCGCTCATGCCGCTTTCACCACTTTTGAATGAACCGGACTTCTCCGATACTCAGCTTCCAGCACTCTCGGCGCCGTCACGAATTTCTGGCCCGCTTCCACCGTTCAATTCGCTCCACACACAATTGCTTCCGCTGCCGGAGGGCCTGGATTTGGCCAAAACATTGAATCCTGTTCAGTTGATGAAAACACATGATCTCAGTGAATTCAAGGTAGATAACATAGGAGCTCCACCTACGCTGTTGCTGCAGTTTCTAGCGCCGAATGCGCCGCTGCCGGGAGATCGTGATGGACTATTGGGCAACTTGCATTTGGGGTATTGGTCTACGGTCGGGTTGAATGAATAGGTTTGGGTACATTATTGAGTGGAAGAACTGGGTAGATAATTGGGAAAAGGTTGAATGGGAGAATTTATTGAAATGAAGCTATTTCGAAATCAAAACTGAATTGTTTGTGACGGAGTGAGAATATGGATGGGATGGGGCCCTGTTCATGTAGTGTTCTTTATGACACAGGCGAGCACTTACACTTTCTCTTCGACAATAAGACATTAAGCAATAAATACAAATGAAACTATTGTGAAATTAAACGGAAATTTGCTTCTGATATAATGAAATAGTCGATAAATACACATCAATAAAACCGAACCATCTGAGTATTCTGTCTCACTGCCACAATTATCGTCTTCTAGAAACCATCAAACAGAAAACACACCCCAACCGCCTACAAATGCACCTTGTCTTCTCAAAATATATACCCTAATATTTCCTATAAATACATCCCATCTCTCTGATTTTCTTCTTTCTCTTCTTCTACTCAATTCCTGTCTCTACACCTACCAATCCATTTCTCACCATTAAACAAACTACTCAAACCCAATGCCATCGCCTCCACTAGACGCCGTGGCCGGCTCAGTGCTAGTGATCCCTTCAATATCGTTTGCCAATATTCCCCAATTGGCCTCGGATCTTCTTATTCACACCCTCAACTTCTCCAAAATCGCCACTCTCTCCGACAAATACCTATACCCATTTGCCTCTCCAGTGGACTACACTGGCGACGATGCCCCTGATGGAATTTCGCTTGCACTTGAAGTGTACTATAGCAAGGAAAACAACATTACTATTCTTCACCAGCGGTCGCCGTTGTTGCCGGGATTTGCATCCTTCCATGTTGAAGAAGTGCTCGTTCCATTTATTCTCCAGGGCAAATTCTCCCACGTTGTATTCCTCAGTCTGTCGGACGCTGGGTTAGTCGAACACATTTTGCCCGGGGGAATCACCATATATACCAACGAAGACATCATAAGCGATAGTCTCACTAGACTTCACATTTCAGAATCGGAAGTCCAGCCATTGGCAGAATCTCCAGGAAAAGCCTCCAAGTACGAGGAAGCATTGGTAAAGGCACTTTCTCCTTCGACGAATCTTAGTATCTTTGTTTCGTACGTGTATGAGGGCGACAACTTCTTTGATGCCCTGGTGGTTGCTTCCAAAGTAGCAGGGGTGCTCAATGTGACTCCTCCAAGATGGAATCATCCTGTGAGTTGGTTTGGAGTTTACGGAGATAAGCCGGCTCCTCTGGCATTGGAAGATGGCTTGTATGGATAAGTACTGGTCTGTGAAGAATTTGGCTGTAGAGTTCTTCGACTACTCGGCCGATTTGGCGATCTAGAGCCCGCTAGATATGTGTGTGCCTGACCACAAGTGCTGTGAAACATGACTTTTATCGAGACGAAGGTCAGTTCATAGCAAGAATCTGTATATGATGGGTATTGGATAGTTGTGCTATTCAATGGTGGGCTTGGAGTGAGGAATGTGGAAACTTAAAAATACGAAAGAAGCTCCTGTTGATGATTCTACTTCCCAAGCACAGTCCAAGAATGGTCCAAGCATGGTCAAGAATAGCCTAAGCATAGTGCAATCATAATCCAAGAATTTTCCAAGCTTACTCCATACGTAGTTCGATGCCCATTATACCTTTCTGAAATCGTATGGGGCGTTTCCTGGATCTGTTTTTTTTTTTTTTTAAATCACCCTCTTCCATTGATTGTTTCCACCACAGATTGGAAAAACGTGTGCCACATCGTTCCGAGAAGATAATAAGAAACTTCTCATTGTCAACCGATAGTATAGTAGCAACTATTCTAAATATTCCTCCTCAAAGAGAAGAATGTGAAATTCAAGGATTTATTAAGAGGTGAATGATTTCCTACAGCCAGAATAAATCAGTTGGAAACCAAATTGAATAGAAAGAGCAGCGCGCGATCCAGAGATTAATTGGGCCCATCGTATCACTACGAATTGCATTCTTTTCATCCTCCCCAATTCGTGCCATGTCTTGTCAAACTCCTCTAACGCTTTCACTCTGGCGTTGAAGAAGAAATACGGTGAACTTGAATCATCTGCCGAGATACAATTATCTGTGGAGTAGGCGAAGAATAAGGTGGTAGATTATTACTGATCTTAAAATGCTACTTTGTTACTTTGTTTAACTTTAAAAACTGCCAGGATGTTCATGTGCATTTCGCAGCCGTTTATCCAGTGCTACAATTCACAACCCATCGTCGTCAATCACTTAATCGCAGGTAGAGAGTCTTTCAAAATTCCTCTTATATTTCAATTAAAAGCTCTTGTTTTACTGCTTGGTGATCATACTGACATATGAAAGCCCTCCAACGACAGTTCAAAATTATGGGACTTTGGGTGGAATTCAAAATGCCTTCACTGAAAGCTGAGTACGAACAACATCAAAAACTCCAGGTAGATGACTTAAGAGATCACAAAGTCGAACGAGATCTTTCCCCAAGATATCTTCTTGCAGTTTCGAAAAGCATTCCAAATTCATCGAGTGATGGGGGAGAAGGCAATGGTGTTTTCCGCGATCATTCCGATTAGTTCTGCTTGATTTAGACTATCTTTTCATTTTTCCGGTTTCATCTTGGACTAATTGTGGACTAGAATGACAAGCGAGAAGAAAGAAAAGGTCAATCTCTTGCATGGTTTGAAGAGTACTTCTGCCAAGCAAGTTGTTTGGACTGAGAGTACCAGACAGTTAGAAAGAGGTATTAGCACGTATGAGTTTGGAGAACCTGTGGTGGGCTGAGACTTTGGAGGAGTTACGAATTGAAAGTTTCAGTAGTTTTGGAGAGGTTTTACTAGTTTTGACGAAGATGTGGGGTCCAAGAGTTTCTTCGGTGCAGATTGGTGCCGATTTCTGTGCTTCTAACTATGCGGATCGCTTCGGCACGGGGTACTATAAGCAGAATATTCAAAAAGACAGCCCCGCATTAGGATCAGATACCAGAAAATCATTATTTAAATTGACAATTGGAGAATCAACAGAAAAAACATAATCAGAAGTGCGTAATGACAATCCACTCTACTTTCAATGGCAGAACATTTACTTCCACTGACTATATTCACACCCATCAATTTTCAGGTTGTGCACTTATGTCCATGACTCATTTATTGGAACAGTGAACCAAGTTGACGTTCTCCATACTCTCATATCCTCAGTAGTTGCTCGCCATAATTCAATCCTACAGCTCCCAGCCCTCCCTCTCTCTTCTTCTCCTACTGTTCTCTCGCTCCTCCTCTCACTCCTACTGTTCTCTCTCTCTTCTTCTCCTACTCTCACTATTCTCTTCATGTTCTATTAATCGTGTCAGTCTCCACTAGTCCTAGTAATTCAACGCATACTCAATGGCAGCAGTGTATCCATAAACACCCAACCCAGCAATCACGGCGATGGCCTTGTCCACAAGATACAGATGATGTCTGAAAGGTTCTCTCTGGTGAACATTGGTGATGTGCACTTCGATGAACGGAATAGCAGTACCCAACAAGGCATCACGAATGCCCACAGATGTGTGGGTGTAAGCACCAGCGTTAATAATAATAAACCCGACGCCCTGTTGCTTGGCCTCATGGATTCTGTCAATGATAAATCCTTCCGTATTGCTCTGGAAAGTGAACAATTCCGCCCCATCGTGCTTGGACACTTGGGCGTGGGCCTCAGCTTCGAGATCTTTTAGGGTGGTTGTGCCGTACTTTTCGGGCTCTCGGGTGCCGAGCAAGTTCAAGTTGGGGCCGTTGATGAGCAAAACTTTCTTGACCATGGTTGAGTTGTGGTAGCAAAGTGTGGAGAATGAATGGAGGTTTTCCTTTTTCCCTCACGTGCTGAATTCGGTATGAAGTCGTATGAGGGAGAGGTGGATTTTGATAGAGATAGAGAAAGTTCCAACAATTTATGAATGGGACAACTCCAACAATTAATTATGATGTGGGAACGATCAGCGGGTGAGTTTGAGGGGGGACGGAAACTGTATGGTGGAGATATATTGATAGCTGGTGATGGGGCCCAATATGGCAATATGTAGGTGAAGGAAAGAACAAATGGAGGAATTGACGAATTGAAGACAAAGGAATTGAGGTGAAAAAGTGTGATGAAGAGGACACAAGAGAATTGCAAAAGCAGACGACTATTCTACGTTTTATGAACTGATTTTTGGAGAGGAATTGTGGATTTTCTGTCTTTCCCATAATATACTCTCTTCATCTTCACTTTCACTCTTTCCCTCCCATCTTATCTTATCTTCTCCCCCAACATTCCTCTCACAAGGTCAATTTCTTCCCTTCCCTTCCTTATCGTTTACGGACCATCCACCCACTAAATTGAACAATTCATAATTCTAAACCATCAAGGTTCATTGCTCATTTCTCCACATTCGGTAACTGAGCCGTGCGCACTCATAACGTTTTTGCCGAACACATCCGGCTCCATATTCATTGTCAATATCTTCCATTGTCACCTTCCAAAATATCGTCCAGAAACTTCCTCCGCAGAATCTCAATGACCAATTCTCCTGTCAGATTTGGCCTCGAGGCCCAAGTGAAAAGAAACCCCCACCCTGATTTCCACAAAGTAGAGCTGGAAAGACCCCCATTCCAGTCTGATAACGTTTGGAAATATACACAGAGCCCCAATGTCAAGTGGCAAGTGGGATCGGGGGCCAATTCCGACGAGTGGAAGAACTACAAGAAAATTTCCATTGATCCCTACGGAGAAGGTAGATCGCCTGTCGACAACTACAAGACTTTAATCTCTGCTGTGGTGCCGAGACCCATTGGATTTGTGTCTACCATCGGCAAAGACGGAAAACGAAACTTGGCTCCGTTTTCCTACTTCACAGTGGTCAACCATGACCCTCCCATTTTCACATTGGGATTCTCGGGAGGCACTGGCCATCCCAAGGATACTTGTAGGAACATTTTGGAGACGGAAGAATTGACCATCAACATCATTAGCGAATGGTTTGTTGAGGCGGCCAATTTCTGCTCCACAAACGCTCCATACGGTGTAGACGAGTGGAAATTGTGCGGGTTGACTCCACTGGACTCCGAGAAGGTCAAGCCTCCCCATGTGGCCGAGAGTGCCTTTAGTATTGAGGCCAAATTGGTGCATTCCCACGAGTGGAAGTCCAAAAGCGATCCTTCGAGGGCCACGGGTGTGTTGTGCATTGTGGAGGGAGTCAATTTCCATGTGAGAGAGGATGTGATCAATAGTGACAGAAACAACCTAGACATCAGCAAGTTGAAGCCTGTTTCTCGGTTAGGAGGAATTACCTATGGACGCACGGTGGATGGATACGAGAAGATGCGTCCTGATTTCGAGAAGGAGGTGAATGCTAAGGAAGAGGTGAGGGAGTTGTTAGAGTGAAGAGTTGTTAGAGTGAAGAGTTGTTAGAGTGAAGAGTTGTTAGAGTGAAGAGTTGTTAGAGTGAAGAGTTGTTAGAGTGAAGAGTTGTTAGAGTGAAGAGTTGTTAGAGTGAAGAGTTGTTAGAGTGAAGTTGTTAGAATGAAGAGTTGACAAGTGATATATGCGAGAATCATTTGTCAGTAAATTGTTCTAGGTATTATAGTTACTGAGAATCTATGTTGCTGAATCTCAGCTGTCTAAGTTTACCAATGGATTAGAATGGCCGAAGGACATAGGAAAGTAGAATAGTATGGTCATTCCTATACCCCAATCATCAGTAATATACCGATAGTCTTTATTTCTGTAAAGATGCCTTTTGTTAATCGTCTCTAGGTGATCATTTCAGTACGAATGTCCCCATCACGCACTTAAATATACTTGTATGGGTTCATGATGCCGTTGGGGTCGTAGTGATTCTTAAGGTCCTTAATCATGGCAATCTCCACATCACTCTTAGAATATCCAATGTAGTTTCTCTTCTGAAATCCCAATCCATGCTCTGCAGAGATAGATCCCTTCTTCTCCTGGATCCACTCGTACACAAACGGCTCCAAAAGGTTCTCGATATCCTTGCTGTACTCACGAACACACACGTTCAAGTGCAAGTTTCCGTCACCAATGTGCCCGTAGCCAATGGCCTCCACCACAGGCTTAGAGTCAGAATCGAAGTCGACCACGCCTGCAGCATTCAATCTTTCGCTTACATCCTCAACCAACTTGTACAAGTCGTCCAATGGGATAGACACATCGTACTTGTACACACCACCTGCTGCAGTGGAAGCCTCTGGGATTCCTTCTCTCCAATTCCACAAGTTACGCAACTGAGTCTCGTCCTGGGCAATGATTCCGTCATCCACCAATCCTTCCTCCATGGCGTTACCCAAAAAGGTCTCGATTTTCTCCATGTCGTGGTCTCTGTTCGATCCACTGGTCTCGATCAACACGTAAAATGGATACTCGCCGCTCTCGATTGGGTGGTCGGCCTTCAAGTTACGGGCAGCCAAGATCTGCGACTTGCCGTCCATGAACTCGAAAGCAGAAAGAATCTCCGATAATTCCCTACGTGCGCCAACAAACACCTTCTGGACTGCCTCGTACGATGAAACAGCCAAAAATGCAACATTGGTAGCAGTGGGTCTGGAAGGGCACAAGATCGAAACACCAGTGATAATACCCAACGTACCTTCAGAGCCAATGAATAACTGCTTCAAGTCAAAGCCAGTGTTGTCCTTTCTCAATGCGTTCATGGAGCTGTAGATAGTTCCATCAGGAAGAACAACCTCCAAACCCAAAACAGAACCGTGCAAGGAACCGTATCTCAACAATCTCAAACCTCCAGCGTTGGTGGCACAGACACCTCCAACGTGACAAGAGCCCTTGGCACCCAAATCAAGAGGGAAAATGTAGCCGTTGTCGGCCAAGTAGTTGTCGGCGTTCTCCAAAATGACACCGGCATCACACTTGAAAATACCACTTGTCTTATCCAAAGATCTGATGTTGTTCAAGTTAGCGACGGAAATAATGATCTCGTCGAAAATAGGGTTTGAACCACCCACCAATCCCGTGTTTCCACCTTGGGGGACTACGGCGAGCAAATTATCGTTACAGTACTTCAAGATCTGAGAAACCTGCTCAGTGGTTTTGGGCTTCAATACGAGCTGCGACTGGCCCTTGTACTTGCGCATCCAGTCCTCGTTGTAGAAGTCAAGATCTTGTTTATCGGTGATGAGGTAGTTGTCGTCCTTCAACACCGAGCGAAAGTAATCGATGTCGTTTTCATCCAATTTCTTGTACTTTGAGTCTCTCTGCACCTTCAGGCTGTAGGTATCAGCCGTGAAAGGGACAGAGTGACCAGCGGAGTAGAAACGAGTAAAAGCGGTACCATAGGCTGCTCCGGGGCGGAGAGCCGCTCTGGAAACCAAAGTAATACCTCTCAACATGTTTGGACTAAGTATAACATTTTTCATCATTAGAAAAAATCGCATATGTTGCACCCATCGCACGTGACACCACAGAATCATTTCGATGGGGTAGTCGGTTTGGCCCTCCGAAGACTGTCGAAAGCGGCGTTAGATATGTGTCTGAACCTCAGAGAGCCAATTGGAGATCCTCCGTACCACCGCGTGACGATTACTAGTTTGTTGATGACGTTTTGGTTGACCATATGTTCTAGTAGTTTGGCTCCTGCACCTTTTTCACCGTTGTCACTAAACCCTTGGTGGATATTGTAGTAGATGGGTGAAGCTTGTGATTGCAGTCCAGATTGTTTCATGTGGAAATTGTTGTGATTATTTCCGGTGTGCGCTGCATCCCCTTCCTTGTTGCCTTTCTTGTCTTTCTTATTGTCTCTTTTGATGTCTTTCTTGGTTGTTGCTTTTCTCCCTTTGCTTTCCTCTAATGAACTTTCCCTTGCAACTCCCGTCCTCCACGCGAGAATGTGGGGATGGCTGGCATTTTTTGCTATGGTTTTATGTTCAGAGAGGAAAAGTTGCAAAATCTCCGGGATATCCTTAGAATCATAAAGATCAGTGTGGCGAGCCTGGAATCGGGACTTTCGATCAACAATGATATCCGACTCGTTCCAGTTGGAGATGTGAATTTGTCTATACAAGATACGTGCAATTATCTGTGGACGTGTCAATGTAAGATTGATCATTAGAAAGAAAGTAGTAGTTGGGTGCAAAATGCGAGCAGAGTGTGTAGAAAGGAACCAAAGTTGAGAAGAAGAGATAAAGATGAAAAGATAGGAGGCAAAGCGGATGAGAAAAAAGAGATATCAGGGCCCTTAGAATCAACTTTTTGCGTAGATGTTGTCGTTTCGCTGATTTTTGAGACTTTTTTTGAATCGCTTTTGAATCTTTATCTTCTCTCCTTCGACCCATAGTTTCTCTACAGTCCCTTGGCTTGAACATACCAGTACTCCTCGCAACACGAATGCTAAGATGTCAAGAAAAGTAAGGAAATTGCATTCAGATCTATCAAAAACTTCCCACCTCCCTCCAAAACTATATAACTACCCACTCCCTCCAATTCCCAACCACAAATGGACCACTCTTCCGAGTCTCGCACGACCCGCTCACACTAAAACGAAAAAATTTACTACTTAGCCAACAACCATGATCTACTTAAAGACCCTTCTCAACGTGATTGACAACTCGGGTGCCCAGGTGGCAGAGTGCATCAAGGTTCTTCGCCATGGCCCTCGCAACTTTGCCAGAGTCGGCGACGAAATCACCGTCGTCATTAAACAAGCAAAACCGTTGAATTCGGAAATCACAGGCCAGAGCGCCAACAACAGAGTCAAGAGAAGAGACATTTGTCGTGCCATTGTAGTGAGAACAAAAGCTCCTTTCAGACGTCTGGACGGCTCCACCATCCGTTTCGACGACAATGCATGTGTTTTGATCAACAAGAACGGCGATCCTTTGGGCACCAGAGTGTCGTCGGTGGTTGCAAAGGAGTTGAAGGAGTTGCAGTATAACAAGATTGTGTCGTTGGCACCCAAGGTATTTTAGGTATATAGCATTTTGTATCATTCATGTACATATTGAGAAGGTTTTGTATCATTTACATATTGCGAAGGTTTTGTAGTAAGGAGCGAGTCCAACTTCGAGCGAGAAGCTTGGAGTCGAGAAAGGAGGCTCTGGGTGGCTTTTAATGAGCTTTCGATAGCCAATTGGTTTTGGTGTAGGAGAAGTTCACGAGATGGTGGGGGAGTCAACACTGTAAACGTCATGTTAAGAGTGAGACACAAAATAGAGTGGGAAGAAATAATGAGAAAACAGAAAATGAGTGTAAATGGAAAAAATGTGAAAACATCGACAATTAGGTACAACTAGAATAGAGTCTCTAATAAAAATCTGTGAAAAAAAAAAATAAACAATCCATCGTATTTCGATGTCTCCTTATATCCTACCCAATTCACGTCGAGAAGAATGAGTCAAATGCTCCGCGCCTGCACATGTCCAAGGATGGAACACATAGACAAATTTTTCTTATCCAACACATTCAACAATGGCTGAAGTAGAAAAAGCTGTGGAGAAGCTCTCCGTCGCAGACAATGCTAAGGCTGCTGCTCCTAAAAAGGAAAAGAAAAAGCCCCAGAACAATTTGCTCTTGGACCCCCAACCCGAATTCATTGACTACAGAATCAAGATGTTTGACGAATTGAAAGCAAAGTACGACGCCGACATCGCCGCCAAGGCCAGAGACCCCATCAAAATCACCTTGAAGGACGGAACCGTCAAGGAGGGTGTGGCATTTGAAACCAGTCCACAGGACATTGCTTCTGGAATCGGCAAATCGTTTGCCGAAAGACAAGTGATTGCCAAGGTTGATGGCAGTTTGTGGGACTTGGAGAGGCCATTGGAGGGCGACGCTTCTTTGGAATTCTTGGATTTCGAGCACCCGGAGGGTAAGGCTGTTTTCTGGCACTCGTCTGCCCACGTTTTGGGAGAGGCCTGCGAATGTCACTATGGATGTCACTTATCGTACGGTCCACCAACCGAAGACGGATTTTTCTATGATATGTCGATCAAGGACGGCGAGGGAGTCGTGTCCCAGGACGACTTTGGAACTTTGGAGAAGGTGTCTACCAAGGTGATCAAGGAAAAGCAAAAGTTTGTCAGATTGGAAATGACCAAGGAGGAGTTGTTGAAGATGTTCCAGTACAACAAGTACAAGGTCAAGTTCATCAGCGACAAGGTTCCTGACGGAACCTCCACCACTGTGTACAGATGTGGTCCATTGATCGATTTGTGTTTGGGTCCTCACATTTTGCACACTGGTAAAATCAAGGCATTCAAAGTTTTGAAGAACTCGTCGTCGTACTTCTTGGGTGACGCCAACAACGACTCCTTGCAGAGAGTGTACGGTATTTCCTTCCCAGACAAGAAGTTGATGGACGAGCACTTGAAGTTCTTGAAGGAAGCCAGCGAAAGAGACCACAGAAAGATTGGTAAGGAGCAAGACTTGTTCTTTTTCAACGAGATGTCTCCTGGAGCGGCTTTCTGGTTGCCTCACGGTACTAGAATCTACAACACCTTGGTGGACACTATGAGAAGCGAGTACAGACAGAGAGGATATGAGGAGGTGATTACTCCAAACATGTACAACACCAAATTGTGGGAGCAATCGGGCCACTGGGGCAACTACAAGGAGAACATGTTTGCATTTGACGTCGAAAAGGAGACTTTTGGCTTGAAGCCAATGAACTGCCCTGGCCACTGTATTTTGTTCAAGAGCAGAGAGAGATCCTACAGAGAATTGCCATGGCGTGTTGCTGATTTTGGTGTTCTTCACAGAAACGAGTTCTCCGGTGCCTTATCTGGATTGACCAGAGTTCGTCGTTTCCAGCAGGACGATGCCCACATTTTCTGTCAGCAAGAACAAATCGAGCAGGAGATTGCTGGAGTGTTTGACTTTTTGCAGAAGATGTACGGTATCTTTGGTTTTGAGTTCAAGATGGAGTTGTCTACCAGACCAGATAAGTACGTGGGAGAAATTGAAACCTGGGACGCCGCTGAGAAGAATTTGGAGAATGCCTTGAACAAGTTCATGGGACCAGGCAAGTGGGAGTTGAACCCAGGAGATGGAGCTTTCTACGGACCAAAGATCGACATCAAGATCAGTGACGCATTGAGAAGATGGTTCCAGTGTGCTACCATCCAGTTGGATTTCCAGATGCCTTCGCGTTTCGGGTTGGAATTCAAGAAAGACACCAACGACAAGGAGAACACCATGGCTAGACCGGTGATGATCCACAGAGCCATTTTGGGATCTGTCGAAAGAATGACTGCTATTTTGACCGAGCACTACAAGGGAAGATGGCCATTCTGGTTGTCTCCTAGACAGATTTTGGTTGTTCCTGTTGGTGTCAAGTACTTCGAGTATGCCGAGCTGTTGAAGGAGCAGTTGGTCAAGAAGCACCACTTCTACGCCGATGTGGACCTTTCTGGTAACACTTTGCAGAAGAAGGTTAGAAACGGACAGATGTTGAAGTACAACTTCATTTTCATTGTTGGAGAGCAGGAACAGGCTGAGAACAGTGTGAATGTGAGAAATAGAGATATTCAAGAGGAGCAGGGAAAGAATGCTACTGTGAGCTTTGATGCTGTTGTTGAGCAGTTGCGCGTGTTGTCTGACGAGAAGAGACAGGACAACAAGTTGATTTAGTGGAGATTGTAATAAACTGTTTGAGCATTCTGGGGAAGCACTAGAAACAGGTGTGGATCATAACCAGACGGCCAGCTTTGACACTTCAGTAATAAAGATTGGTTCATATCCAATGTCAGGATTAGACACAGACGAGGTTCATACCTAATGATACACCATCGACTGTACCAACGTTGTGGAACCTGAGGCGTCAACATTTTCGTAAGTATCTTCACTGAAGCCACTATCCTATCATTGAAGCCACATACCATATCTCTGGTATCAATTGCTCACTTTCATATTTTCCTTCTTTAGAATTCAAAGACTGCTCCAGCAACCGCACTGTATAAAGTCTCACCACAATCACCATTCAATAATTCACAGTTGCTCTTGAATTATGTCGGAAGAAAACCCTGAAGCCAATTCCAATGAAAAAGTAAGTTTTTTCGGCAAGCAAGTCACTCGAGGTCAACTCCAGCCCTTCGTAGAGTTCTACGAGGCAGACCACAACTTGACCACTGAAGATAGAAAGACCATGGCTGCTGACCTCAATTGGATCTCCACTTCGTCGCAAATCTGGGGCACGTTAGATGCCTCGTTGGCATTCTTCGCCCCAACGTTCTATCGTCGCTACATGAACACAAAAACTTCCAAGGTGGCGGAATCGTTCCGAAATATGCCAGTTCGTAGATTCATCCACAGGCCATTTCTCTCCACCATGCTAGGTACGGCCACTTTCTTCATGTCGGTGATTTATCATAACAAGAATCTGCTTGACTACACGGTGTCGATGCTCGATAAGGAAATCGCAGGCACTGAATTGACTGAGGACCAGAAAGAAGCTAAAAAGAGACAGCTCGGCGTGTGGAAGACCATGGTGCCCACGCAAATGACATTCTACTACGTTTACTATTGGAAAACAAGTAAAGACCCGGCGCAGGTGTTGAAGGATCCTCGCACCATGACGGAGAATCCACACGAGGTGCACTACATTCCTCCAAATGAACATTCCCATGGAGAAACCCAGAGAGAGGCTCCTCAATGGGCTAAGATTCGTGCAGCGAACGGGTTTCTGGAACCAGACGAGGTGAAGAAAGGGGAAAGCGAAGAAGGTTTGGGAGATGGAGGTGTGGAACCCATCGGTGAGTCCATGGATATGGAGGAGCCTAAACAAGTGGAAAAGCCCAAGAGTGCTTGGGAACGAGTGAGAGGAGGTAAGTAGTAGATAGTGGAACCTGAGAAAATAGGGAATCTTGTAGAAGTAGAACAGAGCAATTCTGGGAATATGAAAACTCAGAATTAGGTTATAGAGAAGAAAGGTGTAAAGAAGATGGGAGAAGAATTTGTGATTTCTGGTTAAAATTAGGAAGACAGCCATGAAGATGCCAGTGCTAATAAAGAATAATTTATTGATTTCTCACTTGCAGAATGGATCAAGAAATCACTCAACTAGCTGCTAATTCCTGGCTGCTAGCAATACGGGCATCACACCAGATTACCAGAATCTGTTTGAAATATTTTATCGGTAATACCTCTTTCGTCATTCCCCTAATTCTTTTCCATTATTCCTCCCAATTAATTATTCCCTCCAATTAATTTTGATATCCTTTGGCATTTCCCTATTTCATCTCTCTAGACTCATCATCCATGCCGGAATCCACAATTCACATTCACCACCTTCATCTTTCATCTACCAACAACAAATTACCTAGTCTTATCTCCAATTGCCCATTACTGCAATTGTCTTACGCCCAACATCCCGATATTTTTCTCGTGACTCGTCATCTTCACATTCTTCACTGAATACCTGTTTCCCCACATTTCACTGACATTTATGGCTCCAATCAGAACATTTCTATCTTGTCGGGTCTGGTTTGTTCGGTATGCGTCGCTGCGTCCAGTCAAAGCAAAGTGGTTCCATAGTACCGATGTTCCCATCTCCAAACCAGAATGGTACGACTATTCTCCAGACAAAGAGCCCGAAAAGTTTGTACCATTCTCCGATTACGATGGGGCCAGACTAGAGAATGCCTTCAAAAAAGATAAGGGCCAGGTTGAAGTTAAAGAGGACCGGTTGTTTCTGGTAGATTTAGACAGAATGCATTTGTCTCCGGTCTACTGGCAGGGCCCCATTTATGAGGTTAGAAGAGGGACTTGGTTCACCTCGGACGGAATGCCATTGTCTGCGAAAATCACCAATATCGTTGAGCAGGGATACCAAAAAATCAATCCTGATACCTTGAAGCGTGAGCTGCAGCCCGATTTCTCGGCTGAATTTGCAAAGTCTCCTGTAGATGCCATGGCTAAGTTCGAGAGTCAAGTTAAGGAAGAATACCTGGCCGAGGCAATAGACATTAATCTGGAGGTAGACGTTCTCGACTTGGGCAATGGCAAGGCGGTGGTATACTTCGATGACAGTCGCGGAGCCATATTTCCAAAGGAATTCAGCAAGTTCCAGTTGAATGTCATTAGGTCACTCCAGCCAAAACTGGGTTCACTTATGTCGGTTGTGCCCATTCAGCGTGGATACACCGAGGGGCTCGATTCTTCCATTATCGACGAGGTCAAGTCCGTTAAAGTTCCTTCATTATCGGATATTTTTCTGAATGAGGTACTTAGACTCTTCACCAAGGATGGTACCAAAACCGATCCCGGACTCGCCAAAGAATCTCCCGAGGAGTTGCTCCAGAATGTTTTGGAGTCTGATTACGAGCAAGGAGTAGGGTCCAGTGCCTCGAAAAGAGAAGTAGACCACTTGGTTTTCTGCATCCATGGAATTGGCCAGATCTTGGGCTACAAATACGAGTCGGTTAACTTCACCCACAGTATCAATGTGTTGCGGAACACCATGCGGGATGTTTACAAAAATGAGAAGAAGTACCAGAAGTTGGCCTATGGCGATGATTGCGACCTCAAGAATGACGACCAGAAGAACAATAATCGCATCCAAGTGTTACCTATTTCATGGAGACAGGAGGTTTCATTTCATCCTAGAAAACCTTCCACGATTACTGACTCCAATATGGAGCGTCGGCTCCCCAGTTTGAGTGAAATCAACGTCGATGGAGTTGCACCTCTTCGAGATATTGTGGGGGATGTGCTTTTGGACGTTCTTCTCTACTACGAGCCCATGTATATGAAGCAGATCATGAGGACTGTGGTAAGCGAAATTAACAGTGTATACAAGCTATACAAGGAGAGGAACCCCAACTTCAATGGGAAAATCCATGTTTTGGGCCATTCATTGGGTTCAGCTATTGCCTTTGATTTGCTTGCATTCCAAAAGGATGATAAGGACAAGTCTGAGTACCAATTGGATTTTGAAGTCGAGAACCTCTTTTGCGTGGGATCCCCTGTCGGAGTTTTCAAGTTGCTTCAACAGAAGAATATCGCGTCCAGACTAGACGCCGGGAACAATTTTGACCCCACGGACTTGACCACCCATGTCTCTTCGCCCAAATGCAAGAATTTATACAATGTTTTTCATCCCTGCGACCCAGTGGGCTATAGAATGGAGCCATTGGTGAACCCCAAGTTTGCCAATTTCCGTGCTGAGGCCGTTCCTTTTGCTATGGAGGGTTTCAACACGCAAGTTCAGTCACTCACATCTATTGGGGACGATTGGACAGAGAAAATAGCTAGCGCATCCAGCTGGTTTAAAGCTGAAACTAAAAAGGCAGCCAAGAGTACGGATCCTGCCAAGGAAGATGCATTGAGAGACTTGCTTTCGTCATTGACTAGTTCAAGAAGCGATAAAAATAGCGGGTCCAAGTCCAGGTCGCTGCTCTACACCCCAGAGGATTTGAGGCCACTTTACAACTTAAACAGCACTGGCAGAATCGACTACAGCCTTCCCATGGGAGTTTTCAGCATAGCCCTCGTTTCTGCACTCAGCGCTCATGTTTCGTACTTTGAGGACGAGGAAACAGCTGGATTCGTGATGAAAGAGATTCTTAGTGGCAGCCAGGAGCCGGTGGAGAAGAAAAAAGTGCAATTGTACAAATAATAATGAATTGATGTGGATATCTACTCCTACCTTGTTTCTAATCCAACCCTTGTCTACTCCAACAACAAGTCATCTATGCTCTGCTCCGCGTCATGCTTAATCAACTCCAACATCCCAGCAGGCAAGATTGGAGTGCCTTCGTTGTCCAACGCATATCTGAACGGCATTTCCGTGGACTCGTACTTGCTGTATCTGATCTCGGGGTAGTCGATAAACTTGATATCATCGAACTTCGTTTGATTCTCGACGATAATCTGGGTGGTTCTAATGGCGGTATCGGTGGTCATCTGCAAAGAACCCAATCTGCGGCCGGCAAATCCGTATTTTTCTCTCAAAATGCCTGTTCTGTCCACTCTGGGATGCGACCCCAAGATTCCTCCAAAGATGAAGTAATCGAACTTTTCCTTGTCGTTGGGCTCCAACTCCTGGGCTGCTCCGGGATCAAGCAAACACACTCTGTTGACATCCAAGCCTCCGTCGAGGTCGATGCACTCTTCGGTTGTCCATTGCAACCCCAAGTCTAAAAGTCTCTGGGGAATATCTTTCTCAGTGGTGGATTTGGGCAACGACGACAAGATTAAGTTTTCTTTGCCGACGTCACTGATGATTTGGGAATATTCCAAGATGACCCATTCCGAGAATCCCTCCTCCATGTGCTCGATGACGTACTTCATTATGGAGTTGATTTCTGATGAAATGGAGATTGGAGATGAGGTGGAGATGAGTGAGATGGTATACAGGTATGAACTGGGTGTAGTTGGAGTGGGAAATGGAGATATTTGGAAAAATTGGCCTTAAATATAGCTGGTGAAGTTAATTAAATGGAAGTTGGAATTGGGTGACTGCTTTTGTTTGAGAAGTGAACGAATCAACTAATTAATCCAGAGAAGACCAATGAATGATTCGCAGAAACCACAAATTGGGCAATATCCTAATTGTCCATCGGTTAGAAACTGCTTTAATTTAACTCCTAGGAAAGAAAGATCCCTGGCATAGATCTCCGACCCTTGGTCTCATATTACACCCACATCGGTCACTATCAGACTATTCGCTTGTCGACAACAGCCGCATGCTCATCTCTGATCGACCTCAATCGCTATCAAAAATACTATTCTAATCACATAACTCACTAACGATTATATTATTCTCTATTCTCTATTCAAATTTCCTCCTCACTTCTTGCAGCACGAGCCAGCGGTCTCGGAAAATGCCAATCTAGAAGTTTTGTCGACACTCAACGAACAAGTGTCGGTTCCCTTAGCACCAGCCTTCACCTCAGAAGTGGTTCTGGCGTACGATGGCTTGACATCCAAAACAGGACTCTCAGTGAAGAAATGTCTAGGACGCAACATGAGGTCAAAGATCTCGGTAGGCATCAATGGGAAGTCCTCTGGAGATGGGAAGTGGGTGATACCGAAAGTGTGGAACATGACAATGTCGGTGTTCTCGACGTTGTCGGTACCGTCACCGATCCACTCTCTCATACCTCTTGGTCCGTCACCAGACCACTGGGCAACGTGGTCACCCGATGGGTAAAGTCTACCGTATCCCAAGTAGTCGTCCTTGTATGGAACAACCTCGGTGGTGTAGGCAGCCCATGGAGCTCTCTTTCTCACCAAGGAACCCTCCTTGGCCATAAGTGGAGGTGCGAATGTCGACACCAACTTGTAAGAAGATGGCTTACCGGAGTAGGCGTTGATCTTCGAAGGGTTGAACATGTCCCAAGATCTGGTGGTGGTGGCGTGAGTCAACGAGTCAGCAACAGTGGAGAAGGTGGTCTTCTTGGACAAGAACGAGTTACCGTACATGTTCTGCATCGATCCGGTCTCACCTGGGCCTGGCATACCGTCGGCAGTAGCAGCAGAGTTGTTGTCACCATCAATTCTAGGGTGCATTCTCAAAGAGAACATGTGCTGGTGGTTGTGGGCATTGACCTGTGGGTAAACCTGGGTTCCCCATGGGCCAGCATCCTCACCTTCGGCACAGATGTAGGTGTTCAATATACCGGTCAATCTGATCTCCAACTTGATGGTACCGTCTTGTCTGAAGGTCCAGTACAAGCAGTATTCGTAGTTAGCAGCGGTGAAGATCTGAGAAATGATCAACTTGGTACCTCTGGTGGTGACGGTGGTCTGGAAGTCGTCTCTGAAATCAGAGTGCTTGAACAACAATCCGTCGTCTTCCTCGTGGATACAGACGGCGTTCTTCACGGTGATAGCCTCACCAGCCTTGTTAGGGAAGTGAGCATCCAAGTAGTGGATGACACCCTTACAGTCGCATCCAAGAGCAAGTGGGTTGGTACAGTTACCGGCACCATATTCACCGATATCCAATGCGTGCTTTCTCTGGTGAGGGAACTCTGGGCTTCCGTAAGGAACAATCATCTCAGCAAGAGAGATTCTGTGGAAAAGAGGACGAACATTGCCACGGTCGTTGTAGGTGATGTCCGACAACACAATTCCCTCTCTGTAGTTGAAACCAATGTGGAACTTGAAGTTGGACCATTCCATCACGTGGCCATCCATCTTGAACGAAACACCCTCTGGCTGGGTGACGTTGTATGGGGTAGCATCCTGTCTGAAACCGCTTGGGTTCTCGGCAGTTCCGTACTTCTCGGCAATGTGCTTTGGGTGGAACGAAGAGTGCTTGTGCTTGGAAACCTTTCTTCTTCTGTTAGGAACATCGATGAAGATAACCTTACCCTCGTTCATGTCGACAATAGGACAGAAATCCAATGGGTGGGAGTAGTGCGAGTCGTCCTCGTCAGATCTCCAGTACATGAGGGCCTGCTGAAGTCTTCTGGAGGCACCCCATCTCTCATCGTATCCAATGGTCCAAGCGTCACAGTAGACGTTCTTCATCTCGGAAGCAGGAATACCCACAATCTCACACTGTCTGATGACGTTAGGGTCGGTTCTGACGATATCCTCGGTAGTCTGGAGGTCATCAGGAGTCAAAATTGGCTGGACACCGTCGGTTTGCTGAGACTGAACCACAATCAAGGATCCAAGGTCAACGATACCTTCGTGAACACCGTTCACACCCAGCTCAACAACGACGTAGTAGGCCAATCTAGGAGGAACTGGACCGTTCTTCTCCTTCCACTCGTAGTAAGCTCTCTTGATAGGCTCTCTCAAGGTCACGGTGTTGAAGTTGATGGTCTTGCCAGCATATTGCTTCTTGACCACACCAGCCACGGCCGTAATCTCTGCAGGAGAGAGAGGGTCCAATGGGTGGGATGGAGGTGGGGGAGGAGCGACGGAGGCGGTGGCCTGGGAGGCGATCTGTTGCAATCTTTCCATTTGGGTTTTGGTGATGAGATAATAGAAAGACCATGGAAGGAATCGAATGGTTTCTTATATATGATGGGACGTTGAGTAGCATGCGGATCGGGTGTCCCAAAGGGGAAATAGAACCCAGGGCGGTACTGCCTTCCGGATGAGGAAGGTGGCTACGCTGCGGAATTGGTGAGTGGTTGGCGAACTATGGGCGGGTACGGGTTATGGGAAATGGCGTGGGAATTGAAATTTGGGGAGGCGTGACGGTTTGGGGAAGAGTGACGGTTGGCGGGACCGATTGGGGTTTGATTGGAGTTCTAATTTGGGAGGGTCTGGGGATTTGTTAATTTCTTTTCGATACTGATTGTGACTGGATTACGTGCAGGGTTGGAAGGGGAAAGGGAAAGCACTTGAAACTATTGAAAAAATCATGCAATGATTCAACTGGTATAATTGGCGCCACTTGCATTGGTTGATTCGAGGATATGACGTTTAACATGGGTGAAGCTAGTGTGGCTAGTGAATTGGTGGAGATTTTGTGAATCTACGATTGGTTCAAGATTGTCAAGATTCTCCGCGCATTATGCAGGACAGCTGCGCGATGAGAGAAGATTAGAAACGTATGATAACTCTCAGATAGGAAAAGCGGTCGTCGTTAAAGTAAATGCTGGATGATGGCCTGGTGCCACAGACTTCATGGCAATAGTATAATTGGTCGCAACATTCGTCGCCTAATCAAGAGATATTCTTCGGCTATCTCCACCATTGTAAAGTCATTCCCTGGCATTGTAAGGTCATTCCCACTGGTGGTGCTCATCGTATGGCTTATCTATGCGAGGGGTGTGCATGCTCAACAAAGATAGTGTTGAGGTATTTCCTAATAGACAGGAACTACAGCTTGATTAGAGAGAGACCGTTGTAGTGACGGTATTGTCTCTCGGGAGGAAAACAAAGGGAAAACTCTTCTAGTGGACGTGACTTTTTATATCAGAAAATCCTTCGGGTTTTCTACACTCCATGCAAGAGCGGGTAACGCTGATCCCTGTGCATGCCCTAAAATAGGACTTGACTCCAGAATCAGGTGTACTAATTTAATCTATGAGCTTGTGTACAGCATAGCTGCATGTACAAATTTCAACATATTGGGTGCAATGTGGAACCTAGAATCTTTACTTGCGATTGGTCGTCACGTTACTCCGACTAGTTCTTGATATTGACAGTAGGCATTGAAACTTATGATTGCGGCAGAGAAAGACACAGAAGGTATGACATTATGGTGAAATACAAGGACGGTTTGCGTCAGTCATACTAGTGTGTCGTTCAATCTGTTTGTACATAGGGACACTTCTTAGTTTGATTTGATAGGCACCGACGATGATACTTGATTCTATCAAATTGAGAATTACCTCCAATTCAAGTAGTGGGAGAAACGAGCGGTACTGATCAGCGGATAAAAATAGAATCAAGCTGATTGATACCGATAAGGGAAATGTGATGTAAGGATGTCGTTTGGAGGCTCGAGATTATCACTCGACAACTTCAGAAATCTCAACACCTAAGATACCCAGGCGAAAGGAACGTAAGAGGTTTAAATCAAAGATAGATAATCATCTATTACTTCAACTAGTGAAAGGAAGGTAAAAGGTTCAGGCAAAGATAGATGTTGTTTATCTATTTTCACCAACTGGTCTGCGCATGGATCAACTTGTTTTCCTAATAAGTGCAATTCATCAACTGAGGAAACTAGAGTGAGTTGTTTCTATGAATAGTTCAATTAACTAGTTAGTCAAAATTAGCTCTTCAGCATTGTCATTTTTTCCATTGAGCTCGGAGTCCTACTCATATTGATTCCATGTGTTTGTAAATTGGACCAGTTAACTGGCGAAGCTGGTGCAGTTACTTTGTGAAGATTTTGCAACTCGCTCGCGAGATGAATCCAAATAGCTTACGAGAATTTTCCAGCGACTCAGTCCACGCCCAGCCTTGTAACCACAATTGCTCTTTTCATGAGTAACTAATTACTCTGCCATAATGGTTCTATTGCCTTATCATGGTCTTCGACTTATTTGTGAAATGTGGTACATCCCAGTCTGGTAACTTAGCAGCTAAGTCAACTTGGATTTCTATGCTAGCTGGATCCAACCGCTGATTACTGGATGTTCGGTGATCTGATAGATAATCCCGATCGAATGGATTCTTCGGAAACGTTCCGAGTCTATGGTTCGGAATTGCGCCGATCCTCCATTCGGTTCCGATCAAATAGATACTCAGTCACATACAAAATGCGGCGATCTCAATCTACGATGTTCTCACTCGACGATGTTCTCAATCTACGGTGATCTCACTCGACGATGTTCTGAATCTACGATGTTCTCTACCACTAGTCAATGCTCATTAATCCATACTACCATGGTGGATGAAGGATGGGTGGGAATTCAGTTCTTCACGTCCAGAAAAATTATTGATGATTCTTGACAATTAAGGACAACATCATCTAACCCAAGCACCAACTGAAGCCACCCCACTTTCATCCCGATCCCGTCCAAAACCTTCACTTCTCAAAATTAATTCGCATGCTATTTCCTCCTATCAAATTTTATGGCTGAACAATACCAAGCAGCCCATCACTGTCGGAACAAAAACCATGAGTCCAAAAAACATCACCTGCACCAGATCAATGTACATGTCCTTATACGAAGCGATCAGCATGCGCAAGTAATGGAATATCTCCTCTTTGGTCATGTTGGAGTCCACAGAAGTATAAGTGGTATCCACCAAGTAATTGGCAAAACTGGTGGTGAAGTAGTTGGCATTCTCAAGGAAAATGTCGTGGGCCATCGCATTCGGCTGCTTCATTCTCTCCTGATAGAGTGCATAAACCTTATAGATATATGTGAACATCACGTCGTTGGTCAGAGAGAGGAAAAATGTAGCAGCCATAACCAACATGGTTCCGTATATTATCGAGAACTGGCATGCGGCGAACTTTGCCCGCGGAAACCCCGAGGGAATGTTGGCAAAGTTGTAGCACAAGCCTTGGAACATTTTCACCAAGAAATACATTGCAAATGTTGCCAACAAATGGTCGGAAGTAATGCGGAATGGGTCTCCATCGACCAATGTGTATGCAAAGGTGTTCAACACCAGATTAGGCAAAAGCAACACGTTGAGGCCAAACAATACTACCAACAAGCATACTTGATGGAGCTTTTTCATGCGCGTACGGGGCCTTGTGGGCAATTCTGGCTGCTCTAAGTCAAAGGTTACAACCGGTGAAGGTGGCCTCAGCTCCACGTCTTTTTCCTTTGATTGCTGAAGCAAGATTCCGCCAATGGAGTCCATGCACACGTAGGAAGTGGTTAGGATGCGCCAGTATGCTATTAGCAACCCCACGAGCAAAACGGTGCAGATGACTGCGTTGTACCATGCGTAGTGATTGATCGACTCTTGCGTCAACACCATGAGCGACACTTTATTGGCACTATTCTCCACCCGGTGGGAAAGTGCATTTAGTGGCATAAGCACCTTGTAGGGACTCACCACGGAGTTTATTAGAAATGCCATCATCAACATGAGGAGAATTCCATGGAGCACAAGAACATGCGATTTAGCAGCCTCTAGGTGTTTCCACTGCGACATGGTTCGGGATTTATATAAAAAGAGAATGAGGCAACAGCATGTTGCTAACAGAAGAACTAGCAAGTTGACCAGGGTTGGGTGGTCGTCCGTTGCGGTCGAGTGCCAGAACGACATGATGGAATAGACAAGAAACAATTCAATCGGAACAATCGGTAAGATCGCCACAGATAAACACCAGAATCGCTTGAAAATAAAAAGTCAACGAATATCCAACTACGCCAACCAATCGATTCTACCGATACTTTCCGAAGTACACATTCTTACAAATCCTGGTCATTAGCGTTGTTATATACGAACCTTCGTATGAACTTTAGTCCTCCCTGCATAGGTGTAGCCGAGCCGTCCGGCGCACTTCATCTGGATTCCAGTTTTGGGTTAATAATGACAAATAGCCCTACCCACTTGGAGGAATCGTGGATTGGAGCAATTCTATTGGACAATGTGAGGGGTTACTTGGTAGCTACACAGGATTTTTTGGGGGTTTCCCTACATAATTGATCATCTGTGTTATTGGCTCTTGCTCAAATTTCTCGGCGGTCGGCACCGTTGTAAAATTTCTCACATCGGCCCTAGTGAGCAAGATCACGGAAGTGTCACTCGTGTGGGTGATGGAGATTGTGAATGTGTTTTGGAGTTTCTTCCTGGGGAGTTTCCCGCCATTTCCAACTCTACATTATGCGGGGGTCGTCCTGTAGCAATGTAGTGGCAATTGGGTTTTTAGAGTGAGTTGCTCTATCTACTTAATCTTAAATTATTCCCCGTCCTTTTTCGCAGAACCTCTGCCTATGCGCATACACTTCCTTCCACCCGCACATTCATCACGCCACCACCTTTACTACAACAGTTTATATGTACCATTTATTCAATATAGAAAACAACATGGACTTTACAATGAGCTAGGAAGAACAAAAAATACCGCAACTGTAAGCACTCTTACAACTTGTCGTAGTACTCCTCGTAACCTGGCACCTCTGGCTTCTGACCAGTACGCTCTCTCTTATCCTTGACAATAGTACCTGGCTTAGAGGCTGGGTCGGTTGGGTCTCCACCCATGGTGGCCCAGTGATCGAAGATCAACTGTGGGAAAGCCTGACCACCGGTAGCCTGTCTCAAGTCACCGGAGAAACCGAAAGACTCGTTAACTGGCAAGTAAGCCTTGATGGTGAACAATGGAGTACCTGGTCTCTGCTCCTCAGAGATAACTTGACCTCTCTTCTTGTTCAACACAGAGTAGATACCACCAATGGCGTTCTCTGGACACTGGATCTCAACCAAGAAAACTGGCTCCTGGATGGCTGGCTCAGCCAACAACATGGAAGCGTAAGTAACTCTTCTCATGGTTGGAATGATCTGTCCACCACCTCTGTGGATAGCATCAGCGTGCAAAGTAACATCCAAGATGTTAACTCTGACGGATCTGACTGGCTCACCAAAGATAGGACCCTCCTTAGTAGCCCACTGGAAGGCAGCGACAACAGAATCCTTGATTTCGTTCAAGTACTGGACGGCCTTGGTCTGGTCAACAACCAAGTTAGGACCGTTACCATCTGGACCGAAACACCAGATCTTTCTGGCGTCAGTGACATCCCAACCGTGCTTGTCAGCCAAGATTCTGGCTCTAGCCTTGAAATCATCTCTTGGGTTGATGACACCAGACTCAATGTCCTGGGAAACCTCCTCGTCCATTGGCTGAGCCTTGACGTAGATTCTGTTATGCTTGTTTGGAGACTTGGACAAAGCAACCATGGAGGACTCGGCAGTGACGGTCTCTCTGTAAGAAACAACCGGAGGAGAGATCTTCAATGGGATACCAGCGTGATCGTTCTGCAAATCGTTCAAACAAATCTCCAAGTGCAATTCACCGGTAGCGGCAACAATGTGCTCACCGGACTCGTTGATAGAAGTCAACACACATGGGTCGGACTTGGACAATCTCTTCAAACCTTCAACCAACTTTGGCAAGTCGTTGGCGTTCTTCACCTCGACGGCAACCTGCACGACAGGGGAGACAGAGAACTTCATAACCTTCAAGTTGTGGGCAGTCTCGGAGGTGGTAAGGGTACCAGACTTCAACAAGAACTGGTCAATACCAACCAAACCGACAATGTTACCAGCAGGACAGTCGTCAATCTGCTCAACGGCTCTTCCCATCATCAACACGGTTCTCTGGATAGACTTCAAGAACAAGTCCTCCTTCTTACCAACCTGGTAGTTAGGACCCTGGATTCTGACCTTCTGACCAGACTTGACGGTACCAGCGAAAACACGACCAAAAGCGTAGAATCTACCCTTATCAGAAGTTGGCACCATCTTGGAAACGTACAACATCAAGTCAGCCTTAGGGTCACAGTTTCTGATGGCCTGACAGTGCTCATCGTCAGATGGACCCTCGTACAAGGTCTCGGCTCTGTAAGCCTGAGCAGTAACTGGAGATGGCAAGTGGAGAACAATCATCTCCAACATGGCGTCGGCAGCTGGCAAGAACTTTCTCATGACAACCTTCAACAAAGCCTTACCTTCCAACTCCTTCTCTTCAGCCTTCAAGTTGATCTCCAACTTCTCCAACAAGGTTGGAATCTCGTCCTTCTTGAAGTTCATGATGGCAGCAAACAATCTAAAGATTGGGTCCAACACAAACATGTTGAAAGCTCTCTCCAATGGCTTACCGTTGGCGTCAGTGTCCTTGTTGGTCCACTTCTTGGTCTTTGGGTTGAAGTAAGAGTCTCCCCACAATCTCTCCGACATCTTTTGCTTGTCAACACCAAACTTCTTGGAGTATCTGGTAGCAAACTGTCTGACAGTGAAGGCCCAACCGTGCAAACCGGAACCGAAAGCAACGGTACCCTTCTCTGGGAAAACCTGAGCGTCTCCGAGAGTAGCCTCAGAGTAGGTGGAGATGATGACGTTGACGGACTCAACAGTTCTGGCAAAAGACTGGTACAAGTCCTCCTTGGTCACCTGCAACTCCAACAAAGCTCTGTCAACCTTGTTGATGATGACAACGGGCTTGATTCTCTCACCCAATGCCTGTCTCAACACGGTCTCGGTCTGGACACACACACCTTCAACACAGTCGACGACAACCAAGGCACCGTCGGTAACACGCAAAGCAGCGGTAACTTCCGAAGAAAAGTCAACGTGACCTGGCGAGTCAATCAAGTTGATCAAGAACGAGTTACCCTCGGTCTTCTGCTTGATGTCCTTGACGTCATCGTCGTCCAAGCTAGCGTACAAAGAGATAGCGGTAGACTTAATGGTGATACCTCTCTCCTGCTCATCCTTTCTGGTGTCCATGAATCTGGCGTCACCAGCCTTGGCGGCGGAAATGATACCGGCTCTTTGGACCAAAGAGTCGGTCAAAGTGGATTTACCGTGATCGACGTGGGCAATGACGGAGATGTTACGCACATTGGTAACCTTGTCCATCAAGCCACGGATTTGGTCAATAGTGAAAGCAACTGGGCGGTTAGTATGGGTTAAAGCGGGGTAGAGCCGAGGGGAGGGGCGAGGGGTCGTAGCTGGTGATGCGAAATTGGGCCCGCCGGCTAGGGCAAAGGGAGGCAAAACCGTCAATGCCATCAATTTCTTGGTGGTGGGAGAGCCCAATTCCCCAACCTTTCCTTAACGTGGCGATGGCGACGAGGGAAACCGGCCAGGGGGGAAATTGCGGGGGCTATGACCGTCAAATATCGGTTGGAGGCGAATTGAAATCAAAAAACATACCCATTCTGAACTTGTGTCTGACTTATCTGGGAAGAAGCAAGAAGTAGTGGGAACGGGCCTTTTTTCAATGGTTCGCACGGTGCATCAGGAAAAAATTTTCTCGCAGTAAACGAGGGGCGATGCGCGTAAATGTCAGCACGGAGCCAGTTACCCGGCATAAAGGGAGGAGCAGGAGGTGGAGGTAGCATGGGGGAATAATTGATTGCATGGATGAAATATTGGATGAGAGAATAACTGTAGAGGAGAGGATAATTGTAGGAGAGAGAATTGATGATATGTAGATCAATGGATGTTTGGAGAGGCTAGGAAAATTGATCAAGCTACAATGTTGGATACAGATTTGGGGTTGGAGGTGCGAAGTATGACCCGGTGGGAATTGGGTCCATGAGAATTGGGGCAATAACAGTGGCAAATGGAGCATTCTAGAAGATACGAAGAGGTAGAGGTGTGGATGGGGAGATTTTTTGTGTGAATTGGTAGTATGAGAAATGGGAGGAAATGTGAAATGTGGAGGTTGGTGCTGTGGCCGTTGGAAGTGAGCATGGATGTCTCAACTAGGAAACCATAGTGGATTTCCTCTATGTATGAAAAATGTCCCATTTTGATAGTTTCCCCATTTGTTTTATTCTTTCCCCATTTCATTTTATTCTTCCCATTTCATTTTGTTCCCATTTCACCTCAACTATCTCTCTATTTTCAATTGGTACCTTCCCTTCCTATTCCTTTTTCTCTCTCTATTTCTTCCCTTAAAGTGTCTACTCGCTCACTCGCACACTCACTCCATATCCATTCACCTCAGAAACGTCGACACAAATGTACCTTAATATTCTCCATTCAATGCCAAAATCCCCCAAGATCCCAATTTCCCCCCATAATCCCAATTTACCCCATAATCCCAACCTTCCCCCCAAATTTCCCCCATAATCTCCATTTCCATTCCTCATCCACCTCTAATTAACATGCAGAACCCAGTCAAATCTTTAAATCTTCAATCTCTTCACCTCCACCTCCACCACTGAAAAATCTCCACTTCAAATGCCGAACATCACCGTTCTCATCTCCGGCTCGGGGTCCAACCTCCAAGCCCTCCTTGAAGCAGAAAAATCCGGAAATTTGGCTGGAAAAATCACCCAGGTCATCTCATCGTCCGACAAGGCATTTGGTTTGCAAAGAGCTGCCAATTTCGCCGTGCCCTCCAAAACCCACATGTTGAAAACTTATTACAAGGGCACCACCAAGGACCAAGTGGATGCACGCAAGGAAAGAAGAGAGCTCTTCAACACGGAATTGGCCAATCTTCTCATACATGGAAATATTGGGGCCACCCCAGATTCTTCTTATACCAAGCCAGACTTGATTGTGTGTGCTGGGTGGATGCTTATTTTCTCGCCCTCGGTGTTGATTCCATTGGAAAAAGCGGGTATTTCCATCATTAACTTGCACCCAGCGTTGCCAGGAGCATTTGATGGAACTCATGCTATTGATCGTGCATGGAAAGCGGGTCAAGACGGAGAAATTTCCAAGGGAGGACTCATGGTTCATAGAGTTATTGCTGAAGTTGATCGTGGAGAGCCTATTTTGGTGAAGGAGCTTGATTTCATCAAGGATGAGTCGTTGGAAGACTATGAGGCGAGAGTCCATGTTGCTGAGCATGTTGCTATTGTGGAGGCGACGAACATTGTGTTGAAGGAGTTGTCTGCATTGTAATAAAGATAGTATTAGAAGGTGCTAGGATATCTGTAGTTGAGTATGGAGTATTTTAGAATGGAGTATTTGAGGATGTACATTGAGTAGAGTCCATTGCTTATAGTACGTTGAGTTTAGAGAAAAACGACTACAGAATACATAAAGTAAAGAATGCTCTAGTAGTTAATTCAGAATACGGTAACTCTACCAGCTTCACTATTGAGTAGATTGAGTTCACTGAGCAGCTGCTTGTATTGGATAAATTTACTATTGACTTACTCTAGAGAATATATTCCGTAAATTGAGTATCGAGTACTTACTTCGAACAACGTCGAGTGTTGACCAAGTTAGACTATCTTGAACTAAATCAGAATCGCCATCGAACCCACACCGTCATCACATATCCAATCCGAGACATGAATTTCTCTATTCACTACAAGGGCCCCAAACTCCAAGGGTTCCACCATCTACAAGTCTTCAGCACAATGTTTACGAATATATACACCTCTGAGAGACGCTTACAAGTTCTTGATAACCTGCTCAGTGAAGTGCTGAGTGGTGGCAGTACCCTTCAAGTCACCGGTTCTGTTCTCAGGACCAGAAGCAATGGTGTTCAACACAGCCTTCTCGAGTCTGTCGGCCTCCTCGTTCAAGTACAAGTGTCTCAACATCATCACAGAAGACAACAACAAAGCAGTTGGGTTGGCCAAGCCCTTACCAGCAATGTCTGGGGCAGAACCGTGCACGGCCTCGAAAATAGAAACCTTGTTACCCATGTTACCGGAAGGAGTCAAACCCAAACCACCAATCAAACCCGACGACAAGTCAGACATGATGTCTCCGTACAAGTTTGGCATCACCATGACAACGTCGGAGTAGTCGGAGGGGTCCGAAGCCAATCTCAACGAGGTGTTGTCCAACAACTCGTAAGACAACTTGACATCTGGGTACTCCTTTCCAACCTCCTTGGCGGTTTCAACGAACAAACCGTCCGACAACTTCATGATGGAGGCCTTGTGGACAACTACAACATGAGGCTTGTTGATGCTCTTAGCGTACTCAAAGGCATATCTGATGACCTTCTCGGAAGCTGGCTTGGTGATCAACTTGATCGACTGCACCACTCCTGGCACAATGGTGTGCTCAATACCAGAGTACTCACCCTCGGTGTTTTCTCTGATCAACACAGTGTCGACATTGTCGTAAGGGGTCTTGTAACCGGTGATGGACTTACATGGTCTGACATTGGCAAACAAGTTGAAGGTTCTTCTCAACGTCAAGTTCATGGAGGTGTGGCCCTTACCCACTGGAGTAGCCAATGGACCTTTCAAAGCGACCAAGTTCTTGTTGACGGAATCGACGGCGTCCTGAGGCAACGTGGTCTTGCCGTTGATCAAAAGTGGGGTCACGTCCACTGGCTCCCACTCAATTGGGAACTTGGCGGCGGCGTAGATGTCCTTAACTGCCTGGGAGATTTCCACACCAATACCATCACCCTCAATCAAGGTGACGGTGTAGTTTCCATTAGCGTTCTTCAGCCCGGTGAACTGGCCGGGGACGTACGATCTGGAGAATTTAGGGAAAGCTCTGGCCTTGGCTAATTGTCTAAACATCATGGGGAAGAAAAGGGTTGAGTAGGTAGGAGGTAAAATTGATCTTTCTCGATTCGCATGGGCACCGAAAACCCTGCGTCCAATCAGGATGCGGCATGGGGCCGGAGCCGAAGCGTGGAGGAATTTTGAGAGGACGACGACGGGTGGCCGGGGGGATTTATATGGGTTGATGGGATGAGAGAGGGGCGAGATTTGGGGGCTGCTGGCATTTTTTTAGACAAGTTTGGTACCATTACCGTGAATGGTATTGACTGTCTCTCGTCGGTATGTCCCCTCATACTCCGAGGCCGCGAAGATGAGAAGATGAGTTGTTTTTGTGGGGAGGAAAGGAGGTTGGAGGGGGAAGTAAGAGGCTCATTGGGGGATTATCGAAGGCTACAACGGAATCAGAGAATTAATTTTATGAAGATGTAGTTGAAAATGGAGAGACGACGGGTATTGATACTAATCACGTGCTTTGTGTCACGTGCTGGGATGACATTTAAGAACTCCGATGCCGACCCGTCCACCAAGTAAGTAAACAAGCTCTAAATATGGTGAGCCTCTGTTGGGTGAGTTCTACTCCTTTAGAGCCCCTACTTTTGGTAGCGGGTCCTATAGAAAATGGGAAAGAATCTCAGTGTTGAACAATAGGTAACTTTTCGCACCATCGTCAAAATGCTCCTGGTGCTTTACTATTTACTCCGCGCCAGGGAGTTGAATGCTTGGTTATTTCGATGCAAAAGGGTACAATAAGTCGAATAGGGAAATTTCCGATTTGCTGAATTTCCAGTAAATTCCTATCCTCTGAATGGTGAACTCTACTGCAACCTCTGAGTTGCATGACTTTTGGGAGCCAATAGGTTTGCATTCATAGTGAGAAACACAATTAGATTAGCCGGAAGTCCTAAAAGAAAACGAGAACCTTTTTCTGAAAAAAAGGACAAGTAGCTCGTAGTAGATGCTTTGGACATATTTGGCTGGCATTGGGCCCCTTGACCATGACTCGTGGTCAATTCATCTACTCTTATAAAGCACAATCCATGGTTGAACTGGGCCATGTGGACTGCAGCAGAATCTCTGAAGCTGGTTTCTATTAGAACATATTAGCTATGCTGCAGATGCATAACTAGAGGTGATAATAGCCAGAACTTAACGGATAGTACTCTGAATGAACTTTGGGCTCTGCAGAGACTCTTGTCCACAAGGAAATTAGCGAGAACATGCTTTAGTAAATTCAACATGGCTTCCTAATCCGAAATCTGGAAACAGAGGTTGATATATCCTACATGGCACAGAAGCTGTTCTGGATACATGAGCCAATCAGAGCTAGAGGAGTAAAGTAGTAAGTGACTCTGGCGGGCCCTCCAAATCTACGGCCATGTGAAGTAGTGGAAATTTGAAATGCACATGGAGAGTCAATTCTAACCTTTCCCAATTAGTCATTTTCTGTAATTTCTTCTTGCATCTGAATCATTTGTGGTTGCTCCACTTATTTCTATTCCTTCAGAGAAAGAAATACTACAATTGTTGATTGCACTAACACCACCATATTCCCCCACAATGGACCATCTATATAGAAAACACTAGTACATCTGGTTCTGAGATTCAAATATTAAACTATGGAGAATCTATCTATCTATCTCTCTCTCTCTCTATCACCTGCCCTCGCCCTTGATTACTACATCCTAGTTAATTATACCCTAGAGATGGCTCCTTGCAAGTCACAAGTCAATCACAGCTCTGATACAGTCACCCTTGTGCATGTCCTCAAAAGCAGCGTTGATGTCATCCAATTCTCTTCTGTGAGTGATAAACTCCTCAACCTTCAACTTACCCTCCATGTAGTCATCAACAATAGCTGGCAACTGGGATCTACCCTTGACACCTCCGAAGGCAGCACCCTTCCAGACTCTTCCGGTAACCAACTGGAATGGTCTGGTGGAGATCTCCTTACCTGCGGCAGCAACTCCGATAATGATAGAGGTACCCCAACCCTTGTGGCAGGCCTCCAAAGCGTTTCTCATAACATTGACGTTACCGGTACAGTCAAAGGTGTAGTCACAACCTCCATCGGTCAATTCAATCAACTTCTGCACAACGGTGGTGCCCTCTGGCAACTCCAACGAGTTGACAAAGTCGGTGGCACCGAACTTCTCGGCCCACTCCTTCTTCTTGTTGTTGATGTCAACCACAATGATCTTGTTGGCCTTTCTCTCCTTAGCACCCTGGACAACGGACAAACCGACACATCCAGCTCCGAAAACAGCCACGTTGTCACCCTCCTGGACATTGGCAGTGATGGTAGCAGCTCCGTAACCGGTGGTGATACCACATCCCAACAAACAGATCTTGTCGAAGCCAGCCTTAGGGTCCACGGCGACAACAGAAACGTCAGCCACAACGGTGTACTGGGAGAAGGTAGAACATCCCATAAAGTGCAAAAGCTCCTTACCCTTGCACTTGAATCTGGAGGTACCATCTGGCATCACACCCTTACCCTGGGTCTCTCTGACTGCTCCACACAAGTTGGTCTTACCAGACTTACAGAACTTACACTCCTTACACTCGGCAGTGTACAAGGCAATGACGTGGTCACCAACCTTGACGGAGGTGACACCTTCACCAACAGATTCGACAATACCAGCACCCTCGTGTCCCAAAATAGCAGGGAAAGCACCCTCTGGGTCGACACCACTCAAAGTGTAAGCGTCAGTGTGGCAAACACCGGTGTTCAACACCTTAATTCTGACCTCGTGGGCTCTTGGAGGCTCAACAGTGATTTCCTCGATGGACAATGGCTTTCCAGCCTCCCAAGCGACAGCAGCTTTACAGGTAATGGTCTATGGGTTAGTAATGAGAACATGAATCGACTTCAAGAGACTCCGAGACGGTAGGAAATGTGAATTGTTCATTTCCTGACTTTTGTCAACCATTAGCGATAACCCTTGTGGCGAATACTTCCCTATGAGGGTTGACCTCACAACCACCAGGGTACAATGCTAACCGAGTTGGAGCCGTTGTGATCTTTCGGTACATACCTTTCCAACAGTAGACATTATTTAATCAATAGAATGTGATGAAAGAAAACTTACGGAATTGGTTTAACTTATAGGTGAACGATGTCGACATACCGCACCCGATTAGGCAACGATTTCCGTACGGTCGTGCGGGGCACAAGATCCAGTTCCGCTCTTTATCCTAATTGGGGTCCACGAAAGGGGCCCTTCTATCATCGAGGACGTCGATTTATAGGTAGTAGTGGTATTCCCAGGTGGAAGCGATCATTTCCCACTGCCTTGTAGATTTCCCACTTTCTTATTGGTCGATTATCAACTCTGGTGGATATATTTTCCTGATTGGGGTCCCTGCATTTGGACACGAGATTCGATATGGTAGTAATCGAAGGCGTGCGAATTTTTCGTCCAGATATCAACAGTAGGAGCGCTGGGTTGAAGATCGGAATGGGAAACTTATAACGCTTGATGAGGCGAGATGACTCCGGTACAGTTTGATAATGAAAATTGACTTTTCACTTGTCGATACCACCGAAAAGAAAAGATTAATACAACTGTGCTGCAGATATCAATGCTAATCTGTCTACTGGATTTGTAAGAAACATTGGGTTGGAGATGTTTTTGGAAGAATGGTTTTGGCCGATATTGGTTTGAATTTAATTCATCAAGAAGCGGTCAATTCTGATTATCTGTTCAGGAACATGAATGAATGGTCAATTCTAATGTGAAATTTTGGACATGGCCACCACGTTGTCTTCTGCAGGACGTACACCCATTGAACTTACAAGAACTGATATTTCACTGTTTGGTCAATGGTATTTCAGTCGGTCTCTTGGTTTCGAGCGCCAAAGCATCCATTTCTCTTACTCCATGTCTACATCTCCATTTGTACAACTTAGCTATCACTTCTCTATTGCTACATCTCCGTTTCTACCTCTTCTCTATTGCTACATCTCCACACCTATCTCTTTTCTTCTTCCCCATCTACAACACAGCACCAAAACCAAACGTGATCTTAATAGACCGCACATAGTAGTCCTCGAAGTTGCCTCTCACTCTATCCTCCTCTCCAACTGGAATTCCCTTCCACTTAACCACCATCATGGTCTCGCCAGCACCCTGCTTCAACAGAATGTCAAGCTCGGCATAATGGCCTGCTTTCCAGTCTTCTAGTCTCCACAACTGAGTGATATGCTCATTGGGTACCAACTTGACAAACTTACCGGTGATGGAACCTCCGAAAAGCTTGAATTCAGATCCTTCCTTGGGAGGAAAAGACTCCATCTGAGGAGCCGATCTCGACCACGCAGCAACCCTCTGGCTATCCAACAACGTCACATACAATTGCTCCGCCGTGGTGTTGAATGTAGGCTCCAAGTGTAAAGTGGAAGTGTTGTAGCGAGGTACGTTAGAGGCAGCCTTTGAGGAAGCAGTTGAAGCAGAAGGTGTGGACGTTTTAGAACTAGCAGAAGCAGCAGCTCTAGGGGCCTGAGCTTCTGGCTTACCTCCATTGCTGGATTCCTGGTTGGCCTTGGTAAATACAGAATTGACCTTATCACTCTCAAGCTGGATATCTCCACCATGAACACGGATCAAGTCACGGCCAAACGACAGCAAAATGTCTCTCAACTGAGGAACAAGCTCTTTCTTTGCCAAGAGCCGGCCCTTCTCCGTTTCAGAATCCTCGTTGTATATGCTTACATCAAACTGAATATCTTCAGCCTCGGTATCGTATGCCAATTCAGGAATAGTGATGCTTCCCTTGAATTCCTTGGTGGCGGTACCTTCGATTGCCATGATAAGTCTCAAATCAAAAAGCGAAATGACTTTTCCTTTTCTCTGGCATACTTCAACGTCTCCTTCTACTGAAGACACTGAGGCCACTTTAACAGAAGTGGAAGTTTGTGGGTCCGAGGCAGACACTCCGACCAACTTGTCATTAAAGTACGATTTGGACCAGTCGATGCAGTTCTTGTCGACCCAGTGCCAATTGTTTGGGTTATTGACCACCATTTTTGTATATTAGAATGAGTTGAGTGAACAATCGAGTGGTCGCACTAACTATGTAGTAGTTTCTATGTAGTAGTGTTCTAGAAAAATCTACACTGTATGGAATGTGGACAAGTCCCATCAAATGGACGGAAAGACGGTGGCATTGACCTATGTATTAATATTAAATACGGTAGTTTCTGCCTGTGGAGAATGTGAGAAATAGTGGAAAACTGAAGTATCTAAATCAACATCTTTTCTTCTCTGAACGCAGCCAATGCTCACCAATTCTTTTTCTCTAAGACAATATTCTCTCCATCTCACAATTCTCTCCAAACTCACTTCTCTCCAAACTCAATTCTCCCAAACTCAATCTTCTCTCTATCATCACATTCTCTACAACATTGTATCTTCCTCACTGACAATCTACTCCACCCTCCATTATTCATTCGACTTCATTCATATCTAACCACATCTAGGCATCAACCTCCATCGCATCCAGACGGCCAAACTCAACCACCGTCTCCTCCACATCAACAATGTCGCGTATGCTCTGTCTGAGCACCGCCGTGGTGCCCCGTGCAAACTTATACGATCTAGCCTTGGCTCCTCTCACATTAGGAGTCAAATAGTTCCTCAACAACTGAGCATCCTTGCCCACCTCCATCACGCAAACATCCACGTTGGATCCCGAACCCAAATCGTTCCAGATTCCCGCCTCGATGGCGTCCGCGCACAACTTGACCGCCTCGTCTCTGGTCATATCTGGTCTCCAGTTGGTTTCCAACTCCGCCATGGCGGCCAACGATCCAGATCCCAATGACAAGTATTCACCCACATCGGTGGATCCGTGCGCCTGCACCGACATCAACTTGGCCCCCGTAGGGTCTGTTCCCGCCACAATCAAGTAGGCACCCAAATGGCCCTGATACTTGAACAAGTGCTGCTTCAACATCGTCAATGCGGTGATCACACGCGGCTGTCTGTCGTTCCACATTCCATGTAGCTCGAGGTTGGACGCAATCAACTGCGTGACCATCTCGGTGTCGGCGGCAGTTCCTGCTCCAGCACACCAGATTCTTGGTGCTAATCTGTGCAACTTCTCACAGTTTTTATCGGCGACAATAGGGCCCGCGGTGGCACGGGTATCGGCAGCAATCACAACTCCGCCGCTGAATTTGCATCCCACAATTGTAGTACCTGTAGATGTGGCCTTTGGGGTGGCGTAACCTTTGGCGGTCAAGAATTGGTTTCTCTGGTAGTTATCGAAAGAGAGCCCGGGCATTGTGAGGTGTGAAGAATAGTATGAGTTGTGACGGTCGAGTGTGTGCAAGGTTTATTCTTAAATTCTCTCGGCGTTTGCAGTGGACGTAACAGGTACTCTTTAGATATAGAGTTAGATTTGCCGTTGGTGTTGAACAACGTGAGGTTCCTGGGGTACGGGTGTGATTGTTGGAGGTGGAGAAGGAGAATGAAAGGGACATAATGATTTGGATGGTAAGGGACAAACATGATGAGAAAACATATGAAATGGAGGTATTCAATGTCGTATATTCTGGAAATATACTATACAATCTCCTACTTGGAGCCCGTACAGGGATTCAACCGATGGTGGGTTTTAAAGAGCACGTGACCTTAAGTCACGTGCACTATTTCCACCAACAACGCCAAGTGTACCAACTCAACTCCAAAATACCTACTACAAAGGCCGTATGGACCGCTTCAGCTTTGTGGCCTCTGCGCGAGCCAAGGTCTTGGTCGTCCCCATCGGCAGCTTGTCGGCCGAAAAATTCGATAAGTTTTTCCACCATATAAGGGCCACCAACAATATCAGGCTTCTAGACGTGACTCCAATACCAGAATGCCGCTATTTCAACCCACAAGCGTTTCCTCAGGGCAGTGTGTTCTATGATTTCACCACCAATCTCCCCGAAGAAGAGACCGCGTTTCTCTCCGACTTTGAACCTTACCGGAAAACCATGGTGATTCTTGGAGTGGGAGAGTACGAAGAATCCTTGGAGTCCAGCATCAGCGATCTCCGAGCCCGGTTTCCCACTGCCATAGTTCACAATTGCATTTTCTTTGATTCGCCCTCCAAATTCGTCGAATCCTCCAATCTTGACGTCTACTATTTGTCGTCTTTTGCTGATCTTAATATTACTGCCATGGAAACCACCATCTGCAGTGTGACAAGAAGCTATTTGAAAGCTTTGGATGAGTGTGCGTCATCGTACGAAAGCATGTCGCTTCGCTCGCCCGTTTCGCTCATCGACAGTAATGTTCTCACCAGAACCATCAACTATGCCCAGAAACGAATCAGCTCTGGATCTTCATACAAGGTATCGTTCTCCAATGGCCAGGATATGGCCAAATCCACTGATCTGAAGCTCAAGGCGCTGCAGCGACAAACGGGCCGACATTCCAAGCTCATGGGTAATTTCTTTTTGTTGGCCGGAAAGTGCAACGATGCGTTACAGTATTTTACTGATGCTGCCATCAATGCGAAAAAATGTGATGATTACTTGTGGCTAGCGTCTGCTCTCGAGGGCTTGGCCACCTCTGCTTTTGTGTTGGCATACCTTGAATTGCCATTTCATGTGCAAAACCCCATGCTAGCGTCTTTGCTTCTGGTATCTAGATCCAGGGTTCTGACTCTCGGTGCTTCTTCCAGTCGAGTTTCCACTGATTCGTTGGGTACCAAATCCAATGGTGTCGTCTCCCCTCGGAACTCCACCAGCAGCACATTGAGTTTTGGCTTCTCTGCGGCAACTTTGACGGGAACAATCACTGACTTTTCCGCCTTGACGCTTCCGGAATTCTTGAAAGTTCTCTGCTTAAAGGCTTCGCAATATTATCAGCTAAGTGCAACCGAAATTGAAGATTGTGTTCCGGATCTCGTATACGTTGAGGCAATAATAAGATATGTAAAACTCATGGTGACTATATACTTGGGGGCATCGGCGCCCTTAAGGGCTATCTTGGAATCTGTTGTCACCGATACTTCTATCGAGCTGAAGGGCTCTAAAGAAGGTTCATTGGTGCTGAAAAGTGATATTATTCACGAAATTGATAAGGTGTTCTCACTTCAGTTAGTCGACCTTGACTTCACTGAGCAGTGCCACGTATATTGTGCGTTGGCATCTATTTACTCGGACTTGAAACTTTACAGAAAACAGGCATTCATTTTACGCATTCTTCTCGTTGCTCTTCTTCCCAAAGTGTCTCGGATGGAGAAGAGTGATACCGTCGCTGATATCAACTCAATCGCTTCCATAACCAGAATCTTTCTGCTTCTCTTTCAGGTCTACCGCATAGATTTGGAGCCTGAGCGGAATGAATCGATGGCCAAAGAGCACGTTTCCGATTGGAGCACGTTACAAATCCTGGTCATCAAAATATGCTTGCGAATCGCTGAATCTCTACAGGACTACAAGACTCTTGCAAAGTTATGTGTGTTGGCATCTACTAGATACTCGCACTGCTTGCTGTCAGAAGATCAGGTCAAGTTAAAGGACAAACTCAATTGGTTGAACCTTTTACTTGGTAGCAAGGACGCTGATGATACGCTTCCATATCCTGATCCTTTCATGGTCAGAAACATTAAATTTGTTGTTGCCCCATCGGGTTCTGACTTGGTTCCTTTCGCAGAAGTTGAGCAAGCTAACGGCTCCACTCTGTCTGAAGGTGCTATCATTTTCAATCCCTTCAGCAAATCTAAAATTCCATCTAATAAGGAGCGCCTCATTTGCGTGAATGAGATGCACCAATTGAAGGTGACGTTGCAGAATCCATTCCCTTATGATGTGGAGTTGGATGAGATTGCAGTTGCTAGTGACGATAACGTAAGAGTGGAAACCATTAAGTCTCTCACAAGGAAAATTTCGTCTAATCCGCTTGTTCAAAGAAGTGATGTCAATCCCAACAACGGAATGAACTCTTCGTTTCGCAAGAACGTTGCAACAAATGGAGGAATACGACCTATTCAGAATGGGTCTGTGGTTCTACAGCGAAATAGCGTGACTCAGGTTATTGTCTCATTCAAGGCCATGAATCGTGGCCAATTAAGTATAAAGGGATTGACACTCAAGGCAGGAAACTCAAGGAGCCAATTGTTCCTCATTCTGGACTTGGAAAAGCCTTGCGGATTGAAAAAGATCAAAGATTATGGCACAAAAGCACCTGCTCAAGACGAAGCAACGTTGGACCAACTTATCCAGAACCTATCAAAGGCTACAATTACGGATAGAGTGTTCACCAAGGAATTGTCCTTAAGTGTCATTTCGCGTCAACCTTCTCTATCGGTCATCAATAATCTGATTACCAATGGATGGATTATGCTTTTAGAAGGGGAAAGGCAACAATTTTCCCTCGACTTGAAGAACACCTCACCTGATCCTGTCAACTACCTTTCGTTTTCATTTTGGGATTCCACTAGCGACTTCATTAATGCCAAACTTGCTCAATCTGGTGCATATGCACCTGAAGATGTTTATGAGCTAGAATGGCTGTTGCTTAAAAATAGACCATTCCAGGTATTGAACAAGCAAGAGTTGGCCACTGATCACAAGGTGATTAGGCCAAACGACGAGTTCAAGATCGACTACGAAATTAATGGCAAGCGAGGCATGACAGAACTGAAACTCATTCTTGAGTACAGCAATAAAAAAGCGGATTCGCCGGTTCAGAGCTACATGAAAACAATCAGCGTTCCTCTCAATGTCACCGTTCAACTGTCATTGGATATTGTGGGATGCGATGTGATTCCTTTCTTTTCCACGTCTTTACATGGCTACGTTGCTGGTAGTCATGAACATGGTATTATCCAGAGAAACATGGATGCTTTGCTTGACTTCATTGCTACGACCAAAGCTTCTGCAGAGGAAGACATTTCATCGTACGCATTGTTGGTTTTAGATGTGAAGAATTCATGGAAGCACAAATTGTGCGCTAACATCAGTAATGAAATTGCTTCGAGGGAGACGTATGTTGTCAATGAGATGTTAGACCCGTCCGAAACATGTCGGTTTCTTTTGCCGGTGAAGAGAATTGGACATGAAGTTATTGACACATCCAAGCCAATTCCATCGCTTCGCAACAAGCAGTTTATCAAGAACTATAATATCTCTAAGGAAGACGAGATTCAAGAGAGAAAAAATTTCTGGATAAAGTCGATTCTCCTCGAAGGATTGAGTGGAAGGTGGAATACGGTAGGTTTAGAAACCGAGAGGTATGGAGTACTCGACACCCGATGTATTCGATTGAGCACCTCCATGACCAATGTCTTGGTCTACGACAGTATCCTGATTCAACACACCATTGTAGCCGATGATGGACTGAACAAAGAGATGCAAAAAGAAAACAATGAGTATCGGTTGGAAAGAGAGCAGTTCTATGTTCTCAAGACAAAAATCACGAACCACACCCATGATAGCCTAACGGGAACTTTGAGGCACGTCCCCTTCCCCGTGAATGCAGCCACGAAACTGGATCTATCAATTGACCTGAAGATATTGTACAACGGCGAGTTGCAGATGCATATTGGCAAGAAAAGCATACCCCAGGGTGAAAGCTTGGAGTTGAGTCTCGGGTTCTTGATTGTGGAGAAGGGCAGATATGAGTGGGGCTGCGTGTTTGACGTTGCCAGAGAAAAGGGCAACAGAGTCATCGGGCGTGAGCCTGTCTACATTAATGCATTGTGAACACCTTTGTGTGTTCTTACTATATACATATTCCATTGTAGCGTTACTTTCTGTCCAACTTGAATGGCAACGGCTTTGCACCCTCGGCCTCTAGCTGGTCGATGTACTTCTGTCTTCTGATATCGTTATAGCGCTTCTCCTGGAAATACTTGTACCAGGAATCCACGCAGTCGTTCTTAAATTGTGCTCTCAACTTCCCGCAGTTCGACTCCACATTGGCACTTTGGTTGGGATCGAGGGAGTTGTCAATGTTGTTTTTGGCTAGGCATTCGAAGAACTTGTCACGTGCATCCCAGCAGATCTTTCTTTTGATTTTGTTTGGCGGATCGACGATTTTTTCGTCTTTGGAAAAGAAACCCATCTTGTCGACTGGGAATATCGAAGAAGGTGAATTGATGATGGTCATGGTGTACGGGTGTACAGCCAACAGTTGGTGGGTATTGTATTGTAAGGAACCAGGGAACGATTAAATCGTTTAATTTGGGTGCAGAAGATAGATTTGGTGGAGTAAGTGTTGGATTTTTTCTTTTGTGGTGGTTGGGTATGTTTTCGATTTTTGCCATGAGTTTTTAGGATCTTTTGTAGGGAAGACCATTCGCAGTATTTTGAAGAAGTGGTAATTACTTGGGGATTCATCAATTAAACACAAACACGAAAGAGTAAAAAAATAAGAAAACCACCAGTTAGAAAACCACCAGATAGAAATCGACCAATGAAACAGCCCACATGCATCAACCTGATTGAAAGCACAATAGTGCGATCTCGAAGAATAACTCACTAGTTCCAAGTAGCACTCAACACCCAGACAGTCCACTCACCACTTGAGCCTGCGAATCTACACCTATGAACGAATTCTCCGATAATGACCCTCCAAAATAAAACGTTAACAACCCAAAAACGTCTCTTGCCCAAAACCTCCTTTTCTCCCAGAAATCTCCTTTTCTCCCCAAATCCAATTCCCCTCTCCCATCCAGAAGTCCTGCCGTGACTTCGATCTCATCCATTACCTGCATCAAGTCTCTAATTTATTCGGCATTGGACCCTCTCCTCCGAAAGTCATCAACGACATGTCCTCGGCTACAGAGTCAGACACTTTCGACATCCAGGAAGAGATCTTCCATGCCCATCCCCCCATTTTCAAGCTTAGGTACCGGCAAGGCTCATTGGCGTCCTTTGACTCCACTTCCAGTGCAGCATCAGAAAGGCTTCCAGTCATCAAGGTTTTGGGAACTGGAGGAACCATTGCCGCCAAGGGCTCCACCGCGTTCCAGACCGCAGGATATCATGTTGATTTAACCATAGAAGACTTAGTGTCATCCATTCCAGACTTGTCGCACACTTGTGAGTTGGAGTTTGAGCAAGTATTCAATCTCGACTCCAAGGAAATCACCTCTACAGAACTCTTGATGTTGCGCAACAAGGTCCAGGAGGATTTGTATCATTTTGATGGAGTAGTAATTACCCACGGAACCGACACCTGTGAAGAAACCGCCTTTTTCTTGGACTCTACTGTGGATACCATGGGAAAACCAGTGGTGATGTGTGGAAGCATGAGACCATCCACTTCGGTGTCTGCGGACGGTCCTTCTAATTTGTACCAGGCGTGTGTTGTTGCGTCCGACAAACAGAGCCGAGGAAGAGGCATTTTGGTCACGTTGAACGATAAAATTGGCTCTGGTTACTACATCTCCAAGACCGATGCAAACTCATTGGATACTTTCAAGTCTTTGGGCCAAGGCTACTTGGGCAACTTCGTCAATGGAGAGGTGCACTACTACTTCCCGGCGGTGAGACCCACGGGGCTCAAATTCTTTGACATTCCCTCCAACTTTGCCGGTCCTCTTCCGAAGGTTTTGGTATTTTTCGCTCATCAGGGCTTTAATCACGAAATCATTTCCTTGGCCGTGGAAAACACCGACGTAAAGGGTGTGATCATGGCCACCATGGGTGCTGGATCGTTGAGGGATGAGACAAACCAGATATTGGGCGAGCTCTCGTCCAAATATAATATTCCGATCGTTTACTGCAAGCGCTCCACCGACGGAATGGTGCCGGTGGGGTCTATGCCAAAGAGCAATAACGCCTATTTGATTGCGGGTGGCTATCTCAATCCACAAAAGGCTCGCATTCTCTTGCAATTGTGTCTTAACGAACACATGAAAGTGAAGAAGATCCGCAAGATGTTTGCGTCCTCCTACGGAGGCTAGACAGTTACAAATAGTAGTACATTCCAAACAAGCTAATAATCTAGGTCGACAACAATCCGGTCATGCATAAGCTTTGTCAACCTCAGTCTGATAAGCCGCCAAAATCTTCTTTCTCTGCAACTTCTGTGCAGAGGTGACAAACCCATTTTGAGGAGTCCACTCGTCGTCAATCAAAACGACGTTCTGAAGCAACTCGATACTCTTTAATCCCTGTGACTTACCAGTAGCCAACAACGATTTGAGGACAGCAGCGACAACCTTCTTATCGTGGTACAACACGCTTAGCTCCTTGTTCTTCAACTCGTCTTCAGTGTAGATCTTTTCCTCCACGAGGAAGGGCTTGAAGTGCTGTTCGTTGGGCAAGATCATGGCAATTGGCTTCACCTTGCTCTGGTCAGCGTACACACAAAGGTTCAACACAAGAGAGTTCGATCTGTATGTAGACTCCAACTTCTCCAACGCAATGTACTCACCATTGGCGGTCTTGACCAAATTCTTTCTACGGTCAATGATTTTCAATTGACCGTTAGGGGTCCATTCACCAATATCACCAGTTTTGAACCAGCCATCTTCGGTGAATGCCTCGGCGGTCTCCTTAGGGTTCTTGTAGTACTCGGCGGTGACTGGACCACCCTTCAACAAGATCTCACCTTCGTTGTTCTTGGCCTCGTAGCCCGCGTCTAAAACGTCAATCAACTTACAGGTGATAGAACCGACCAAAGTACCAACCACTCCGTACTCGAAGTTGTGCAACTCCAAAATGGTGGCGTTGGCACAGGTCTCGGTCAAACCGTATCCAATCAACATTGGAGCAATCAATGTCGAAATGAACACCTGAGTGTCCTTGGAAACAGGAGAACCACCATTCAAAACCACCCTCAAGTGCCCACCAGTGGCAGCCTTCACCTTCTTGAACACGACATCGAACATGGACGAGCCAGGAATGTGGTAGTTGTTCATGGCGGTCTTGGCTTTGAAAGAGGTCCAGAAGATCTTCTGAACAATTGGAGGCAACTGCTTGACCTTGCCGATGATTCCCTTTCTCACCGACTCCCAAACGGCAGCCACACCCACCATGATAGTCGGCTGGAACTCCATCAAGTCCGATTTACAGTTTCTGCACGAAGCATCGGTTAAAGTCTTGACATTGGCGTATCCAAGACATGAACCCCACCAGAAACTCGTCAACTCGAACGCCATCTCAAAGATATGGGCCAATGGCAAGAATGCTATGACCCGGTCGGTACTCTTAACCAAATCTCTGGATGCGTTGGTGGAAGCTCCAGTGACACCCGCCAACACATTGGCCTGGGTCAAAACAACACCCTTAGGGTCTCCGGTGGAGCCGGAAGTGTACATAATACAAGCAATGTCCAGCGGAGTGGCCACCGAACCAAATGGCTCGTCAACCAATTCCTTACCCAATGCCAAAATCTGGTTGTAGGAGAAAAACTGGATGTCGGGTCTCACCTCCAAAATCTTCTTCTTGGAGGCCTCGGCGTTGCTGTAGAAGGTGCCATTGACCCGCTTGTCCTCTGGGTCGATGTCCTCGCTGTGGATAATGTACTTGACGTGAGTGGCCTTCTGCAAAGGACGCACCAAGTTGCCCAAAAGGACGTTATCGGTGAAGACGGCATTGGATTCCGTCGACACAAGAGAGTGCACCAATCCCAGCTCTCCCAACGTGTCGTATGCCGTCACCACGGTGATGTTGTTGTACTGAGCAGCCAAAAACGTCTTCAACCACTTGTGGGAGGTGGAGGCGAAGATGTGGAGTTTGCTGGAGCCCGGGGCCAATCCCATCTTGGCAAGACCGTGGGAAAGCGACTTCACGGTGGCAAGCACCTGGGTGTAAGTCTGGTACTCATATGGAGAGTACTCGTAGAATGTCCACTCCTTATCGACAATCTGCTCGTTTCCGTCCACAACCTTGGTCACCTGTCTGACCTCGGTATGGATCTCCAACAATTCTCTCCATCCCATACATCTCCGGTCAAGGTTTCTCTGCACACACTCGTCAATGAACTCCGGCAAGGTGGAGGCCTTGGAGTCGATGGGTCTTACCAACGCCGCCGATTTCTGGGCAGCTCTTCTTCTTGGGGCGGTTTCGCCGGGTTTTGCCTCGCCAACAGCAACTGTCAATTGAGCCATTGAGGTCTACGTTACGGGGTTGCGATGCGGAAGTTGCGGAAATGGTGGAGTCGCAATGGGTGGGAACCAGCTACTTATAAGTGTGCGGGGAGCCACATGCCCGACCCAAAACTTGCTTGCAGATGACATCGCATCCTCTGCCCAGCATTCGATGTGGGGGAAAGGGTGACGGTTGCAGCCGCCAACATGGCCAGGTACCTACCGGAAGGAGGGGCGCTTGCGAGTATTTTTTGGGCGACCATTGAAGATGGCGGGCGTTTGATGGTGGCCTGGGACCTTCCGCCAGTTCCTGCGTGGCGCATCCAAGCGATATGGTGCGCCCGCATTTCTCTCACGACACACGGCTATGTAGCGGACAGAGGGGGAAGAAATGGCCCCAAGCATGGGAAAATCATCAATGGCCATGGCAGGATGGTGGGTGGTTTTATATTCTGTGGGTAGGTGGGTTTGCGTTTCGGAGGGTTTGTGATTCGGAGGATTTGGCCTTGATGTTGCCGTTGCCATTCGCTGCGAGGGTTTGCTTGTTTGTTTGTTGGGCGCACATGACCAGCTGCTTTATCTTCTCGCTGCGGTCCAACAACTGCTTTTACGGCATGCATCATTTTGGCCATTTAGCCTTTTCGCCGCTACGGGGTGTCACCGCGTTGCCACCGTATAGCTAATCTCCTGTTTGCACCCAAACCAATCAGCATTTGCATACCAGATTGACGAGCGCCCAATTGTTGGGATTACTCGATTGGGACAGTTGATCCCTGTGGACATCACATGACGAGGTGATGTGGTGGCGATGGATGGGTACGGGGGAGAATGTTCTTATCGCAGGGTGCATACTGGCCTTGGCATGGGGGCCCAGCGATTAGCCTACAACATCTACCATCTACTTGAAAATCACCTACGATGTCACTACCATCTCTAAGACGGGCCTACTACGGAACTACTCCCTAGACTTTGTCCAGTGGGTAGTTGTGGAATTGAGAATGTGGGATTGCCCCGTAACCGGGTCTGCGTGTTCCAATTACAGTTTAGTCTGGCGCTCTACACACTACCCGTCTCAACATTCATGAACTGGTTATCATTGAACTATTGGGAATTCTGAATACAATGAGGTGACAAATGTCAGCCGACAATTGAACTTATCACCGATCCATTTGAATTGGTTACTCCTTCTAAATAGTTATGATCACTATCCATCGAAGCTTTCTACCACATGAGCAATTGCGCAGCGGACTGAATATAACTCGCAAAATTTGTGGGAATCGAAAGATTTGTGCAAGGGATTGAAAATAATTTGCAAGGAATGAAATTAATGTGCAAGGATTGAAAATAATGTGCAAGGAATGAAATTAATGTGCAAGGAATGAAAATAATGTGCAAGGAATGAAAATAATATGCAAGAGGTTGAAAATAATGTGCAAGGAGTGAAAATAATGTGCAAGGATTTAAAATAATGTGCAAGGATTTAAAATAATGTGCAAGAGATTGGACTGAACATAATACAAGATGAAGTGCCATGAAAGTCACTTTCATGTGATTATCTGACGGCCAGGAATTTCCTTGTCCATAGAAACGGGCGAATAAACATTCCCTGAAGCGTTATGGAAACAAACCCTCTTTCAACAACTTGAGTTTTTGCAGTGGACAAAACGAAGTAAATATTGAGGTGTTCTTTAATAAGGGCTCTAGGATACTGAAGTTTTTTCTAAATGTCATGCTGGCTATGAGTGGCCATGCACGTCAACGTGAATTGCTCGTAATCGATCTGGAACACGGCGACGTGCATATCCAAGTAGGTTTGAGTGGATGTAAACAAACGCAGATACGGTCGATTGAATGCGGTGCGGGCATTCATCGGCGAATACATTTTTTACCGGTGCAGAAACTGTAGAATGGAAGCAAACCAAATGGAAAAAACGACGATTCACGGGACACTCCAAGCATCTATTTCTTCAAGGAAAAGAAGCTAGCGAAAAGAGATGATCGAATCACAATCTTGAGAGTTACAATCTAATTGATGCCCAATTTGAGGAATCCCAAACTCCATCCCATAGTCAACCCTATTCGATTGTAAAATAGTCAACATGAACAACATGAATGCCAATGGAATCTGAAGATATCTCATACCCATCTCAATACCATCAACTCCCTCCAATCCACATCAGTATGTATTCAACAATTAATTTTCGAGTTGCGAATAGCAGATCCGTCAAAAGGAACTTCTGCACTCTAGGATCAACTGAGCTTGCCTAAATCGGTCTTGTTGCTGGACTCACAAATTACACCCTCTCTTGAGAAAACAGTACCCAATGGTTATTCCAGGGGAATCGAAAACTCTGATAAATATTTCCAGCAATATAGGCTAGATAGTAAGCGACATGGTATCCCAATTAGCATATACCTTATAAGCTTTCCACATGAAATTTGATCGAGTGAGTCTGGCCGCAATATGTAGCACTGCACCTCCAACCACATAAGTGATTACCCATATTGCAAAACGGCGCCAGTAACATTCTGCTAGATCCGGCTGTGTTGGCAGTAGCTCCAGTAGATCCAGGTACGCCATGACTCTATTGGGTCTATCGATTGACCTTTTCAACTGTGCATGAAACAATCTCCAACAAAGAGGTGATCTTATTGGACATTCAATGTCAATAAAACGCGCAACGCTTGCTTCTATATTACACCAGACCGACCAAATTCTGAGAATACAAATCACGCAAACCTGAGTAGATAAAGACAAGAGATGACTTGGCCCCTAAATGTCAAGGCCTTTATCGTATAATTTAGAAGGCAATTTAAGAAGGAGATGATATTGTTTTCTGTTTGTATGTTAACTATTCACTTGGATAGTTAGCATCAAGCCCAATAAGTGGTGCACCCTCCATGAGGTGAGAACCTTCGTCATCGATGAATGTTGGAAGTAGATCACCCCTACGGAGCATTATTCCCTTTGTAGCGTTCAGAATATACATGAATTTACAGCTACCTTTCAAGGTTCTCTGCACCTCCCCCTTTAATTCAGGCAAATCACCTTACATTAACTAGATTCCAATATCTGAATAAATATCGTAGTACCCGACTACTGGACACTGATGCAAATCAAACTAATCTCTCCTCGAATCTCAACTCATTGTTCACTGGCATTCCCACCAACAATCTCAACAAGTTCTCAATGGCCAATCTCTGCTTGTTCAAACCATTGATCGGGTTGAATCCTGGCTTAGCCAAAGGAGCCTTCAACCAGTAACTCAACAACGACAACACAGAGTAGAAGTTCTCGTACTTGTCGTCAGTAGTCTTCTTGTACGACACTCTCTGCAAAAACTCAGTCATCACCACCAAGTCGATAATCAATGGCGTGGCCAACAATGAGTCCTCGCACACGTTGTGGATAGAGATTTTGTTGTGGCCTCCCAACATCAACTCAGAGTAGTACTCATCCATTGCAACCTTGGAGTCCCCAACTGCTGGCAAGTATTTGATGACAATACAGTGGTCCACGGAATCGCCGGACTTCTTGTTGTACAAGATCTCGTTGGACTCAACCATATCGTCCACCACAGACTGCTTGGAAATCTCCTTGGAGCGGAATTGTTTGGGGGAAGACAAGTTGTATCCGTCGTTGTTACCCAAGTGGTTGTACGATGCAATGGAAAGTGGCTTGATACCTGCGTCCACAAGGAACTGGGCCAAAACAGACTTCAACTTGGTCTGTCCACTCTTGAAGTCGTCTCCACCAATGAACGACTTGTTGATCTCTGCCAACTCGATGGCTCCTGGAACAAAAGTGTTCTGTGGGGATCCATTGATGTATGGAATTTGATCCAAGATACAAGCCACTGCGAAAACAGTGGAAGGAGAGATCTCATCGTGATTCTCCTTGATTGCCTTGATCAAGTTTTCTGCCGAATCGTTCACACCAGGAATGATTTCTGCGTAACGTTCGGTATTGGCAGTCCACAACACAATCACCTTGTCCAAGTCGTTTTCCTCCTTGAACTTCTTGATGTCGCTTCTGATTCTCTCGACATCCTCCCACTTGGTCTTGGTGGTCACTTCCCCGTTGCTGTCGACGTTGAAAACGTTGTCAGCTCTCTCTTTCTGGTTCATGGCAATGAAGTCAGGGTAGTACACCGAGGGCAATGGAACAATGTCCTTCATGCGGTCCACCAACTGTCTCTGCAAATCAAAGTCCAACACCTTGGATCTTTTCATGGCCTGGTCCAATGGCATCTTGGAAATATCCCAACCTCCAATGACCAAGTCGTTAGGGTGAACAAGAGGAACAATCGATGAGAATGGTGCATAGACATCGTTTCCCAGTTTGTCCACACCGAGCTTAACGGTGGACGATTGCGTGACCGACCCGTAATAGTTTGGCTCCACAACACCTTCCTTGTTCTCGAAGGAAATATTGTGCTTGTTGGCCAAAGTTGCTGCGACCATGGTAGTACCGTTGTTTCCTCCCAAACCCACCAACATCAATCCGGTCTTGGGAACGGACAAGTCGGTCTTGAAGTCGTAGTCGATGGCAGTAGGAGTCACCGAAAACTCTCCGTTGTCCTTCTTCTCTACGATAGCAGACTCGTAGGTGAACTTAGAGTAGAGCGAGCCATCTTTGGTCTCGGCCTTGGTGTTGAATGTGACAGTCATTGAAAGAGAAAATTGGTTGAGGAGAGGGGAAAGGTGCGAAGCAGGGGGGTATTTATAGGTAAAATGTGGTAGGCCACAGGCACCCAATTATTTGGAGATAGGAGGGCCCGGTGCTTTCATCCGGCATACAACTCGGCGGTCCGGCGAAAATTCGGCGAAACAATAACATTGTGCAGGAGTCTCCGCTGGGGGATGTGGATTACCGGCCGTTTTAGGAAAGAGACTTGCTTTCATTGGTGGACGAGGCACATAGCCTTGAATAGACACAGGTAAACACGGAGCAAGTAAGAAATCAGAGAAAATAGATCTGTAGGTGGAAAATATATGACTGTGGATAGATCGAGAGATAACTACTAGAGGTGGTGAGGGTGGAAATAGGATGTAGATACACATAGATAGCAAAGTGGACGATGAAAGAGGTGGCAGCAAACTCTGGATTAGGGCAGGTGTGCAAACCATTCACGTGGGAGACCGGACATTCCGGTGCCACAAGGAGAGTGAAAGGAGTGGACGACATAAAAGAGGGGGGGAGAAACGAAAAGAGGATTAAAATTTTGAAGTTGAATGAAAGTCAATTTTTGTGTTAGCGTGGCGGATTATAAGTGAACTGGATATTGTATGTTGAGGTGTTCCGTGTATTTACGTCCGCATTTGCTAGATCCAGTGGAATGTATCCTCGCGAATCATTGGACAGTACGGAGTCCCCAGCACATGCACGGCCCAACAAAACGAGATAATTTGAGAGATTTATTGCGTTTTATTGCAAGGACTTGATTCTACTTTAGCCTATTGTACATTGAAGAGTATTTCCTGTTTTGGGGATGTGGTCCCCAGTGCCTTTGTATTTCCGTTGGTAGTATTCCTTACTCGGACTCCTTTCAATGGTACATCTGGTAGTCAGTTTCAGACTGCATTGCTTCATATTTGAACCATCTTATGTAATTGCAAAGTTGACGCTCTTTGGTCATTTACTATGATGTTCGGTTGAGGTTAAGGCTAACCAAAAGGAGCTAGAATGGAGAATAATTGATTAGGCTTGATAATCGCGAACATTACATCGAATCTAGAATTTGCAGATCGATCAATCATTGCATTACAATGAAAGAGCACTCTTATCACTACAAGGACATTGGTATAGTGGTCAATGTCCCGGGCAGAAATATGACAAGAATATTTGGTCAGAACATCCAGAATACTACTTATCATGGCCTTTTTTTTGCTGCAGTGTTCATTTACAGGAATCACTCCACTTGGTGCCGTCACTGTCATAAATCTCGATACTCCAAGTTAAATTGCAATCTGTAGCCGTTAGGTTCTGCGATGCATGCCAGAGTAGGTACTTCTTCGAATCCACAATTACACAACAATTATGTATATTACCGTTCTACTTTTCAAAATGCAGTTGCCAGACTAAGCTAGAATCTCCCTAGAATCTTGACACAACAATAAGGCCAAGTTACAGATGCCTTAATTGGGCGACTGCCTCCTATCGACGCAAAGATCATAGAGTTCCCTAGGCTTTCGAGGTCGCACTATGTGGTGGGTTGCAAATTGATGCACTCTCTTTTTTCCAATTGAACCTTCACGACTCTCTTTTTTTGTGAAATACAGAAAATATCAACTCGAGTTGCAGTGGTACAATCACATTATTCGCAATACAGAGCGTTTTTGTACTTGTGGATTCTTCCTCTTGACGAACTAATTATCCTTGAACAGAGGCACACACTATGGAAAGATGTACCTATCAGCGTTCTTCACTGAGGTGGAAACTTAAAAATTGAGGAGTTTTCTGTAATGGCCTCGATGTGGTACGTTTTGATATTTGTTTTGGCTTCCCACATGTGCATTATCCGCTTTGGGTGCATTCTAAAATGGGTGCAGTCACTTGTAGAGGACTACAATTGACGTATTATTTTTCGCTCAGTATACCAGCCGTGATTACGATCAACAAGAAAATTCCAAGACATTTTATTTGAACGCTTGCACATCCTGTTTGTTTGGCAATTTTTTTGGAACGATAAGTTCCTCGTACGTCGTTCTACTTGCGCTCACTCTGCCCATCAACTACGCAAATGCACCAAAAGAGGCAAGAATTACACTTCTTTTCGTTTTTCTTACCCAAAATGAATCAACATGCATTATGACGAAAACTTACCGAGGATTTTTTGGGGGCGCCCGAACTAAAACGGTAGATGAGTAACCACTTCCATTTTAGCAGCCAGCCAACTTCCTGCATACACCACCCCTCCGTAGTCATCAAGATTTTACCACTGCTTCAATGAGGTAGAAGAAATCTTAACTTGGCCTCAGAGCCTAGTTTCTCCGTTATCCGACATCAAAGCGCAAAATGAAATGTGGGTAGTTGCAGACTCGTTTTCTGAGAAATGTAACATGTGATCGAATAGTTACGTGGTAGTAGGTCTAGTTAGCTGGCTTGGAGTTTGTACGGTTTCCCCCTGCCAAAACTTTAGTCACGCTCCAAGAATAAATTTGGGAAAACGTAGCCAAAGGGTTGACCATGTGTTGAAAGGAGGTGGGGTGTTGACCGTTGCAAAACGCATCGAAAAACGCGACAGGAGGAATGCCGCATGAATCTTGCAGCAGGTTTCAACAATTGAAAATGGAGCAATATTAGAGACATGAGTGTTGACATTGATATATGTGAATGTCTCGACTACTTCAAATCATTTTCAACTTCTTTTCTAGTTCATTGTCCACCTCTTGCGTTCCTACTTCCCATTTTTCGCTGCTTTGTTTTATTCTTGTCATGCACAAAGTGGTCCCAGTTGTACCTACTCTGCCTCCTTATGCACATATGCTGCACCATGTGCCGCAACATGGTGCAAATTGCTGGATGACAACCTCCTTTGGGTGCAAATTGTCCCCTTCGAAGTTATTGACCTCCGCGACTCGTATGTATTGACGTGGTCATTATTGTCATAATCATGCAATGCAGACTCGGGAATACGTCCCGTTTTCCAATGGCTTATATACTTCGGGTCCGCTCACAATTTGGATTTACCTACCTTCATTCGTTTACCCCAGTCATTCCTTTAACCTTTATCTTGAACCATAATGTTGATGCGTTCTAATTTCTTCTTGCTAATTATGTTGCTCAGCTCCGTGATTGCATTCTCTCCAACGTCCAACCTGAATGTTGCAGTCTATTGGGGCCAAAACTCCTTTGGAAATCAAGAGAGATTGAGCCACTACTGTGCAATGGACTCGGTCGACATTGTCATCTTGTCTTTTGTCACATCTTTCCCAAATTTAGCCTTGAACTTCGCCAACATGTGCGGAAACACATTCCCGGATGGGTTGCTCCACTGCTCCACCATCGGCGAGGACATAAAGACATGTCAGAACGCAGGCAAGTTGGTTTTGCTTTCACTTGGTGGTGCTTCTGGAAATTACGGTTTCAGCGGAGATAGCGAAGCGGAATCCTTTGCAACTGTGTTATGGAACAAGTTTGGTGGTGGTACCGATCCCGAGAGACCTTTTGACGACGCCATTGTGGATGGTTTTGACTTCGACTTGGAGAATAATGATTCAACCGGAACGGTTGCATTGGGTAACAAGTTGAGAGAGATTTTTGCCTCCGACGCTTCCAAACGCTACTACTTGTCTGCTGCTCCTCAGTGTCCATACCCAGACGCGTCCACCGGACAATTGTTGGCTGGTGTCGACATTGACTTTGCCTTTATCCAGTTCTATAACAACTACTGCAACCTTGGTCCATCGTTCAACTGGAACACCTGGAAGAGCTTTGCCGAGAACACTTCACCAAATGGCAACATCAAGTTGTATGTGGGTTTGCCTGGAGCTTCCAGCTCGGCTGGCAGTGGCTACGCAGATTTGAGCACGGTGAAGCAGTATGTGACTTCGTCAATTTTAAATGATGCCAACTTTGGTGGATTCATGTTGTGGGATGCTTCGTCGGGTGCCAGCAACGTCAATCCAAATGGAGTTTCATTTATTGATCAGCTTGAGGGATATCTTGACTCTGGGATCTCCATGACAACGAGCACCTCGACTAGTTCGACTACTTCGACTTCTACTACAAGTTCGACTGCTTCTACTACAAGTTCGACTACTTCTACTACAAGTTCGACTACTTCTACTACAAGTTCTACTACAAGTTCAACAAGTTCTACTACAAGTACGACGAGTTCAACTTCCTCGTCAACTACCTCTGTTTCGACTTCGACTAGCTCGACTAGTTCTACTACAAGTTCGAGTACTTCAATGAGTTCCACGAGCTTGACATCCACCTCGACGTCCTTGTCGTCTACATCCACTTCGACTTCATTGTCGACTTCATCGACGGCTTTGACTTCGACCTTACCTTCTGCAAGCTCAATCTCGAGTGTGTCAACGTCAAGTTCTTCAATTCCTACTTATACCTCTCTGTCGACATCCACCTCCCTGTCGACTTCAACCGCTTCAACAGCTACTTCTATTGCTCTTCAAACTTCAGACTCAAGTCTGGCCTACGTTCCAACCACATTAACCACCAGCTATGTGAGCGGAACAGAATCCACCATCACCTTGACCGGAAAGACTTCGACTGTATTCCTGACTTTCTACAACTATGTTGCAACCAGTTACGTTACTGTCAGAATTGCGGGCAAGCCCACTGAAATTCCGAGAGTGGTTCCAAGATTGTAAGGATTATAAGTACAATCTACTACCAATACCCAAGAAAATGACAATCATGAAATTAATAAAATAATAATGAAATATTGATTCTAATACCAATAATATGCTATAGAAGTGCAGCCCCAATAAGCTCAGTGGTTCTATTTGGCCATTAATGCGTAAGTAGTTTCTTCCGAACATCTACCCCTGTTAGTAGCTTGGAAGCTATCTTGTTCATGTAAACAGTCTTGAAGCTACCATTACTCCAATGTTTGATATGATACATATCCTCTATGTTCTCAGTGTTCTCAAGTTCCATCGGTAGCAACTTCATATGTATGATGGGCACCTTACTTGTATCCATCTGGGCCTGGGCCTGTTTCGTAAGTGGATAGGGAGACACCAAAAAGAAAAATACTCGCATAGCATCCAACTTGGTCCGGACATGGTACTCGTAGATGCCTGCCAACTCTCTGATTGTCGAAGCCTTGATTCTGCTTGCATAATTCTTACATTGAACCAAGGCTGTTATATCGTGTTCCAAGTTTATTAGTGCTTGAGCACCGCCGTTACATTTTGTCTTCAGTAAAATCAGTTTTGACGAAGTTTTGGCCTTCTCGTCGATTTCATAATCTCCTAAGTTCCACTTTCCTATAAGATCCACCCCATTGTCTCCAGCACCACCGACACGGGCCATATCTCGACAGCTCATTATCGATTCCAACTTCTCCTTGGTGAAAAACTCATACAATGTGCCTCTGAATGTTGCAGAGTCCACCAGAAGTTGGTTCGCCTTACAGTAGTCTAAGTAGGCGGAACACGACTGGGCTTCTCGAAGAGACAGAAAAAGACGAAGGTTGAGCGGACGAAATCTGAGCGATTGACAATTAAGTGGACGACAATTAACTGGGCGACATAGTGTAATATATAGTAGCATCGACCTTATTCGTCTAGTAGTTCAATTCTCCACACAAGGTATTGCACGACTAGACTGTACAATACTTACCAGTACTCTATCTTGTCACTTAACTATCTAAGTGGAAAACTGGAAAACACCATGAGGTTCAACATTCTATTGGCTTGCATTGTTTCGGCAGTTTCTGCAAAGAAGATTCTGTTCTTTGCCCACAGTTTGGATACCCTAGAGGAAATCCAATTGGGCAGCATAGACTTCGACCAGGAATCATCAAGTTCAGCATTCTTGGCAGAAAAAAACCAGTTCGTGTCAGGTTCTTACTGTATAGGTACAAGAGATCTTCCTGGAAAAGAATGTCTAGCCTACTTGGAGACAGACGGCTGCATTTCTGGAGAGTTTGTGGTATATATTGATAGCAAGAACGAGTTGGCTGAGGTGTCGTTTCTTAGAGGCAAAAGTGGGCTCAGCTCCACAGTTAGGAAGGTCACGGCCAATGTTGTGCCGAATTTGAATCCATCGCAGGGTCAGCAGGTTAATGAGCCGGTTATTCAGAAGGTCACTAAGAAAAGAGTAGTGGAGAATGAAGCTGGAGAAAAGGTGGAGATTGAGGAAGAGGTTGAGGAGGAGGTTGTTGTGGACGACAAGTCGTGGATCCAGAAGAATTGGATGTATGTTGTGCCACCGTTGTTGCTTTTCTTGGTTTTTGCTCCTGAGGATAAGCCAGCAGAGTCGTAAGCAGTGCATAGGTACCGAAGACAAGAAACAAGAGGAATAACTGAAATGCAGAGGATTTATGAAATGGAAGAAAACAAGAAGAAGAAATGGGAGAAGAGCAAGAAACAAAATGAAACATTAAGGCACTGGGGTGTGAGGAGACCGAGAAATTCCTTCATTGGTTGTGGATGACAGTCAGTCTGCAGTGGTTCATGGACTCGAATCCAAGAATAGCCATGAAATCTAGCACTCTTTATGGCAGTTGGCCGTTCCTTCCAGAATAACGGTCTCGCAGAGATAGTGACATGATCGGATGGACTTGGTGTAAGAAACTGCTGCGGCAATAATAAGCAGAGTTGACAGTTTTAGCAACAAGAGCCAAGGGCTAATAAAGTTTCAATGTGATGAATGGATGTGATAATAATACATCATTTGTTATGGGGATATTCCATTCGCTGACTTTAGGTAGTAGAAGGAATATTGATTTTTTTTTTTTCGAGTATTCTTTGCCAGCTCCGCAACTGTTTCAGAATATTGGGGAGCTTCCAGGGTACCATGATACATCCATGGTTTGTCTTACCACCAGATATCTGTAGGAAAGAGACTCAAACGATTGCACCCTTAATGCGACCGAGAGAGGTTCATCAAATCGTATGTTTGTAGGCTGGCGCAATCAGAACACTTTCTTATTTGCTTCTAGTTCTGCTCATTTATCGATAGCTGCATCCGGTAATCGAAAGCTATATGTGGTCACCTTCCAGTCCCGGGGAACATGATACGATGAGGAATGCGCTATTGTTGAAGATTTCGAATCACTAGAGTAATTAGTACTGGATGATCAACGATATGGGTCAATTTCCACCAATATTACCAATAAGTAACATTGACATTCAATTCAAGTCTACACAACAAAGGAATTCCGGCAAAAATTCCTTCACCATTAGCTTTGCGTCTCTACTCTCCGTTGTTGCTCTAACTTCCTAGCCCTCAATATTCTCACCTCTCCTCCGTCTCCCACCCAACCCCAAGCACCAAAACGCCCCAAACAGCAAATATCCGAAATATTCACCAGCAAGAACGCCTCCAGAACGTCTCCAGAACCCCAATCTTTTTTCTCCTCTTCATCACGTCTCGTCCTATTTTGCACCCATTACCTCCATTCATCCTGTATACACCGCAAACCTCCCTGCCACACCTCCCCATTCATTTCCCCCAAAACACCACCAAAACCTCCCAAAACCTCCCATACTCCCCCAATAAACACCTTCATCACCTCCTACTCTCCGCCGCCTCCCAACCTCCCTCCCCATCCAATTGTATCCTCTGCCACTGTGCCTTCTTATCTGCAGGCAGCCTATCAGAGCCCAATCATTCCATTTTAGTAAAGGAACTAACAATCCAATAGAGAAAATTTCATATACGCACTTCTTAACCACCTATTTATACACCTATTTCTGGACCATTTACCCTCTGGACCCCTATACACATTATAAAAAGGTGCTAGCCCCCAATGTTGTCCCAGTCGTTGAGAGCTTCCAAAAGATTCTTGAGCTCGACCGCTCAAAGACTCGCCGAGGTTCTGGTTACCGTGGACGGAAAAACCGTCATGATCGAGGCCGGTTCCTCCATTATTCAAGCCGCCGACAAGGCCGGCGTGGTTATCCCAAGATACTGCTACCATGAAAAATTGGCGATTGCCGGTAACTGTCGTATGTGTCTCGTTGATGTCGAGAGAATGCCCAAGTTGATTGCTTCTTGTGCCATGCCGGTTCAGAACGGAATGGTGGTGCACACCGATAGCGACAGAATCACCAAAGCACGTGAGGGTGTCACCGAGATGTTGTTGGAGAACCACCCCTTGGATTGTCCTGTTTGTGACCAGGGTGGAGAGTGTGACTTGCAAGAACAGTCGCAGAGATATGGATCGGATAGAGGAAGATTTCTGGAGGTGATGGGTAAGAGAGCGGTGGAAAACAAGGCCATTGGTCCGTTGGTCAAGACCTCCATGAACAGATGTATTCACTGCACGAGATGTGTGCGGTTCATGAACGACGTAGCTGGAGCACCCGAGTTGGGAACCGCCGGAAGAGGTAACGACATGCAGATTGGTACCTACATCGAGCGGAACATCAACTCGGAAATGTCGGGAAACATCATCGACTTGTGTCCCGTGGGTGCGTTGACCTCCAAGCCCTATGCGTTCAGAGCTAGACCTTGGGAGTTGAAGAGAACCGAAACCATCGATGTCATGGATGCCATTGGCTCCAATGTTAGAGTAGACGCCAGAGGAATCGAGGTGATGCGTGTGATGCCGCGGTTGAACGACGAGGTCAACGAGGAGTGGATCTCCGATAAGTCGAGATTCGCATGCGATGGGTTGAAGACCCAGAGATTGACAACTCCCTTGATCAAGAACGGCGACCACTTCGAGCCTGCTTCGTGGGACGAGGCGTTGTCGACCATTGCCTCGGCTTACAACACTCTCAAGCCTGTGGGCGATGAGTTGAAGGCTATTTCTGGTGCGTTGGTGGATGCGGAGTCTATGGTGGCTTTGAAGGACTTGGTCAACAGATTGGGTTCCGAAAACACCACCACCGATGTTGCCCAGGCCACTTCTGCCCACGGTGTGGACGTCAGATCGAACTACATCTTCAACTCCAGCATTGAAGGTGTGGAGGATGCTGACCAGATCTTGCTTGTGGGCACTAACCCAAGACACGAGGCTGCAGTGTTGAATTCGAGAATCAGAAAGGTGTGGTTGAGACTGAACTTGGAGATTGCACGCGTCGGTCAGGAGTTTGAGTCTACCTTCGATGTGGAGAAGTTGGGCACTACTGCTTCTGATTTGAAGACAGCATTGAAGGGTGCTTACGGTAAAAGATTGGCTGCGGCCAAGAATCCATTGATCATTGTTGGATCGGGTGTGGCCCATTCGGAGGATGCCGACGCCATTTTCGCTACGGTTGCTGAATTTGCTTCCCAGAACAAGAACTTCAATACCGAGGGCTGGAACGGTGTCAACTTGTTGCACCGCGAGGCTGCACGTGTGGCCGCATTGGACCTTGCTTTCCAGAACTTGGCTGGCGAGACTGCTAAGCCTAAGTTTGTCTACTTGCTTGGTGCCGACGAGATCTCTGGCGTCGATGTTCCAAAGGACGCATTTGTCGTCTATCAGGGCCACCACGGTGACCTTGGTGCTTCATTCGCCGATGTCATTTTGCCAGGAGCGGCATACACCGAGAAATCTGCTACCTACGTGAACACTGAGGGCAGAGCCCAGACCACCAGAGCCGCCACTAATGCTCCAGGTGCTGCCCGCGAGGACTGGAAGATCATCAGAGCATTGTCGGAGTACTTGGGTGCTACGTTGCCATACGACGACTTGTATGCTGTCAGAGAGAGATTGGGCGACATTGCTCCCCACTTTGTCAGACATGATGTGGTGGAGCCAGTGTCCAAGGAGATTGTGACTGTTGGTCTCAAGGACATCTTGAACAGACACCAGAACTCCAAGATCAGCGGCATCCCATTGAAGAACCCAATTGACAACTTTTACTTCACCGATGTCATCTCGAGATCGTCGCCAACCATGGCCAAGTGTGTGTCGTCGTTTGGTGCCAAGGTGGACAAGATCACCGATCCCAAGCCCGACGTGAACTTTTAAAAAGTTGTTGTACCATATATTGCATGGGTGCCCCGGCACCACTGACTAGAATGGAGGAATCCATTGATTGTTGATTCGCTATACAATCTGTTACTAGCATTAACATAGTTACGAAAGAGACCGTGTAGTAGTGTACTGGTTGCGAATTCTTCCCAATTTTAGTTTCCAGGCTTTTTTTTTTCTATTCCCTCCTTCTTTCCCAATATTATCCTCACTTTTTCCACTTCTCCGTATGGTCTTCTCGGCATCGCCGAATTATCCTGCAGATACCCATTCGGACATCTCCACATAGATAAGACTAAAGGAAGAGGAATAACTATATCTTCTGCAAGGACAGATACCGCGCCACTTTTCCCGTATATTGTGGGGCCAAACTATTAATTAGATCTTGTATCACCAATTTGCTGAGTTTGGTCCTATTTCACTGGCAAATACTCGTGTAATCATGACAAAAAGTGGTGATTCGGAGAGTCTGTTTGCAACCAAATGGAAAGTGGCCAGAGCCTGTGCCAGATGCCATCGTCTTAAGACGAAATGCATATACGAGGATCCTACTTATGACTCGTGCCAGCGCTGCTACTATCTAGGTCTCAAGTGCTCCGTGGAAGTGGATCCTACTGCCGAAAGTGCTACTCGCCGAAATTCCAAGAAAAAACCCGCTCAGGTGGCAGCAAGAATCAAGAAACTTCTCCAGAATGTTGAATCGGAGATGCTGACTCTATCTGGAATTTCTATGGAAGAAGAAGATGCTACACAGTCCAAATTGGCTCTGCTAGGTGTCAAATTGCGAGAGTTGGGGTCCAAATTGGTGGGGAACAACGGGAGGGGGGCCAATTCTAATGAATTGCAGCCTATGACTGTGTCAGAACATGAAAGATACCCACATATTCCCAAAGATGCTAACTTGGCCCATGAGCTCATCTTCACACATAAATTTATGCTGTACGAGGAAGCGACACGGAGATTCGACCATTTTCAGAAGCAGATGTTGATTTATTACCCTATCATCTCTCTACCGAAGGGCCTTGAGGATTTCGACGTGATTTTTCTGCACAATGCCTTGCTACTAGTGACTTGTGTCTATGTCACCACCGTAAATGATCATGGGCTTTCTGGACCTGAAGGTGCTGCTGCAAACAGAAAGTTGAACGACGTTTTGGGCTACTATGTGAACAGAGTACTAGCCGAAAGTATATTCGTGGCGGCCGACGATTTTTCCTACCATATGGTGTGGTCGTGTCTAATATTGTCATTATGGTGCGTTCCACCTGACAAAGTTGGCCAGTTCAAGAGTCAGATCGACTTGATCTGTTCTTTCAGTCTATCGTTGTGTATAGACGTGGGAAATGTCACTATGTACGAGCAATCAGCCGTTGTTAACGATGATTCCATTGAGAGGAACAACTTGCGTTCATTCTTGGGAGTATATTGCTGCTGTGGCTCTCTAGGATTCTCTCTTCCTCGATTCAAACTAGTTGCGTGGTCCAAGAGGCACGAGCTTTCTATCAAGAAACTATTGGAGAAGTCGGGGAGCAACATTCCTTCTAGAAACGACAGATTTCTTTGCTACTACGCTCGAATTATACGAGTGGGACAGGAACTTCTCGACTACTTCGCCGTCAATGGTGTGAGTATGCATTTTTTGACCTCCGAGGAGAAAGGCAGCGGTTTGGGAGGGTTGCCAACGTCCAAACTTGAGGAGTCGGGTAGTTTGCCTCTCGCAAACATCACAGTAGTTCTCAGGAACTATGAATCCACGCTTCGGGCAATTCTTAACGAGAGTGGCTTTATCAATGAGGGGAGCTTGACTCCGAAAGAAGAGGCTCCTAAAGAAAAATATTCGTTATTGCTCACCTACTATCAACTAATGATGATGACTCACGATAACCTTGTCAGTTGGTGTATTTGCCGTCTCACAGCAGACAAAAATATCGCTCCAACCAGTAAGGATTCGGAGGACGCCCTGCTTATTTCTCAGCACATCATCAAATTCGGGGATATTTGCGAGAAGATCCTTCAGTGTTTCATTGATATCAATGCTGAACCAACCATCAACTACCCAACATTCTTCTTCTACCGGGCGTTGCATGCACTTATTTCCCTTCTCAGGCTTCTGGTGCTTGCTAAATCGGAAATTCTGTCTTCCAGGCTCTTGAACCTAAGTCTGGTGCGTTTTAATTTGCTGACTTTCTTCCAGAAGATCACCCAAATCTTCGAGACAGGAAAGACCCTCTTCGACCTGACCATCTGCGAAAGAATGTCCCTCATCTTGCAAAGAATTAGCAAGTGGGTCCATGTGGTTGCTAATTACGATAGACTTGTTGACCTGAGTAATGCAGCGAACATTGATTTCATCAAGCTCACAGACATGAGCAAAGGTCAGGAGATTGAGAAGCTCCGGGATCCCCTACTGCGTTCAAATCACAAGAGGCAGAAAGTTGAAGAGACCATCAAGCCTGAGCCGGTTTCGCCACCAGTGGATATCGACTCTGTGCAAATTGTAAAATCCGACGGAACGGAATACTTCCCAGAGGTTCTGAGGTATGCGACAGATCCCACGGAACTGTCTCGATACATGCAAAATTATTCAATTCAGGATATTTTTAAGGAGATGGACCAAGATATCCTTCGATACTTGAATCCGTTCGACAATGCTGACACCGATGGCACATCGTCTAACTTCTTCAATGAGTACCTCTCCAAGGATTTTTAGTATTAATGCAAGGTTTTAGAACTTGAAGTCTGAACCGTCCAATGCTGGTGATGTAGTCTTGGTTTGTTTGGGTTCCTTTGGTGGGTCATTATGAGAGGAATCACTTTGGTCACCAATTTCGTATGCCAGGCGATTTTCCACGAGTCCATCGTTGAAAGATTCCAAATTTTTCTCCGTCAAAACCCTATAAAGGGATTCCTTGGTGACAGCTGAAGTTGGAGGTGAAGTAGTCTGTGTGTCTCCGAACTGGGTTTTGATCCGACTGTACTCGGAAATATCAACTTTTTCTGGCTCATTCTCGTCCTCCAGATAATCTTTCTTTTCAATTTCCTTCTCTTGAAGCTTCTCCTCTTCTTCGCCGTCCTCTTCCACTCCCTCTTCCTCTCCCTCTTCCTCGTCTTCCTCTTCCTCGTCTTCCTCTTCCTCTTCCTCTTCCTCAGTTTCTTCTCCTTCCTCCATCTTTCCCCATGGCACATCGACCATATTTATGCCCTCCCAATCTTGATCTCTTGCTAGCTTGTATCCCAGATTGGAGTATTCGATGTCCACCCCAGGAATTATGCAATGAGAGTAAGCAGGAGGTTTCCCAAACTCGTTCATTAGAACTACCCATGGAGGAGCCGATTTATCATTTTCAGGCAACCCCACTGCAGCCCGCAAGTCTCGGGAAATCTTTCCTGGACGCATATGCTGGATCTGGTGTCTATTTGCATCGATTTTCTCTCTTCCTTCGTAGTAAACCTCTCCGAACGCCAACAATTTGGGTTTTGTCTGATACTTGAAGAAGGCATCATGCAATTTCTGATAATCAATGTCCAACTTGCCCATTTTGGGCTGCACTCTATCTCTCTGCAGCTTCTTCAAAGAATCTTCGTCATGGTTTCTCATGTCAGAAATCCCGGTATCCGCGATAAATTTCGGGAGTTTGAAGGGTGGACGTTCTACTCCTCTTTTTGATGAAAGATAATCTTTCTTCTGCTGCCAATGTGACGGTACGTCGACGGCGTTGGGCAAGGTTTTGAGCTTCACCACCATGTATGGATCTGGGGCATCCACGTCGAACCACTCCACCGCCAGGGGTCTGGAGGTACTTGATTTAAGATCTGCAATGGGGATTCTATTAATTTTTCGAAGCTGCCGTTTCGACACGGGCCTATTGCTCTGGGAATCTAAGTCCGAGTCCGAGTCACTGTTATTGTCTGAATCAGAGCCTGAATCGGAGTCTGAATCGACAGCGTACCCCGAGGCTGTGGATAATGCTAGAGTTTCTTCAGAATCTGGGTCTTTGGGCTCGAATCGCTCGAACACAGAGGCATACTCCTCCAATAAGTTGGGGTGAGCATCACTTCCAATGGATGGTTGAATATCTGGAGACTCCGGTTTCGTCTTGTTGTACTTGGACTTTTTTCTTGTAGTGTCAGTGGTTTTTGTAGCAATATTCTCGATCTGAGGCTCCGCTGGATCCGTTTCGGCGAGATGTAGATCTTCTTTGGTGAGAGATGGAGTTTTGGCAATAGGCGAATCTGAAGCTGGGGGACCATTTGGTAATTCGGAGGGACCAGAAGACTTTGACGGGGATGGACCAGCGTCTACTTTGCGTAGCTTTGCACGTTCTCTCCTGAATTGGTTTTTTGACCTTTTCGGCGCCATGTTTGGAGATGAATGAGCGATATGAGATTTATTGAACATACGCTGAGATGCGCACCTTATATGTGGAGAAGGTACAGAATCTTGAGGAAACAGAATAGTGAGAAATGAAAAAGATAAACGGAGGTTTGGAGTCGATCATATGGAATCAGCTAAAGCCATGGAAGAAAATCATTGGACGTTGAAGAGTCGATCGGAAGAGTTGATCAAAAATCAGCTAATAAATGTGTAAACCTTTACTAAAGTGAGCCCCGTTTCTATTAACTAGGACTGCCAGACTGAAAGCCGTGAGCTTCTCAGATGAATGCCTAATGGATATTATGGACAGTGAATACGGACTTAGCACCGGCCATACCAACAATAGAGATTCTCATCATGGACACGAGTTGATATCTGCCTCCACTATGCTAACGATAAGTCTCCCGCCACTATTTCAATGATAAAACTCCCTCCACTATTCCAAAGATAAGACTCACCGACACTCCAATATTAACATAAGTAGGCGATCCCTGAAATTCCAATTTTTGGTGTCGTTCATGCTGTGCCACTCTATCTTCTTCCAATAGCCATGGTTATAACTTCTTTCAGTAGCCCATGGTTATATCATCTTTCAGTCCTCTGAGAAAGCGACCAACCACCTAATCCGTACTATATCATCCCCCATCAGCTCATGTTTTTGCGCAACTCCTCCACCAACTTCGCCAACTTTTTCAACCTCTCATCCTCCTCAGCATTATCCCTTTGAACTTGGTCAAACAACGCCTTCAATTTAGTCTCGATGTTCGTGGCTATATCGAGGGCCGAATGCTGCGGTTCCTCGGCATGCAACTCCGCCTTTGCGTCCATGAACTCACCATCGGCGAGTGCGGGAGTAGTTAGGCCATTCACGTTTGTCTCTTCCATTGTGGGAAACGGTAATGTAGCAGTTGGACGTCCAGAAGAACAAATTGAATAAGCGCAAACTGTGATATTAATACAAAATCAATCAATGTAACCTTTAGAATTATTGCAAACCGTAGAAGGAATGCAAAATCTACAATGAATGTAACCTTTAGAATGAATTCAAGTTATAGAATCAATTTATGTAGGAACAAGTGCTTCACTGTAAGTGCGCAATCAACCTACCAATCTGCCAGTTTATTCTATCTTCTGTCTACTATATTATTTGGCAAAAACCCGCAAAAAAAAATATATCTAACCATTCCAACTCACTCAAATCCCCTCACTCGCTTATTCCAATAAGTCACATTGTCAGAAATCCCCGATATCCCAATTCCCCATTCTCAGTGGTCTACTTCCTACATAGACCTCATACTCTGCCACCTACCACCTAGTTCTCCACAATGAAGTTCTCCACTATCTCTGCGGCAACACTCCTAGCTGCTCAATGTAGTGCTGCTCATGTTGTAGATATACCACTCAACCTACAAATTCAGGATACAGAAATTCCCCAAGAAATGGCCCAACGCCTATTATCGAAGCTTCCCCAACTTTCACCCGACAAACGCTATGAACAACTCTTTGTCGGACGAAATGGACGCTCGCAAGAGTATGTGTGTGCTATTCCACCTGCAAATTCTACATTAGCTGAAATTGTCGAGAAGCACTCGCACGATCGGGAGAAAGATTCTAATATTCTCGCCAAAGCTATCGATATAGTTCATGCCAGCTTTCCTTCCAGCCAATGCGTCTATTCCTACGACTTACGAGGATTTTATTGGACATACGGCTACTGTCATGCTGATAAGATCATCCAGTATCACGAAACTGCCGCATTCAACGAAAGACCCCAGAAACATGTGCCAGGTTCACCTAATATGGTTTATGTACTCGGGAGATTCTCCAAGTCGTCGGCCAACGAAGTCACCTTCAAGAACCAGGCGTCTCCCGTGGAGAAACTGAAGTACATCCGAGATTCTGCCCGCACGTTTCGCCTCGTTGATGAGAAAGTCAGTCCGTTTAGTCATCTGTCTCAGAAAGTTCTTTTGCAAATGGCCTCTGACGGCTCTATTTGTGACATGACGTGGCAGCCGAGATCCACGGAGGTGGTGTATAAATGCGATGCCAATGGCGGAAATTTGGCCCATATAATAGATGTGGCAGAGATCAAGACATGCCACTATCGGCTCTTCGTCCATGTTCCCAATTTGTGCCAATATGAGCCGTTTGCACCCAATAAGGATGCTGAGGAATTGGTGGATGTGACCTGCCAGCGTGTGAGTGAGAATCCTGACTTTTCTTTGAAAGGCTTGTCGACATTCGAAGATTACTCACACCACCAAATTCTCCGACAACACTCGCCATTCCCCGTCCCATCCGATAACAGAATCAATGTAGCAATGCATTCGATGGTTGCATTGAGCAGAGGCTTCTATCTTGCAAAATATAACGGCAACTACCGCACGACCAGCGACTTCTACAACCACCGAAACGTCATTTTGTTCAATGGCTTCCACGCATCCTTGGACGACCTTAACTTGCAGTTGGGCCGCACCATATATAACAACATTGGCAAAAACTTACTTGCACCGCACTTCAACGGCAAGGAGCAGGTGATGTTGTCATGGAAACACTCGTTCATCATGTGGTTTGAGGTGTACAACTTCAAGGGTGAATTTTTGGGTATTTCCCGCTTGCTGCACGATGGCTCCAACGAGAAAAAGGTGCTCGGGGCACAAATATTTGATCCGATCACGCTTTTGGATATTGATGGCGACGACTCCATGCCCAACTCATTCAATCGTCCGGAATTTGAGGCTCCTTACAATATGTGGAACTATGAGATGTTTTTGGCCAGTGGTCAAAGTCCGGTGTTCAGCAAAAAATCCACAGATGCCAGAAAGGGCATGGGTGACGACATGGTTGAACTGACCAAGACGGTGGTTATATACAATGATGGTATCATGGCGGACGGAAGCCCCAATGTGGCCGTTTTTGAGGACGAAAGTGAAGTACAATTGCCTGGCCAATACAACAAGAAGGGCGAGTATGTTTTTACCTATGAACCCAACCCGGGCCAGGCAGAAACGTTCACTGCGGTTTTAGTACCTGGAGTTGAGTTTTACGGGTACCCGATCACGTATCTGGAGCCTCGGAGTTTGGCTGAACTGAAGATGCTGGAAAATACCCGAACCGTGACACAGACTGAAGGAGAAGTTACTGAGGTTACTTCTGGAGATAATGGCGCAGAAGAATCTGAAGAGAAAGAGAAAGAAAATGGAGACGAGATTCAAGAAGTTGACGATATCAATCGCGAGGAGACTGCCAATAAACTAGCCCATGATCTCCAAGTGGAGAGCGAGGAATTGTTGGACAACATCTTGATACAAATGTTCAAGATCGGGGACACTCAAGAGGTTGACAGTATTGAGAATGAAGAATTGTTGGAGAAAGCAATGAAATATCTTGCAAAAATGAAGGAGTTTCAAGAGCTCAAAGATATTGGTGCTGACGACGATCTAGCCCATGATCTCCATATGCGGATGGAGGGGTTGACTCCTGAAAACATCGAATTAATGGAGCAAATGGCGGAAATGCTCATTGAGAAACTCCAGCAACCCGACGAGAACATGTCAGAAAGCGAAGAGATTGCTCATGATGAGCTATGAATGTGAAGCATGATTAAGTATTTTCGCAGCCAACACTGGTGGCTATGCGCGTAAATCTCAGCATGGACCTTCCGAAAAACTGGTGCGACAGAAAATTACCTACTAACCACATCTAGAATCTGAATCACGGTTTGGCCAGCTAGAATTCTCCTAGACCAGATCTCAAAGGCATATTATAAATATGGCTGCGTTGGTCCGCATTCCGTTTGCGCCCATGGTGTCCAGAAGGACTCAGGTGATGCAGATGAGAAATATATCATTCATCAAGAAATTGCTTTCCTTGGATACTCCAGAGAGTCAAGACGCTGAGCGTCAGCTCTACTCATGGGATGAGTCTCCCTACGAAGATATCCGTACTAGAGCCGCCTACATTCGTACCAAGGCTAAGTGTCCAGTAACCCACAAACTGGTGAACTATGTGTGTCCGAAGTCAGGAATTCCAACGCATCACGACGAGCAGGCGTGGAAGGACGACACACAGTATCACGCCAAGAAAAAGTATGAGCTGTTGCGCAAGGTGAATCTCTACGAGCACGACTTGCGCTCGGGCCGGAAGTTCGATGAGTTCATCTTTCCAGGACCTTCAGAACATGACTTCAGCACCAATTTGAGTTCATGGGACCTGTTCTTCTACACCCGAGATTTCAATCCGATGAATACCGAGTTCAACTTGGCGGCTGCCACCAAAGTTTTGACGTATCCAATCACCATCGCCTCGTTATTGCATAAATTCAATCCATATGGGTTAGAGCCCAACGGGCCACTTACCATTGATGGATTGCGGTCTTTGGCTGCGTTGAAGTACACTTTATATTCGCAGAACACCAAAAAGGACTCGGAAGTGACTTTCAAGGACAGAGCCATGAGAATCTTTATCGTGGGTGCCAAGATTGAAGCCATGCTTCCAGGGTATGTGTGGAAGCAACTCGGCTACTTGTTCCCTGACACGAAATTTGAGATCCACTTCATTGGCCCCCACTCGCATTTTGACATCGACACCAAGACATTTACTCCCACCGACAGACCTCACGGACGTCCACTTGTGACCAGATACGACGAGCAAATCACTCTTCATCACCACACTAAGTACTTCTACGAGGTGTATGACATGGGAGACTTGTTTCCATTTGATCCATACTTGGATGTCTTTTTCCTCTTCCATCCTGGTTTCAAGACTGCGGACGAGATCCACTGGCAGAAGTCCTTGAAGGGCCTCTTGGAGTCGAAATGTGCAGTATTTGTCACTGGATACCATGAGAAAGATGCTGCCAGAGAATTGGACTGGTTGAAAAATAACGAGTTGTACGACGAGACAGATATTCTCATGAACCAAACGAAGAATATTTTCGGGTCGACGAAGTTGGACTTGGTGGACTCGAATCCTACCGAGACGTTCCAGGCCAATAACGACATCTTTGCTTTCAGAGGTAAGAGATACCATGCCATCAGAAAGTGATCAGTGTATAGCTAATCTTGTACATAGTAGCATAATTTGGAGTGACTGAGATGGATTTACTTTGGCTCATAGCTTGGTTTACTATAGCCAGAATTAATATAGCTTTCTTTCAATTATTCACATTATTCTTCGTGGTTTCCTCGCCTTCACCATGCTATTTCGGAGGTACTGGTGTTTATCTATATCTAAAACCACCTAATCATCTTCTCCACATATACCATGGAACGAACTTTTATACTACACCTAAGTGTTGATCAGGTAAAAATTCCACCTGGAGTGGGTGAATATGAGGAATTCAATGTCAATGTGACTTTGCAACATAATATCGGCCATATCAAGGAACTGATCTGGATTTATAGCGAACATTCGTTACTCAAGCCGATATTTCTCAAAATCACCTATAAGAACGCCATCTTAAATGATCTGGATACTTTGGGGGCAATTATGGGTATCAATGACCCTCCTGAAGTAATAGAAAACGACTGGCGCCTCACAATTGACTACACGTTAATGGATTCTCCATTCATTCCTACCCAAGCGCCTGTACTTCCTGAATTTGATGTATTGGTGAAGGCACAGGTGGGAAAAGAAATGGTGCATTACTCGGAAAGGTATAATCTTAACACTCCGGTGAGTACAGTAGATTCTGACTTCAGAAGCAAGTATAATGTGCAAGGTTACACGGCGACAGTTGTAATCGATTCTTCCGGCAACGAAACAGCCCTTACAGGAGAGACCTTTCGTGAATCTTTGCACTTGGATGTCCCACCCTTTCATCCAGTGAATTTGCACATACTACGGATGGCGGTCATACGTTTGACTCAACGTGAAGGAGATGAAGAGTATATTGATTTCATTGGGAACATGCACGATAAATGCCACTCTGTAAAGCAACTAATTGCACAGAGGTCTGGAAAGGATCCACTTTCCATCATGCTTTGTGACAAGGATCATGTCGTTTCGGCGGAGCTGTCTATCCCCGATGATCGGGTGATCGCTTCTGTTCTAAGTGAGGAGTTCTTTCGCAGAGATAATCCTTCTCTAACGTACGTTTGTGATCGCCCAAGAACATCTCTAATAGAAACAGAAACCAGTGTGTCTATGGAGACGGAAGTTGGAACCAGTGTGGAGAGAAACGTTAGTCTAGAGAAATCGTCCAGTCCGGAGATAATGGCCAGTCTGGAATTCTACACTATCGAACTCAACGGAACAACCATGAACTTCTCTACCTCCGACATGATTGTCAATGAGAGAGATGGTTATGTGCTTGTGAATCCTGTTGCATATGCTCGAATGGCCAATCGGTTTCACGTTGTGGCTGGAGATTTTGGCTCCAGTCCTGAAAGAAGTAATACAGGAATCTCCTCTCATGGACCCATTACTGCTCCACCTCCAATTGCTGCAAACCACGATATGCAACCTGTTCAGACGGAAATTGTGCCGAATAATGGTGGAGGTGATATTACTACTGCTCACATTTCCCGTTCCAATACTCCCATGGCAACGCCTACGACTAATGAAACTCATCCGACTGTGGATCCCACGCCATTAGGTGAAAATTTACGACAACATGAACCTCTCCCAGGAAGTGATAATGCTGCATTAGAGCCTGCTAATATCGTTCAAGAACGAGTTAATTTGCAGCAAATACCTCCTATTGCTCCGCAAGTTCTTCCTGCTCAACCATTAGATGCTCCTAACGAGGGTGGTCGGGCTCCAACGGTGATAACCATTCTTTACGAGCTCGCCATGGCAAACAGAAGAAACTTCTTGCAGTTTGGATTGGAAGTGTTCGCCGTATATCTCTTTATGGGGTCCGATTTCTTCGTCTTCATACTTCAAAGGGATATTTTGATCTTCATTCTTGTTGCTGCTGTGTTTCTGTTGTTTTTCTTCAGAGGGCAAGCAGCAAGCGAATGGCTCAACCAAAATGTGTTGCAAGACGCTCCCCAGAACCAGCTAGACTTTGAGTTGATTCGAAAACTCTCTCAATTAATGGTACTCTGCAACGTTCTTACAGATCGCTTTTATGCCTACATTATTCATGGTGTCACTAGGGCACTACAGGTGCTTGTTTGTCCAAGGTACCAATGGGTTGCCACAAATGCTCGCGGAGAAAGCAATCTATTGCAGAAAGCCGGTGAGTTTACTAAGGAAATTATTGGTGCATGTATCTTGTTTATTGCAACTCTACTGCCTTCAGTTCAAGAGGGAGTTGACAGCTACTTGCTTGAGGTCCGCAACTCAGAGGCTCAGACGATCAGACTCGCCATATTGACAATTCTTCAGGAGCCTAAAGGACTTGAGCACCGCCAACTCCTCGAGCGTACAGTGCAGTCGCGGTTCGGTGAAGATCCGAATGAGTTTTTGACCAATGAGGCGATCGAAGAATATGACGATATGTTGCGGCTTTTGAAGTTGTGGAAGATCGTCAATCAAGTGCAAAATGTGTTCTATACCGAAGTTGACAGGCTCAAGCGGGGATGCTCCACTACAATTTTCAGTCGCATTGACGATGGTAATACAACCGGTAACAATAGTTCAGAAGTTTCCGACGAGCTCGAGACGGCGGTGGAGACCACCATTGAGAGCGTCGTCCCTACGGAAGGTTCAAGTGGAATAGAGGTGAATCACGCAAACACGGTGATAACACAGAGATAGGTGATAGTGATAGACAAACACACATACACGCTTCTATAATTAGAAGACATACGGGGAAAGGCAGTTGATACGGAACATAAGCAAATGAGCAGTTTACAGAGATCAACCATGGAATTCGCAGTGGCACGATAAGAAGCCAAACCAGTTGCCAAACCAACTAGGAAATTCTCCGATAATACCTAGCAAAGTTTACATAGTTTGACCAGTTTCTATTTTCTGTGAATATTTCAAACTAACAGATATCCTCGCAGCCATTCGGATTAGGTAGCACGTCACTAGATCCATGTGGCAGTAGTTCTAGACCCAAACACAAGTGTGCACGCTGGAGAAGATAGCCAAACACGCAATCCAGCAGGCGAGAAGTGGAGAAAAAGCAATTTTGAAGGAAACCGTGTTTGACAGGTGCCTAGTTAGAAAAGAAAAAAACAACGGGAGACCAATATAGGACTGGAATCTCCACATATATAGAACCGTCTCCAGAGCCGGGTCGAAGGTATGTTTTGCAAAATATATCCGACCTACCGAATACATTTCCACCCCCACTCGGAATGCAAATCGTGAATGAAAAGTCGGTGTCACTCGGTACTCTGCAGGACATAACCTGGTGGTTCAAAACAAACACTGCACGAATTAGAAGTTTCGAGGGTATCTGTGGGATATGTGCAGTCTTGGTCGCGCCTTTCTCCGCCAGCTGCAAATTACTAGCGATTCCTGGAGGTATAAAATCCAGGCGAATTCCCCCAAAGTTTTTTTTTTCCTCATCATCTTAGATCCACCAACTACTAGTCTTTCGTTATGCAATTCTCCACCGTCGCCCTTTTCGCTGCTGCTGCTGTCGCCTCCGTTGTCACCGAGACTGACGTTTCTTCTACCATGGTTACCATCACCTCTTGTGGCCCAACTGTCACCAACTGCCCAGCCATGTCTCACTCCATGAACGCTACCAACATCACCACCTGGGAGGGTGCTGCTAACAAGCAGTTCGCTGCTGGTGCCGTTGCTTTGGCTGCTGGTGCTTTGTTGGCTTTGTAAGTTTCTGAAATAGAATTCTAACAATAAACACATCGACACGGACAATGATGTAGACCATCGTACTCTAGATATGATGGATATTGATAGTATTTGAGATTGTTTTATTTCAAGAATATAAAGCTAGTTTCAAGAGTAATGTCAGGATCTACATTTTCTTATTTTCTCTAAATATCTGATAGGCCCTGATTTTGAGGACATTGAGAAAATTTTGCTTCATGTCGTCCATCTGCATAGCCTGGTGAAACTTTGTTCGATAAAAGAATGCAACCACCTCGCAAAATTTAACCGCAGATGGAGCCGCAGAGAATAATATATTAGACAGATCAGAGAATAATATATTAGGCAGATCAGAGACTAATTATTGGTCAATTAGTTTTTTATTTCGTTTTCGATGTTTATCGTTATCTGCTGCGAATAGGTCAGTTTGGTCTCTGTGCGCTACCACACTAGCAGCATTTCAGTGACTCTTATTGGTTCTCTCCACAACACCATTATTTGGAATTTGATGCAGTGGTTTCATGCTTTTATGTTGTAATAGTTGAACTATCTGTTTATTGCAACACTTTTCTTGCAGCTTTTATTTTTTTCTCTCGCTTTATCTTTTTCTGTCACACTTCCATTTCTCTCAAAAGTTATAAACTCCAGATTCCATATGGGACCACCCACATTCTCCAAATTACTATGATCCACAAAAAATCAGGGAACCAAAACTAACAAACTCAATTGTCTCCAGTCGAAAAATGCACTCACGATCTCCCATTTTCACCACTTTTAGTCCTCCATTATGTTTTCTCATTCCATCATCAACTCTCTCGTAACTACATCCTCCTGTACCGTCCCCACAACTAAGTATATGCGTCTTGACGAAGAAACTAAAGCGTTTCACTACGCAGTATACGCAGTAGTCGAACAGATACCTTTCGGCAAGGTCACCTCATACGGCCATATTGCCTATCTTATAGGAAGACCTAACAATGCCCGCCAGGTGGGTTCTTCTCTAAAGCACTCGGAGTACATAGTTAGTCAGCTAAATCAAGAGAATGCTGGGATCTCCATCTTGCCGTGGTGGCGGGTTATTCTGAGCGCAGGAACAATTTCTAAACGAGATTCTGGAGAATATGAACAGGCGAGACGGTTGAGAGATGAGAATGTGGTGGTAGATGGCATGAAGATAGATGTCAATGAGTTCGGGTGGTTTCCTGAAGAAGTGGGCATAGACTAATCCAACTCGATAGATTTGTCTATTACGAATACACTTGGAGTACATAATACTTCGCTAATGAATACTTTTCTTCCTGCCCCTCCGCAGCTTTCCATTTCGGCCTCTTTGTCCACTGCTCTGGCCATGTCCATTGGAACCGCTGATTCCATTAAGTCTGTTCTGGCCCGACCCGTCCATCTCCATCTGCACCCTCTTGGACTCTTCCTCCCACCACTTAGCAAACTCTTGTTCTTGCTGAACATCTTGCATTGTTCGCTGGAATCCGTCTTGAATCTTCTGTTCTTCGACTCTCGTGGATTCCTGGAGCATGATCGCCGTCATTGTTGGCGTGGTTTCTTTCTTAGCACCGAGAATTGGCAAGTTTGAAAGATCACTGGAAGTTCCAGTCTCTGGAGTTGAGGCGGCACCCCAGGGATTCTTGGGTGCAGTTGCTATGCTGGGGCCTTCAGTAGGAACAGACTCAGGCTCCACCTGAGCAAGCTTCTTTCGTTGTTTCTGCGATAGCCTCATCGATGGAGCGAATTTGATCTTGGTTTGTCTCGGCGTCTCATTCTCCCCAAGATGGAGCGGTTGGACCGTGGTGATAGATGACTTGGACGAGTTGCGTGAAACCCATGCGAATGAGCTTGTATTGCTGCCAACACTGCTGTCAACAGGACTAGGAGCGCTTGAAACAATTGAAGTATTCGATTCCATGCGAGTCGTAGGAGGATCAAGTGCTGATGGTTTTTGCTGAATTGGACTGGTACTTCTCTCCCTTGAAAATGAAAGACGTCCAAGTGGTGGATCTTCAGTTTTGGAATTCAGCTTGGTCTTGCGCTTACGGTTTGTCACTAACTCAAACTCTTCTTCGTCTGCAATTGCAGATTCGCTGACTCTTCTTTCCTGAATTTGACTCTGGGCCAACTCCCTGAATTCAGCTAACGGATCAATGCTGGTTCGTCTCGACATCCGTCTAGTTGACAGCTTTCTACGGCCCTCCTCATTACCTGAATCTGCCTTGAATTCTGGGTGAAGCCTCAAGAATTCTTTGATATCTTTCATATACCAAGTGTTGAACTGTTCCGGGTCCTTGATGAAAAGCTCCACACCGTCCTTGCGGCTCTCCAAAGCATTGAGGCCATAATTGAGATTGACCTCGCCCTTATCTCCAATAACGAAATCTTCAAACTTGCAGTGGTGCAAATAGCAAATCTGCATTTCAAGTTTGCGAACAAGCCCCTCATCTAAGTCACAGAGGTTTCCGTCGAATACCACAATCTCAAGATTGTTATAGATATACCAACAGCAGCTCATGAACAATTTTTGGGCACCGAGCCAATCCGAGTGTGCAAGCAAAATAAGGACATTCTCTGTACTGATGAAATCCTTGATTGCCAACTCACACAAATGCTTCAACTGGACAAGCAATAACTCATCCGAAATTTCAATCATATCCAAGAGGAAATTAACAAAATCTTCGGGGTCACGAGAGTCCTCCAAAATGTTCCGAGCAGAATCAAAAACATGTAAGTCGTTACACCCATGTAAATGGTTGAGAATGACCTTAAATTGCATCAGGTTGACATTCTCTAACGACATGTACTTCATGTGAGTCTCATCTTGACTAGAATCTGCGCTTGTATCTCCAGTTTCCCATCTGAAAGAGAGGATGGTTTCGAAAAATGCGGACCTGGAAACGAGAATAAATGAGTGACACAACTCAACCCCATCTTGCAAAGTGATAAGTACATCACCATCACTTTTGTCCTCTGCCATTTGCTGCAACTGATTGACAAAGGTTTCTCGCTTTCCATATAAACTGTCCATTCGAAACAAATCCATAAGCTTCCTGAAATCAGATTTGACCTTTCGAATCTCCTCCGGGCATTTGACACCACTAGGGAAATGCTCCCAGAAACTCAAAACGTCATTAGTGTACATGAAGTGAAGGAGCACAAGTACTGCTCTGACTTCCACATCAGTATAGAAGGTTAACGTCCTTGTCAGCTCATCGTAAGCACCCTTGATACCATCATGAATGAAGTATTCACCTTCATCTTCAGGATGAAAGATTTGCTTACAGAAGGAGGATCTATGCTCAAGCAACGTCGTATGGAATCCGATTCGGAGATCAGGTTTGGTTGAAAACTTGATGCATCCGTCACAAAACTTGCCCACAGCAGCATCAGGATCGCTCAAGAATGCAAAAGTATCAGCCTCTGACTTGAGGAGGTTGCTCATATAGGAATTCTTCACCGACTGTTGGTATATTGAGTCACCAGGAGGCTCTGAATTCTTCGAGTGGTCAAATTTCTGTTCCTGATGGACTCTGATGTAGTCTGTTATCTCCTCAGTATGCTTATCTGAAATTCCCATACTCGAGAAGTCTTTACCGAGACGGTCCATTAGAAAAGAATGGTCATCATCGCTCGAATTCGAAGGTTTTGATGGATAGATGTAATCTGTGACGTAAGAGTTTATATCATGATCCACATCCAAGAGCTGGTCTTGCTTTCTGTACAAATCATGCTCTGATAAGACACTCAAATACTCCAAATCAACGAAAAAATCGTTCATTTGTAACTTCAAAGGGAGCAGGTCAATGTCATCTCGGATGAGAGCAAATGAAGAAAACAATTCGTCACACGAAACTCTGCAAACACGATTTACACGCTCAACCTTCTTGAACTTTTTCTTGGTAGATGAGAATGCTGGCATCGACATTGTGCTGATGGAGCCGCTTCTTTTTTGCGACTGGGTGGTATTGACGAATACAGACCCATTCTTCGTACAAACGACCATAGATCCATCGTATGAGTTATCGATATCTACAGCTCGCATGTCCGAATCGTATGCCCGCCAGGCGTAAGTATACTTTACGTTTCTCATACTTTTGACGTCAGAGAGCGAGAATGCCATAACATCACCGCCTTCAAGCAAAACGTGAATGTTCTCAGCAGACTTCATGGCAATCTTCTTAATTATAGGTGCGCTTGTGAGTCTGGAGGGCTTGAAGCAGTCGAATTTCACTTCGTGAAATCCACGGACTGGAAGCTTGGGGAGCTTTACCCTTTGGCCGAGAAAGTAAACATACATGTCATTGGTGACTGTCACCACACAAGTGCATGTTTCGCAAGTTGTCACAAACTTGATATCGTCACGCAAAGTGGCCACTTTCGGATGCGGAACAATCGATCCCTTGTATGTAACTCCATGGATGCGGTGGTTATCGCTATTTTTGGCTGGAGTTGTATCAGAGTTGATGAAACCCATCTGGCCAATATCCAACCCCCAAAAGTAGATGGAATTTCTTGAGTACGCCACGGAATGAATGCCAGATACTTCCACACCCAAGAGACGCTGCGATTTCTTGCGAAGATCGCCCGTAATGACCAACTTGGGTGAGTTATCGTACGCCTCGGTAGTATTTTTGAATGTCAGCTGTGCAGTGGAGGTGAACCCTAGCTGATTATACAAGTTTGACCCCCAAGCATACACTTCATTGGAATTGGTGATCACCACATTATGATTATTGGACACTGCCACTCTGTCCACCCCGCCCACCGTTTCAAAAAACTCCACACTCTTGTGTCGATATACATTGGCCACATTTCCGTGGCCCAATCGGCCCCTGGAGCCCATTCCACATGTGAAGAGACGACCATCCAAAGTTACCACCACCGAGTGATACTTGGATAGTTTTACGGTGCAATAGCGAGGTTCTTCCAACAAATCACGGAATTTGGTCTCCAGCGAATGCTTCGGGAGAAATCCACCCAGACTTATGCGGCACGGAAGCGAACGATCGGTGGAATCACCCAATCCGAGCTGATTATTGGCATTTGACCCAAAAAAATACACCTGCAGCCCCCCACGAGAGTCCAGCCACCAGTCGTGATCTATATATGGCGGATGAAACGCCTCCATTTTTTTGCTGGAGGTGGAAGTGAAGCGTCTTTCAAGATGAAATTCATTACGTTCGTTGATATACAGTGGAACCCACACGGTATCCTTCAAATCGTTGTTCAAAAGCGCCAAAGGAGGCAATCGGCTTCTATCTTTGCGCTTGAGCAATTCGGCCATGGTGGCAGTGGATGTAGGAGCCAGATCTAGATGTTCTAGCAACACCAGCAAACATACTATTCGCTTATAATGAAAGATGTAGTGGAGTACATTCCAGCCATTTTCATAGTCGGTGGCTAAAAGAATGTGTCTCGAATCAGGAGAGCGGAGCAACTTGCGGAAACTTGCCACGTCGTTGGCCAATATTGCAATGTGGAGTAAAGACCGTCCAAAGATATCTTTGGAGAGCAACGTCTGCTTGGGGAGTTTTGTTAGGTTGGTGACATGGTCTTTTTGTAATTTTTTCATAATGTGTTCGACATCTGGTTATAACGAGGCCACTAGGTTGTTAGAAGATGGTTGGAGTGGTTATAGTATTAGAGATTTGATCAGTATGCATTCCTATTAGTGGTGAGAGATGGGTTCGTGGAGACACAGGAAGAATGTGGTTAGTTAGGTGAAGAAGGTGGATTTTTCAGCAGCCTGTGAGTTTTTTCTAGATGTTTCCGTTTTATTTTTCTGTCATTGGAGTGTGTTCATTGCTTTACTTGAACCGTTCAGTGAGTTAATTTCTATGAGTGCAAATCTCGTCCAGAAACAACCTCTGCTACTCCAACATCATATTCATCGTATCTTTCAATCGATGCTACCTGCAAATACATCATATCTTTAAGCTCATTCTCTCAATTCAGCCTCTCAATTCATCCTAATTCTCAATTCATCCTATCTTTATACTCATCCTGTAAATTCATCCTATCTTTAAACTCATCCTATTTACTAGTCTTACAAATATCATGCCTCCATTTTGATCTCACTCTTAATATCGAACATCTCACCGTTCTCCACTTCATCCTCTTCCTCGGATTCATCTGGCAATATGAACGCACTCGATAAAAGCTTCTTCTTTACTGCAGCTATCTTACCTGTAGGCGGGAGACGTGGCCGGATGTTTCTCTGTTTCTGTGGAAGCTCCTCATCCTCCAATAAATACAACTTCGAGGGTGGGGGCAACTCGGTGCTCTCGCCCTTTCTCTTTTGCTGCTTGGCGTAGTTGACCTCGGTCTTCTGCACCAATTCCCAGTAGAACGGCCGCAACAACCCAATTTGCGAATCCACATCTGTAACTGTCAATTGCTTCTGTTTCCAGTCACGCAAGTCTTCGTACCGGGTAGTCTTGTTAGTAGAGCCAACGTTGGTGAGCGAGCTCTGAAGTCGAGAATGTAACAAGTAGACAGGAATCGAACTTGATAACATCTTGAATTCCTTGTCGAGCCCCAACTCCTTGAATCCGAAAAAATCGTCTCCAAGCTCACTGGTGAAGTCTCCGGTTGCAAATTGCTCACTGTTGTCTTCGAAACTCTTTTCGTTGAAGCTCTCCAAAGATGGACGTAGCAAATCCTTGAGGAACCCAGAAAGTTTCTGCCGCAAGTCCTTGAGTTTGGCCTCATGCTTCTTGGCCTTCTCCTCAACAAATGTGAACAAGTCATCAGGCTTTTCCACTCCATTCTCGAGAAGCGTAAGGAGAAGCACTTCACGATCATTCAACTTGTTGCGGGTGGTCGACTCACAGTGGAGCTTCATGCTTTTCGCCAAGTTCAGCATATATTTCTCTGCAAGTTGCGAAAGAGTATTAATGGCAAACGGTTCTGTGGTTTCAAAACCCGTATGCATCGCGATTTTAGCGATACTTTTCCGAAGGGCAGCGAACTGAACCTCGTCATTGAAAATATCGTGATTGGGCAATTTCGAAACGGGATCAATGTCCACCTCCTGGATGTGTTGAATCTCGGGTTGGCGCATTTGAGTCCGATGCACAAACTGCTGTGTTTGCATCTGTCTGATCAAAGAGATCTTAAAGCAAATCTTTCGAATCTCTTGGATCTCGGTGATGTTGTTTGTGTATAGTCTGTTGAGACCAGAGTCGGTGGGCAAGACGAGTTTGGACTTTACCTCATTGGGATTGACGTCCGAGTTGCGCAATATGGCATCGACCATGTCATTCTCGAACTTCTGTTGTGCTTCTTCATCCACTCCAGGGAAAGCAAGTCCCGGAACACCACCTGCAACATCATACTCAAGTAAGTATGGCTCATCGTTATCGAGCAACTTGTTACCTTTCGAAACAACTTCCTTGAAACTCAAAAACTGATTAAAGTTACTCATCTTCGAGGGATCCCGAATGATGGCTTCAGCATCCATTTTAAGCTTGTAGTCTTGATCAAACAATGCAGCTCTGGTGGCACAGTAATTTGCTCTCGACTTGGCGGTCATTGTTTTCCATGCTTGCATTTCTGGGTCTTGTTCGTCATCCTCCTCCACGCCACGCATCTCGTCTTCACCTTCATCTTCGTCCTCTTCTCCATTTTCCTCTCCCGTTCCATTAGAAACTATGGGAGGTTTCGCTTCCATCGGTAGAGGAGTACCCTCCTCGGTGATGATCGGTGTCTCCACGACAGAAACAGCCTCGGACAGCTGAATGCTATCGACACCCTCTGGCTCTTCAGATTTGATGATCTCTTCTCTTTTTCTCATTCTACCCTTCTTGGATGCCTTTCCACCCTTGAGTGCCGGCGTGGATGCCTTTGTATCTGCATCCAACTCTTCTTCTTTTTCAATCTCTGAACGATTTCTAATGACAATGTTAGGGATAGAAGGTGCAAGTCTCTGGGTCCGTTTCTGCATGGCAATGGCGTGTGCTCGCATGAAATGCTTGGGATCAGCATTGTATGTTAAGCAGTTGTTCCAGATAAGCATCAAATCATCGACAAACTCCTGCTTGGAGTTGTATGACAATCCCTTCAACTTCTTCATGACGGTATTCAAGTCCATGGGTTCCTTAATGATCAAGCCGTAGTTTGGAGCCTCGCGCTTCGATACTTTGTTCAAAAACGGCGTGGAGTGCTCGGTGTACCCCCGCAAATCCAAGAGTACTTTCTCACAGGCATCGTACAATTCTTCCTGTCCGACCCGCTCATCGTTGGCCCATTTTCCACGATTTTTACGGACATCCATGAACAAGTTACGCAACTCGAAGTCGTTCAACGAAATGTCGTCTCTTCTCTCCTGAATCGTACTGAGCAAATGCTTTAACGAGTGGGAGGCCACCACCAAATGAATAGGGATACTTCCGGCTGCGGAATCATCCAGGGTCTTCTGATCCTCGAGTTGCATGTCTGACTTTTCTAGTTTTCTTCTTTTGATCAACGTTTCACGGTCGTACTCGAAGTTATGGTACACTTTGTTGAAGGTTTTAATTATGTCTTCTTGCTCTTCCAAAGAGGCAGATGACGACGAAATCACCTCTGAAGTCTGCGCCTTCTCGAGTCCTTGCTCAGTTTCTTCTGTAGAACCTTTAGAAAACACCGACTTGGGGATACTTAGAACGACCTGGCCATTTTCGTTATACTCAACATCGGACTTGGCTCCATCAGCCTCTCCGTTGGGAACATCTTTGTCATCCATCTCATCGTCGTCATCGTCATCGTAGTCGTCCTCTTCATCCCTGATAGTCTTTTTAACAGAATCAACCGGGGAAACTGGTCCATCTGGACCATTTGGTAATATCTGGTCTAGCGACTCAATTAATTCGTTATCTTCAGATAACTCCTCGATCACGGGCGCTGGAAATCCATTTTCCGTATTCTTTTTGTCATAGTAGAAATCAATCGCTTTCTCCCATAGAAGGTACCGCAAATGGAGCGCTAGCTGGTTGATACATTCAGAACCTTCTTCGTAAGATTCGTCACTATCGTCTTTGTCCGTGGCATCGGAAGTTTCAGTCTTGGATATCTTCAAATAACAATTACCGTCGAGAAAATTGCTCCAAAGCTCCACGTTATTTCGTTGTAGAACATAGGTCAAGAGCTGTAGCTGGAACTCAGTCAAGGATTTGTCGAAAGCGTTCTTTTCCTGGAGTTTTTTCGCAAGATGAAGAAGTCTGGACGGATAACTCTGCAGAAAAGTGTCTAGACTCTCCATTCTGGGCGATTGTTCAATAGATTGTGATGGTTTTGGCGGGCAGTCTTTGGAAAAGTCACCTGAGAGTAGAAAAACGGAGGAATATCAGCAAAAAGCGCTCGAATCGGGCCTTGAAAGCGATGCACGTAACAATGTTCCCGAGATGTATGTGATATGACGGGAAATATAGCCAACAGCGGAAATTTCCCTATTGATCCAGCAGAGTTTAGCTGAGGTTGAATATAATCTGTTGACTGAGCTGCGGTTGTCTGCAGTACGGTAGGTAGTTTAACATGTTGATAGTGAGAAGATGGGGACAGAATACTGAGAGAAAATAAAGTTGACAGGTAGATGATGAGGCAAATGAAGAGGTAAGCAGATGGAGAAGATATTGGAAAAATTCACATAACCAAGTGGAAGGTAATAGCCACCGGGACAGCGAGCCAAAGTTCCAACTAATGCAAAATGTACATTAATCTATGTATCGCTCAAGACATCCCCCTTAGACCGCATACTTCTTGGTCCACTCTCTTGCAGTAGCCTCGTACTTTGGTCTGTCCAGCTTGTAGACGTGAGCAATCTCAGGAACCAAAGGATCGTCTGGGTTTGCATCGGTCAACAACGAGCAGATGGACAACAAAACCTTGGAGATGGTGAGGGCTGGAGACCACTGGTCCTTCAAGATATCTAGACAGATGGACCCGGTGCCGTTGATATTAGGGTGGTAGATCTTGGTGGTGAAGTTGATCTTAGGGGGCTTGAATGGGTAGTCGGTGGGGAAATGGATGGAAAGGAAGAACACACCTCCGGCGTATGGAGAGTCTGGGGGGCCCATGATGGAGGCCTGCCAGTGGTATAAATCGTCACCCACTGGGCCAGCAGAGCAGGACGAGGGAGGATCTCTGGAAGGTTAGTAATCAGGCTGAAACCGAAAGAAGTGGGTGGAAGTGGGTGAAAGTGGGTGGAGATCGCCGGGAATGAGCAACGAGGACGAGAAAGAATCAACGGAATGACTAGTGGAACCGACCAGGGCACAGAAATGGAGGATAAATCAACCTACCGCACCCGAATTCCAGAGTGATCCACAACTAGCGTATACTACCGCATCAAAGTGCTACCACTGCAAAAATTCTCCCGCTGCATCACTCAAAAATACACCTCCACTTCCGAAAATAATAAAAAAAGACGATTTTCCGTGTCGAAAACTGTGCAAACCCGCTGACACAACCTAGTGGCGAGTTTCAGCGTGTAACGACCACTTAGCCGCCCAGAAAAAAGAAAAAAACATACCTTCCCAAGTCGAGCAATTCCTTATTAATACGTTTCAATGACATGATGAAATTTGTGGTAGAGAAGTCTTTTGTAGAAAAAAGATGGTGAGGAGGGAAAAAATCCCGTAGCGGTGAGGTGGTTCGGCGGTGATAGTGAGCCTTCCTGCACACAGCCCGGATGATTCCAGTAACTTCCATGGGCACATGACCAGCAGGAAAACGGGAAAACGGGAAAGAAATGGGTGGGAGAGGAGAGATGGAGGTTAGAGGGGATTTGAAGTGGGGCAGAGCAGGGTGAATTAAGCGGAATTTGCTGCATGGGGGACTTTTTGGACGAAATTGGGGAAACTGGGATTGTGGGTATGTGCAGGAGAGTGCCAGAGCAGCCTTTCCATACATGGATACGTACGCTACTTCTAATGGAAATACATGGTATATACAATGGTAGAAATGCTTTGGTAGAAATACTTTGGTAGAAGTATATTGGTAGAAGTATATTGGTAGAAGTATATTGGTAGAAGTATATTGGTAGAAATATATTGATGGATGGAGATAGTTAGGCAGGATTGAAGCTTCTCTTTATGTATTTCCTTTCTCTGGTCTTGCGATTTCTTCCTCAATTCAGTATCTACGAGTAGGGGTACGATCCATCATCGCTCCATAGCAGATTCTTCATAGGTGCAACTGCAATTCACAGATTTGCACATTTCTCCACTCTTCAGAATTCCCTAGGTCTACGCTACATTGGGGAGCTTATTCCATTTTATCCAGTTTCATGGAACCTCCATCACCTTCAACAAGTTCGCAACCAGTTCCATATCAAAATCTGAGCGCAAAATGTCAATACGCTTTCATCAATATTGCTTCATCAGGTGAATCTTTCTATCAAATGACAATCGTGACTGGAAATTTTATTACATACGTCATGTTGTCCAATAACCTACCTACACCTAACCATATTTCCTTCCTTTACATCTTCGCATTCTTCATGTTTTCCAGCACTACCTTGTTCTTGAGTTTTATCATCACATTTTCATTACATTTTCTCACCTTCTCACATCTTCACCACATTTCACCTTTTCACCACATTTCCTTACATTTCTCCCATTCTCCCATTCTCATCGCCTTTTCTCCCATTCTCACATTCTCATCGCCTTTTCTCACCATATACTTCCTCTTATCAGCTACCGCTCACCTGTTTTCCTCCCAATATTCTCGCCATATCTTATCATGTCTAACACCACATGTACCTTCCAATTTCCCACAATCTCTTAAGCAAAAAATATTCATCGTATACCCATACCACTATTTATCATCCTTCCCCTACTTCTCCATCCTTCATCTCCGTACTGCACACACCTCCATCTCTACTATCTGCATCTCTAATACTCCGTTGTTTGGCTTTTATTCCCCCAAAAAATGCCTAAACAGGAGCCAGGCGAGGGCCGGGAGTTCTCCAGCACCCCTGTCCCACAGCCATTTCTTAACACCATCGCGCTACGTCCGCTGACAGAACCGTCAGTGTTGAAAAAGCGATTCCAAGTGAAGTCCAGGAAAGGATGTATCACCTGCAAAATCAGAAAGAAGAAGTGTAACGAGGTCCAGCCTGTCTGTGGAGATTGTCTGAAGTTTGGAAAGGAGTGTGTGTGGGTCGAGGATCATATGACTCCAGAGGAAGTCAGGGCACTACGGCAACAAGTTCGAGAGATTGAAACACAGAAAAAGATGCGCAAGCGCCGCAAACCGGGCCGGTCCCAGGTACCTGAGGATAGCACTGACGTCAATAATAAGGATGGAAAAGAAAACAAGAGGAGAATAGCCAGTGATTCTCGCAGGAATTTCCCTAATGAGAATGTTGGAAACACCATCAACCAGAATCTTGGATACATCACCAACGAGAATCCTGGAAAGGTTGAAAATCGTGATATCGAAGGGTCTAGAACCTCCAGAACTTCTGAAACTACCTCGAAGGTTCCAGCTTCCAAGAGCCATAATTCTTCACGTGAACACCAGCTAAAAAAGGCTATTGGACCCACTCCAGAGTACATCGAGGCAATCAAAGCAGCATATGCTAATCAACCAGATACACTGCTTCCGGACCAGGCGAAAATCATCCACGATATGGGGATGAATTTCAACGGAGAACAATTGAGCCTTCATGAATGCGCCAACAGCAACTATGACAGGGAAAATGGCGAAAGATACACATACGTCAATCACTCTGTCGCAGTCAATGGTTCAGCAAATCAATCTTACACAGCAAATCGCTCTGAAACTTCAGTGCCATTCGCCGTCCCAATATCTCTCCCAACTATCAGAAATCGGCTAGAACTGCCAGGCCTTTTCTCAAATCTGAACGGCTCTTCACCACCTCCTCTTGATCTCGAATACTACAAAGATTCCGGCGACATCAACCCAGGTTCACCCGCTGCCATGTTGAATTTCTTCAAGGAACTCACACTGTTTAACACCTTTCACTCTTCCAAAATCTCTCTAGCTGACGAGCTGGACGACAACCACACCGAGCGCAATCGGGTTGAAGATACTGCTGAAATTGTATCTCTGCCAAATGTCAAACTCTCTCGCAACTTCAACATTCCAGAGTTTATGGAATTTGTTCTGAACTATGGATCTCCCGACCAGCTCAACAACTTAGCATTAAGCTTCAACACGGCGTTTGGGTCGTCACCACAACCTTCGCTTTCGGTATTGCCTGGCTTGGATTATTCCGGGAACTATTTGTACAATTACTATGTCGACACCCTCTCCAGAAAAGTGTCGATTGCGCCACGGAGTCAAGACGAATCGAATTCGTACCAGAAAGTGTTCTTGCCGCTAGCGCAGAAGGACAAGGGGGTTTTGTATGGTATTTTGGCTTGGGCAGGTTTCCATCTTGGAGGTGCATGGTTAGCTGAAGGTTCCAGATATGCTGAGATGGCCGTGAAGCAATTGACACAGGATGTGGATTTTAACAACCCCCCAACGCTCAAACAGGATAGAAGAACCATATTTAACAAGCTTGCAGCTCTCATGATTCTTTGTGGTGCAGAGATTTGCCGCGGAGATGTCAAGTATTGGACAGTATACTTGAACTGGGGCTGGAAGCTTCTTCGAGATAATGGAGGAATCCTCAACTTCGGTACCAACAAAGAGGAGCACTGGCTTATTTCCAACTTTGCGTACCATGATCTTATGGCCAGTTCCACTTCTCAAAGAGGCACGTATTTTCCTACCGATACCTACCAGCGTATCTTCACTGATCCCGACGGAGTTTCAAAGGGGAATCTCAATCCATTGCTTGGAGTGTGCAAGACTTTGTTCAATGTAATTGGCGAGATCAGTTCGCTTGCTTACGATAGCAAGAAAACCCTCGATGAATATTACAATCGTTCACCTTCTGTGGACGCTAGCGTTTCGCCATCCACTAACAGCGTCAATTCTCCAGAGAACAAGCAACCATACTATCTGACTGAGTTCAACGATGGCTCCGATTTGAGCGAACACGGCAGAAATAGCCAACTTCTTCTCTCGATTATCGAGAAATCACGAATTTTGGAGCGTTCCATTGATACCGCCAAGCCAGACTCCGAGGATCTCATGGATTTAATTGACTCGGAGTTGGAATTACAGCTTACTGCATTTGAAGCGTTCCAATTGAGTTGCAAGCTTTACTTGCGACAGTCAATTATGAAATGCAACCCATCGTCATTAGAGTCCCAAGTGCTTGTCAACGATTTGGTGAAATGCATCGATATCTTGATAGATTCCCCCATGCAAGCTACCCTTGTTTTCCCAGTGTTCATGACGGGGATCCATATGGTCACCGACGATGATAAGATTGTCATGAGACAAAGAATCCAGAAATTCATGGATACCTATGGCACATGGAGTGTTGTCCGGGTGAAATATCTCATTGAACAAGTGTGGGAGAGAAATCCTGATGGTGATCGGGTTGTTGACTGGCACTCTATCCTTGTGGAACTCGGATGGGATCTCAACTTTGCATGAGGAAAGCAAGGTCTCCGAACAGAATTATCTGCGTTGAAGCTTTTTCTTTTATTTGATTTTTTTTTTTACTTTTTTTTTTGGTTTGGTCATGCTTGGATTGATCATGGATTTGTGTTTGTGGCTGCGAAATCGGACTATTTAAATGGCTGCGAAGCCAACTTCCTTGTGATTCTTCCCACCACTTTTCTTTACTTGCTTTGATACCTAGAATGGCCAACGCAATTACCACTACCGATGAAACTCCTATTGAAGTTCCTGCTACCCAGGCTTCAACTGAAGTTCCACCAATTACCGTCTTGAGACACAAGACTTGGGCTCATCTTTTGGAATACCCCACCGTGTTAGAGGTGCACAAATCCATGGAGAGTTCCAAGTGGATCAGACCCTGGAAGATTCCCCTTATGGATTCTCTTGAAACCGTGAGCACTTACCAGCCTTTCAAGTTTGTGTACGAAACTGGTGATCGTTTGGCCGATAGTGGCTTGGATGTCTTGGATGGCTATGTGCCCTCGCTTAAGACCATGGAATGCCAGGATGTCACCAATCTGGTCGCCCAGCCAGTGAGATCGTTGCACCTCATTATCGCCAAGGGCGTCGTTGAGCCTGCTGCAAAGTCTATTCATGATACCCGTGTCGTTGTGCACTCGGCTGTATCCGACAGCAGGGCCACCAAGGTAGCCAAGAGCGTAGCCAATCCAGTTGCCGGCACCTTCAACTCCATGTTGGACTCCACTTGCCTGTTGGTGCTTCCCAGAATCGACTTGGAGCCAGTTGGGGAAATGAGCGAAATAAGTAAGACGAAGGTGAAGGTCACCAACCTTGTGACCTTCAAGAAGAAGGCTACCGAGACAGCCCAGTCTGGTCCTGAAGTGGATGCAGCTGGCTCTGCAGCCAATTAGAAGGCTTCTCTTTATTCTATAGGTGACTGAGTAATCTACTGTGATTTTCACTTTTCCGTAGGATAACATGCTATACAGGTGATTTGGTTCAAGAAAATGTAGTTTACATTGCAACGATGCGGTACCTCATCTAGTCCTTAGACTTCTTCTTCTTCTTCTTTGGCGATTCGTCGTCGTCAGCCTTTCTCTTTTTCTCTTTCTTTTCTTTCTTTTCCTTCTTGTCCTTCTTGTCCTTCTTTTCCTTCTTTTCCTTCTTGTCCTTCTTTTCTTTCTTCTCCTTCTTTGGCTCTTCAACGTCCACCTCCTCTTCCTCGACTTCCATACCTTCAGCCAAGTCGCCGGCCAAAGCCAACGCCTCCTTGATGGCATCGGAATTCTTCATTGGTGGAGCACCAGTGTCGTAGAAGTTCAATCTGTCCTCAACCTGCTTCTTCAAGATCTGACCAAAAGCAGTGGAAGGCTCGTCGGAGTAGTTATCGATTCTGGAGGCAATCGAACACTTGTTGGCCAAGTATCTGGAGATTCTACCCTTGTTCTTGGAAGAAGCCTTGCCAATGAACGACGAGTGATAAATCAATCCGTACTTGGGGGTGTTACCCTTAGTCTTCAAGGCTCTAAACAAAGCCTTCTCAGCACCCAAAATCTGGACGGTAGAGGCAGCCTGCTTGGACAAGTTGGTCAAAGAACCAGCGTGAGAAATCAATCTGGCACCGACAACTTCACCAATCAAAGTGGACAAGTTTGGAGCGACGGTGTTCATCTTCTCAGTCAAATATTGGTACAATTTCTGTCTGTACTCGGAGATGGAAACCACTCTCTCGGCAAAAGTGGAGACGTTGACCATATCTAGCTCGGAAATGTCCTGACCCATGGAGATCTTGGCATTGTCAATGACTCTCTGAGCAACCCCCGAGTCGTCGTTGAGCAAAGCAGCAACGTCATGCAAGGAGTCGTCGGTCAACGATGCCTTGTCGCCGATAAACAATGCCAATTTGGCGAAAGTGTAGTTGTCGGGAACAATCTTGGCCAATTCTGGAAAGTGCCATCCGTACCACTCCTTGACTCTCATGGAGAAAGTGTTGATGTCCTTGTCCAACTGGTCCAACAAAGCAATGGCCTGGATGATGTGGTTATCGTTCTTTTGCACCGAGAACTTAACCTTAGCTCTGGAGAAGGCATGGCCCAATCCCAACTGAGCTCTCTCGATATCTCCGTCCTGCAACTCCTTCAAAAGCTTCAGGCCGTGAACACGGATGCCTCTCAAAAAGTCCTGGACAATCTCGTTCGACAAACAGTCGATGTAGGGAAACGATTCCTTGATGGAAGGACCCAAATTCTTGTCGGACACACCCAAGGTGATTCTTTCCTTCTTGGCTGGTTTGGGGAGGTTCAACTCCAACACCGACTTCAAGTAGTCGCTGACCAAACCCTCGGAAATGTCGTTGGCGTTCTCCAACGCCTGGGCGGCTCCCTTGAATGGTGCAAAAGAGACAAGTTCCACCATCTTGGAAAACTTGGCCAAGTCCGAGGAAGCTTCCTGGACCTCCTTCATTCTGGCGGCGATGTCGTCCTGCTGGACTTCTACCTTGAAGATGGCATAGCCTGTGGCTTCCTCGAAGAGAAGATAATCGATGCCAGCCATGATGATGAAGATGGAGAAATTGGTAGGAAAATTTCTTACAGGGCATCGGGAGTGCAGAGATGTTGGGTGAGGCACGACAGGATGGAGGCCACCGGGTTTGGGTGAGAGAGTTGGGAGGATTTGGAGATTGTAGAGATGGGGGATGGAGAGATGGAGCGAGTTGGAGATTTGAAGTGAGTTTGAGATTTGAACTGATTTGGAGATTTGAAGTGAGTTGGAGATTGGCGTGAAGGGCTGAGAGATGAGACTGCAAGGTGCTCAGTGCATGAGGCTATTGGTGCGAACTACTAGTGGAGAGAAGAGAATAACCAAGAATTGAAAGATAGAAGAGCAAATGCTTTATGGATAGGTAGTGATTACTTGGAAATGGAAAAGGGGTGAAGGAGGGGATATAGGATGGAGGAGGAATTCAGTGGACAATAATCAGGCAGACTGCACCCACTACCTATGGAGCCAAGATGAGATTGAAGAATGGAAAAGATGGTATTCTGATTAAGTACTTTTTAAGATGGTATTCTGATAAGATTTTCATCAACACATGTCTTCAAAATGAATATCTTATTGGTATTCTTATTGCACTGTCTCGATTTCTGAGGATACTTTCTCATAATTTTCTGGGTGGAAATCGTCCGCATTCTTTCGCTAGTCATAAGCCAAAGAGTAAGCATTGATTGCAGAATAACAAACTGACCTAGATTTCAGAGGGGCTATTGAAGCAGAACAATTTGTATTGCGAGATAACTGGATAGGAATTTAATTATAAACCTGCTAGATAGCCCAGGTGATCAGAGTTAGAAATCCCAAATGATAAGAACTATCGCATCATGGACCTCTGAACCTAAGAAAGGACGAACAACGAATAATATTCAAGCATTATATATTCATTTATTCTCTCTTTCTCTTAAAACTGCTAACTTGGTTGCAATTTTGATCTTCAAGCCAGCCAGAGTATCGACTTTGGTAATAAGACACACTAGAAAGTGTTGATGATAGATTTATTAACATAAAACTAGGAATCCCTGGTGATTTTCCATCCGAAGAGTGCCCTAATTTATGTCTGGTATATTCTATTCAGTGTCAACAAGTAGGGAACTCAAGATTCTCAAGCTATCATGGCGGAAATGTTTGACAACTTCATTGCAAGTTGGCTTCTTTGACACCTTCACTCCGTTTTTTCTGAAGCAGCTAGGATCAATTAAAATACGTTTGCATGACTATTACACTTTACCTTTAGTAGTATTTTCCTATTCTGAGAATGTCACTGCCACGGTTGTAAAGTAATAGAAAAAGACATAACCACAAGTCCAATCATCGCAACCAACACTTTGTGTCTCCTGAGCCTATAATCAGTACTATGGATACAGCTTTGAAGTTCCACTCATCGCCGAAACTGTACCAATCAACATTTGACTCCAGAACCCTCCACAACTGTCTCGTTCATTTTTGCTTAACGAACCACATTCATGGGGAAGTAAACTACCTAATATATTGAGGGAGCCCTAGGTGACTAGCAACTTCGGACTTGAATGTTATCGTTAATTGAAGGAATGAAGTTGGGAATTCGCTTCTATATCATTCACTTGGAAACCAGCCAATGCGGCCCCACGGTCGTGCTCTCGAGAATCCATCAAAGGTGTTCGGGATACTCAAAGCGAGAATCACATTGCATGGTATGTGGTAGTCATAAATCATTCCTGAAAGAGATTCTATAGTTCTAGACTGTTTACCAGGTGCTAAGGAGGTTATTCCCTCTTACGTTTCCAAGCGCTAAGGAGTTTCTTTCGGGAACGTAGAATGAGAAGTTTTTCGAGACGACATCCTAAATATTAATCCGAGATCTTCAGTGTTCGTGACAGGTGCATCATGATGCATTACCCCACGTTAAAGCGACAGGTGTCATCCTGCATATTACCGATTTCCTGCAACGTTAGTCGGAAATCATGAATTACATACAGTACCAAATATATCGGACACAGCTTAAACCCAGTGTTTTTGGCTTGTGTCAGGGTCCCAAAAGTCATTCCCTCGCTACCCCTCTCAGAAAATGTGTCACAAGTCCGGAAGAATTGGCTCTTCCAATTGACACTCTTCAGACACGTACCCAAATAAAAAAGGGTGCCCAGCTGTTCTGTCTCAAGGATAGGGCCAGAAAGAACAGCCCAACGTCAGCAAACCGGAGTATTAGATACTATTTTGATATTATTATTTATTGGGTTTCATTCTCTTCGGATTCTGACTGATGATTTGCATGGACCTCAAATATTTCCACTCCTCACGTTTCCATATTCTCAGACACATATTTCCACAATTTCTGACGGTCTTCTCATAAAACACACATCCACCAATATATCACAATTACTTCCTCCACTACACTCCCTTTCCGGTCTCCACTCTGGTGGACTATTCCTCCTTGCAACTTTTCTTCCTTTTGAGCAATACACGACCTCCCATATATCACCAATCGTCACCTTCTATTCTCTTTATCATGTTCCAGCTCAGGTCTAACCCCCGGTTGGGTATCGGGTCCCGGCTCTTCCACGGAATATACCGGCCCTCATTCTTTCCACACAGACAAATTCTCCCCAAACGAGGAGTGAAAACACCCACAATCGACTGGAAACCTGTAAAGTCATCAGTGACCAACTTAGCCAAGGCAGAAAACCAGGCCAAGTCGCCAGTATTCCGCCAGTTTATTCTAGGACTCATGGTAGCTATGCCCGTTATCAGTTTTTTTTTGGGATGTTGGCAAGTAAAGAGGCTCAAATGGAAGGTGGAATTGATTTCCAGATCGGAACATTTGCTTGCCGAGCCGCCTCTCGAAGGTTTGCCGGCCAAGCTTGACCCTAGTGTTATTCCGGAATTTGAATTCCGCAGGTTTAAAGTAAAGGGACACTTTGACTACGACAAGGAGTTGTTTCTCGGCCCCAGGTTGAGAAATGGTGAGGTGGGATACTTGGTTATTACTCCATTTGTCAGATCCGACGGAGGGGACCCCATTTTGATTGAAAGAGGCTGGATTCAGAAGGACATGGTCATTCCATCTCGCAGAGCAAAGGGATATTTGGCCCATTTGGCGATGCCACAAGGAGAAATTGAGATTGAGGCAATGTTCCGTATGATGCCCACAAAATCGACATTGCAGTACGATCACGAGCAAGGAACCCGACTTTTTCATGTTCCCGATGTGGAGGCCATGGCCACTGAGACTGGATCCTTGCCAATTTATGCTCAGATGATGTATTCTCTCAAAGATAAGCCAGATTGGAAATCACCACAAGAAGCCACAGAAACCACCAGGCTGAAATGGACAGGGCTTTTTGCGAAGAAACCAGCCCACTCTTCTGAACACATTCCTGTTTCCGACACCGATTCTACGATGGAATGGCAAGAGTTTGAGTTTTTCAATCAAGGGGTACCAATAGCAGCCATTCCCAAGGTTTCCTTCACCAACAACCACATGCAATACTTGTTTACGTGGTTTGGAGTTTCTATCGCCAGCACAGCGCTCTTGTTCTACACTTTCTACAAGAAGAAGGACATGCTGAGTGCCGAGAAGGTCATTGCGGCCAAACGGAAGGAGATGAAGAAGATATTCTGATAGGTGACAACATTCTCCTGTAAATAGCAATGGACAATAAGATATGGTGAAATCCACAGGAATTACAAGGATCAATGACATCATTATATTAGTTCGTTTCAGTCGTACTGCTGCCACCAATCATCAGGCCACAACACTCACTATGCCAAAGAGCACAACCACAAACATCATGTCGCTGAAAAGAATGCTGATGCCGCTCCAGTACACCAACACATCATCCACCAAGGGCTGCAACTGGCGAATCGGAGGATAAAGCCCAGCAACGAGCGACAATCCCTTCAGAATGGCGTTGTTTCGAGAAATGGCCCTGAGGAGGCCGTTTTGGGACATTATCATGAAATAACTCGAAATGACAGCAATTTCAACAGAAATAAAGTACATGAAGAACGCACGCGCTGGCTGTTCCGTCTGCTGCCCCCGGAAATAGCTGTAAGGAGAAGCCTGGAATGTTTCATATTGCTTGTAGTGATAGAAAAAGTTGAACATGTGCAAAACAAAACGAACAAAGAGGAACCGTGCCTTCCAGAGACCGTGTTGGTAAGTTTGATATTCCACCAACTGCTGCTGATACGTCGTTTCCTCCTGTGATTCTTGCGTAACGAAACTTGGCCCGTTCTCGCCCACATCTTCCGACATTGCTTTCATTAAATCAGCAAAGAACTTGGTACTGGCCTCCTGTGCGTTCTGTGGATTCTCAGGGTTCACTCCGGCCGACGCAAAAATCTTCAGAAACATTGCGTCCATGTCCAGTTCTTCTGGAGTTTCATTCTGGTGCAAAAGCTTGGAAATATCAGGAACTTCTGGGTCTCCATGGAGCGGCGTAGCAGGTTTCGACTCAGTGAGGTCGGCGGCCGTAAGTTGCGTCGGAATTTTTGCAGCATTTGCTGTGCTGACGCCAGTAGCTGTAGAATCACCAGATTGTTCGGGTTTGTCCAAAACCGAAACTGCAGTGGCAGATTTCACCGACGATCCATTGCTCAAAATGTCATTGAGGCGCTCCGAGGCCTTTCCCTGGGCCATTTTAGCTTGTCTGCGCTCCCGCAAGAGCTGCCGTTTTTCTTCTGCAGACAATGTCATTGTTGGTGGAGATTTGTGGTGGAGAAGAAATAATTTGTATGAGATTTGAAGTCACGTGCGCCACAATGGAGAAATTGGGAACACTATTATCTTCAAATTACTTAGCTTTCCTTCTTGGGTTTGGGTATTGTTGACAATGGATTCGCTCAATTACCAGGAACAGCTCCGGCGGCAAAAGATCTTGAATCTGATGGAAAACAAGGATTACTTACTTGTGATAGCTAGTCAGCAGCAGAAATCGGTTCAGCAGGTCAAATATGAGTTGATGTTGAAGTTGACCGAGGGAAAGTGAGGGAAAGTGAGGGAAAGTTAGGGAAAGTAAGGGAAAGTGAGGGAAATTGAGGGAAATTGACGTGGATAAAATTGAGTTAATGTGGAGGTTGTGTTATAGGAGTGGCAGTGCTGGGCCGCTGAGATAGGAATCTGATTTAGGATGTGGTGAGATTTCACGAGAACATTCACTTGGCAACCATGGAGTGAAATTAGATCTTTGGGTATGGATGGAAACATATGGACAAAATTGGATAAATAATTGCACTAGGATCAATCAGAAATTGACTGCATGCTTTCTCGGTTCGAGGTATAAAATTCCAGATGCTAGTGTATCATGCAAGGGTATTAAAGTAGACAAAGATGTGTCCACGTTCTAATCCTGAACTCTGGACAGCCAAATAAGTCTCAAAAATGCAAGATCTCCCGGAATGCAAATTCTCCCGCAACGCAAGATCTTCCTAAATTCAAGATCTTCCTAAATTCCAGATCTTCCTAAATTCCAGATCTTGTGTCTAATTCTAGCGGAACGGCGGCCGCAGAGCAAGTCTGCTTGCTCTCTCCGCCTGTCTGCTAGCCGAGCTGGACGTTGGACCCCGTGCTCTCGCCTTTGTGTCCATGTTTCGCCGAACATTGGCACTGCGTGTCTTGTCAAAGAGTCCCCTCATATATCTTGGTGGCTGATCGAGATTTGGGCCCGTGGAATTCAGGGGCGAAGGTATTGCTGCGGTTACGGGCCTCATAACTCGGCTAGCCTGCCTCGAGCTGGTCGGATTCTCTACGAATGAATCTGTGGTGGAGAAAGTGTCGTCATGTGCAACCACAACCTTATTCTGACGGCTAGCAAGGGTCCCACGTGATGCTGCTCCAAGAGAAGACCCCGCAGACCCCGCCATGCGTCGGTTTGCGTTGTTCCACCCAGCCAATGGCGGTCTGGATGGTACTTTCACCAGAGCACCAGTTTGCATCGCTATTTTTTGCTTTAGCCGCTGGTTTTCTGCCTTGGCTTCCCGCACACGCTGTTGTAGCAGTAACACACGCTCCTTCTGTCCGTTATCATGATTGTGGCCGTATGTATCCCGCGTGGGACAACCCGGAAAGTTGTTGCAAAACATTGTAATCAATAAGCCGTAGAGAAATGCCGCGAACGGCTCGTTGAAACCGGAATTCACGGCGCTGTGGATCCTCGAGAGGTCACACATGTTGTTTTCAAGGTCGCCAACCACCTCCTGCAACGCCTTAAGGTGGTTTTGGAACGATTCTGATTCTAGAGGTAGAATCTCTGATGGATAGTGCACATTGGGAGATTGGGGGAGGATTCTGTAGATCCCCGAGGACCGGAGCAGCCGGCGGCGGGCTTCACGTGCTTTCAGACTCGGAGTCGTAGGTTTTGAAGACATTTGTGGGAAGAAATGTGTAGGATAATTGGTGAAGAGATTGTGTTTATGTGGATGGTGGATGTGGGTGCAGGACTATGATCAACGCGTTGGTAGTGTTGAGCTACAGTAAGATTGGAAGTTTTCATTTATATGATAAATAGAAGTATCAAATTGTTTTGAAATTCGAAAAGTGGACATTCTTTCTTTAACAGAAGAAGATTTAGAGAAAATGGATAACCAGGGATTTGATGGGATAGAAGATCGCCATACTTTGTGTATGCAGGTCGGTTCCATGTGGAGATGGAATGGCGCATATGAACACAATGAAATTCGTGAATTTAAAAGTGTGGGTATTAATTTCCATGATGACCTCGTTGCAGAAGTAACCGTGAGTTTCTATTGAAAATCTGGGTGCCTCACTGTAGTTTCAGATCTATTGCTGAACTTCGAGAATGCTTTCTGAGTATAACCATCATGATCTGGATTTCTGAGTTTAGCCAAAATATAATAGATTTCTTTCAACTAATGCTCTGTATGGTGTGATTATTTTGGAATTGGGTCACACTCCAATAAAAACATCAATTTCCATATAATTTGTAATCTTAAGAAAGCAAGCAATATCATGGTAGAGTTTGATTCCTAAGTTCTTCATTCAGCATCACGGCGTGGATGCGAAACTCCTCGACGTACGTTTTGGGATCCACTTGCGTAACCTTTATGATGAGAATTCCGAGCTATTCGATCTTGATCTTGAATTCCATTAGATTCTAACTTCGACAAACGCAGAAATAATCTTGACTCGTGGAAGGAAGAGTTAGTGAATCATTTCGATTAAGACTTTTAGTTACAATTTGACTCAACGCATGTTGAATGCTACTTGCGAATACCTTTCATGATTTCGCCAAAGAAGCAAGAAGTATAAGTAACGAGTGAACTTTAGCAAAAAGTATTAGTAGCGAGTGAACTTTGTGAACCAACGAGTTGTCAAGAATATCCCACTAAGCCACAAACCTGCTTCTGCAATTGATTTACTACTCTCACCTTGGACTAATAGAGCAATTCTACGTGAATGAGGCTCTAGCCACCGAAACCGACCTCCAAAATGATCATGTCAACCTCTATTAATTTCCTCAGAACACCTGTTTCTTTGAAGTGCTACACGAACATTGGAAACACCCAACACACCTACAGACTCCCCCAATGTAGAATGTTTTAAAGACTACAGAGACTTGAACTACCACCTCACTATTTGTCATCGTCTCCAATAATCTGCTGCCACGTCTTCCCCTCCTTCTTCAACAACGCAGCCAATTCGTCTCTCACCTTCGCTGGCAATCCAGGACCCTTATAAGCAAAGGCAGTGTAGATTTCCACAAAAGTGGCACCTGCCTTTCCGAACTCCAACGCATCCTGGCCCGAAGAAATGCCTCCACAGCCAACCAAGACCAAGTCAGAATCCTTGGTGTATTTTCTCAACGTTCTCAATGCTTGCAATGCCAATGGCTTCAATGGCTTGCCCGACAATCCTCCCGCTTGCGAAATCAAACCAGCATCAGTAGTCAAGAGGTTTTTGGGTCTCTGGATGGTGGTGTTGGAGATGATGATACCATCAACTTTGGCGGATTTGGCCGAGTTGGCAATGGACTCGATCTCCGGCTCGGTCAAATCGGGTGCCACCTTCACAAGAATTGGAGGAACCTTACCGAGCTCGTTGGCTCCGCATCGGTTGCGCTCGCCCACTACAGTAGTCAACAAGTTGGTGAGTTTCTCTTCACTCTGAAGATCACGCAAGCCTGGAGTGTTGGGTGACGACACGTTGATGACCAAAACGTCTGCGTAGGGCCCAAGCCGCAGAACACCCTTGACGTAGTCTTCGACTTCGTCGCCATATTTGTTTTTGCCCAAGTTGACGGCCAAAAGCTTTCCGTCTCTAAAGGAGTTGTTGATGGTTTCTTGGGGAGCAGACCCCGACACGTAAGAGAAGAATCGCGACTTCAACGTGGCCAAAACACTCATGTGGCCGTCGGAGTTGAAGCCGTAGCGGTTAATCACGGCATCATCTCTGGGCAATCTAAAGAATCTGGGCTTGGGGTTTCCAGGCTGGGGCTCTGGGGTGATAGAGCCGATCTCTACATAGGAAAACCCAGTGTCTAGCAACGCATCGATGGCTTCGCCGTTTTTGTCGAGTCCGGCCGCTAATCCGATGGGAGACTTCAATTTCGTACCAAACACATTGACCCCAAGAAGTGGTTCAAGTTCTTCCTCCAATCTGGAGTCTTCCCCACGCAATTTGGGGGCAAATCCGTGCTTCATGAGTTCGATTCCGAGTTTATGAGCAGTTTCGGCATCGAGAGTAGCTCTGAGCACGGGAAAAAGCACATACTCATGGAAACCAGCTCTAGCATCAAAAGCATAGTAGGTGAAGGCAGAAACCCCGACAAGTCCAGCGAAAAGAATAGAATTTCTGGGGAGAACAGAGGCCCGAAGAATTGGCACAGAGGACTTTGAGGCCTGACGGGCAGCAGCGGCACCAAACCGGAAAAAACGACTCATCAATGGAGAATTGTCGAATGAGTAAGTGGTGGAGATTTTTATTGGAGAGGCCGCATGCACACTGGTGATGGTATGCGAATAGGTGGAAGGAAGAGAAAGGAAAAAATAGAAAAGGGAATGAAGGTAGAAAAATGAGAAGAGATTCTAGGAATTCGGGGGTTTCAATTGTGGTAGGGTGGGAAGCTCTTTGGAGTGGAAGGTACAAGTGAGAGGATGGAGATAGGGTTCATTGAGGATGTGACAGTATTGGACAGAGAAATTGAAGAAACAATTTGATAGAACAGAGGAAACTGAATAGAGGCAATTGAATAATTGGTAAGAATGGAAATATTTAGATAGAAACAATTGGATAGAAACAATTGGATAGAAACAATTGGATAGAAACAATTGGATAGAAACAATTGGATAGAAACAATTGGATAGAAACAATTGGATAGAAACAATTGGATAGAAACAATTGGATAGAAATAATTGGATAGAAACAATTGGATAGAAATAATTGCATATATACAATTACACAGAAATAATTGGAAGACAAAGTAGACAAAAAGCGATCGGATAAGAGAAATAAATCCAAGGGTCATTGAGTCGTAGTTTGGGCAAGTTTTGGTGCTATGATTAGATTCCTGTAGATGCAAAGATCTAATACCCAGTGGATAGACATTGCATATTGGGAATTACTTATTGATATTCACAATAGATGAATTACAATATTTCAATACAGATGCCCAATAGATATGTAGAATAAAGTCTAGGTTGGATGTATGTAATTGTGGACATGTAGATATACATTTCAGACGATGTACCTGTGGCTAATTCAGCTCACTTTCGCAGCCAAAGAATAACCATGGAACAACATTCCATCGTCATTACTAATTTGGCTACCCAACGCATTTATTTTGCTCCCCTCTCTCTTCCTTCTCTTGAACTCTCTAGAAGTTCGTCAAGCCTTTTGGAATTCAGAATTTCAGCATTTCGTATATTGAGTTTTGTCCAAGCTATATCTACACCAATACATCGCAGCATTACAACCGTTGGTCCGCCGTAGCGACCCAATGGCGAACACAACATATTCTAATCTTCCCAACCTAAGCCAAATTAGTATCCCTCCATCTATTCTTACTAGATAGGGCCCATCTACTTCAACTCCAACCCCATCTCCATCTCCTCATGCACTCCTCATCTCATCGCAAAAAAATTCAAACTCATCTGTTCATCACCACCATGGGAAAAGAAGCATACGCCAAGTTCGAGCGAGACTCGGGCAAGTTTCCCAAGAAAGCTTCTCGTGCAAAATCTAGGCGCATCAACAATGGCATGCGTAAGGTCGACGCTGAGTACCAGGAGTTCCTCAAAACCTCGGCAGAAACTGATATGTTGCTCCAAGAAGAATCAGGATTCTTGGAGGCCGAGGGACCCATGGAGAAAACCTACGAAATAAAACAAGACGAAATCGTCGATGCGGTGGACGTAGCTACCGCCAACAAGAAAATCGACTTGAAACTCGTGGAACTCGGGCCATATACTCTCGATTTCTCCAGAAACGGCAGAAAACTTTTGATCGGAGGCCGGAAGGGCCATGTAGCCGCCATGGACTGGCGTCTCGGCACCCTCGACTGCGAGCTTTTCCTCAACGAAACCGTCCACGCCGTTAAATACTTCCACAATGACCAATTCTTCGCAGTTGCCCAAAAGAAATATGCATTCATCTACGACAAGACAGGGCTCGAGCTCCATCGGTTGAAACAGCACCCAGAGGTGACCAAATTGGACTTTTTGCCCTACCATTTTCTTCTTGTTACCGCCGGCAACACCGGCGTGTTGAAGTACCACGATGTTTCCACTGGAGTCATTAAAAGTGAACTCCGTACAAAAATGGGTCCTACTCAGGCCATGAAAAAGAATCCGTGGAATGCCGTGATGCATTTGGGCCACTCCACCGGCGCAGTGACGATGTGGTCGCCCACGATGCCCCAGCCGTTGGTGAAAATCCATGCCACGGGAGGTCCCGTCAGAGACTTGGCAATAGATAGAGAGGGAAACTATATGGCTGTGAGCGGAGCCGATAGAAGCGTGCGGATTTGGGATTTGCGTAAACTTGAGCAAATCGATAGCTACGGAGTGAAATCCCCGGCCTCCACCCTCGATTTCTCCGATACCGGCCTTTTGTCTGCTGGATGGGGCTCCAACGTCATTGTATGGAAAGATGTGATGAAAACTCACCAGAAAGAGCCATATATGATGAATCATTTTCCAGGGGCAAAGGTGGAGAAGTCCCGATTCGTACCATTCGAAGATGTTTTGGGGGTGGGGCACCAAAAAGGAGTGTCGTCGCTCATTATTCCTGGTGCTGGTGAAGCTAACTTCGATGCCATGGAATTGAACCCATACGAATCATCCAAACAGAGACAGGAGGGTGAAGTCAGGCTGTTGTTGAACAAATTGGCCCCCGACACCATTGCATTGGATCCTACGTTTATCGGTACTGTCGACAAGAATGCTAGAAACGTGAGATTGAGCAAAGAAGATCTCCAGGTCATCCAGGCGCAAGAAGCCAGCGAAAAAGAGGCGGCAGAGTTTGCCATCAGACCAGACCTCAAACCAGAACAGTCCAAGTTGAAGAAATACTTGGAGAAGAACAAGAATAATGTCATGGATGCACGGAAAATGAGAGCAGAAAGAAACTTGAAGTTAGAGGAGGAGAGAAGAGAGAGGTTGCGACTCAAGGAGATGGGAGTTCCTGACGAAAGGGATAAGTTGGGTCCGGCGTTGGGAAGGTTTGTTTGAGGATACTGGGGAAGACATAGCATATAACTACATTATCATAATTTATGAGCAACATTATAGAGTCATACAGTAGCTAGGTTGCACCTACATTCACATACATGCCCATACACCTACATTCACATACAAGCCCACAGCACACCTACATTCATTAAAGCCTCTACACATATCTTAAGCAATTCCGCTAGTATATTCCAAGACATTATATTATTCGGTAACCGATTTTCTTGGAAAGCCAGTTATTTCATCACATCCATGGCACCCCTTGGTTTCATGATCAACATTACAGACGAGATCCGGCGATCTCCATGCAAAACGAGCCCCTGCCCGCATCCTCAAACTTAGTGAACTTGTCTAGTGCGACGTTCTTGCTGAAATCGAGTAGTTTGAGTAATCCACAGTGATGAGATCGTTGAGGATGGACCCGCTCCCATTGAGCGTCCGGTCCATCTGCTCGTGCGCATCTAGCGCCGACTTTACGTACTCCTCCACCTTGTGGAACTTCCCCCTCGAGATTTCGTTGTGTTTCTCCAACTTCTTGACCAAGTCCAACTCTTGGATTGTCTTGGCAAACTCAACCAGGGACTCTACGTTGTTTGCCGCATTAAAATCGTCGGCAACATCGGCAGAATCGTCGCCGTTATGGTGTGCGAGCACAATAAACCACAGGTTGGCGATCTGCTCATAGGCAGTTGCTCTTGTGTACTGAAATTCATTATTGGTGAAGTTGGGGAGACCATGCATCAAGCTGGTGATCTCATCGAGCATCTGGCACGCATGCAAGAGGTTCAGCTCCATTGGCGGGAGCAAATTGAGAATGAAATCCGAAAGAGTATGCAAAAACTCCATGAGGTGGGGCTTGATTCGAATGTATGAGTAATCGCTCTCGCTATCACATTTATAAGGCAAGTGCGCAATAATAGCTTCGGCTTTCAGTTTCATCAAGTCCACCGCCTGCTTCAATGTGGGTCTGGGGGCAATTCTCGACACCGTTTGGGCAACTTCTGGATGGACATTAATAACCGACTGAAGCAATTCCTGGAGCGCTTTGCGGTCTAGAACCTCGACCATTCGGGCCACCGGCAACCCCAGACCGGCGATCTGGGGCGTGCGGGACCTTTTTACTCTTTGCAAGTATTTGCGGGCCGCTGGAGACGATGGCGGGAGTTTCAGGGAGTCGTCATCCAAAATGCGTCGTTTTCTCAAGTTTTTGGGGGCGAAGCGGGAGTTGATGGGGGAGGTGGGCATGTCTTCTGGGTGGTACGGATGTTTCCACGAGAACCCTGCTGACGCGGACATGGCGGGAGGTTTTTTTTTTGGTGATGGAGTAGGAGAAGATTTGAGTTTTAGTGAAAAGATAGCTGGGGCTATGGTTGTGTGCAGGAGGGAATACCGGTTGCAACGGGATCCAGTGGTTATTGAAAAAGGTAGAAGAGAGGAATAGGGGGAAGATGTGATTTATATTTTTATGTTGTATGATTTGACGCTTCATAATATCTTTTCTGTGGTTTTCATTTTGTGTGTCAATTTTGAGTTCGGGCACTGAGATTGGCTTGCTGAGCATACGACAAAGATGCTAGGTATAACGATAATGAATAATAACAATCAGAATCATTTCTAATCTCAAATACAGTCATAGTAGTCATGATACTGATAATGATTACTATTATAATAATCGAATTAGAATCTTGACGGTGAACAATCACCAGATTGCCAGATTCGAGTTTTCTGGAAATGAACCCTATGAAAATACTATCATTAGCATTTGTAACCGTGGCCGGGACGCATTAATTCAAATTGATCATTCCGGGAAATATTGGGGGAATTATCTTCACTCCCAAGTCATGGCTAACAACAACTCATCCTTGACAATATCACAGTCCTACGATTGTCCTCCTCACTATATAAGTGGAGGCAGCTGTTAATTCGTCCACTCAAATCCCCGACGGAAAGAAATCAGCCTTGAGAACTACATTCAATCAAAACTCAAAACTCTCTCACATGGCTTGCAATTACTATTGTAGAACTACAATCCGTGACGATAACAGTTGCCAATATTGTTCCCAATGCTGATTCACTAATTTGTTTTTGATCTGTCATTTCGTATGACATCGTCGTGAAATACAATTGTTCATCCTAGCTTCCCATTCTATTCCGTATCGACTCTACTTCTTTGCACTCATATTCCTGGCTCCATATATACACTAGTAGTAGTCGTTGCTCTCATACTCAGAGTCGGAAAGGCTCAGGTACTCTCCCTCACTCTCGCTCGCCATATCATAATCGGCCTCGTGGAACCCCATGTACCGTTTCCGCTTCATCTCGACCTCGTCGTCGGACTCCTTGTCGCTTTCATCCGTGATGTGTAGGTCTTCTTCGCCCGAAGTGTCGTCGTTTCCATCGCCATTTTCGTTCTTCTCCTCCAACTCAATCTTCAACTCGTGAATAATATCATAACACTCCGCCAAGAGCGCATTCAATGTGCCTTGGCCCTCAGGCACCTGGGCATTCACAATAAACTTACCGTCTTGCCTTAGATTGTCCAAAGAGGCCAATTTGAACTGGAACGGATACAACTCCCGCAGATTGTTCAACCCGTCAATCCGCTTGATGTCCAACAAACACCGTCTCACCGTAGATAACTGATTGTGAATGGGCTGGAGCGACTCAGACACCGGTTCCGAGCTCTCCAAAAGCTTATAGATCAAGGCGTAACAACGTCTCAAGAGGTACAAGTCGAGCAACTGAGCCCTTTTGATCATGCGGAGCGCCTGGCCCTGGCAGCTGGGGGTAATTAGCTTGTTGAGTTCGATTCTCCTGTCGTCGATGCGTTTCAACAGTTTCTGGTAATTGTACAAGTCGGTCTCTCGCATCGTCCACCGCCTGGTGATGAGCAAGTTCTCCAACTTCAACTTTAATGACGACAACTCCGTGAAGAGCTCCTTGAGGCCGTCGAGAACTGTCCGTGCTTCGGCATTGTCCTCCAAAAGCGAAAGTTGCTCGAGTTTGCCGCTGATCCCGGTGGTGTCTCGGCGGATATTCAAGTCGTTAAGCAAATTGTTACAATCATCAAGTAACCCATTGAGTCCCATCTGGGCAGACACCAACTGGGCCTCGGTGGCCGTTTCTGACCTGAACACTCCATTTTCGTCTCGTTGCAGCTCGATTTTCTTCAACTTGGCAGAAAGATGCTTTACTGCAGCGGGTAGCTTAGAGTTCGCCACCTCCAGGTCGGCAATCTCCCTCGTCAATAAGTTGAGGAGTTGTTTTCTCAACAGAATGAGCTCGGCGTAGATGGGCTCCAAGTCATCAGGAATCTCATCAAAAGTCTTCTGCAACTCGTCGTAAACCTTCTGGCACTTATTCAACTTGTTTCGTAACAACAAACTCTCCTCTTTCTTGTGGTTGACGGCTTCTTCGCCGTCGCTATTGTGGTCGTCTTCGGCCTCCTCCGACTGCTCGATAATCTGCTTAATTTCAACCAATCTGTCGTGAATCGGCTTCAAATCGTCTACACTATACACCTTGCACTCCTTCAAGTGCGTCAACAACTTGAAAACGGTAGAAAGCGACGAATAAGTCGCTGGAGCAAACTTGATTAATCCACAGGTAACAAATGAGAGCGAAAGCAACTGCCAAATGTCGTCAATAAGCGAGTCCGTGGGCGTCGGCAAGTTTAACGACATTCCCTTCAACTCCTCGTCCTTCCGGACGATGGATAAGTCGTGGATTTCCTTCAAAAAATCGTCATAGATGGCGTACACCTGTTTGGAGTTGATGTACTTGTTTCTGTTGTTCTTGAGCTCAGACAATAATGCGTACAATTCAGTCAAAGATTCATACGTGGGTTTCTCGTATGTAGGAGTGGCTTTGGTCATTTCTTCTGGTGCACCCTCTAGTATTTGGTGATGTAGTAGTCAGTTTGTTCCGGGTCCGCACGGGAGGGAAGGTAGATCCGTACACCAGAAGGTTGGGGAGACAGAGGAAACGTGGGGTGAAGAGTGAGGATTTGGAGATTTGGATATAGAAAGGAATGGTTTAAATGTATATTTGATGGATTTCTTTATGGCAAGGGGTTGCATTGTTGCCAACAGGGAAAGATAGTTGACAAGTTCACGTGACCGTGCACGTGATCCACACACACGTGCCTACATCAACGTTTATGAAGGTAAGTTCTTATTGTACTTCACCAACGTTTAGATAAACCGCTTACAACAGAGGCCAAATATTCCCAAATTTTCATTACAACGCATAATACTCTAAACTAGTCACACAAACAATGTCCCGCCTTCTCCCGTAGTCTAAGGGTTGGCCACCCCTAGAATCTTCCGTGAGTAGTCTGTCTCGTCAGCCAACGACCCTTCCGAGAACCTTCTGCGGCCCATCATCACTGGATTGAGTCGCGGATCGGTCAATTCGCTCGCCGTCATTTTGCTCATGCGCTTGTCGGCATATTCGTCGGTTGGATGTGCAAACGGATTGGTCATGGGCATATCGAATGTCGAATTTAATTTGTTCTTGCCGCTGCCGCCTCTGGCATTGAGGGTTCCGGCGCCCTTCTCATAGAACTCTTCCTCGTCGTCGTCGTCGCCGTTGCGGCGGCGCATGAAGAAGAAAATCGCCCCGGCAATGAGTGCTACGGCAGCCAAACCTCCAACAACACCCCCCACGATGGGGCCCACATTGGAAGACTTCTTATGGGAGGGGGCCGATGAAGCATCAGACGAGGTGGTGGGCGATGCCTGGCTGGTGACTGTTTTATAGATGTCAGAGCCATTTTCACCCGAAGTAGTAGTGAGCACCGAAGTGGAGGCCCCCTCAGGCAATGTCAGCACGCTGGTGATGGAGTGGCTCGAGGTGGCGGACGACGAGCTCGACAGCGACGAGGCCGAGGACGTTGTCTGGGACGATGTGGAGGACGAAGACGTTCTGGAGGGAGTCAACGCCGATGAAGAGCTCCCGGAGGCCGCCAGAGACGACAATCCTGCAGCGCTGGCAGCGTTGGCGGCGTCGCCTTGGCCCAGAAACACCGTGTATGCGGTCAATCCTCCGCACATGTCGCTTCCGTAGCCGTTACAAGGAACATTACAGCTAGAAGAGTCTATCAGCGCCGAAGGAAGCGTCAGAAGACAGAAGCAGTAGCCGCCGTTCTGTACCGCCACATAGGGGTACTTGGTACCGCACGATGAGGCACATAGAGACGACGTTTGGTATTTGTTGAAGCCCATAGACACCGAAGTATCGACCGACGAGAAACATCCGAGGGATCCGTCGGCGGCTACAGAAAGAGTGGCAAGCAGAATCAATGCAAGCGATTTGTACATGGCTGAAGCGATCGGAAATATTCCGTGGACAGAATTGGAGATGTTGGTCACCAAGTTTATTGTAGATGAACGGTAGTGACTTCGGAACTATCGCCAGAAATCCGAGCAAATTCAAGCGAGACGAAAGGAATAAACGTCTAATGCAGTAGATCCAAGATCGAGGATGAGAAATGCAAATTTGCAAGGAATGTGGGTAGCGAAGGACCAATAACAGCAAAAAAAGCGAATGACTGGTGGTATGTAATAGGAAAAAGTGAAACAGAAAAAAATCACTCGCGCAATGTATATAGGAACGCCAGGAAGGGGCGGAGATTCTGGGCGAGAAGTGGAGGAGAAAAAGCAATTCACGCGCGGTGGGGAGGAATGGGGGAATATATAAGGGGGAGGAAACCCGTGGAAATGAAGGGGATATTTTTTTTTGGTGGAGCAGACCCAATTACTTTGGTCTGGTCCTTGTGGTTCTTCCTTTCCCGGATTAATTTCTGTTCGTAGTTCGCGGTCGCGAATGGAACCGCCCTGCACACTGGGAGTGTCTAGGCTTGGCTGTGATAAGGCAGTGGGAAGATAGATGGGGGTAGATGGGACCGGAATTGCCTGGAATTGAACGGAATTGACTGGAATTGAATGGAGTTGAATGGAGTTGAGAATGGAGGTGATTTTGAGAATAGTAGAGAATAGAGCTCAGACAATGGGTGAGAAGGAGAAGATTTCCAGTTAGCGAGGTGGCGACAGAGATACTGGTGCGGCTCCGAATGCACTGTTGTAGTTTGGTAGATTGTACTGGAGTTCGTGGGAGAGAATCAGGAAGAATATGGCTAAATAGAGATTTGGACGCTTCTTTCCTTATCATGGGGAGCGGCTACTTTTCATCTGAGGTGACTTGCAGTATGATTAGGTTTAGGTAGGTTTTAATGTTCTTAGGGACTCAGTTGCATCGTTCTAATTGTGCTCTGGAAGGTTTCATTTAAAGAACGGCTAAATATTACGTTTGGAGCAACCTGATTATTCTTGGTATCATTTGTTTAATTTTCTTTCATGGTTTACTTTCATAACTTCAGTTGTCTTTCACGTAGTTGCGTTTCACAATGGAGTGACACTTGGCCTGTTCAGGATACAAATTGTCTACTCGATATTTGATCCATGACCACTACCAACAAACTAGACACCTACGATTATTGCATTTCTGTCTTGAATTCCCATTGCTCTTACTTATTCCTATGCATTCACTCAGATTCTGAAATCTAAACTATCATCTACCCACTTGGACTACCCAAATCGGTATAGATCCAATTCAAGATCGGCCCATACAATCCATAGAATACCATGCACATATCCACAATATCGCCATGCAAGCACTTCCATTCACTGGCAAAATGAGGGAAATTGGCATCAAAGAAATCGTTGGGCCCGCCCAACGAAAAGAATGCACTTCGTAGCTTCTGTGTGAAGACATCGAAAACTTTCAACTTACCCTCCGATATTTGCAACGTTGCTTGTACCAAGTATTTCCACTGAAAATCCGTAAGATGATCCTTCAACGAAGCATAGTCAGGACACCTAGGTTCATCAGTTTCCAACATACTCTTTAGCATAGATGATTGCGAAATCGTTAGATGTAACATCGAGGCTAGACAAGACAGAATGAGAAGGTGTCTGAATCGCGAATTAAGACTGGTCAATTGACTTTGCATGAGAGAAAACAATTGAATATCGCCAACTCGGTGAAATGACACCTTCTCGTTGGCTGCAAGATGGAGGTCATTGGAGAAGAAGTTGACCATCACAGTTGAGAAGAACTTTAGAGCTTTCTCATTCAAGCGACTCTTCAGATACCTCGGCCCGCATTTTGTTCCGTAAATCATCACCAACGCTGCTGACCTCGCATCACATTTACTCTGAGAGTTCATAAACAAAAACTGGTAAAACTGGTGAAACCGAAGTTGAGGGAAATTTGTTCCTAAATTCTTTCGAAGGGTGTCGTTCCCTGTCATCTGATAAAAATTCTCAAAATTGATGAACTGTTGGACGTCTCGGATAAGACAATGGGAGATCCATTTCACATTCAAGGTCGCCTCAAGATGCCTATATAGGAACTCAAAGCCGGACAGGATATTGTCAATTCCTTTCTCCACCTCCACCACAAAGGCAATTGCAACCGAGTTGTCCACGGACGCAAAATGAAGTAGCTGCATGAGTAGTAACATGAATAGCTTGATATACGACTGGGCCTGACCAATTCCAACCGTGTTGGTGTCACTCAAACTGTACAATGAGCACAATTGATGGTAATTCTTCAACGTATCGTGGAGATCTTCTGCTCCGATGTACTCGCAATAGGCAACATAATTATTGAACAAGGTCCGAAGTTTTGTATCGCATTGGGAAACAAACGATTCTTCTTCAGATAGTACGGGAGAATCAGCATCAACCAATTTCAACACCTCGTCTAAACAGAAATTGGATTTCAATTGCGGAATCGTCCGGGACCCTGAACGAATCACCAGCGGACATCCGTAATGGGAATTCGCAAGCAATTTTTCTTTGAAGTGGTCGAAAAAGAACAGTCTCCAGACGGATATGGGAATATTGGGAGGAATCGAATACTTCTCTTCGCCTCTGGAGATCGTCACAACAGCATGCTGATGGTTATCGTCAGACATTAGTTGCACATCGTAGAGTAGATCCAGGTCCTTTTTAGTTCGTTCAAGGATCTTATCCAAGTGATTCGTATATGATAGGATCTCTTTGGAGAACATTTTCTTACTTCTGCCCATGGGAGCACCTTGAATCTGGCCATTCGAATGAACAGACTGAAACGCTCAAAAAACTGCACTCGGTCTCTGAATCTGCGGCCTCTCTTCCCTTCCAACGACTTCAAAATCCTCTGGTGGGTTGCAGCGATATCGAGAGCTTCTGCTGCAAGTTCTTTCATGGCCTGTGCATGATTGAACTTGAATAATGTAAAGAAACAGTGATATTCACGCCAGTGGCGTGCTAAGGTGAGTCTAGAAATGGATATTGGCAGCTTAATGGTGTCATGTGGACTTTGTATGATTCTGCGCAATTCACAGAAAATTCTAGTTGCACACCGATACAACACGACGGAAAGAACGTTGGTGAGAGTGTTGGTGGTGCAATTTTGGATGTTGACGTTGAAACCAGGATGTACAGAAGTAGTTTCTCGCATGAATTCCTGGAAGTCGCTGATTAGTGTAATGGAGTAGAAGAACCACGAGTATCCGTTGTGAAGCGATGCTGTAGGCAAGTTTAGAGCTTCCAAGAGTCTCCGAAAACCCTTCAATTCCTCCCCAGACAATAGCTTCACCGCCTGCCTATAGGAAATTTTGTGGTGGACAACATTTTCGATGAGTGTCCGAGTATTCTGGTCAGCCAATTCTTTTTGCAAAATCTTCAGCCGAATCGCTCTCTGGAGAACTCTGGCGCTGTAAAATTCGGAACCAGAATATGATTCCCTTGATTTGACTGTTTCATCCTTTGACTTGCTCTGTTTCTCCCATGAGGTGTATGTACATTCACCAGGAAATGCAACCACTCTCGTTTGTTCAAAATGGTAATCTTTCTGCTTGCGCAAAAACATCCGCAGAGTTCGGGCCCGATCGCGGATCTGCTCCAAATGGCGTTTTCTCCTTTCATCGGCCTGGGAAAACTGCACCACCATCTGGCTGGAAGCCATAGACTCCCACGATTTTCGTCTTCGTTTAACCTCCATCACTTTCTGCTTGATATCGGCATTTCTGCGCTTCAAATGGGTCGTTCGGTCACACAATTGTGCCTGTTTTCGAATCTGATTGGGACTGAGAGGACTAGATCCGAGTTCATTGCGAGCCATCGACATATATCTGGTAGATTGCTCGGTATCTTGCGGAGATGAGGGCATACTCTCGTCATCATCGGTGAGATCAGGCATAATGCAGAAAGGGTGCTAAGCAATTGGAAAGCAAGAAGCTTGAAGATGCCAAATTGGAGGAGGTTCGTATAAGCTATCTAATGGTGAAATTTGTGAATGAATAAGTAGCAAGGAGTTATGAGTAGTGCATTTGTGGCTGCGGGCCATTAGTCCAAAATAGGAAACTATGATGATAAGGAAGTGTGGGAAGGGGGTGAGGTCCGGCTAGGGAAATGTGGACGGGAGGGAGAAGTCGGCGATAGAAATAAGTGGGAAGGATCTAATTTTGTTTGGGAAAGTTCGAATTTGGGAGTATCCTTGGTAAGGCTGAGATGTGGTCATTATCTACGTTCATGTTTCGCAGGATACGAGAAGGAAGTGCTCAGAATGGAACCTGAAGTGATTTTTTGGGGGAAAAAAAGCTGAAATTAGCAGATGACGTCGTTGACTCGTATGATTGTCTACTAGATCAAGCTACTCTTATTTTGGATTTTCTCATTAACTATGTATCTGTCAACCTGAAGTGGGGTCACTTAGTGTCTCGATTGGTTTAGGCCAAGTGGCTACATGTCGGTGTCATTATTTGTCCGTATTTGAAATTTCAGTGTTCTACCTTTTTTGGTGTTCTGCCATTTCGGTGTTCTGTCATTATTTTCTATTCAGCCACACATGTGTACTGATGTACTCATGCTCTTAGGATGTTTGACTAACACTTAGATCCATTCTTTTACGCAAACCAGCAGAAAATAATGGCTTCTGGTGTGATTTTAAATAATATCCCGAATTTGTAGAAAATATGCCGTTTTCCATTCTTTTGTTCGTGTTGTGCTTCCGTTCTGGATTTCGGCGATTGGCTCCTTCTACATATGAGGACAACTGGGGAATTTTTGACCCATTTAGATTTTAAGAACGCCCAAAGTAGAATCCACCGACGCTTTATGATAATAAATTAGGAACTGACTAATTTCCTAAACTTTTTCCACTTAGTGATTACCAGAAACATACAATACACCCGTACATTGGCAAAGAAAGATCCATACACCAACGTTAAATATCCACTCACCAGGAAAGAAACACCCGGACCTCCTCATACTTACTGTCAGTTTTACTACCAAAGGTGCATTTTCCCTTTATGATATAACGGATTTAAGAAGGGTATTTAAACTCTTGGTAGGTATATCTATTTCTTCTGTAGGTGTCTATATCTTTCGTCGTTACCGAAGAGCTAACTGAGGAGACCTGGACTTTTCAGAGTTAGTATAGTAGTTCTTAGAGGAGCATTTTGGTACAAACATCAATGTCAAATTGGGTGCAAAATGTTCTAGAGCTTCGAATAAATCGACATAGTGTGATGAATGATGCACCCACGCTGAACTTTCCAAAAGCCAGAAAATATAACCAAATCGTCGAACTGACCTATTTTGTACACACACACACAACACACACCCTCTACATATGTCTCCCTATAATATGCATTTGTCAAAGACAATCTATAAATTCACTTCTTCTTCCGCAATATCTTACCAAACAACGACGGACTACCCTCATGAACTGTAGAAGAGGGTCGGTTCAATTCTTGCACCGGTGAATGGGCCTGAGAATTGAGTCCCGAATGTGGAACAGAAACTGTCCCTCTTGCGAACCCCCCAGAATGGACCCGGAAACTTTGCATGATGCTCGAAAGCGAAGATCCGGAGCTGGAAGTCTCGGAGTTGGTAGATAAATGCGAAAATAATTTGGATTTGATGCGGCTTTGCGGCAGCAGCGACACATGACGCTTCCCCGATGGACTATTGACACTCTCACGCAGACGAACTGGCCGTGGTGATACTAGTTTGGCATGGCTTTGGGCGGATTTCTTCGACACGGGAGTATCATTCCCATCCATCGACATCATGGTGGCATCAATGGGGTCAAACAGACACGAGTCTCTGCTTTCATAAACGGCCGATTCGGTCTTCTGGGTGCGGATAAACGGAGTGTATGCGTTCTCTTCTAGTAGCTGGATCACCTCCAATTTGGCCTTAATGAGGACAATGGGGTTGTGGTGGACGCCCAAAATGGCATCTTCCGCCAAGATCTCAGCCACCGTTTTGCTGTTCAAATTCACTTCCTGCGGAGAATTGACGGCGATGAACTCTTTCACGATATAATCCCATTGATCAGTGAGCAAGCCTTCGGAATCGAGAGGAGACAGGCCCAACGAGCTTTGCGAGCTCTCGTCGTCAGAAGACACGTGTTGGTCCTTTAGGTTGTCCCACGGGTTTGAGGAGTTAGTCTGGAAATCGTCAAACTCAAATCCAAATTGATCGGTCAGCAGAAATCCTGAGATGGAAAGATCACTGTCGGAGGTGGTTACCTTATGCACTTTCCGCATGGAGCTAGTTGGATACGGCAAGTTATCGATGAAATGCTCGAGCGACTGGTTGAGGAAACTAGAGGATAAGTGTTTGTGAGTTCTGGACGCCGATCTAGCCTTCTGGAGCTCGACATTTTCCGGGTGGATCTTGTCGAAAAAGTACTCGTAGCGGAAAATCTCAATGACAAACTCCAAATTCTCGTGGGTATGGCGTTCGTGAAGAAACCGATGGAAGCTCTGGACAAACCGAGCTCGGCCGTCCGATACACTTTTGGCATCGACGGAATATTGGAAACAATCGTCAAGAAGCTCGTCCAACAGAGTCGGTAGACCGGGGATTAGCTTTGACAGCGGCGAGAATGGAACCAGAATCAGCGAAGTGACCAGCAGCGGGGCAGGAGATACCACTGTGGAGCTCACACAAGAAGATTGAAGCACTCCTATATTGGCTTTTCTCGGAAGGGGAGCAGCCACGAGATCCGACATGGAGGCATTAATGAGAGGGGTCGGGCAGTGGAGGAGTTGAAGTAGTAAGTGGAAAACGGTAGATGGAAACAGAAAATCGGCGAGCTGGTGCAAAAATTTATGGAGTCAAAATGTCTGATGAGATAGGTTAGCAATATAAAGCTGAGGTCCTGCAGGAGGAGGAGGAGGAGGTAGTCATCGAAGCTGGAACGGTGATAAAAACGGTTTACGGGAGGGAAACTTTCGGGGCGGAACAAGGCTAGTTCCGAGAGAATGGGATGCTATTACGAGGACAACTAGAAAAGACGATGGAAATGTAGACAAACGAGAAAATCCGATGGTAACGGTCGAGTACCTTGTTATGAAGGAGAGAAGTGATGTATGTAAAGCTAATGCATGAGAATGGATATTCTAGAATCGAGAATTTGACTGTCGATAATTTGAAATTAGAAGCCACAACGTTCTGCCGGTTTTCTGTACTGCAGCATCGAGTAACATATGTACGAATGGCGTTATTGTTTTTCGTCTTGGCTCGATGCGCATCGACTCTAAGTAGGTAATTAACCACTGAGAAGCTTCTCAGCATGATGCAATGGAAAGGTGCATTAAAACAATTGAGGATAAAGGTGGATTAAGAGAGAGATGAGGTGTGAATGTTTACATTTTTTATTTTCATTGCACTTCTTATTATTTTTTTTTTTGGGGTTTTTCTGCACGTTTTTTTTTGCTGGCTTCATCATTTATGGATATGAGCTCGAACAGAGGATCGGCGTTTTTTTTAGTTGGTCATGTCACGGCGAAAAAGCAATCCAGACCAGAATGAGATCCTTAGCTATTGCGGTAAAAGTAAATGCCATAAATGGAATCCGGAGATACATGTCCGAGGCGAATGCGGAAGTAGTATAAATAGGGAAGTAATTCCCCCGAGGGCGAGCACCCATATTCCATTTTTCTGTGAATTGTTCCATGCGGCATTAAAGTGAGCGTTGGCCCCCCACGCCTTCTTGCATCCAGGAAACATGTCCCTGCGCATTTGCACCTTGAATTGCATTATGTGCAGGCATAACCACCACCATCTTAAAACCCCCCACTGTGGCACCGCAAAATCAGAAGTCGCACAGAAATGACAAAACACCCGTACATCCCGATCTAACATCCCCTTATCTGCTTACTACTATCTACCCCATAACTGTTCTTCCTCCTACCACCACCAATTCATCCCCCCAAATACTTTCACCATCTACGATGGTCGCCAGAGTACTTTCGCGTCACGTGACACGCCTGTGTCTCCGGTGCGTGGCTCGTCGGCTGCCCCGTCCCCTTCTTCTCACCTCAGTTACCCCACGATCTCCTTGTCATAGTTTTGCTACCTTCAGCGGCAAATACAACCCCGACATCGATTTGATCACGCTTCGAAGACGCGTGGACCGTCCCGATTTGGACGTGCCCTTCCGCACCACCTTGGATCCCTCCAGCTCCTTGAATGGCTTGTACGATCCATCTCTTGTGGAACTGGCATTGGTTTCTGTATCGTTGCGACGGGACCGGAAATCGGGGCCGAGATCCGACAACAACAAACACCCGACCCCGATGGCAGAATTCGTTGACCGATACAATTCGGAGTTGGCAGTATTAACCGACTTTATTCGCACCTCCTATTCGATTCGAAGAATCTCCCAGATGACTGCGGTGGAGACTTCAAACGTGCTTTATATTTTCCGAGACTTGTATAGCAAGGGGAAGGTTCTGGCCGTCAATCCAAACAACATGGCCTCCTTCGATGACATGGTGGCGTCGTTCTGGTCTTTGCTTGAACATTCCCAGGAAAGAGCAAGCGTGCCTCGTATCGTAGACTCGCTCTTGGATTCCTCCAAACTGGCGTATGTGGACTTGTACAGTCTGGGAATCGGCAATTTTCTTTCCGAGCTTCGTGTTTTGGCTACCGAGTTCGATTTCAACTCTCTCCCCAGTTTAGATCCTGTGGTGGCGAAGATTTCGGCCCTTGTATCTGAGTTTTCGAAGTTCTTGCAAGAGCATGACGACTCCCACCATTATGATCTGGAGTTCTTCCGCGTGGTGATCTATGTTCTGCGCTATAAGAAGCTCCAGGATATTTTGGTTGCTGTGGGCCAGAAGAACATCTCTCCCAGAGATCTCCTTGTATTGACCACCGATCCTGATGCTGAATCGATCCAGAAAGTACTAGGAGACAAGTGCGGTGAACCTCTGAAGCTTGAGAATTTATTCTTTGTTCAGCACCGCAACTTCTTCAACGTCATCTACACGGCGGTTGGTTTTGCTCTGTTTGACACAATATTCGCTGCCCTTTATCTGGAGGCACAAAAGCCAGTGTACAGCGACGAAGAGAAGGCTCAGTTTGATAGTTTCTTCGAGACTTTCTTGCCCTTGGTGTGTGGTGGCCTTGTTCCCATTGACTCTTTGCAGAATGCTAAGTATTCTTGTCTTTCGGTGAGATATGATGGCAGGGTTCTTGCTCCGTTCAAAGTCTCAGATAACATTTGCGAGAATTATAGCTTTTCTTTGGCTATGCTCTTTGATTTGCCATCTAGATATTACTTGATCGCTGCTGCCTCTCCTTATCTCAAGAAGCCTTTTGAAGGAAGTTCCATCGAAGAGATTACGAAGGCAATTTCATCGGCTACTAAGAAGAGCAGCCTTTTGCAAGAAGAAGGGGAGAAATTGGTAGCTGCATTGAAAGAAATGCTCCCTTATAGCATTGATTCCTTCCGAATTCTTGATCGCTTGTTGATCCAACCAAACTTACTCCATGCCGCTAACAAGAATGATACGCATCTTGCTTACGTTACGAAAGTTGCCCCTGAAGTTGTGGACTTGACATCCACTGTGACTGCAGAAACCGAGGAACCTGAGTTATCGCTGAGCTCAATTCGTATCAACAATCTGGAATTAACTGATTTCAAGAAAGAGCTTGCTGATTTTAAGTCCAAGGATTTGAGCAACATTCCTTATGTCTCAATTGGGGACAAGAATATCATTAAGTTGCTAACTGCAAGAATTTCCGATGTTCTTTCGAGGAACAGTTCTTCTACCGACTCAGCAGTCAACCCTGACAATGTAGCTAGCTATGCAACTGTTCTCGAGTTGTTAGGTGCCACATTCGATATCAACGGAGGTGAAACTGTTATGCTTGACAACATTTCGAAAGACGTTGCTGCTGTCTCTCGTCACATTGCTTCTGAACCATCGAAAGAATATGCCCAGATTCCAGAATACCTTGGGATACATGACTTCTGGGCTGAACTTGAAATTCTTAAAACTGACGAACTCAAGCGTTCATTCAAGGAAGTTGCTCCAGAGCGGATTCTTAGTTTGATGAATGAGCGCTTAATTGAATTAAATAATGGACTTTCTAATTCAAATCCGACCTCAAGAATGGATCGTTCAAATTTGGCAAGGTTCATGAAGTTGGAAGGGCGTTTGAGTCAGCTTTTCAAAGTAAACAATGGCAATACTGAAGTTTTAGATGCGGTACTCAAATCGCAATCAGAAATTCAAAAGTTAGATGAGAAACTTGAAGTTCAGCGGAGGCAAAGGGAAGCAAAGAAGGCAGAATCTGGGGCTCAGGGCTTGTATGCTCCTGGTCCCTATCTTCAAATTCCAGACAAGATGCAATTGCATGAATTTGTAAAAGAATTGGAGATTTTTCGGCACGATGACTTGAGATCTTCATTCAAGAACTTTTCGGCTGAAAGGATTTTGGGTTTGATGCAGAAGAGAATTAAGGAGATTTACAGTGATTTACCTTGTACCAACCAGGCACTGAGAATGTCCAAGGACAACTTGGTTGCATTTATTAGGTTGCATGCGAAACTCGAGAAGTTATTGGCTTGGAATGGAGGAAACACTGAGATTCTAGACACCCTTATTCATTCCCAATCTGTGTTCAATCATTTCGAGGAACAGCTCGCCAAGAAGAAACAGAACAATGAGACTTCTGAAACACCTGCAACCCATGAAGCTTCGGAGACTACAGCATACAGACAGATGATGGATGACATGAGGTTTGAAGAATTTGCTGAAGAGTTGATTGCTCTCAAGCAGAAACTCGGCAAGAATTTCAAGTCTACATCAACTGATGAAGTTTTGAGTGCATTACAGGAGTTGACAGAAGCTGAAGGGAATGCAGATATCAAGTTAATTTATGGAAAGCTTGCACGCAATTTGTTGGTTTTGTTCAAGCACAACAACAACGAAACATTTGTCTTAGACAATGTGTTGTTGAACGTTGAAGCTTTCAAGACTTTTGAGAAGAGTTTGGCCGATGCCAGTGCAGCAGAGAACAAGTTCGACATGTCAGAATTCTTGGATAATGATAAAGTAAGCACTCCGATCGATTACCACAGCGAAGACTACGTGTTATCATTGCTTAATGCTAACAATACACCTGCTAATTTGGATTTGGATACTGAAGCTACTATCAAAGAGGCACTTTCAAGTGCATTGAGCAAGGCAGAGAACAAGCTTCTTGAAGAAGATCCTGAGGAATATGCAGCCATCAACAACTTGACTGCGCAGAAGATTAGAGAGTCTTATGCTCAGACAAAGAAAGCTGATGAGGGAGCCGTAAGAAAGATTGATAAGGAATCATTGGAGAAGTTCTTGAAGAGTACAAAGGACGAAAGTGATAGGTTAGCGAAGCTGAAACGCCGGGAAAAACAAGCATATGAGTGGAGTAGCTGTATGGCTAATCACCAACGGTCATTGGAAACCGGAAACTACTTCAATTCGCTCTTGTCAAGAGGAAAGTCTAAAGATTTCCCAATGTTCCCAATTTCAGAGAACAAGGAATACATGGTGTTGACCACCACTGGACAAACATTTGTGTCCAAAGAGAATCCGTTGGGAAGCGATCACGTCCCAGAAGACATACTTGCCATTCTTGACAGGTTTGACGAGGTAGAACTTGAGAAATTTTCCAAGAATGTCAAGAAATTGCAAAGGAAGCACTGGAAGCTCATTGGAGGCGGCGGAAACGACAGAATGTTGGTTTTAAGTAGGACGACGGTCAGCCGCAAGAAGAGGTTCTTATCTAGAATCAAGACGATGTTGGCGTCTACGGGTTTTGTGTTCTTCACATTCATTGCCCTCAATATCTGGTTGGACGATGAGCACCCAGACCGTGTCTCACGTCAACATTCAGCAAGTCAAGGCGGCGGTGACCAGACTGTGGAGACTGCGGTGCCGGATAAGCCAGCATCAGTGAAGCCAGCACCAGTTGTGGTTGTTGAACGGGAACCAGGGGCAGAGACTTCGCCATTATCAAGACCTTCCAATAAATCTCTCTGGCAGAGATTGATGTGGAAGGACTGATATCATTACAGATTGGATTCGCTTGATTTTGTTTATTGTACATTTTAATAACCTTTGAAATGTAGTTTCTACGTCTCCATGTTGTCCGTGTCCTCCTTTGGGCCTTCCTTGGTAATCATAATGTACTTCCATGACGAAAGCGATCCGCTAGTACCGTTCCATCCTCTCAACCTCTCCACCGTCAACTTATCCGAAACATCGGGAATTCTGAATCCCGTCTCAAACACATGTTCGTCATGTTTTCTCTTTTCGAGCTGAAGCTGTTGCTTGCTACTTAGAGGTCTTCCTGGTCTTCTATCTTTCTCAATTTGGGCCAATTCCTCGTCGTTTCTCGAGATGTATTCACTGATAAATTCACGCATATCTTCAGGAGTGAACACTACTTTGTTTTTATCTTCGTTGATTTTCTCCTGGATGTGTAAGTAGATGAGAAGCTCGTGGTTCTTCTGCTCGGCATACTGAAGTCTTTTCTTCTGGAGCTTGTGCTCACGCTCGGTGGCTCTGTTGAGTTGTTTAAATTTACGTCCTTTGACGTGGAGCGATCCAGACAGTTGTTTGGAGAGTTTTTTAGAAACCTTATGGAGAGATTTGATCATAGGCATGGTGGATGGAGCTATAGATGGAGCGATGAGATTATCTCATCTCAGAGATATGTGCATATTCTGCACAAAAGAAGCAGATACATTGGCTCTTGATAGATTGTTTGGGGGACACCTGGAGGGTTTATCTTTAATTAGTGAGTATTCTTACATTCTAGCTTTATTCATGGTGTTGATGGTTAGAAGATCCGGGTCGATTGACATGGTAACTTGCTGAGTAGAAGTCAGATCCGGAATAGGAGCAACAACCGGAAAAGTTGCGAGAACCGGTCAGTAGAATCAAATATAGAAATCGCAAAAACACCACACACGAGCAAAAAATATAAATTTAAAAGATAAAAACAGAAAGATCGATCAGCAGAAAACAGAAAACAAACCACTAAAATGTTCAATGCACGAACATCCCCAAACGTCCTGATTCTCCAACCTACAAAACCCTATCCAAAGTGTCACGCGACATTAACTTCCATAAAAGCTCTACTCCACCAATCCCAAACGCATCAAACCGGAAATGAAACTGGAATTCTAATTATCCCCATCACCCCATGGCCTCCCCTTGGCAACTATCTCCAGTTGTTTCGACTGCACAGTCTAGCTACTCCAGTCGTTTCGCACCCAAAACCACCGGAATTGGCCAGAAAAAAAACCTAAAAAACTTCCTCTCACTCCACACCATGGCCAAGTACACAGAAGAACAGTTGCTCGAAGCACAAGAACAGGCATACAACCCGAAGCCAGATGTATTGGACGCTTTCAACCAGTTGGTGGAATCGGTGAGAGAGCATGTGGCCAACGAAAAGAAAAGAGAGAAGACCAACGGAGACACTTATATAGATGAGCACGGAAACGAGAGATCCTACCACCACTTGAACAGAAGAAGATTGTCGCGTACCGGTAACAAGCCCAACTTGAGAAAGAAGGGTGGAGAGACTACTGTAGACGAGGATGGCTGGGCCACCATGGCCAAACCAAAGAGATCATTTGGTGCTGACGACGCTTTGGAGGAGAGAAATGCTTTCCGGGAGTCGGTGAGGGACACCGCGGTGAAGGTGAGGCCCAACAACAAGAACTTGGGTTCGTCCAAGGCGGTGGATCCTAGAGATGCCATTGCGGACAAGCAAACAAACACATTTAATGCTTTCGAGGCATTGGGGGACGACGACGATGAATGATAATGACAGTCTATAGTATTATACGAGCGTACATGTATGCTTGAAGGAGGTTGGTGTAGGGTTACAATTGTATTATATGTGTTGCACAATGAGGTGATCTTGATGTTGGGCGATGGTCTTGTTTGTTCTGAATCCATGAGCACAATTCCAATGATTATCAGCTTGACAACAGTTCAAATCAGCACAACAATCCAAATGTTTATCGCTTGACAACAGCTCAAATATTCGTGAGCTTGAAAACAGGCCAAATATTCACGAGCTTGACAACAGCTAAATTTCCATGTGCTTGAGCACAATCCAATAATAATTATACCCTAGACAATAATCTCGGCGTCGTCGTCGCTCATGAGGCCGTCGAGAATCGACGTAACGTCGGTGGTATGGATCTGTCTCTGCAATACAGATCTGGGCAGATCGCCCGAGCGCTCGCTGGTGAAGGAAAACCCTTCGAATTTAGTGCCCATGACGCTCTGCTTCAAGTCAGATACACTCGGCATATGCGAATGCTTGTAATTGTTAGTCTCCTGTGGATGACTGGACTCGATGGTTGGGAGTGTGTCTGAGGTTATGTGGGTGATATCAGGTGAATGGTATCCATTTGATTTGGAGGTGCCATTGAGTAATCCGGAATGAATGGAGGAAATATCATTTGCTGAACCCAACCCGAATCCGTTGGCCAGATTCTGTTGCGGTGCTAACTTGAACTCCTCGTATGCAGCCTCCTCAGTCGACAGAGAAACTGAAGACTCCAAGAATTCGGCAACAGTGCCATTCATTTGCGTACCGCCGCCATTCGAGAACTCCAGATGCAAGTTTCTCTTACTCAACTTCGGCAACGTCGATTGAGCAAAGAATTCCAATAACGCTTTCTTGTTGACTAATGAAGGAATGGGTTCTCCAACTGCAGCTGCAAATTCCCCATCAGAACCTTCCAACTCGTTAACCCAGACTGAAATTTTCTTGCGTGCTAAGATGTCGTGCTCTATCGCACTAGCAAGGTTCAGCAGGCGAACATTGACTTTGATGCTCTCGTGGTACTTCTCTTCCAAGACTTTTAGTGATTCCTCTAATAAGAGGTATGCTGCAGTGTCCCTGGCACACTCCGGAACAAAGTTGGTAGTTTCCAGAAGTTGCCAGTGGTCGAGAATTGGAAGGAAGTTATGAATGAAATTAATTCCTGTGATGCCGAGTAACTTCTTCAAGGTATTCAAAAGCAAACGAGCAACAACAAGGTTGATGGACTGCTCAGCAAAAAATGCATTGCAGTGGACAAGCAAGTGAGAAATTGCGTTTTCACTACTGTCAATATAGTCATTGTAGTTTGGAACCAAAGAGTTAGCCAAATCAGATGCAGAAGCAGGAGTTTTGAAGTCTTCTTCAGATTTTTCATCACCTCTCATCAACTCAGTAGTCAAAAATTCGTTGAATACAGTTAAGTATTTCATTTGGATGCTTGCAATCTGTTCAGGAGTGGCATCCACAGCAAACTCCCTATAAGACTTGGAAAACGTCAACAACAGGAAACTCAGTTCCCAGTTCTCCAAAGTAGCGTGACTGCGAGCAATCGTGCTCAACTTCCTTGACAATAGGTCCAAGATTGTAGAAATGGTATCGAGTAAAGTCAGAACCAAGTCATGGGTAAACGTAACAGTTTCTTGCTTCGACGACATCAATACATTGTCTATCTGCAACAAAATGGCCACAATCGCGTCCAGGACTTGGTCGAAATAGTAGATGTGACTAGATAAGTTGCATGTGCACTGAGAAAAGATGTCGCTCAAGCTCTTGAGTTGATTATCAGTGAGAACCGGTGCCAGTCGAAGATACAAATTGGTCTGCAATGTGAGCAACTGCTGAAGGACATCGGTGATGGACAAACCGATCATATTGAAATTGGATGAAACTAGACCCAAGATACTCTGGGCATAGTGTACCACGTGAGGATAAGTGGACTTTTGAGAGGGCAACTGGTCTGAGAGAGTCGCCATCTTGGACAACAACACAGACAATGCCACGAATCTCAATTGAACAGGAATCCACGATGCACAAGTCTCCAAAAAGGTTGTTCCCCAGGGATCGTTGTCGCCCTCAAGATTCTTGAAGTTATTCTCCACCACCTCAATGGTGGCATCACTGATCTGGCTCGCAAGAGAAGTGTTGAACAATGCTTCCAACCCAAGAAGTGCTTCATCATTCAAGTCACTTGCACTCAAGGATTCGTCATCCAGGGTGCCGTGGACCATGGGCTGAGCCCCCGAGGTTACCATTCTGCTGATTCTACGCTCGTCCTTCTCGACATTCAACTTGCTGTTCAACCGAGCCAATAGAGTGTCGTAAGAAGAGTATTGACGAACAATGCTCGACAAAAGAGGCACGCATTTCGCTACAAAGTGATGGCTCACGGTGGAATTGAAGCCCAAGCAGTTGAACACATGTCTAGACGCCAACAACGAAAAAAGCATCCACTCTCGTTGGTTTGGGCCCTTGGATTCCAGCTTGGTTACACCCGCATCAATCACGCTATCTGAAAGACGGGTGAACGTATCGACGAAACTCTTGTCTCCGGTGAAAAGACCGTCATCCAATTTCGAGCAGAACACGCCGTAGGTGGCCACAAGCGACTTACAGAGGGGCAATTCGCCCGTGTTCAACACCGAGGTCAAAATCGAGCAAACCTGGAACGCAAACACGTTCAAATTGTCGGCACATTTCTCGATAAGCGCCGACACGATGGAGAGGGTCACTTGCAAGTTTCCCGATTTATTTCCGCGAGCATCCGACTTTGTTTTCTGGTCCAAAAATGCAATCACCTTCTCCAACTTTATCCGTCGGGTGGAGGCATAATACAATAGGTAGGAAAGTTCCAGAGGATTGGGTTTTTTATCCACCGCTTTGCCTGGCGGATAGCATTGAAGAATAAGCTTCTGATGTTTGGAGTGGAGCACTCTCATTGGAACGAAATGAACCAGATAGGAAGAAATCTGGCAACAATCTGGGGTTGGAGTTGGTGCGAGTGGATGTGGTAACTTGAGTCGCACGTGATTGGAGTGGGAAATATCATCGAGAGCAGAAAATTACTACATTGGGAGATGGGAAAAATGATTGTTTCAATTAGGGAACTAAGGAGCGGGAGCTAACCCGATCTCCGAGGTGATAAGTGGGGCCAGCCCAGAATGTTCAGGCCATGGAAGGTACGTTCGGTTGCGCGGACGAACATTTGATGTGCATGATCTATGATCAGGATAGATGTAGGATGGTGAAAGTGAGTAGGTGTAGGAAGTAGGTGTAGGAAGTCCAAGTAGTGATGTGAGGTAGAATTGGTGAACTGGTCATTTCGGTTGGAAATTTCTGGTCCATGGGTCAATTTGTGGTAGCTTGTGATGGAGACAATATTCTCAACTCACAAAATGTAACGAAATGTGGCCCCATGCGCGCACAGACCCCACTCGGCTAGACATATCCATAAACTTCAATTAGAATTTCAACCTCTTCAATCCAAATCATTCAATCGCAAATTACCCTCACTTGAGGTCCTGGAACCGAACCTTCAAACAATACGGACACATCATGTGGCGACATCGCAGACATGTGAATCGGGTGGCAGGCTCAATCACTTTATCCAACCGCCTGACGGCATGATCGGCGCCAGTTTGTAGCGTTCCATACGCCTGGCCGCAGTCGCAGCAGTACCACTGGCAGACCCTAGTGGCCGCGAATGGCGCCTTATGAGGGTGGGAAATATGGAAGAGGGCCACGATGGGAGAGAGCAACGGATCGACCGTTTGGGAAGACGACAACTAATTTGTGGAAACGAAAAAATGGTGGAAATATCCAATTCTTTCGGAGGTGATGCGGTGGGAGCAAAGCCGCAGCACAAAAAATCTCCAGTCGCACAAACCTCCAGTAGAATACCTCCAGTAGAAAACCTCCAGTAGAAAACCTCCAGAGTGCTTCAACTAAACTTCTCAGTTACGCTGTTCACCAGTGGCGAGAAAGAAAAGTGGTTACGCCGGGACGGCTCGTCGGAACCATTGAGCCTTTGGAGGTTAGGTCCAGACCCCATCGACCAATTAGCCGTCGATGCAGTGCAGGCTAGATTGTTGGTGCCGATACTTCTAAAATAGTTGGTCTGGCCTGCATTGGTGTTGCGGGCCATGGTCAGCGGCCGGGCCCAGACACAAATTATACGAACAACGTGATGTTCCCCCGCTGCTAAGCACCATAGTCTGGTTCGCAGCCATTTGGGGAATTTTATTTCTCTGAGTTGCTAAATTGTTGCGAAAACTCGGCCCCAGCGAAAAATTATGATGCAGCGAGAATTGCTAGTTCTATAGTTGCCAGAATCCCTCGCCAACTAAAACTACTTAGACGGTGGCCAGTTGTCGTGGTTTCCATTTTCCCTCGTGACAATACGGCAAAAGTAGCGGGTGGGAATATTTCCGTCGGTGTTACCGCCACACAAGATAACTCCGTTCCGGCTGCGGTACATTTGGTAGCCATCACTAAGAAGCTTAGAAGTATCCATGTAAATCAACACATCGCAGTTGTTTCGAATTCCCAGCTTGCTCCACTCGGCATCTGAAGTGAAGTGGATATGGTTTCGCTTCATACGGCTGAGTCCCGATTCCATAATCGCCGAAAGGTTGCGGTGGAATGTTCCGTGGTAGACATTCGCAGGCATAGTTTCTGTGGTGAGTAGTTCCAACTCCGGAGTAATGGAGGTGAGAGTATGGCCCTGGTTGGCGCAGATGAAGCGCATGCCATCGACAGATTTGAGCGAGAATCTCTGTTTGTCATTTTGGGCCACGATTCGTTCAATGTCTTCCACGGTGGCCTTTTGAGATTTGAGTCTATGGTGGTTTAAAAGTACATCGACATCGATCCAGCCCTGGGGGTCGATGGCAAGTTTTTCCTTGACGGCACCGTGGCGGAGGAGATACGAGAGAGATTTGGAGATTTGTATGTCACGTTTTTCCATGGGAAATGTGGAGAGATTTAGAGGAAGAATGTGCGATGAGATTATGAGATGAGAAGTGCGATGAGTGCGATGAGAAAATCGTGATAATGTGGGGCAGATACGACGAGCCACATTTGGCCAAGAACGAATTAAAATTACTAATTTAATGGAGAAAATTACCATGCATGAATAGAATCCATAAATTTCTACAACATTTATGAAATATAACTCACTTTGGTACTATTCACTGAAGTCTTAATATTTTTCATGATTCCTCCTGCTACCTGCCCCATTCATTTGCATGTTTCTTAAATGCAATGATTCCATCTTTTCCATATTTTCCATCTTTTCCATCTTTTCCATCAATTTCCGTCTAATCCATCTTTTCCATCTCTTCCATCTCTACCATCTTTACCATCTTTACCATCTTTTCCATTTTCTCCATCATATCCGTCTAATCCATCTTTTCCATCTTTTCCATGTATTCCATCTTTACCATCTCTTCCATCTCTGCCATGTATTCCATCTTTACCATCTTGTCCATCTTGTCCATCTTTTCCATCTTTTCCATCTTCTCCATCATTTCCATCACATCCATCTAATCCATCTTTTCCATCTTTTCCATCTCTGCCATCTCTGCCATCTTTACCATCTTCACCATCTTTTCCATGTCTTCCTATTTTCCCAAGTTTTCCATACTTTCCATATTTTCCGTATTTTCCATACTTTCCATATTTTCCATTTATTCCATTCTTTCCTTGATTTCCTTTTGATTCTTGCATTCTTTGTTCCACTCTTTTTTTTGTTCTTTGTTGAATTTCTGTTTTTATTTCTTGCATCACTTCAAGTGATTTTAGAATACCGTTTAGATTTTGTAGTCTTGTAGTTTTTTCTTGCTCTCCTTTATCTACACCATGAAATCCATTCTGCCTTCCTTGGTTTCCTTGGTTTCCTTGAGTTCCTTGAGTTCCTTGAGTTCCTTGAGTTCCTTGACTCCCTTGAGTTCCTTGAGTACCTTGAGTTCCTTGAGTTCCTCGAATTCCTTGAGCTCCTTGAGCTCCTTGAGTCCCTTGAGTTCCTTGAGTTCCTTGAGTTCCTTGAGTTCCTTGAGTTCCTTGAACTGGTCCATAGAAGGTGGGTTGGGCTGCATAAATTGGACTTCCTTGATTTGCTCCATAGGCCATTCCTTGATTTGTAGGACATGATTGAAGTTGATATCCACGGGCAGACATGCTTTCTTTATTTCCTTTGTATTCGTTATTCCATGTATTCCTTGTTCCTTTTATACCTTTTTAATCTTATACTCCTTCCCCTTCCATTCCTTCCTCTTCTATTGCTACCCCTTCTATTCCTTCCTCTTCTATTCCTTCCTCGTCTATTCCTTCCTCTTCTGTCCTCCTTCTCATCTCCATATATTCTTCCTCTTCTATTTCTCTAGACATCTAGAACAACTCTCCCCCTCTTGTACTCCTCTTAATATCCCCTCCAAACTCTAACTTACTATCTTACCACTGTTCGGACCCCTCAACCCCCCGCCCTACATCTCTTCTTACCATAACTCTTCTTTCCGGTAGTATTACTATGTACATGTCTCAGTTGTCACTGCACTTTCTCGCCTTGACGCCAGCCAAACTACCCATATTGGCTCGGTTACTCTGCTTGATGGTTTCGTTGCTTCCAAGCTCCGTCTTTTCATGAAATTTCAAAAAATACCTTCCGTCCTCCTCCTGCTCACCCTGAACTATGTTCTTCACAAGAAACTGCGCAACCTCATTGAGTTCTTTAACTGCTTTGTCTACTTCGGCCTGATCGCTGAGTTCACGATTACTCTCGAACCCCTCTCTTACCTTGGTTCTGGCTGCCTTCAACACAACGTCATCTCCACTGAATGCTACTCTGGTAGCCCGAAGAGCGGCTCGATAGGCCTGCAACGCAACGTTCTTGCTCATTGGGAAGAAGTGTTGAATGTAGGGTATGCAGGCCAAAAGTAGTTGTTCAGCTTGTGATGTGCACACTGCTGAGCACAATTTTAGTAATTACTCTAGAGAGCTGTGGTCATCGGGAGCAACTCCAACATAAACTTCTGTTTAGTATTCTGCTAGGTATTAGTGGAGTGTTAATAGTCTTGATATTCTGCCAGATAATGGTCGAGAATTATTATTCTTCCTTATAACATTTATTTATCTACAGGCCATATCTGCCTAAGAAGCGTACTTTTCTGCAAGTCTATAGAACACCAATTAACTACTGAAAAAAAAAATCAGTAATTACAGTACTAATCGCTTGAGAGTTACTAGATGGCTCTTTCTAATTGGCACATAGCACAATTTCTCTTCCCTGGAGTTGTATATCCTTTTCAATGATCCAGCTTCGTTAACAAAGTAAGTTAATTACTATTACAAGGTTGTAAATTGTGATTTGGGTGAAAATTTCAATTTCTATGGCACTTTGCCTATGTTTTCAGTTGTTATATTATCTATCTACTATTTTTATCTTTTCAGCCTGTCCACATCCATTCTTTTATTCGCTGATTCCTACTTAGCATCTGCCTCTATTGTCTACTATACAACCCTACAACACCAACTTCTCTCTGGAGTAAGTCGGGATCAGATTGGCCAACCCAATGCCCTCATCCCTCAACAACTTCTTATTGTTTGTGTTGTTGTTGATGGTCAAAATGGCATCTAACTGCAACCTCTGGTTAGTCACCTCGTGGATATTATCCACCACCTTAGGCTGGCGGGCCTTCTTGGATTTCTTGGACTCCTTCTCGATCCCAAGAACTGCCTGGTTGGTCAATGTCAAGTTGTAGCTGTTCTCAGTCAATGCTTGGACCTTGGAGTCAATCACCTCGCTGAGCCTGGTGATGGTTGGAATCGTCCAGTTGAAGAGTCCTCCAACATCGATCACCGCTTGCACCAATTCCCATGAGTTGCTGGTATTGATGTTGAGGAGTACTGACAACATGCGGTCCAACTTTTTGTTTGCGGTCTCAAACTCTATGTTCAACACCTCTTGGAGCTTCGAAGTAGTGTGCGAAATCGAGTAGTCTTTCACCAAGCGATCCACAGTGGCTTTCAAGAATGATAAGATGTACTGTGCTTCATCCTGGTCCTCCAAGTCCATCTCGTCGGTGAGTTCGATCAAGTTGAGGAGCTCGGAAATGAGCTCATCGATGGAGATGGAAATGCAGTGGTCGATGGCATGCTTCAATAGCTTGGGGTGGTTCAATTGCGAAAAGAGCATGAGCATTCCCGTGGCAAACTTGCTGGGGTACAACGGGTGTGTGAAAAGGTACATCAAGGTGCTTTCAGGCAAGAACGACTCGTCGATGATTTGAAGGTTCTGGTTGTCATCAATGCGGAAGATCAACGACAAAACCTGCTCAAGGAACTTCTCATCCACCACGCGGTCCAGAAAAGAGTACTTGGTCAGTTTGATTTTGTCGGTAGAATCCTTGAGGAATGCCACCAAGTGGCTATCGAACTTTTCCAGATTTTTCTCGCTGCGTTCAATTTCCAACGTCTCGAGCACAGAATTCAACTCGGCGACCGCCTTGGAGTTGGCATCACGCAAGTTGTTCTCGTTCAAATGGGGCAAACCGCTCATCTGGGCTTTAGGCTCGCCGCGGTAGAGAGATTTTCCAAGAGACTCGCTCAAGGTATTGACACCCACATCCACCAGGATCAGCTTCAACTTGCAAGTGTTTGTTTTTTCTTCAAAGTTGAGATATAATGCAAAAGTGTTTCTGGTTTTGAGGGTGATTCCTGCAACAGGAAGTCCAAATGCCAAGTACACTTGGTTTCCAGAGTTGTTGGTGTGGTCTCCTAACAAGCATTCAAACTTGAAGTTTATCAAGACAACCAGCGACTTGAATGATAAAAGAACTCTCTCAGATGATACAGCAATGAGCGAATACAACGTTTTATCAGTTGCTTCCCCCACTAGATCTGTCAACGAGATGGACTTTATCGTCGTGTGAGGCTTCATGAGCGAGCTCGAATGGAGTTTCTTGGAAACGGTGTCGAAAGTGTAAAGGATGCCGTCCGAGTATGAAAAGATGGGGCTATATGTTCTGCGACGGGTAATCTCAAAGACATCAAAAGTTTTAGCTCCATCTAACGCAACGAGATGGTACTTAAAATTCGGACCATCGCTAGCCTTCTCGATAAAAAAAAGCAAGTCGTTCTTATGGCTGAGGCCGTGGTTGGAAATGAACGTCTGGAACACCACCGAATATGTCTGGGAAGAAGTGGTTGTGTTGACAAGATCGGCACCTTTAATCAACTCAAGGTTATCGTCCACAGAGTAGTAGAAATACTCGAGCTTGCCCGAGGCCAAAAGCACGTAGATATGATTGGACAGCGAGAACTTAATGGCGGCAGCACGGCCCGGCAAGCTGATTTCGCTGGTTGTTCTCGACTCATCACTGTGTTTCTGAATCAAGAGAAGAGTGTTTTTATTTCTCTCGGTCAAACCGACAAGATACAACAGACCCTTGACATCCATGCAGTCAACCACAGTGTTGGGAGACAATGGGTACGACCACACCATTTTGGGAGTAGGTTTCAACACATAACTGGCGATGATCAGCTTGGAGATACCCAAATCGAAAGTTTCTGGGTTGACGTTCTGGAGCGACTTCTGCGACTCTGGAATAGCAACACGTGCGGGAAGCAGCAAGTCGGGAATTCTAGGCAACTCTGCTAGCGAGTAGGACTCGCCTAAACCGAGCGTGGCAAGCGACATGGAGTTTGAGATGCTAGATGAGGAAGTGATATTTTCGATGCGACTGTGTAGAGAAAAAAAATGCGATGGGGAGGTGTGGATGTGAGGCCCAGATCGATTGGGATGATAGAGAGAATTGGTGGAGGGATGATGGGGTAGAATAATTTGATGGGGTTGGGGTTAGTAATTGAATCCCTAGGTTTTGTATGTTCTCTATTTTTTATTTTTTTTCTATTTTTTTTATTTCACTTGTGAGAGTGAACAACTAGTGTGCTGGTTAGAGGTCGCACAGGTATTTGGTCGGTGGTCGCAATGGAGATGAAACATCTTCTACAATCAACTTACACTAGAACCAATTTTTTTTTTCACTTATCTCATCAGTTCAATTATCTCATCATTTCACTCATCATTTCACCTCATCTCAACATAATTCCTTCCAAATTCTCCATTTCCATCTTGAGTCCTTCACCACTCTTAATCCTACCCTACCACCTATAATCCTCTGGTGTACGGGTGTGCCTCCACCTTCACCAAATCCCAAGCTAACAAAACTCATCCATCCACAATGTCTCTACCCTCGACGTGGCGGCAGTTCCAGCTCTTCGATTTTCTTCCTATCCGAGATCCCAAGTTCAAATCTGAAGATCCCCTTTTCTCCGACCCCTCCCTCTCGGCAATCACATCCACCCAATCATATATTGTATTTGCTGTGCAAAATGCCTACATCAAGATCCTTTCTAAAGACAACTTGACGTTGATCAAACAGTTTTGTGCATATGACTTGGACTACCGCATCAGCTACATGAAGCCATTGATGCACTCGAACATCTTGGTGACAGTAGCAGAGAATCAAGGTTCTCCGGCCCTTATCAAGGTATTAGATCTCTCCAAGATCATGCAATTGGATGAATCGACAATTCAGTCGGACGATACAATGAAACATAAATATGTGACCCAGGTGTCGGTTCATAACGGCGACAATTCTTACCCCATCAGTTGCTTCGCCTTCAATGAGTTTCTTACTTGCATAGCTATAGGTTATGCGAACGGACGAGTCATTTTGGTTCGAGGAGATATGCTCAAAGATCGAGGCTCCAAGCAGCGAGTAATTTACGAGAGTACCGATCCGATCACGGGAATCCATTTTAATCGTCTTGAGGATGTTTTGTATATCACCACAACATCCAAGATCTTGACTCTCTTGACAACTGGGCGCAACCAGGGAAAACCGTTGAGAATTCTCTCCGATAGCCATGGAGCAGATTTGGACTGCTCGGATTTGGAGTTCAAATCTTCGAGATTGATCGTGGCCAACCACGATGGTATAACTTTTTACAACCACATGAGCAAGGCACAGGTGGTGACGTTCAGTGTGGCCAAGAGAAAGATTCTTCGTGTGTTCAAGGATTATCTCCTTGTTATTTGTCCATTAGAAGACTCTAGTTCGACGTCCTCGTCGTTAACTAGGTTGCTCGTGCTTGATTTACACAACATGCACATTTCCTTCAGTTTGACCATTTCCAACCTGACAATTTCCCATGTGTTTGCCTCGGCCTCCGACAACACCATTTTCTTGGTTTCAACTGATGGTATCTTGTACAAGCTTCATGAAAAGCCAATCAATCAGCAGGTGGAAATTGTGTTGCAAAGAGACCTCTTCTCGATAGCGATGAACCTTGCAACCCAATACCATCTTGACAATGCAACTTTGTTGAGAATCAATACTCTACATGGTGACTATCTCTATGAAAAGCTGGACTTTGATGGAGCGATTGCAAAGTATATTGACTGCTTGCTGCTATTCAATGCATCCAGCAAGGCATTGCCCATTAAGGCGGATGACCTTGACGATTTTGTCATAAATGTCATCACATCATTCAAGGATATCTCCAACATAAACAATATGACGAAATTTCTAGCCAAATTATACGAGTTGAACATGGCAGATAGTGATCACGTCACCTTGCTTTTGTGCTGTTATTGCAAGTTGAAAATGACCACCGAGTTGGACACTTTTGTCGATGGGCTTGATCTCGAGACCGATGGCACTTCCGATTCTACTTCGAAGCTCAATATCTCCCTGCTCAACTTCAATCTCATCATAAACTTGCTCAAAGAAACTGGATTGTACGTCCAAGTGATTAAGTTGTTAGTCAAACTCAATCGTCCACATGAGATTGTTGAGCTCCAACTCAATGAGTTGCATCAGCATCAAAAATGCCTCGATTATATCAGATCGCTCCCGATAGACGAGTTGCTTCGTATTCTCATTGACTTCCTGAAAGATCTTCTCAAATGCATGCCAGTGGAGACCACCGAGCTTCTCATAAATGTCTTCACGGGAAAGTACAGGCCGGGTGCATCGTTTTCTTTGATTGACAGCAACAACATAGTAGAAAAAGGTCTGGAAGTGGATTCTCATCCTGTTGAGCCAGTCAGTCAGTCATCATACACTGCATTTATGAATTATCTTTCTGGCCTGTTGGGCCACGAAGAAGAGCATGCTCCAGCAGCTCCAGTGATTGAGGAGCCCACCTATCTTCCTCCTCGGCCCAGCTTAGTGTTCCCTTGTTTTCTTTACCATCCTGGCGAGTTTATAATTTTCTTGGAAGCTTGCATCGAGACTTTTGATAAGTACCAGGGCAATATCAACGACAAGAAGGTCTTGTTGATGACCTTGTTCGAGTTGTATCTTTCTCGATCGGAAGAAGAGCCAGACGAAAAGAAGGAATGGCTTTCAAAAGCAGATAAGCTTCTCCACAAGTACCCAGACCTCTTGGATAAATCAAGGGTTTTGCTCATGTCGCATATTTACAAGTTCAAAGGAGGTGAGATTTTTGCTACTGACAATTTGGGCAACTTCAACGAGGGCATGTTCAGAGCAGCTCAGGCTGCTGGAGATGTCCAGGGAGCATTACTGCTTACAAGACGTCATGGCGACCAGAAGCCACTCTTGTTCAAGCTCATGCTAAAGTTTCTTGTTTCTTCGGAAGTAGTCTACAAGCAGGCGACCCCTCAGACCTTTCGCTATCTCTTGGAGAAGATCAAAGAGCACAATATTTCGTCACCTTTGGAAGTGATCAAGATGTTGAGTAGTAACGACTACGCCTCAGTTGGGATCCTCAAGGACTACTTGATTGAGTTTGTCAGCGAGACCAAGAAGGATATCACCAATAACAAAAAGTTGCTCCAGTCGTACGAGAGCGAATCATCAAAGAATACCCTCAAGCTTACCGAGCTCACGCAGAACCCCATGGTGATGCGGAACAAGAAGTGTTCCAACTGTGAATTACGACTTGAGTTCCCGATGATCCACTTCAAGTGCAACCACTCATACCACCAACGGTGTCTAGTCGAAAATACCTACATTTCAGGAGTGGCCGATTCGCAGCCAAAATGTCCGCTCTGCATTAACGAGTTGCAAGCACTGGAGAAACTTTGGCAGTCGCAGCTTCATACAAAATACGACTACGATGTGTTCCAAATGAACTTGAACGAGTCGCACCTGCGGTTCAAGGTTGTGAGCGAATACCTTGGAAAGGGAGTGATGGAGGATGGATAGTGTTTCAGATAAAACGAGAAATGTGAAAAGAGTGCGAGAAAAGAGGTGAAACTGTAAGTATAAGATGTTATGGTGGACATTCGGAAATTACAGCATCAATGCATTTAGAACCATTGTCCCACTATGTAGATGCCCTTGGTGCTCTTCTCGATCACCAGAGTCATTTTGTTGCAGAATTGAATAATGAGTTGCTACAAGATTACCACGTTAAGTACCGGGGTGAATGGAGCATTTTCCGCCAGTTCACAGTGGAATTACAGAAATTCGTCATGCTTGCACGGCAGCGTATGGACCAATTCACGAAAACGGGAGACATGGCCAATCTCCGACTCTGCATGCTTTTGAATCAGTATGTTCTCGGGGACGATAGAATGAAAGATGCAGTGGGATTAGCGCGAGAACGGGCAAAAACAGGAACAACCACCCTCTCCAAATTAGTAGTGGGTACTATCCACCAACTCAAGTCAGATTTGGTGATTGTCAAGAGATTTATGGGGAGTACTAAGGGAAATGCCAACGAAACCAAGGGATTGGATGTAGAAGAACTTGAGCATTTTGCAGTCAATATGGCACTAATTAAAGTGAATTACATGTTGACGAAGGATATGGAGAGTGCTAAGCCCATTGGGCGATGTCATGATTTCGAGAATGTGGTGGACAGTCCGAACGATAATAAGCTTACCAATATGAGACTCGCCAATGGCAAAGGAGAGAAAACCAAAGTGGACAAAACCAATTTCGACAAAACCAAAGTGGACAAAACCAATGTCGACAAAACCAAAGAAATCAATGTCAACGTCAATAGTAGCATCAACAGCTTTGGTGAGAAACTTGAGCGCTGGAATAATGAAAACTGGAAACAATTTGGTCAACTTCGCAGCCAAGTGAAATTGCTAGCATGCGCACTCCAGGATTTGGAAAGGGCCACAGTGGAGTTTATGGAACAAGGCCAACAATGTGGAAAGTACTGGTGGAAAATGCTAGGAAACAACGAGTTTGACTACGGGGTGCGGTGCTATTTGGAAAAATGGGAGAACCACCAGGAAATTCTTGAGACTATGGTTAGATACTTGCACTCAGCGATGCAGCGGTGGAGTGTGGTGGAGAGTGCGATGCGGAGGGCAGGAAAGATAAGAAAAGAGAATGATTGGAGGTTTGATTGGAGAGCCGGGGATAGAAGAAATCAAATGGGGGTGGTTGAGGGAGTTGGCAATGAGACGGGGATCCACGAAGGGAGTTCCGAGAATAGGAGTTGGGAAAATTGTGGAAATGAGGGTTTCCACATCAGTGTCGAGAAGTGTGAGAAGTGCGCGAATTGTGTGAGTGAGCATTTGTGTCAGAAATGTCAGGGCCAGTTGTGTCAGAAATGGGAGTGCCAGTTGTGTCGGAAATGTGAGAGCGAACATTCACGTCTGAAACAGAAGGGTCTGAATTCACTAATTCAGAATTGGTTGACCCAGGATTCCCTGCCTTGTCTCAATTCCCACGGCCGTAACCTCTGCCTGAATACCAACTCACTCACCTTTGTCCATTTTCGCACCCTCTTGCTCGACACACTTCGCCAGGAAATAGTAGCCTGCGTGGATAACCACGCCAAAGTTGCTGGCCAGTTGTGTTTGCGGACCAACTCGCCGCCAATTCCGCCCGAATGGCCCGATTACCCCCACATTGTCGCTGACTACCGAGAATCCATCGCATTTACTTTGTCGAACATTGGCCCTTCCGTATCGATCAACCCTTCTGTATCGATCAACCCGTCTGTATCGATCAACCCTTCCGTATCCAGATAAGACATCCACTAGGGTTTGGTAACATGGCCATGGGGAACATAAGGAATCCAGGAACACCAGGAAATAATGCCATTGGCGACGTAGAATCAATTGATGGATTGTATGTGGAATTGCATCTTTTGGTGTCGGAATATTCCCGATCGCAATGTTCGCTGGATGATTGTTGAAGATAAGCAAGGTACAGTTAGTCCACAACTAAGATAAACACCTACGATAAGCCGATTACAAAAACAAACTAGCACCAAATTAACAATCGAAATCAATTCCAATCGTACTTCAATTGCCCTTGCAACATTCCCACCCTTTTTCCTTTTCCCTTCCCTTTCCCTTCCCTTTCCCTTCCCATTCCCGTCGCATCCTCACTCTAACTATAGCAACATAGGTCTTGTGATGCGAATTTTTCGCCTTTTTAAGGAGAACCACGGCCTGCTTATTATCCACCCTGCTACCACTTTTTTCTGACCAAAAGTCGCCATCAACATTCTACACGGTTTTTTCCAGTCAATTTTCAACAATGTCGTCTGATTCCCCCGCCGCCGCCGCCCCATTGGCCTCGTCTTCCTCCTGTGGTTTGCTCACCTGGGAAGATCCTGTTGCCTCCGGTAAAGTGTTTGGCGCCATCATTGCCGCCCTCATTTTGGTGAAGGTCAATGTGGTGTCGCTCGTGTTCCACCTCTTGTATTTTGCCCTCTTGGCCTCCGCTGCGGCCGAGTACGCCGGCAAGTTGGTGACGGGCCAAGGTTTTGTCACCAAGTACCTTGGATCGGTGCCAAAGTCTCACTCCGAGACGTTCAGATCGAAGGTGTTGCCTGCTGTGGGCGATGCCGCCGGTGCTGCCGAGGCCTACGTGCACAAGATTGTTTTTGCCCAGGACATTGAGTCCACCTTGAAGGCTGCTGGAGTGTCGTACATTGTCTACAAGCTCACCTCGTGGTTCTCGGTGTATTCGCTTTTGGTTGTGTCGGTGTTGTTGGCGTTCTCGGTTCCTCCATTCTACAAGGCCAACAAGAAGGAGATTGATGCTGCCGTGGCTCAATTTACCAAGGTTGTCAAGGACAAGACCGCAGAATACACCGAACTTGCTCACAAGAAGGCTGCTCCTCACATTGAGACCCTCACCAAGAAGTCGGGACCTCTCGGCTCGTTTATCCAGTCCAAGTTCCCAACCAGAACTGCTGGCTCCACCGTCAACGCTCCACCTGTGGCCGAAGAGCCATCGACCGGTGCTGCTACTGGCTCTTCTTTCCCATCGGTTCCAAAGTCTGCTCCTTCTGGAGTTTCTGAGGTGCCCGTGGAGACCAAGTTGACCGAGTAAGTTGACTGAGTAAGTTGACCGAGTTTGACTGAGTAATTGTCTGAGTAAAATTACGATGTCTGTCCAACTTGTCTATGGCCTGTCTGAGTATGTCTGAGTATGTCCAACTTTGGTCGGCCTGTCGGTCGTCCCATGGTTCCAGTTAATGTATTTATCAGCTATTTATTGTTCACACCTCCGGCGTGGCAAGTCTCTCGAAACATGCAATATACTTGGAACCCTTGTTCCGCTCCACTTTCTGCCCTTCTTCAGTAGAGTTCCCCATGAGCTCCACACATTTATCGTTGTCTTCCCACTCACTGGATTTTCTCTCAAACAATGGATGCTCTTCCAAGTGCTTCACCATCCACTCATGCAAATCCTTGACGTCGGTGATTGTGTACACGATACCTCCCTCCTTCAACACATATGCGTATTCTGCGAGCAATGTGTTGGTGATGATTCTGGCCTTGTGTTTTCTCTGCTTGAAGTGGGGGTCCGGGAAGCAGAAGAACATTTTCGACAACTGGCCCTTGTGGAAGAAGTTGGGGGTGAACTTCATGGCGTTTCCTCTCAAAACCGCCACGTTCTGGTACCCTTCTTGGTCCTTATTGTGCTCTCTCAATGCGATGATTCGGTCTTCCACGTACTGGGTCACTTGCACCCGGATTTCCATGCCCAAACTCAATTTGTCGGGGAACTCGCTGCCTAGCTTGATGAGCAACCCTCCGTATCCACATCCTATATCTGCAAAGTCCACCTGGCGAGTCATTTGCTTATTGTCTTCATCGTAGAAGTGAGGGTACAATTTCAGCCAGTCCATGCTGTCTGGGTCTCGGGGATATTCTAGCTTGTGGTCGGAAAACGGATTCAGATGTGCTCTCTGTCTGTAGAATCTCTTTCTGGGCAAGTCGACGGCATCTGGTTCGGGAGTTGGAGTTTCGATTCTGGCGTGCTTAAGTTGTTTTCTAGTTTCTTCCTTGACGGCTCGGTATGCTTTTCTTTTGGACTCCGCTTCACGCTGCTCTCGCAACTGCGTCTCCTTGTCTTTCTGAGGGCCTGGAATAATCTGCTTAGCCATTTTGGTGAGGTGGCAGAAGTTGAAGTTGAAGTTCTGAGTGAAAATTCAATTCCGGCATGAGATGAGATGGGGACTGAGAAGAGGAAGTATCAAGGTACGAATGAGCCGACCAATAATGGAAGCTTTCTTCCAATATTCTCCTCCGATTCTTTTTAATTTCTTCCTTGCCTACTTTCTTCCCTACTCCCCCTTCTCTCCTCTCTCAGTCTATTCTATGTACATGAATGCAGTTACTGATCCGACTCCGGATCGAGATCCTTGCGTCTCTGGTCCAACGTCAAGTAGAGCAGAACTCCATTCGACTCCAATGTTCTCACCAATCCGGCACCTCCCAACAAGGTCAACAACCCAGCCAACTGTCCTTGCAATTGGTCTCTGTTCGGCAAAGTTTTGAATCGATTCACTTCATCAACGTTGAACACCGACGTCTCGACTCGTGCTCCAACCAAAAAGAGCTTGTCACCCGCCTGCTTCAACACCTTCAACACTTGTTCCACCACGCTAGGCTCGCACAGGGGAATTGTAATGACGGCAGTAGGTCCATTCAACAATGGAGCCAATGGATGGTCTAATTTTTTGTTTTTGATGGTGTTCTTGTGCAAAGCAGGGTCATCCTCGTGGGCCGAACGCAAGTACACCTTATAGAGACTGTTTCTCAAGTAGGTCATTTTCACTCCCAACTTCTGGAACTCGCTTCTTACTTTCAAGTTGTCCGTCTTGACCAAGTTGTTGTGGTGCACGTACAAGACGATTTCGTTTGTGTCATTCAAGTATTTGTAGTAGTCCACCAAAAACGTCTTTCTCGACAAAACATGCTTTGTTGTCTTACGGTCTGGAGAAGAGAAGTTTTCTGCTGTCTGGAATTTCAATGAGGTTGTGGAGAATAACCTTGATTTCCCGAGAAGCAACAACTGGCTAGGAACCAACGTTCTGGACACAACAGGACGCAACACCGCGGCTAGCGGAGCAAACAACATCCTCATGGTTGGTGGTGAAGATTATAGTTTGGGTTTGAGATTGTAGATTGAGTTTTCGATTTTTTTTGGTGGTCGCAGCCATTTGCTCCAGCACGACTAGTTGCACGACTAGTGTGGGTGGGAGGAATAATAAAATTGAGTGTTATCGATTGATTTAAGAAAATGTTGTTAGGTTGTGATTATCGGGTTTTTATTTCTGGTTTTGTATTTTTGGTTCTGTGTTTTCTTTCTTCTCTCTGTTAACTTGTCCCATGTTGCATTTTGTATAGCTTCGCTCCACTCGACAATTTGTGATATCGCACAGTTCCACATACTATCATAAAAAAAGTATCCAAGAAACAAAATACAAGCAAATTCAATCAAAAATTAGTACTCAAAATGCAAATTCCACAATAACCACAAGAAATCATCCACTTCTTCACAAAATCTCCACTTTTCTTCTCACGTCTTCACATCTATCCCCATCTCGTGCACGTGACCTATATCGCTAAAACTCACTGAGATTTTCTCTTCTTCCCCATCTAGTTCTACATGACTGACGCCAGTTTCAATGATTTCCTCACGTCTTTGAAAAAAGCTGCTGAACCCGAGCCCGAGGTTCAGTCCCAGCCCAAAAAACAGAAAATTTCCCCCGCCCCCGAGCCCACCTCGTTTGGTTTTGCCGATATTAACAAATTAGAGCATTGCACACGGCTGCTCCAAAAAAACATCCGCCAACTCATCGAGGAAGCCCCTAGTGTAGAGGAACTAAACAGTCTAATCCATGACCCGTCACTCAGCTCGTTCACGAGACAGGAAATGCAGGGAAACTCTCTTTTGCATCTTGCAGCCACCATCAAGTCATTATATGAGGACCGCCAGTTGCCTATTTTTGATGAGATCGTCGAAAACAGGTTGGAGCACGGCAAGAGAAAGCCTGCGGACAAGTCCAAGATAACACAGGTCGATAACAAGGAATGGGAGGCCGATACTGCGTTTGCCAATCCAGATCTTCCGCCGATTCCCAAGATTAAGGATCCTGGACTCAGAAACAGAGTGTTCCAGCACAAGTCGACGTCAGCAAACAAAACCTATCTCGACGAGCTGGAAATCGTCCTTTCGCACAACGAGAGACTAGAGTTTCTTGGAGATTCCGTTCTCAATACCTTGGTGACTATTATCCTATACCAGCGGTTTCCCTACGCCAATGAAGGTGTTCTCTCACAAACACGGTCTCTGCTTGTAAACAACAAGACGCTTGGAGAATTTTCGACTGCTTACGGGTTCGATCAAGTGTTACGATGCAATGTAGATGAGGAATCTCTCCGCAGTGGAAAGCAGAAGGTATATGCTGATGTGTTCGAGGCATACTTGGGTGCGTTGGCCATGGAGCGCGGATACGATCTTTCTGAAATTGAACAGTGGTTGAAGGAGCTAATGAGCCACAAGATCGAGGAGGCTGACATGGAGATCAGAAAGCTGGTGCCCATTAACAAAGACGCAAAGACCGAGTTATATTCGCTTGTGGGGACGGCGTCATTCCACCCAACATACAGGGTCGTTGATAATGGCAATGGTGTCAACACCCTATTTACCGTACACTGCGTAATGGGCGATGAAGTGATGGGAGTTGGAGCAGCACCTGGATCGAAAGAGGCCGGACTTCGGGCCGCAATGGCAGCACTTAAGAACAGGCCTTTGCTTGAAAAATATGGCCGGCAGAGGTTGGAGACCGACCGGTCGATTTCAGTTGTCCGGTCCAACAATGAAGAGACTGGAAACTCCGATTTCCCCCTTTTGGCTGACAAGAACACCGTTGGAAACAAGTTTGCGAAGAACGAGCTTTATGCATATTTTGGCAGGGAGTTTGGGTTGACCCCGGAGTATTCGGTGATTGCAGATCCCGAGAATAAGCGGTACAAGGTGGAATTGAGGATCCTTGACCATGTGATCGCGGTTGCTTATGATATTTCCAAGAAGAATGCAATGAGTCGAGCTGCAACTTTGGTTTTGGAGAATAAGGACAAGATTGATGAGATGTTGAAATCGATAGGGTAATTAGTTGGAGACATATTTATACTACAGTGCATAAGAACAGGAACATCATATGGATTATTTTGGAAGTAGGCGGCACCATGGGGGGTTTCGCAGCCATTTGGGCCCAGTAAGATTCATCAAAATTGATCAAAATTGAACTTTGTACACCGCCTTCTTGATGTCACCTGTAGTCAAATATGGATATGTGGCTTGTTAGATGAAGAAAGTGCATTAACCTTGAAGTTCTCTACGTAGTTCTCAATCGCCTGGGTTGTACTGGAGCCCGTTCCCTGAAGGTGGACCCTAGCATCCTGGATTACTCGTCTTCAGCCAAACCCTTCAGGTTGCTCAAGACTCCTTCGGCTTGTCAATATAGTCCGTTACAATCCAATGATACGAACTATTCTTCCATATTACATACTTAGAGAGCCCAAGCGTGCCTATCATGCCTAGTGTTAAGTGTTGCTATTACAGCCTCACAGGTTTATTTTTTGCATAGGCATCACTTTGTCTTAACATTCACATTTCGAACCCAATCTATTATAAGTGGGGAACAGTGATTTCCGACATCCTCGAAATTATTTCACTGCAAAGATTTCCATTCTAAGCATCTCTATGATGTATCGTCTGCTAGATGGAGAAAGGTTTTTCGGGCGTTCAGTTTGGGTATTGTGCGTATGAAATAGCCTGAAATCTTGTAGAGGGAAGGAGGAAGCTCAAAATTGGTGGCATCAATTGGAAAACATCTCCCATTCAATGTAAGATATCTCAAGTTTCTGGGGAATGATGCAGCCGGCAGTGAACCCGAAATCTCCAAATCAACAATGCTATCTGGGTACTTTTCCCATCCAGGCGATACCAGTAGCTTTCTCACTCCTTCAGGAACAACAAAATCTAGCAGTCCTAGATCATGTTTGAACAGGAGTGACTTTACAGATGTGGGAAGTTCGCCGCAAAAGTTGCTTAAAGATACATGATCCAATACTGGAAGGTTGAGATTCATCTCGAATGTGCAACATGGGTAGCTATCGAGCATTAGGTCACGTAGCGTGGAAGGAAATTGGAAACGAAAATGTCGAATGTCCAGCCAACATGCACGATATACAAGGCATTCTAAATTGGGGGGAAACTGGATGAAATTGCACGAAGTCCTGATCTTCAATATCTTCAAACCTCGAGGTAACAAAAAGATATCAATATAAAGACATTCGATATCTAGATATTCCAATGATGGTGGAAACTTCGCCACTTCTGCATTACATACAAGGTAGTCCGGCAATGAAAGTTCTTTTAAATGATTTGGGAACGTGATAGACCCCCAAGGATCACATAAGTAAAAATTCACAGAGAGACTTTCAAGACTTCCAGGAAGATCAAACCTCTTTGGATGGAAAGTCAGGCCGCAGTGCAAGTTTAATTTCTTCAAGGAGGATGGAAATTTTATGTCTCCTTTACTCTCTACCGCTTCCATAACCATTAGTGGAGAGTAATCGACCTCCAATTCAACCAACCCCGCAGGAAACTGGTAATTCTCGGTATCAAATTCGTACTTGCTTACCTTCAACACTTTGAGTGCCGGAGCAATAGTCCACAACAACGGTTCTCCTTTCCTACTTACGTAAGTCAAATCTTCGTATGCGGCTAGAGGGTAGCCTTGATAATTGCGATACACCACCTTCAAAGACTTCAAAGACGGGGGGCAATCAATTATGCTCTTGTAATACATACTAATGTCCGTTTCTGAAAGGGTCAGGACATGTGGCACAACAGACGATCTTACGTCAGTAATTTGCAACTCAACCAAATTAACTAGCGAACAATGGGAAATAAGCTTAGAAAATACCGCTTCTGAACCCATGTAGGTCAAACAAGGAATCCTAGAGAAGTAGTCGCGATGGTCAGCAACGACTGCTAGAAATGATTCGTCTCTTCCGTCAATATCTAGCCGTTCAATGGGCAAGTTCGCCTTGACAATACGTCGCAAGTCAAAGCCATCTCTCAACATATAGCAACTACCATCAAATATGAGCAGACCAGCTTTAACCCTCTTGTACAATCTCTGAACGAGAAGTGGTCGTAGGGGATCACTCTGGGCCAACTTGTGGTGAAAGTACAGCACTTCGACATGAGTAAAATGGTCCAAGATACTAAGGATGATTTCCACAGAAAACCGAAAAGTCATTCTAGTATGGTTATCATGTATATCTGTGCTGACAATGTAGATGTTAAGTTAAATTGAATCGGATGGACTGCCCAGGGAGAGAAGATTAGCAACGAGCACTATTTCTAGTTAGGGAATGCTTCTTAGTCACAAGGAATTGTTCTTGTGACTAACTTCTTCTTAGCAAACCGGTTAGCAGAAAATTTCTTATACTTTATTCTCAGGATGGCGGGGAAGACAAGACTTTCCCCTTAAGCTCAAGACTTACCAAGGATAAGGCAAGAATAACATTCTGTACTCGAATGGAGTAAACTGAAAAGCGTAGGTCCTGTCCAGCCATCTAGAAGCAGCAACATACACGCTCTTAGTTGGATGCTTAATGCCCAAGGGAAGTGATTGGAATGTGGAGTAAACCAAAAAGCTCTTTGAACCCAATTCAGGTAATTGAGTGTTCTTAGCCAATAAGAATCTGCTCTTGTTGACTTGCCTTCAAGATTTTCCCCCACAGCGTTGTGTGTATTGACTTAGTCAAGTAGATTTCCCAGACAATCCTCCGACAACAACAATTCCGTAAAAATCAGGCTAAAATTTCCTCACAATAAATCGCCAAGTTTATTGGCGCTGAGCATATCTGGTCTTTTCAGTATTTCTGATACCGACCTCTTTTTCACCCATAACCAATTGGTTGGCATGCTAGCATTTCTAATAGTTAGGATCATTAATCTGTAATTGTCGGTGGTCATAATCAGTGGCTAGCGATGTTAAGACCTCCAGCAACTAAATAGTCGGATTTTGACTATTCTGGTGAACTAAATACCATGTCACATCTTCTGATCTTAGATTGCTATCAGTAATTGGCCACAAATTAGCTGCAAAAAGCTGAAAAGTGGAGAGTCAGGGTATAAATACTCGTGTTTTGCCGCCCCCTCAAAAAAAAAAAAAAAAAATTGGAACCCACCTACGTTTCTTTATCTTCACGTCCGGTAGAACCTTTCAAGATTTCCAAAAACTATCCACTCATTGTTAACTTAACGAAAAATCTTAGGTGCTCAGGAGTAACCAACCAATGATACTGATATCACATGGAAATCAAGAATTTGATCGTGGGATGCCTGGTTCAGAAGCTGCAGTACTCGAAGACTTAATTCATTTGCACGATCAAACGACTTTGATAGCGGACGACATCAAACTTCACCGGGAGCAAACAGCTCTATTATTGACATCCCTCAATCATTTCGGAGCTCAAGAATGTCCGCAAGTGGAATCCATGAATTGTTCCCAGGATCAACCACATTCGCTTTCGGAAGCCATAGTACAAGTGCGTGACGTATTCAAAAGTTACAATCGTAATCCAGATCAAGCAGCTCGGAAACCGGAACTCCACAACTGTATCCTAAATGCAGCTGCAATATTGGAAGATTTCATTAGTTCGCAAAAGCCAACCGAGATAAATGACACCACCCAACGTCACCAAGATCAAGCAACTTTGTTATTGGATGTCCCCAAACGTATCCGAGAAACAATTAGAGTACTCCAAGACTCCATTCATTTGCAAGAGAAAACAAGTCAGATACTGAATGACATCAAGCGTTGTCGAGAAAATACAGAAATGTTATTGACAACCCTAAATCGTTCCAGAGATCAAGAACCTTCGCAAGTGGAACCCATGTATAGTACCCAGGATAATTCACGTCTGCCAGTCACGGGACATATTCAAGCGGCATTGACTGCAATAGTCAATGGCTACAATTGTCTTCAAGATCAGGTAGATTGGAAGAGCTCAGTCATTTCCGAGATGACGACGCTCCGATCTTGAAAGCCTTCAATAACTTTATGGTAGCACCTCGGCTAATGGACGCCATCAATTATTTCCAAGTGGAACCTCGGTCATTGGAAGTCATCAGTCCTGCCCAAGATCTAGTACGTTCGCTGCTCAAAGCCATAACAGGTTGCCAAAATCGAGCTTCTCCTTCACAAGAGGATTCAGAATCGACATGCAGCTCGCATGGACCTGGATCGGGCGGAACTCAAACCAATAGTAAAAAGGGGAGGATTCTGGCACTGGTCCTCGTAAAAAAGGTCAAAAAAGTTGAAAGGGATCTCAATGGGTATATATTGAGAGGGGGAGATTCGGAGCCATCTAGCTAATTTTGCGTTGAGTTTGGTTGGACCCTGATTAAACTAGTAATTCCGTAGGATATGAATCTGAGTGCTTAAGTTGCCACATTCAGTTGCTGGCACGGAACCCACCCTGAGTGATTACACAATCCATCTCTGTATCCTCGGGAGAGAGTGAAGTACTCTGAGAGCTTTATTGATGCTCTGAAACCATTCTAGGTTCTCAGGATGGACAGTCTAACCATGTCACAATTGAATCTACATCCAATTCAGAAGATGTATTATATCTGGCACCTGTCATTCAACTTAAAGATGAGGGAAGTGGGACTTGAAGTGGTATCATTTTGCAGAATCTAGCTCCAGCACTCCCTCCAGTACGGAATCTGCAATGGAACTTTATTGCCGCCGATTGCAACCTCTCCTCACAATATCAATATCGGTGCCACATTTAACTGGCATAATTGATTCTCAAACCTCGACTACGAGCGGTAACAGTGAACCAAGACCTCTGGGTTCGGAATCTGTTGACCATGCACACTCTTCCTGATATGCACACTTCTGAGCAGAGCATTATCAGTGAACGTGTGATTGGCTTTGGAATGTGGAGATAGGCGATATATATCTAGGGTTTAGCAGACCAAGATTTGTTACCAAGTATCTGAATCCAATGATTTCCTGATAAGAGGAACTCCGTACACAACAATGTATATAGCTGAGCCATGGCTGTGTGATGTTCTAGATAGCCATATAATTAGGGTTTTGTGGCAGTCCTCAATCATTAACGGAGCTAAACTATAAGACCCCATAAGTCTTTACACTATAAGGCTTTACACTATAAGGCTTTCCCTATCTGAAAGACAGTATCCATTTCCTTTCATCAATTCGTATTCCTGTATGAGGAACCTAGAATCTTTACCCTCTATACCGGCGCATCGCATCTCTGCTCCATACTAGAGATTTTTTTCTTACTCTACCCAAAAACCAACCATGCAGTTAGCGGTCAACCAGGAGGATACAAACATCTTGCTTAGCGAGAGAAACACGCTAACTGACTCTGTGTTGGACAAGTACAGAACTGCAGGCCACATCACCCAGACCACCTTGAAGTACATCAGTCTGCTCATAAATGATTCCTACCACTTGAACAAAACCTCCAGACCCTACTCGATCCAGGAGCTCTGTGTTTTGGGAGATTCTATGCTTGTTAAGTTGCTCAGCACCGTATACAACAACACCGAGAAAGTCAGAGAAAAGGGAATTGCCCACCCAACCTCGATCGATGTCAACGAATATGTTAACAATATGTCGCCCGAATTGGACCCAAATACCCCCGAGTACACCTTCCAGCAAGGAGATGTGGTGACCATCACTGTTGGTACGCAGATCGACGGTTACACCGCCTTACTCTCGCACACCGTGGTCATTTACCCACCAGGAATTTTGGTGGATAATGAGTTGAAGCCTGCGGGCCCATTATTGGGAGCCAAAGCCGACGCCATGGCTGCGTCGTACATTGCAACCGAGGCCGTCGTGGCGCTTTTGGGACTTGCATTGACCCCAGAAAAAATCGCTTCTGTTCCCGGCTTGGAGAACTCTTCGGTTATCACTGGTTCCATCATCAGATCTATTGTCGACAGCATTGCCGAGTCATTTGGGTGCGTGGTGATTCCAGGATCCAAAATCAGACGGGTGAGAAGATTCTTGGCTGGCCAGGCCGAGGGTATTGTTGCCGAGCGGGACTTCAAGGGTGTTGTGTGGGACGAAAGCAGCCAGGAGGCCAGTCTCCTTCAGAAAGCCAGTGGAAGCGAATTGATTGTTCACAACAAAACTAACGCACATAACACAAACAGCACGTCGGCCATTCCAACCGACGAATTCGTTGTTGGGGCCGGAGAAGTGTACAATATCGACTTGAGATTGTGCTCCACCACTGACTTCGAAGTCAAGGGTTTGATCACTTTGGAGGACATTGACGATCCACAAATCAAGCCCACCGTGTTTATCCGTGATGTCGCCATCACCCACTACTTGAGATTAAAGAGCGCGAGAAAGTTGTTGGCCATTGTCGACAGAGACTTTTCTGTGTATCCCTTCAAGTTGACCCACACCTGCGAGTCGTTTCCAGTCAACCTCGAGAAGGGCAATGTCGACCAGCAACTCGCAGCCATCAAGAGCGAGGTGAAGGTGCACAAGTTGGGATTGAGTGAGTTGACTAACAGATACATGGCCAGACCCAAGCCTATCCAAGTTGTCAAGCACATTCCATTCTCCAAGATCTTGACCACTTCTAACCCGACCGGAAAACATGGTATTGATGCTGCCAAGTTGACATTGCCAGGAAAGGAGATTCCTTTGCCCCAATTGAACATCAGTGCCTTGAAGTTGAAATCTCTCTTGAAGTTTGGAACTGAAGCTCCAGCGGTGGCCAGAGAGTCTACTACTGTTGTGTTGAACAACCTCTCCAACGAGGCTTTGAGATTGACTGGAGGTAACCTGGCCGTGAGACCATCGTGGGTGCATTCCAACTACCAGGTTTCTGGTCCATATGTTGGTCTGGTCCAGGCGTTGAGTCAGTTGGTGCAAGACCAGAGATTTGGAATCAAGGTGAAGGAGGTGCAGCCATACAAGTTGAACACAGAGGCATTGAACTTGGAGGGAGGCATGCAGCTTGATTAATGTACTATAGATAGTCGATTCGATAGATGAGAGAGAGGTTTGTAGAGGTAAGGATATTTTTTTTGACTGAGCGATGTTGTAATGACATGATCAATGAGAGATATTGTAGGAACGATGAGAATCGAGATTGTAGAGAGAATAGATGGTAGAGTGAGAGATTAAATGGTAGAGTGAGAGATTAAATGGTAGAGTGAGAGATTAAATGGTAGAGTGAGATCATCGAGACAGTAGATTGTAGAATAAAAGCAGAAGATCCTAAAATAATTGGGAACCTCTAAAAATTATGATCAATTCTAACTAGACAACTGTCACTAGTCAATACCAGTCTCGCAATTTGTGGTTTGCAATTTGGTGGTCTGTAGTTAGTAGTTCGGTAAGAACTGCCCCAGGTCCCCTGCCCCACTCTCACTAAAATAGTGTACAGGAGGCATCCGAAAAAGTTGCCGAAAGAAAACCAATCAACACCAAGAAAACAGAAGCGAAAAAAAAGAAATCCACAACGAAATGGCAACTTCGGACTGCTCGGTTTCACTGATCCCAATCTCGCACCTGCGATCGAACAGCAACTGCAATTGCTACATGCAACTGACTGCAGCAACACCGTCTAAGGTCATGTGAGCGCAACCGAGATCCTCAACCTCCAAAACTAGCAGCAAATATCCAAAACTAGCAGTAAAACTCCACAACTAGCAGAAAAATTCCAAAACTAGCACCTCAACTCCACTAGGGAAAGCTTGGGGTTTGGAAAGTGTAGCTGAAATGTCTTGACGACGACTGTCTTAAATCCACAGTAGCAGCACTTGTATGGGCATATTCCCTCGCATGTGTGCAACTTTCTGGCTATGCCGTCCCGCATCTTCCACAGATTGAAGACACTCAATAGAAACATTCGAATATGCAGATGGATGGGAGGCGCAATTGATGGCAATATTTCGTTTTCACACAGTTTCCACATTCATTTCTGGCCCAAACTCTCTCATCCTCGTATTTTCTATTTTCTCTCCTTCACTTATTATTCGCAATAATTCTTCCTCTCAAACTACCGGTACAATTACCGACTGCCCCCGCCCTTGCATACAAAACCGGGGCCTCAGAAAAATGTCGCACGTCTCTGGCATTACGTACTACCTGCTTACATAATCCAACCAGCCCCCCGACACCCACATCACCGTACGTTTTTTAAGTTATCTCACTCTCTTTATTCGTACCCCAACCACGAACTCATTTCCAAACTCTAATTGCAAGTATGTATGGTGTGAATTAATATGATATCGCCTTCCTAGATCGTATCTGTGTGTGTTGACTCTCCTAAATCTCAATTAGCCGCCGTTGTTGGTGATCTGTTTAGTGGTTGTTGTCAATTCTGCAAATGCCACCCTCGGCTCCCTAACCGTTGTGAATTCTCAAAGTCGCCGGCGGCAATTATTTTATTATTTGGTGATTCTCTCTTTCTTTGTGGCAATACTCTTTGTTTGCCGCCGGAAGGATAGGGGGCGGATCCACCCGATTTTGAGATCGCGATTCCGGGGGAGCGCTTGGGGCGAACCACCGGAAGTGGGGTAAATTACATTTGTGGATCAGTAAATCAATCCAGGCAAGCTATCGGGCCGTCAATTGACGGCGGCTGGGCGGTTCCCTTGCTACTGATTATGGTCGTGTTTGGGCTTAAACCACACGCCCAATGTTTGGAGGGTGCGATTGCGCGCACCCGTGCACCCGACATGCAACAAGGGACACGCCCTGGCGCCGCTCCGATTATTGTCGAGATTTTTTCCCGTCACATTACCCAGTCACTCCTCTACACCGATCCATCAATCGTTCGAGTAACATCATACTAACGCAATTGTACAGAAAATGCCCTCCCGTGAAGACTCTGTGTATCTCGCCAAGTTGGCTGAGCAAGCCGAACGTTACGAAGAGATGGTTGAGAACATGAAGGCTGTGGCCTCCTCCGGTCAGGAATTGTCTGTTGAAGAACGTAACCTTTTGTCCGTCGCCTACAAGAACGTCATTGGTGCTCGCCGTGCGTCTTGGAGAATTGTATCCTCCATTGAGCAGAAGGAGGAAGTCAAGGGTAACGAGCAGCAGGTTGCTTTGATTAGAGAGTACCGTGCAAAGATTGAGGCTGAATTGACCAAGATCTGTGAAGATATCTTGTCCGTCTTGACCGACCACTTAATTTCTTCCGCTCAGACCGGCGAGTCCAAGGTGTTCTACTACAAAATGAAGGGTGACTACCACCGTTACTTGGCTGAGTTTGCTGTCGCTGACAAGAGAAAGGAAGCCGCCGACTTGTCCTTGGAGGCATACAAGGCTGCCTCTGACGTGGCTGTGACGGAGTTGCCTCCAACTCACCCAATCAGATTGGGTTTAGCATTGAACTTCTCTGTTTTCTACTACGAGATCTTGAACTCCCCAGACAGAGCTTGTCACTTGGCCAAGCAGGCTTTCGACGATGCTGTTGCCGATTTGGAAACCTTGTCGGAAGACTCTTACAAAGACTCCACTTTGATCATGCAGTTGTTGAGAGATAACTTGACTTTATGGACTGACTTGTCTGAAGCCCCAGTTCAGCTGGAGGAACAGGATGCACAAACGTCAGAGGCCAAGCCAGAAGAAGAATAGATAACTTAAAGGTGTTAGCTATTAGTTGCCTCAACTTTTGTTGCCCTTGTTCAGTTCTACTTGTCTTTTGTAACTTATACGTCCAATGTCTCCCCTCCCTCACCTCGACCTTTTTCTTCCCCACCCAGCTTCGATGAAGAGTTCCTCATTTGAGGTGACAACAAGAAGAAGCTGTATGAGGAACGTGAATATGAGCGAATGCTAAGAAAAATGAAATAAATGAAGAAAATCGAGTCTATAGATAGCTTTTGTTGTTTAAAGTATTCATCCTGCGAGCTAGCGTAGCAGCGACAGCAGAATCTCACTGCAAGGAATGACCCGGTTCGATAGCTGATGCAACCCAGACCATATTCGGTAACTATGAATGCTATGAGAACCCTCGGTAACTTTGACACCATTGAATGAATTTGCAACCAAATGTAACGAGCAACTAACCTAGATTGATGTTTCCCAATGATATTCTGGATTCGTAGTATGGATCAAAACAAAATGCTACTGCATAGCCCCATGAAACATGGACAGAATTGAGAAGGTGCCAGGTAACTCGCAGAATCCCGCAGCAGAAACTGCAAAAAAATCGAAAGCTGCAAAAAACCCCCTCCAAAAACTATATAAACCCGCCCTCTGCCCCTCCATTTGTCGGTTTTCCCCCCATTTTTCTCCCCCCACTTCTCTCACTTATCGCTTTCTTCTCCTAACAAAGACGCGTACACCTCTCCCCAACCTGCACCAGGCACTCCCGCACTACATTTTTCTCGACTATTGACACCGTCTTTCTTCTACCCAAAATGCCCGAGCCAGTAGGAATCGCTAACTTGCCCAATCAGAGGTATCAAATCGTGTCCAACCAGGGCGCCACCTTCACGTTGATGGTGGCAGGGGAGTCCGGATTGGGCAAAACCACCTTTGTCAACACGTTGTTCCAGTCGGTGTTAAAGCAACATGACGACGACTCAGAAAGACACAACAAGTTCACCAACGCCCACCAGACAGTGGACATCTCCATTGTCCGAGCCATCTTGGAGGAGAAAAACTTCAAGATCCGGTTGAACATCATCGATACTCCCGGATTCGGCAATAACGTCAGCAACTTGGACCTGTGGACGCCCATCATCGACTTTATTGACGACCAGCACGAGGCGTTCATGAAGCAGGAGAAGCAGCCCACCAGAGCCAACAAGAAGGACTTGCGTGTGCACGCGTGTCTCTATTTCATCCGCCCCACCGGCCATTCGTTGAAGCCGTTGGATATTGAGATCATGAAGCGGTTATCGACGCGGGTCAACTTGATCCCGGTGATCGCCAAGGCCGACACGTTGTCGCCGGCCGAGATGGATACCTTCAAGACCAGAATCAGAGAGGTGATCGAGGCCCAGGACATAAATATATACACCCCACCCATGGATGTTGATGATCCTGCCAGTGCAGAGCACTCCAAGCAGCTTATCGAGTCGATGCCGTTTGCGGTGATTGGGTCCGAGGAGGAGGTGGAGGTTTCCGCGGGAAACTTTGTCAGGGGCAGAAAGTACCCTTGGGGCATTGTGGAGGTGGAGAACGAAAGACACTGCGACTTCAAGAAGTTGCGGTCGCTCTTGTTGCGGACAAATATGTTGGACTTGATGTTGCTGACCAACGAGATCCACTTTGAGACGTTCAGGTCGTTAAAGTTGGGGAAGTTGGGGTCGGACAAGGGCGACGACGACTCCTCCATCAAGAAGCCGCGGAGATTGCACAACCCCAAGTTCAAGGAGGAGGAAGACGCATTGAAGAAGTTCTTCACCGAGCAGGTGAAAGCCGAGGAGCAGAGATTCAGACAATGGGAGACCAACATCGTCACCGAGAGAAACAGATTGAACCTGGACTTGGAGGAGATGCAGGTGAAGTTGAAGTCGTTAGAGGAGCAGGTGAAGAAGTTGCAGTTGTACAAGAAGTAGTCGGGATAATAATGAGATATACTGAGACAAATGCGGGGGATTCCACTATTGGTGGATATGATCCTCTATTGGTAATCTGATGCTCTATTGGTAATGTAGCGATGATTCCATGATCCACTCTGCACACAAGCCCTCCATCATCATCAGAGTACTTATCTTATCGGTCTTCAAAGGTATGGGTGCCATATCGCAGGAGCACCATAGTAGTATGGAGCCACCGAGTCCCTCGGACGACGAATTCAAATCTGCCAAGCGGTTTAAAAGAGCCTATATTGCCTGCCTCAATTGCCGGTTGCGCAAGGTCAAATGTGACTTGGGAAACTTGAATCTGCCAAATGATCGCTGCGCCCGCTGCGAGCGAGAACGCCGAGATTGCGTTTTTGTGGACCTGAAGAAAAGAACCGTCAACAAGGTCAGGGAAAAGTCAGACAGTTCTCCGAGCCCCGACCACCAACCACTTAAAGAAGAATCAGCCAAGCATGTCTCCACAATGGAGGGAGCACTAGTGTTTTTGGCCAATGCTGCGGGAAAGATTGCTACTGGTGACGAGCGGGACAACCTCGATGCTCGCAGCAAATATGAACAGTTTGACAGACGTCCTGGGTTCCCAGAATCGGGAAACTATGACAAAGATGGTAGACGTTCGGCCCCAGACCCGAATCTCCGACCCACCTCGGTGGATTCGTCGTACTCGAGCATGCTGAATCTGGCCACCTCTACGCCTCATGATGTGAATCCGCCGCTCTCCATGGTATCTCTGATTCCTCCATACACAAACAGACCTATCGATAGAAACACTCGGTTGACGATGCCTCCCCCAGAAAATGCCTTCTCTGCGCGTCCCAAGGGATCCAATGCGTTGGAGGATATCGAGTACATCGGCGAAAATGGCATTTTGACTGCGTCGGAAGCCGAATACTTGATCAACATGTTCTTCTCTACCATGCATCCGTTCTTCCCCTACATCCCAAAGTTCTTACATCTGTCCAAGGTGCTTGCTGGGTATCCCATTTTGCTCTGTGCAATTCTCACCATCTCGTCTCGGTGCCACCCGCTAGCCTCTAACAATGCCGAGGGAGTAATGAAGAATATCGAGATTCACGACAGACTATGGCTCTACGTGCAAAGATTGATCTCCCAGACAGTTTGGGCAGAAGCATCTACACGAACAATTGGAACTGTGTTTGCGTTTCTACTATTTACTGAATGGAATCCCCGAGCCATTCACTGGCGATGGTCGGACTATGCTAATAAAGCAGACGATGCAACCGAGACAAGAGTTCCCGATAGCGGCGAAACAGGTCTCGGTAGCGGCGGAGGGGCACTTCCTGGCCAATTAGGAGAACCGGCAGGCTTGGGAGCCATGAGAAGATCGCATCGCATGGCGTGGATGCTCATTGGATCGGCAGTGAGACTTGCACAAGATACCGGGTTCATGGAGGTGAGCCTGAAGACCTTTTTGGCGACCCATACCGCCGAAATCAATAGTGTGGTGAACATGAGCCGCAGAAGCATGTTGGGCCACTCGCTCGCTGAGGTTGACTTGAATAACGAAGATATCTCCGAGGAAGATATGGAGAGGAGAGAAGATGACGACTACCGAGTGGTGAACATGCTGGAGGAGGAGCAAAAGCGCATATATGGCGAGTATGATCTCCACTTCACCCAGGCGCAGAGAGCGCAGATCGAGTTGCTCCAGATCACCTCGTTGGGCCACGAATCACTCTACGGATACAAAGCACAACTCGGTTCCCTCAGCCAGCGACAAAACCTTTCAGTGTTGAATATCATGAGTCCCATGATCAACAACTGGGCTCGGAAATACAAGAAATTTCTTGTTCCGTCCAATCCAAAGTTCATCAAGAACCTCACCCCAGAAGCACTCAGGGATTCACTGTCGCGAGTTTCGTCAGAGTTGGCAGCATTAATCCAGAATGAGTCTTTTATTTTGGAATTCAACTACACGAAATTGTACATCTACTCGTTGGCATTGAATCCTTCACCAAAGACTAGGAAAACATTCAAAGACGGCACGGTGACGTTGAAGTTGGATGAGATATCCAAAAGTGCAAAGTACATTGAGCAAGCATTTAATGCCGCCAACGAGGTATTGAAGGTGGCCCAAAGAGTGCACAAATTAAAAGAACTTCGATACATGCCAGTAAGATGGGTGACTCGAATTGTAAAGGCAGTGGCATTCATTGTTAAATGTTACTTAACCATCACAGCACACAAATCTTCGTCAGGATTGGGGGCCTCTAGCCTGAGTGTGGATAATTTTGATTCTACAATCTTGTCACTTTCGCTTATATCCGTGGAGGAAATAGCACTGAGCATTCAGAAAGTAGCCATCACGTTGAGAGACTGTTCTCCGGATGAGCTCCATCTTTGTACTCGGTACTCCAATGTTTTAATGTACCTATTTTCTGAAATGAAAACCAAACTCAAAAGCAACGTTCAAAATGAGCAAACTAAAGAGGAGTTTGAAATCAACCCTCAAGACGAGACCCTCTACAACCAGCAGTTCCAGGGTGATGGATATGCTAAGAGTCCACCAATGGGAGGATTTACGGACGAGCCAATAAATTCAGATACACAAAACCAACAGTTCATTGGTGACAGCGAGGTTATGGACTGGTTTGCAAACAACACGAACATTGGTCTCGACTTTGTGGGGCCTTGGACGGAGTTGATCGAGCAACATCTTGAGTATCAACTGTTTACTTTTTGACTGAATGACATTAAGTGACATTAAATGAGGTTGTCAATCCAATTAAATGAGGTTGTCGATCCAATTAAATTAGGTTGTTGATGCAGAATTCTTTGCCAGAACCAGGATTGTGCTTGCCCATTCCAGCTAACTGCTGGTGTTCAGCCCGTCCTGTTCCCGAAATGTGTATAGGCAATCCACGGAAAGTGTCCCAATTTTGAATGGTTGTAGCCATTGCTGTCAACGTAGCCTGAGATTGTTTAGAAAAGTCCGAGAATCCGAATATATCGTATAACAGGCCTTGCATATTCGATACGTCTCTGGAAATGTCCAACTCGTCAAAGATTCCATCCTCAAATGGGTTAAAGAAATCGTCCAGACCAGCCGTGCCACCCAAAGGAGGGGTTCTTTTGACCACAAACCTTGTGATGTCTGCGGACAAGTCCAATTTGATGCTCAACTCAGGCACGGAATCAAGAAGCATCTTCATCTGGTCCAATTTTTCGAGTCCGTTTCGGGCATTGATATTGTCGTTATCTGCCATGTATCTGAAGAGAGCCACAGCACGGTGAATTTCGAAAGCGATGGCAGAATTACCTGCGATTGCAGCGGCAATGAGAACCAAGATAGCATTAAAAAGATGCTGACTGTCCCAGAAGCCTAGAACGAAAAGCTTGTTGTGTTCGTAAATCTTCATTAGAATCTTAACAGTTCGAGCAGCAGCCAAAACGGCAGTGCTAATAGCTTTAACCACCAGCTGATTGTCTTGAATATTGGCAGCAGTGGATTTCTTGAAGACAATAGAAATCAAGGGAGCGACCACCAAGATAACTAGCTGGTTATAACGCAAACAAAGATTGGCAAGATTTCTGTTTGTCAACAGAACAATGCTAATGTTCTTGTAGGGCAAAAGAATAGATGGCTCAAATTCAAAGAGCATAACGTTCAACGACTCCAAAATGTTCTTCAAAAGAACAGACTGGTTGAACTGTTCCGTGTTAATGTAGTTCATCGAAAAAGTTCTAATGTTTGGTCCGTATATGAGCGAGTTGAACTTGCCCATATACTTGACCAATTGGACATTGCTATGCAATATAGCAGTATCAAAGCCATCTTTTAAGTCGAGAATCGGACTTTCGTTTGGAAGCGCCACGTCGGTGTCGGTATAATCGATTGGAACAGGAGTGTTCATCTTGGCATGCCATACGGTATCCACTACCCAAATAGACCACCACAAGCGTTTAGTTTTCTCTTCAAATACCCGATAATTGCGCAATTGCTCCGGTGAAAGATTCGACGGGGTCTCCATCTGGCGATGGTAGCCCTTGGCTACAGCAGACTGTAGAGCGACACTGAAGAAGTTGGTCACGGTGTTATAGCGGTTCAAATTACAGGCAAAGAGCCCTAGAAGCACCGCATTCTGGATAAACTGCACGTCGATCTCCTCATGGGCCAAATTGAACAATTTCGTTGCTGTGGTGTAGTATTCGAGCCCGGGAACCTTTGGGGCGCCGCCGGTGACCTCCGCTATGGACCGAGGAAGTCGCTCCAACGTATTGTTATACAATTGCTCGCCAAATGCAAGCATTACAAACATGTGGCAGAGCGCCAGAGGAGCCACCACCTGCAACACCTCCACCGAGTCTACGTTCTGGAGGTCGGTGGTGCGGAAGAAGTGATATATCTGCGACACTAGCGGCGCCAATGTGTCGGCGTCCACCAAGTAGAATTCCGACGAATAGGTTTTACACACCAAATCCAAGAGTCTCCAGGCATAGGCTTCGTCGGGCAATTGGTCCGCACACAGAAGCAAGAGACGGTAGGGGATCTGTTCGTTATCGGTATCGGAAAGCAAATATGCGTCCTGAGCCAGCAGTTTCGCTCGTCTTTGCACGGTGAAATTGGATCGCAGTCTCGACAGCTGAGCGGTGGCCGGACCTTGGGCCCGAATCAACCCTTCCAAGTGTTCCACACGCGCCTGGAGCTTGTTCAAGTCCAGCTCCATGATCATGATTTTGCGGTCTCTGGTTGGATACTGACAGTAATCCTCCTTATGCACCGACTTGCAATTAGCACAAGCAGGCTTTTCGCCCAGACATTTGATTTTGGAAAGCTTGCAGCGGGTGCAAGCGTAGTGGGTTCGGCCAAACACCTTGAGCGGTTTTGGTTTGTTGGACATAATGGAATGGAGTAAAGAAATACACTAGGAGATATTCAAATCCTCTTGGAGATATAGACTAGGAATATGGGGGAAGCAGACGTTAGCAGCAACGAGACAGAGAAATGTCTGGTGGGTCCAGGTTGGGACCAATAAGGTGCGAAATGTGGATGGAGTCGAGGGGCGAGGGGCCAAAATGAGCAGTGGGACGAAAACGCTCCACCCAGGTGTATTTAAGAGTTTGCCAGTGCGCCTGACAATATGCGAAGCGAGGCAGCAGATCTGGGGCCAGGGCGGTCGTCGCACAGTTAGCGTGCACTACGGGCAGCGGAGAAGCGCTACAGGGAGAGTCGTCGGAGAGTCGTGGGAGGGAATCGGGAGAGATTTAGAGGGTGGAGGGGACTTTTAGATGGCCCTTTTGCGGCGAATACGAGATGGTCGACCAAGAAATGGGACAGCGAAAGTGGATGAGGAAATTGGAAATTGGAGATTGGAAATTGGAGATTGTAATGGAGGTCGTCAGCGAAGGGAAGAATTGCGCGCGAAAATGGACCATCAGTGAGACAACTAAAGGTGAGAAATTGAAACGAGGCTTGAGAAAAGAACATGACAGGAGAAAATGAAAAAAAAAAAAAAAGGCCAATAGATGAAATGGGAAAATGGCTGAAGATTCGAATAATGGTGTAAATATTACTCCAACTGAATGGCTGGTAATACTGCCACATTATGGAGTATGGAGTAACCGCGGATGGATGGAATTCGCCAGGTCGGCAAACGACATAATCGGGAATTGAGAATAGCCCGAAAATCGACGCACACTACCACCGCCGGATAATTCTGCATTGCAACGACCCTCCACCCCTTTCCACCCCTTTCCACCACACCTCCACCGCATAATCCTGCCCACCGTATCTGCTGCTGCCATGGTCGGCAAACTCGCCGGAAACTGTCGGCAACGTGCACGGGTCAAATCCAGCTCATAACCTGAACGACAGCAATGGTGCTAATGGCTCAGCCACGCGAAGTCAAGAGTCCTTTTGGTAAATTATCAGTCATGACTATCTAGGCCGTAAATCACATCAATCAGATGTTTCTTGTTTGGTGGCCACTACGCCCCATGCCCGTTCCCTGCAACCAGAGTGCAGAGAAAATGTAGATTATGCGAGACTATCGACAATGAATGTAGCCGAAGGAGACTCTGCCCGACTTTGTTGTTGCGCCACAACAGAAAAGGGCCTGGTCCTGATCACTGTGGGAGAGAAAATCACTAGTTGCCGAAAATGGGGAAAATCACTTGCCGAATGACCGCACGGCTGACTGTCTACGGAACTATTGCAAGTTTGCCGTAAACGGCGATGGAGGGGGTTGCCCGAAGGTGAGGAGATGAGCGAATGAGGAGGCAGTTACGAGGCGCCCAGCAGGCGATTACGGGGCCATCACGATTCAAGAAGGGAGTTGCCAAGTCGCCAATACTCGACGTTTTCGCTTATCGTTGGAGTGTTTTTTTTGTAATCTTCCTCGGCGGAAATCATCGATAATCCCCGATAGTGCGAGCTTGGCATTATCACCGACTGATTACATCCAGGACACGAGTAGACATGAATTAAATTTCCCACCTGTAAATGTGAAATGACGAATCAATGAAGTAGTTACTGAATGCAGAGTTTTCCAGGATAGGCAGATCATTAAATTTTGTGGTTTGTGGTGTCGGTGGGGTAGATGAGTGGGGTGGAGGGGCGAGGCGTAGTAAGTAATATTTTCTAGGAGCTGCACTTTTCACAGGATCTTCGCATACTTTCGCCGTTGGCGAGGGATAAAAGTTTCGCCTGGTTAATGTTGTGTTTGTATGGCATAGATCTGATCGTAGAAATGGGGGTGAAAGTAGTTAGGGTGGTGCGCATTGGTGGGTTGTGCGCATTGGTGGCTGGTGGTTGATATGACTACCCATTGTCACCATGTGATACTATACATACTTCGCTGAGTACCCCCGAAGTCTTCTAGTATGGATTCATCTCATTCAGCGGTTGGTCCCATATTCTCCTCAAGTCCCGATGTTGTACGGAAATTGATGTCTTTGTGTGAAATTTATAGCTGCGGTAGACCATTGTTTGAGGAAAGCTTGTTATGGTGGATTTTCGATGTGTATGCAAGCTTTTTGATTGCAATCAATCTTGATGGTGGTTAGGGTTTGGCCCGACGTGGTGGGTATCGTAGGCAAGTGGGAGTTACAAATCACAGGAACATTACTGGGTGAACTCTTCACTACGAAATCCTCATGGTATATCCCAATTCCCACTGATTCACTCCATCAGGGATAATGGTACGTATAGCAAGCAGAGTAGTCCTCCAATTAAAGTTCCAGTGGTCATAAGTCAAGTCAAAACGAACTATTCAGGGTCTGACTGTTCACTTCAGATTAGAGTTGGACTTCCCAAACATTCCTAGAATGATTTGTAAAAGAGATCGTCGAATTGGCATAGGAGAGTTTATTCTGATTGGAATCGACAATTCTAACCGAAAAGAGTTACTGCATTCTCAATTGCCTGAGTTAACTTCAAAATTGTCTGAGTTTTAGCTGTTGCTGTAGAATCAGGCCGTAGTAGAATCTTGAAGAAAGCTAGATAAACTCAACTGCAAGTTGTAAGTTTAACCAATTATCTGCTCTTTCGTTGTCTGCTAGAAAATGCATTCTGAGAAGAAAATGCTTCTTACACCAATCTCCACTACAAGCAATGATCAGGAGAGGTCGAAAATGACTTGGGGTTGGATATCCAATTCTCTACTCCCCATAACGTACAGCCCAGATCTTAACTTTTCTTGACCAGACTCCCTACTCATTCTAGAATCAAACGTACATAATCTAAACAAATCTATAATCTAAACCAAACCCAAGCTTTCAGCACAATCAAGTCTCTACACAGAGAAAACCTCAATTCTGGCACTAGCCTTGTTCAGGGCCGTAACCACACAGTAGGAGGCGCCGTCGCCCTTTGCGGCATTGTCACTCTTCACGCCGTTCAAGCCAGTGGAAGATGGATCAATCTCACAACTCAACCCACTGCAGTCTCCGCTGTCGCAAGCAACACGGATACCAAAAGATGGCAAGTCAGAGAAAGACTCAAGGTACTTGGGGTTCCAGCCAATCTTCACGTAGGTGTTGCCATTAGAGTCCATGTTGGTGCCAGCAACGTATGGGGCCCAGTTGCCCGTGGCCTTGCTGCTAGATCCCCAAACGCATCCGTCATCGGGAGAGACTCCCAATGAGTTGATGTAGAAGTGAGCGGAGGTCGAGGCCCAGTAGTTTTGATCGGGAACAGCCAAAGCCTGAGTCTGTCCGCCATCGACATTGGTGGGAATCAACATTGCTTCTCCACCTGGCAATACCGTCTGGCAGAAAGCAACATTTTGAGTGGCCTTGTTGTCGACATTAACGGTTCCGGCACCATCAACACAATAGTCTTTTCCGGAGAAAGGCTTGGAGACAGAGCCGTCATCGTTACAGTACAAACCACCGTTTTGAGATTGTGGATAAGTGTAGGAAGTGGCCGATTGGTCCCACTGGGCCATCAATTGACCTGGAGGACATGCGTAGGGACAGTACATGCCTGCAGTACATGATTGGTCGGGAGACATGGCCCAGCCGGCATTCAGCGACTTGGGAGTAATTGCAATCAATCCCTTATCCGAGGGAAATTGACAAGTGGTAGATCTTTTTGTTGGAGCAGCTGCTGCAAGAGCAACATAGAGAACGGTTGCAAAAAGCATATCTGCAGGAGGGTCGCACAGGCAGCGGTTGGAATGAAAGAAAGTAGGGAAGATTCGAAGTCAAGGAGGGACTTGGGTCAGAGAGCTTCAACGAGTAGAAGTTCTGATTTGAGGAATTTTGCTTAAAAGAATGAAAGCGGTATTCAAAAAATGGATTCAAAGAATGGATCTGGTTGGTGGAATGAGTGGCACGCAACCTATATGGAATCTTCGTAAGGAATGTTGTTCTAAGCCGTAAAAGAAGGAGGTCTTAGAAGTGAACGCTGCTGTGGACTTTGATGCTGTTGGAAACAATGATGGTGTTGGAAACGAAGAAATGGCCGCCTCTTTATAATGTTCTCCTTCTGAAGATTTTACTTCGTTTCTTTTTTGCTGCCAGGGCGGAAAAACTTTTCCTGCCTGAGCCCCATACTTGGAGACAGGAGGCTCCAATCTAGACTGGTCTGTTTCGGACAATGGTTTTAGCCAAATCCCCCTGCAGTTGAGAGATTTTTGAACGAATAGACATTGTGAGGCGAAGTATGAAGAGAGTAGGCGTGTCGAATACATGGAAAAAATTATGGAGAAAAATACTTGGAAACATGGGAACTATTGAGAAATTGAGAACAAATTGAGAAGAAATGCATTGGGAAAATTTTGGAGATGGATATGGATTAGAAAATATTGTGATGACAAGTTTACTGGCGCATCAGTCATATGTCCAACGACAATTTTTTCCTGATTCGGCCCGATCCCACTGAAACTCCCATCTCACATGTCCCGCGTCCACAAAATTTTCTCCAAACGCATCTCACAATACCGCATTGGACTTGTAACGAGGTTATCACAATTCCGCATCGGGGCGTAATTGCCACTGCCTGCCGCTGGTCTAGACCTCGATCTTGCCAGGGTTATTGTCCAAGTGATACACACTCCTAATCTGCTACACACTACTCCTGCTTCAATACAACTACTGGTGCACGGGTCTCATCGCCTCATGTCAAGCCATCTTCTCATCACCATGGATGTAGCCAGCCAAGTAGCCAGTAACCTAGTCCATTACAATCTTTGGCATGACGTCAACATTCACACCCACAACGGAATTCAGGTGTTGAGCGGAATTCCCCCCAATCGCCTCGACGAACATGATTCTGATTCCCAGAAGGAGTGGGTCGTGCCCCAGTCCATGAATCTGACTGATGTGTCGATGGATATGATTGGCCGGTGGTTCGATTTGGTGGCGACCTTTGCAGGGCGGCCCAAACGACTCACCTTAGCTGCGGTCAATGACGATAGTACCGTCGTTTATTACTTTGTGCATGATGGGGTGGTTAAACCTCGGCAGAATTGACGACGATATGACACTGGCATGAGACTTTGGACAATTGGTGCTATTGTTTCTACGGATTTCCGATGGTAATGGAGGTTCTAGGACCATTGCAAAATAATTTGGTTATATGCTGGTAGCTCTATGCACACGGTTGTTAGTCGAATAATTTCTGATATTCATGCGAGGTCAGGATTGCCGTGGCGACGTGAAAGATTGTGAGATATACAGATTTGCCGATTTCCTGAGATATTTGATGCGAAACAGCTATGGTGAAACAGTTATGGTGAACAGTTTTGGTGAAACAGTTATGGTGAAACTGAAACTGTATGGTGAGGGTGATTTGATGAGGGCCTGATACAATTGATTTTCGCAACCTTACCTTCAACGGCTTCAGCATCCTGAATGGTGCAGAGCCTTCATGCTAGATTGTCTAGACCTTTTAGCGTCATGTGCAAACAGACTCCTATTTCTCTATTGCATGTGTGTAATTACTGTGATTGGTACCTGCTGAATAGTCATATCCTGCAGATCGTCTACAGTGCATCTACCCTCTATTGTTAATTACAAATGCAATTAATATTCCATTACCCTATTCCCATTAAGTTGTTTCTAGACCGTGAGAAGATATTTCCGTTTCGGACCAGTCACAGTCGATCGGTTACCAATGAGACTCGATTCCGACTTTAAAACATAATCTCGACTTCTAGACGAGCTGGCGACTTCTAGACCACATCTGCGGCCAGTCAAGAAATGTGGTTCTCTTGTTACCGCTTCGTGTCAAGAGGGCCGTTGTCAAAAGACTGTGATTGTTGAAACGAAGCGGTTTGCGTCGTTTTCCTTTACGTCTGTTGGAACATTTTCCATTACGTATGTCGGACCTTTCCAATCACCTGCCGATTGCTCCTCCCAAGTCGCAGCCACTCACTCTCTTATCTGCATTCTTCATTATCTTCTTTTCATGATCGCTGCTTGTAGTTTCTTCAATTCATATCGTTTCCTCTTCTCTTGTCCTTCTTCCTCTCTCTATTTCACGTAGCAGTTGTGTCGTGGTCATCCTCTGAATCCGTCACATACCCACTTGGTGCCCTCAGCAATACCTCGCTACTCTCACCTAGATATTTGAGCGACCGTGGTTTTCTATACTCCAACCGGCTCTTGATCACCGAACCGGTGCTAGAACGTCTCCTAGGATTCAATCCATCAGTGCTGACAGACTGTGCTGAAATACCACTTTGTCTGGTGGTAGCCCGGCTCACCGCACTGGGAAAATTGGGAATGAAAAGACTCTCTACATCGCCCCTATGTTCGTCATCAAAGATTCCACTGCGCAGAGAGCCTTTCCAGCCATAGATCAGGCCATTATCGAAGTACATGCTCTGGTGGGTGTTGAGAACGTGCTCCAGCAGCATGAAGTTCGATAAGAACACCTCCAACGCCAGTAGAAACACCACCAAGTCGTTTTCGGCAATCAAGTCGGGTCCAAACCGGAATTTTTCGTAGAGGTCAATAATGTTGCGCATTACTAAGATGGTCTCCTGCTGGCGCTGAGCCAGGTCGCTCATTCGATGGTACATGAAGATAATCACTTCTCGGAAGGTGAAAGACGGAGGAATTTGGAAGTTCGTCAAGAGGGCGCCGTCAAATCGCTGCTTTAACGCCAAACTATCTATAATATCTTCGTAGACGCAGTTCGGAGGAAACAGCGTGCCCTGGTCGCCGTATCCCATTTGCATGTTATGTTCTTGAATGTAATCAGGAGGAGACATGCCAGGGTAGTTAAAACAAGACTCCTTGCCGTGCAAAGGACCAGCACGCACCTTAATGTCCCCAACACAATTTTTCAAGCGGTTATCTACGAACTTGAGCACGTCGGGAGGTAAATCATTTTGCTCTAGTGGCACATATACTGACTTCGACGGAATCTGGCTGAACCGCTCTTTGCCATGATACAATCTGGAAAGATAGTAGAAGATCAGCGCCACCAAGAATAATGCACACGCTGCGATGATGATAAACATCTTGATACCTGTTGATGGAGCTCCATAGGTCTGGACCACAATGTCCAAAGGAGTAACCACCATGAAAGCAGCAGTTAAAATGATGAAAATGATTAATGAGAAAGAGTAGAGCCATTCAAAGATTCTCTTAGGGAGACTTGTGGCGAATGACTCGGGAACTTCTGTTCGTATTCGTTCGGACCGGGCTGACTGCAAGGCGTCGCTGTAGGTTTCAGATTGACCCAGCGTCATTGTGCAATCATGGATGCGGATAGGGGTCTAGATTTTGGTATAGGCCAAATATCGGAGAAATCCCTGAAGATATGATAAGAATGAAGAGGATGAAGATGATATGATCAGTTTATGCATGGAACTACTGACATACAAGACACCTGCATCTGGTGGTGACAGGAAGTTGTGATAAAGAACACAATGAACAAGATAGAGAAGAGAACTCACAAAAATGATGAAATATTCTCGGAAAGTTCGTGACTAATTCGGAATCGGGTGATATTACTTCCTACCTGAGGGGTTGTGTCTCATAAACCTTCGATTTGACTACACCCCAAATAACATGCAGAAGGTTGTACCATTCTACACCCCATGTACCATAGCCTAAGACCTCCGTTAAAATTCTTCATACCAATTAGTTGTTTTCAGAATTATTTCCCTGATGACGGCTACTGCGCGTGCCTCCACTTGGAGACATGTCCAGATTCTGCTGAGCCAAATTGGAATTGCTAACGCTTGGACTCAGACCAGCAAGGTTGGGCGACGATGCTCCCGAGGCCGCATACAGAGAAATAGGCAGGTTTGATCCTTGCATCATCAACTTTTTTCTCTCTTCATACTGAAGCTTAGATAAAGACGGTGTCTCGGGTTCTTTGACTCCCATCCTTTGCCTTTGCAACTGAGCCTGTCTGGCCAGGAGAGCCTGTTGGGACACAGTTCCCGGGCGGACTTGTGATTGTTGTTGTTGCAGTTGCTGCTGTTCCATCCGACTTTGTTGTTGCAGTTGAAGATTGGCCAAGTACGACGCAGCAAGCTTGGTCACCTGGTCCTTGGTCAATTTTGGGTTCTTCTGCTGAATAGAACTGATGACAGCAGAAACCTGACCCGGAGCAAATTGAAGACGGCCCTTGGAAGGCGGAACTACCGCCCGCTTGACTTGACCAGAACCTTGAGACGTGGAGGCAGAAGACGATCCAGTCGCCACTGCGGCTCCAGCAAAATTCTGGCCCATTGTGCCTTGACCAGTTCCTGCAAGCTTACGTGCTCCCTGAAGTTGCATGTTCGCGTTGGCGGCTGTTGGAGCTACACCTCCCTTACCAGCCTGGTTTTGCTGTTGCATGATCCTTCTCTGCTTCTGAATTTGGAGAAGTTGTTGGATCTGCTCAACAGTATATGGAGTTCCGTTGGGCGTAGTTGGCCTCTTGATGTTTCCTATGAGTGGCTTTCCTTGCTGCAGAGACTGTGGTTGACCTCCAGTAGGTTGAGGGCGTTGCAAGTTGGATGCAAGGGTTCCTGTGAGTTGTGTCCGGGAAGGAATCTGCGATGCTCTTCGATGTAAGTCTGGAGCGCCTGGTCCCGAGTCAAAATTTATTGATGGACCCAGAGGACTCAGAATAGTACCAGATCCAGCCCCGGCATTATTCTGCTTCAGCTGAGAAACTGCTGCCATCATACGCGACCGGGTAGTTTGTTGGTTCAAGTATGCCTCCTGGATCGTCTTGTCCCTTTCATACTTCAACTTGGAGAGCTCGCCAGGGGTGGGAATTCTGTCTGTTGGACGCTTCACTGCACTAGCACCATTAGCATAAGTTGCAGAATTATTGTTCTGTGCCGCAAAATCAGTCGAGGGTGTTGATCTCCTGGTATTGGCCTTTGCGGCTGCTGCTTCGCGCTTCCTCATTGTTTTTCTCATGGCATCAAACATAGAAGCCCACCGCAATCGCCTGTGACCTCTCTGGATCGATTCGTTTCCAACACCTAATGGAGATATTCTTCTTTTCGTGGTCAGCTGAGCTTTATGTGCTTGTTCAAGCCATTGTTGAGCAAGGTAGGCATTGTGTCCCTTCATGTCGGAAAATTGAAACTTCTCGTTGAGCTGGATATATCTCTCGAAGCACTGCCATGGCGTCCTACGCTCAATGTTGGATTCGTAGCGTTTTAAGGTCGATGAGCTAGCCATGAGGTTCTCGGAAATTAAATCCCAATTGAAGCAGTACTCAGCAACGTAATGGATCAAATGCTTGTCGTCTTGTGGAAGCCAAATAGTGGGGGATCTGAATTCGATATTCTTGATCAAGGGTGGCTTTGGAGGTTTCAAGTAGCTGAAGCGACGATGAGAAACACCAAAAAGCCCCTTCTGGAACTCAGGAGGACCACTGGTTTCCTCGGCGGCAGGTATTTCTTGCTCAATGTCTCTGAGAATAAGCTTGTACCAATAATCGTCTTGATCGAATGGATACAACATACGGGATGCTGGAATGATGGAGTTTTCGCCTGGTTTAAGAGGCGCGTGATGTACGTTGCTGACTAAATCATCGTCAAAGGCCGTGAACTTGGGCAAGTTCCGGATAATGGACTGATCAATCTTCTTGATGTCGTTGATGTTGACGTGTAACTTGAATGGACTGTTGGACTTTGTAGAAACGCCAAGTTCAGCGAGATCCTGTGCGGTGTACACTGGAAGCTTAGGAGGAACAATTTCTTGAGAAGGATCTGGGCGTTGCAAGAGTTTGCTGATATCGATTGTGTCTGATTCTTCAGGCATTTCAGGCATAGTAGGATCATTAATTTCATCTGTGTCCTCGTTTTGTTCATGTTGAACCTCTTGAACCAAATCTTCGGCTTCAGCGTGAACTTCTTGATCTGGAATTTCCTCATTGCCTTCGACAGAAATTTCAATTTGAGTTTCAGTCTTTCCGTCTATGCCCAATTGTTCAGCTGTTTCCACATTTTCGAGTGCAGTTGTGTCGGTTGTCTCGTCCACCTCCATAGCATCGTCAGCTAGCGCATGATTCTCGCCACTTTCGCCAGATTGCTTCAAATCCAAGAATTCATCAACAACATCCATCTTCCTTCCTTCAGCAGGGTCTGTTTCTTCTGCCGTGATTTTTTCTGTTCTTGCCAACTCCAACTCAGATTCATCTCCTATGTGTCTGATTGGTTTCCTATTAATGCACATGATTCGTCCATAAGACCAGTAGTCTTGCACAGCCTGGGCGATCTCCAAGCAGCAGGCTTTCTTGAATTTGCTGGACTCCTTGAAGTCGGCAGCCATCCATTTGGCTTCCTCGAGAAGGGTATCCCAATGGTAGCTTTTGGCCTTCCTGTTCCGTTTGACGTAGAGAAAAGGGTCATAGTAGCGGATTGGCTGGCGTAGCGACCACTTTTTCTGGCGCTTCAACTCCTCAATCCGAGAGTAGAGAACAGCAACTTTTCCTTCTAGTAGGGCCAGCTCAAAGTCCTGGGTCATGAGGATCTTATGCGACCCCGGCAAAAGCTTGATAAGTGGAAGCGTCTGAGTAAGGTAGTACAATTCCGCCAAAGACGACACATTATGAATTTCCGATGGATAATGTTCGGGTAAAGACAAGATCTCCAAGTCATTAATGTTCTTGTTGAGAAAGCCGTTTGTTTCCATTTCGAGAACATCCACCTGCGACATCAATGACATGACGCCAGATTCCTTCTTTTTCTCGCCTAATGCAGCAGGCATCAATCGGCTCGGGTATGCTGTGAGAGTAGATTTATGTGCCTTTGAAGAGCTAGATTCAGGGCCATCATAGGACCTTTTGGATCCCGGCAGGTAAAGTTCCGAGTGGACAGAGTTTGTGATTTCCCTTTTGAGGGTCTCATAGTCATGAACTCGAGGCAACGCCGTGATCAGAAGACGTTTTCCTAGTGAGATATCATTAGCAGCGAAGAATTGACGAGCAGTGGAACTATTTAGAGACTTCTTGAAAGATTCCAACGACTGAAGTGGGTTGGAGAAGAGAAAGAAAAGCTCATTCAATTTTCTCGATCTCTCCTCCTGGATCGATGATGAGTCGGAGTCCATGAATGAATAAGATGGAGATATACTGTGATGTTTAGTATGGTGAGAAACGTGAATTTCACGGGGATTTCACGTGAAAGTCATGTGAATATCACGTGCGATGGGAGTATGGGGAAAGTGTTGTTTGACAAGCGGAAGTGGATTTTAGAAGATCTGGTTTGTTCATGTCGACTGTTTGTAGTATAATACAATGAATGAATTATTACGATGTTTGTATTCTTGATGCATATGTGGAATTTCTGCTGTTGAGAGTACTTCATCTAGTGTTCAATATATGAAGTACTATATCAACCACAGGTCGAATTGAGCTACAGGTCGAATGATTGCCAATCTATTGTGTGAATTTTGGCCAAGCTGAGGGTGATTTAGTGGATTACTGTTGAAATCGGGATGTGGGCATAATTCACTGGTCTTATCGAATTTCTATGCAACATCGTGGGTTCCTTCTTCCTCTTGGCTTCACAATGATAGTGAAACTGCGAACAGCAAAAATTGCTAAGATCTGGATACTGCCAAAATATCAAATGCCCCAATAACACGAAAATACCTTCTCACATTCTCTACACCCACTAGAATTAAAGATTATTCTAAATATTCCTGTCCCTGTCTATGGCACATCGTAAACGAACCACCACACACAAGAAATCAATGATGCAGCTAATCTAATATACATGCAAATTAATGCCCCGTTCTTCCCAGTAACCTCCGATGCAACCGATTCTACAACTCGCTGTTGTCCAAGAAGAAATAGTTTCCAGCTGCCTTCTGCTCCTTGTCCATCTGGGAATCCTTCTTGTTGATTCTTGGTCTGAACGAGTTTGGATCTCTTCTGAATGTCACATTCAAGTTCTTCAAGAAACGGTTACATCCAGTCAACAACGACTCGGGTGCCTTGGCCAATGCATCCTTCGATGGGGTACCTTCAAAAACAATCACACGATCGGCCAAGTAGGTGGCCATCATGAAATCGTGCTCCACAATGAACGCAGTCTTCTTGGCGTGCAAAATGAATCTTCTGATCACCTTGGAACAAACAATACGTTGCTCAGAATCCAAATATGCGGAAGGCTCATCGATCAAGTAAATGTCGGCGGGCACACCCAACGCCAAAACAAGGGCAACTCTTTGCAATTCTCCACCAGACAACGTCTGCACCTCCTGGTCGATAATGTTGTCGATCTTCAAAGGCTTAACCACATCGGTCTGGAACTGTGGGTTCAAGAAAGCAGCCTTGATCTTCTTGAAGAACAACTGTCTGACGGTACCAGGGAACTTGGGGGCGATTTTCTGGGGCTTCATGGAGATGTTCATCTTTGGAAGATTCGTCTTCTTGTCGGTCTCCAACGCACCGGCCAAGATCTTACAGAAAGTGGTTTTTCCGGTACCGTTCTCACCAAACATCACCAAAATCTCCGAGTTGGTGAAGTCACCCTTCTCGACCTTCAAGTGGAAATCACCCTGAGTCTTCTCCAAATCGGGGTACTGCAACGCACTGGAGTGGTCCAAAATCAACCCATCGGCAGCATCAGCCAATCTAAACTGCAAGGATTCATCTCTGAATCTCATATTTTCGGTAGGAATGAAACCGTCCAAGAAAATGTTGATACCCTCTCTCACCGAGGCTGGCAACGTCACCACTCCATACACAGATGGAGCTCCATACAAGATACACACAAAGTCCGACAAGTAGTCCAACACAGACAAATCGTGCTCCACACAGATCACGTAGGTGGTTGGATCCAACAAGGATCTGATCATCTCGGCAGCTCTCAATCTCTGCTTAACATCCAAATACGAAGAAGGCTCATCAAACATGTACACCTGGGCATCCTGGATGCAAGTCATGGCCAAAGCAAATCTCTGCAACTCTCCTCCCGACAAGTTGGCCACATCTCTCTTCATAATTGGCTTCAACTCCAACGTTTTGGCCACATGTTCCCAGCTGTCCTTCTTCTCCAACTTGGCCTTCAAGATTCCGGCAACATCCTTGACAGGAGACTTGGCCAACGCTCTAGGAATGTTGTCCACGTATTGAGGCTTGATGATGGCCTTGATGTCATCCTCCAACACCTTGGTGAAGAAATTCTGCAACTCAGAACCTCTGAAATATCTCAAAATCTCTTCCCAGTCTGGAGGGTCGTCGTATCTGCCCAAGTTGGGCTTTTGCTTTCCGGCCAAAATCTTCAACGCAGTAGACTTTCCAATACCGTTAGTTCCGACCAATCCCAACACCTGGCCCGGTCTGGGGGTGGGCAATCTGTGCAATTTGAACGAATTAGCTGAATATCTGTGGGTGGTTTCAGCTTCCAAGTTGGTGGGCAAATTGATGATGTTGATGGCATCGAAAGGACACTTCTTCACACAAATACCACATCCAACACACAAAGTCTCTGAGATGAAGGCGATTTTGGACGCTGGTGTCACCTCAATACACAATTTTCCCGTTTTCACCACGGGACACGATTTACGACATTCTTGTCTGCACTTTTTTGGCTTACATTTGTCAGTAGAAACAATGGCAATTCTGGTACCTTTGGATGCCGGAGCATTCTTGTTTGCTCCTCTTCCACTCATGATTTTGTTTGATGAGTAGTTAATTAGTGGTCAAGTGGTGATAACTTTTTTTTTGCTTCCTTCACATAAGCTTTTTTTTCGTGGGAGATGTTGCCGATTGTTAGTGCTGAGATTTACACCATCTGCTCGATTCCTGCGTTAGTTGGAGACCTGACTAATGGAGGGATATGATTGGACAGGAGGCGGTGGGGGAATACGGCCGGTGGGGAAGAAAACTAGTTGAAACCAGAGCATTTTAGACAAAATGGCTGTTCCCATTTTTCCCCTCCATTTTCCTTCTGATTTGTGGAGTTCATGTGGTAGTTCCATTCCAGTTCATGTAATTGTATGCACACCGGAGTATATCAATAATTGCTAATAAACGAAACACCACAGTTAAATCAGATAAAATGAAGAGCATTTTCGTGTCATATGTACCGAATAAAACCTATTGGTTCGATTCACTCAAATATTTTGCTTCTCTCCGTACCGCTTTAATGCCCACCCCTAAAGGGCGTGCGCAAACCATTTTCGTGGATTAGCGCAACTTGTTCCTCCCCTACCCTTTTTCTCTCACCAACTTTCTTTTCCTACCAAAATCATAGATATATGTGCACATACGCCATGGAAAAGCTTTTTTTGGTGTGAAAGTTGTTCTAGAAGTCCGCGGTACCTCCGTGGCTCCTTTAGACTTTTGCTAGTTCTTCTAGTTTTCGGGAGTTTCGGTGTTTGTGGTGTCGAATCAGCTCGATTTGGCGCCCTCTGTTCTTTGCCGCCAAAAGTCCCTATTAACTTGAAGAACGCGTTATTTGTGACTCTTGATATGTCACGAAGACGTGGCACTCCCGCTTTAATCCCTGGGCGGCTAGAACTCTAGAATAGTCTCCAAGAATCTTTGGTGAACGACTCATTCCTTGAGGATTTATTGACATGGGTTGAATGAGCAGTTGAAGACGCCCGATAGCTCCTTGAGAGACTCCTGTTGCAGCTCTCATATGGGAATCCATTCTCTTAGAGCGTAATCTTAGTTACCTGGACTGGAGGCTATATTGCTGTGTGATAGCCCCATAGTAATGGCTGCAAAGTGGCTATAAGTCAGAATAATCAATTATATGTCCGGAATTTGTGATGGCTGCGTTGGATGGCGGTTGCCGATCCATATCATTAGCCACTCTAGTTCTGTACTGATGTCTAATGTTTCAACCCTCGCTGGCTCTAGGTGAACACGGTTTCGTTAACACGCGTCATAGTAATGACAAGTGGATGATTTGCGCCCGTTGGCGGCATGTTCGGTCGCTGATGGTATGATCCGGTGTCGCACTGCACGTTTAGTTACTCCCCGTGCTGAATCCACGGGATATTCCCAATGTAGGTGGTGATGATGGAAACCGATGTTGGAAGTCACAACTTTCAAATGCCCATCCATAATGTCTAATTCATATCCGATTAATTCTCCCTATAATTGTAGTCCGATTAGTGGCGTAGGCTCATGACAGCGTAACGTGTTATACTCAAAAGTTCTTGACGTTGTTGGCGCATTAAATTTTGCCCAATTTTTTCCCCCAGTTCAAACCATCTACTTGGACCCAAGCTTAGTTTCGAGACTTGGAATCAAATACAAGTTTCATCCGACGAAGTCTCATTCGAAACTCGATACTTTCCACTTTTGGCCCCATTCCTGCCATTGGTGAATTGCTTTTTGTTTTGACTACTGAGGTTCAATCTACCTAGTCTTCAACAACCCACTGTGACGTCACAAAACACCGACGTTCACGGCAGAAATCAGAATCGCCAGCAAATTTCCAGTGGCGATTAACCCTCTGATTGGTCCTGTTTACTCGCTGAAGCTGCTACTGACGACCTTTGCTTGATATGGTGAAATTGGACGACGAAGTAGAGGCCAACCCCGAGCTTTACGGGCTCAGGCGGTCACATAGAGAGAGAAAAACGATGGATGTTGCCGACGATAGCGAAGACGACGAGTTTGTAGGGCGAAAACGCAAAATTACCTACGAAGAGTACGAGGATGAGTCTGAAGAAGATGAACTGGACGATTTCGACGACGACGACTTTGGCGCTAGTAAAAAGCAGAAGCAGAACTCGAGAAGACCTAGGCCCACTATAAAAAGATCAGGGAAATCGTCTGGAGGCCGAAGCAAAACCGCGTCGGCAAGAACTACTCCGACACCTTCGGAGATTCGGTTTCTGACCCGAAACAACGGAACAGTCAACTACGCGGTGGACTACGATGACGACGACGCAGATTTGATGGAGAGCGAAGACGAAAACAACGACTACTACTACTACGAGCAGGCGATGCAAGAAGAACCCACCAAGGGAATAGACTTGGTTTTGGATCATAAGCTCAACGAGGAAAATGCCGAGGTCACCGACGAGCCCAAATTGGACTATTTGTTCAAGGTCAAGTGGACGGGGCTGTCGCATTTGCACAACACCTGGGAGCCGTATCTGGTGCTCAAGGAGTTCAAGGGTTTCCGTAGGGTGGACAACTACATCAAGCAGTACATCATGTTGGATCGCGAGATCCGTAATGATCCATTGACCACCAAGGAGGATATTGAGGCCATGGACATCGAGCGGGAGAGAAAACGTGACGAGCAAGACGAGTTTACTCACGTGGAGAGAATTGTCGACAGCGACAGGGTGGAGCTCGACGACGGAACCTCCCAGCTACAATATTTGGTGAAATGGAAGAGACTCAACTACGACGAATGTTCGTGGGAAAATGCCGCGGTGATTGCCGAGCTTTCACCTGAGCTGGTCACGAAGTACCAGCAGAGACTCCAGCTGAAGATTCTCCCGAACTTGTCTGCGAACTACCCGATTAACCAGAGACCTCGTTTTGAGAAGTTGAACAAGCAGCCCCTCTTCATCAAGAACGGTGAGTTGCGTGATTTCCAGTTGACTGGTTTGAACTGGATGGCATTCCTTTGGTCTCGAAACGAAAACGGTATTCTTGCCGACGAGATGGGCTTGGGTAAAACGGTTCAGACCATTGCATTCTTGTCGTGGTTGATTTATGCCAGACGACAGAACGGGCCCCACTTGGTGGTTGTTCCTTTGAGTACAATTCCAGCATGGCAGGAGACGTTTGAAAAATGGGCCCCGGATGTGAATTGTATCTATTACTTGGGAAACACCGAGGCCAGACGCAAGATTAGGGAATTCGAGTTTTACAACACCAACAACAAACCCAAGTTCAATGTGCTCTTGACCACATATGAATACATTTTGAAGGATAGAAACGAGCTAGGCTCGTTCAAATGGCAATTCCTTGCCGTTGACGAGGCCCACAGATTGAAAAATGCAGACTCCTCTTTGTACGAGTCGTTGAAGCTGTTCAAAGTTGCCAATAGACTTTTGATTACCGGTACCCCATTACAGAACAACATCAAGGAATTGGCTGCGTTGTGTGATTTCTTAATGCCTGGAAAGTTCAATATCGACCAGGAGATCAATTTCGATGTTCCCGATGATGCTCAGGAAGACTATATTAAGCACTTGCAGCTGAGTATCAAGCCTTTCATTTTGAGAAGATTGAAGAAGGACGTCGAGAAATCTCTTCCTTCCAAGACCGAGCGAATCTTGAGAGTGGAATTGTCTGACATTCAGACCGAGTATTACAGAAACATCATCACCAAGAACTATGCTGCGTTGAATGCGGGAGTTAAGGGCTCGCAGATCTCCTTATTGAATGTTATGAGTGAATTAAAGAAAGCTTCTAATCATCCATATTTGTTCGATGGTGCAGAGGAACGTGTTTTGGCGAAGGCTGGCTCGACTTCTAGAGATAACATCTTGAAGGGAATAATCATGTCGTCCGGTAAAATGGTGCTTCTTGAACAGCTTTTGACACGTTTGAAGAAAGAAGGTCACCGTGTATTGATCTTTTCTCAAATGGTTAGAATTTTGGATATCCTTGGGGATTATCTCTCTATCAAAGGCTTCCAATTCCAGAGATTGGACGGTGGCGTGCCTTCTGCGCAAAGAAAGATTTCTATCGACCATTTCAATGCTCCTGACTCTAAAGACTTTGTCTTCTTGCTTTCGACGAGGGCAGGTGGTTTGGGTATCAACTTGATGACCGCTGACACTGTTATCATTTTCGATTCCGATTGGAACCCGCAAGCTGATTTGCAGGCTATGGCAAGAGCTCATAGAATTGGACAAAAAAGGCATGTGTCTGTCTACCGTTTTGTTAGTAAGGACACGGTGGAAGAAGAGATTTTGGAGAGAGCCAGAAAGAAGATGATTTTGGAGTATGCCATTATCTCATTGGGAATGGCCGATCCAAGCACCAACAAGAAGAACAAGAACGAACCTTCTACAAGTGAATTATCACAAATTTTGAAGTTTGGTGCTGCTAATATGTTTGCTGCCACGGATAATCAAAAGAAATTGGAAGAGTTGAACTTGGATGATGTTTTGAGCCGTGCCGAGGATCACGTCACAACTCCCGAGTTGGGCGAATCAAACCTTGGTTCGGAAGAATTTTTGAAGCAGTTCGAAGTCACCGATTACAAGGCTGATGTGGAGTGGGATGATATCATTCCACAAGAAGAATTGAGCAAATTGAAGGACGAAGAGAAGAAGCGTGCTGAAGAGGACTACTTGAACGAACAAATCGCCATATACTCCAGAAGACGTGCCGCTGTCAAGCAACTTCAGGGTGGTACTCCAGATACTTCTGGTATGGAAGACGAAGATGAGGAGGAAGGTGGCAGAAGACGTGCTGCAAGAAAGAAGGTCGAAGAGAATCACGAATTATCAGAAAAAGAGATCAGAGGAATCTACAGAGCCATCTTAAGGGTTGGTGATTTGTCTGGAAAATGGAGTCAGCTCGTGGAAGATGGAAGTATCTCCAATAAGAATCCCGTTTTGATCAAGCATGCTTACAACGAAATTATCAACATCTCCAAGAAATTGGTTAAGGAAGAAGAAGCAAGAAGAGCAGACGCGCTCGCAGAGTTAGAGAAGAAGGCCAAGGATCAGAATGGAAACGTGATTGCCAATGACGGTGAAAGCCCTATGGCTCTCTGGATAGCTAAAAAGAAAGAGAAGAAGGCTGTTCTCTTTGAATACCAGGGAGTAAAAAACATCAATGCGGAGTTGGTTATTTCTCGTCCACCAGACATGAAGTTGCTTCTGTCTATGATTCCAGAGGAGAAACCGACTTCATTTGAACTTCCAAGACAACCCAAGCAAGTTCAAAGTTGGAATTGTGAATGGGATGCCAAAGATGATGCAATGCTTTTGGTCGGAGTCCACAAATTCGGATACGGCTCGTGGATTCAAATCAGAGATGACCCATTACTTGGTTTGCAGAATAAGCTCTTTCTCGATGGAGTATCTAAAGTCACTGACAAGAAAATGGATGCTGATGTTGAGAGTAAGGACAAGGAGGGAGGAAAAAATTCTAACAAAAAGGTCCCAGGAGCAGTTCATTTGGGCAGAAGAGTGGACTATTTGTTTACACTCTTAAGAGGTGAAGAAGACACGGGAACACCTAGCGTGGGAGCTAACGGTACCGCTAAGAAGAGAGTGAGAAAGGTTAAGGCAGAGCCTGGTGCAACCAAAACAAAGAAAGGAGGAAAGTCGCAATCGCCCGAAGTCCATGCCAAGAAGCCAAAGATCAAGAAGGGATCGTCGAATGTGAACTCGCCAAAGTTGGAGCAGCACCTGAAGTTGAAGGAGGAACCCAACGATGACAATGATGACGGAGATTTCTTGGAGTACGCCAGTATGGATGAAGGAGACTGCAAGAATTCGTTAGATCCAGTTAAGAAGTCGTTGATGAGATTGAGAAAAGGAAACAAGGGATTGAGCAAGCATGAATGGGCAACACTTTTGAGAAGTGAGCTTGTGACCGTGGGTGACTACATTGAGAAGTTGCAGGCGAAGAAGGACGACCAAAAATATTCTAAGCATTTGTGGTCGTATGCAAGCCTCTACTGGCCTGCCAAGGTTCCTAGTGCCAAAATCACTGCCATGTACAATAGAATTAAGTCTCAAGCAAACCCTAGCTAGAGAATATATTATTAATAGTTGTAATGCATTTGTAACACTTATTCAAATATGACACCCTCCAGTAATGAACGTAGTAAATTTGATACATCACAAGATTAAAAAAGAGAACATAAAATTGATGTTCAACAGAATGGTTGTCCAAAAAAATCTCCCGGGGGTGAGTCGAACACCCGATCTCAAGATTACAATTCAATTACAGTCTCGCGCCTTAGCCAGCTTGGCCACCGAGAGGAAGGTTGCTTTATGCAAGAAATAAGCGAGTGTAGAGCAATACGTGCCGATTTAAAGCGCTCAAATACATTATCCAGACCTTTGAAATACAAAATAAAACATTTTAAGGGACTTTACTCGTTTAACTATAGACCTTACCATGTTTAAAACTAGTGAAAGCTTCTTTTCAGCACAAGCTTCCATGTTTCAATTATCTCGGCGATCTCTCATAAATAGACGCCCAGGAATTTCAAGAAAAAGAAAAAGAAGACTCTGTGTCGACAACAAGGGTCAGAACGTCTAATCGATACGCAAAATCTTCTATAATCGTATAATCTTGATTCGTGAGGAAAAAAAAAATACGATCAAGAGAGATTTATTAAAAATTTAAGAGTCCCAACTTTTGGCATATTTATGAAAAAAGTGGTATGAAGGAAAAAACTAAAAGAAGATGTGATAAGATTCTAGTTATTCTTGAGGTGGGAAGCAACAGACTGCCTCGTGTATTAATTATTCCACCTCTCTCAAGTTGGACCATTATTGGTTGCGGGAAATACAATGGCTGCGAAACAGATTTTCAGAAGACATATATTAAAGATCATTAAACAAGTCATAATCTTACAACAAAAGCAAAGGCAAGCCTCCAAGAACAGCACCCATTGCCATAAGAGGACGAGTGTGGTCTGCGCCAGCGCTAGAGGAGGAACTGGAGCCCGAAGCAGAAGAGCTTGAGCCTGCACTAGTAGATCCTGAGCCCGACGCAGAGCCAGAATGAGAAGCTGAACCTGAAGCTGATCCAGTGCCAGAATGAGAAGCTGATCCAGAAGCTGATCCAGAACCCGAATGAGATGCAGAACCTGAACCAGGAGCTGAACCTGAACCAGAAGCTGAACCTGAACCAGAAGCTGAGCCTGATCCAGATGCAGAAGAGCCAGAGCCCGTGGCAGTGGCACTGACAGATCCCGTGTTGCTGGCTCCAGACATCATCAGCATACTACTTGGGAACGCCAAAATCGACGAATCAAAAGTGAAAGCCAGGAAGAACGAATCGGTGGTGAACCCAGCTGCAGCGTAGATCGAACTGAGATCAGCTCCATACTTCGAGTAGAATGAGTAGTACCAAGTGGTGTAAGCAGCCCAGTCGGTGCCAAACGTCTCGAAGACTGACAAGTCCGAAATCACATCGCTTCTATCGTAGAACAGCTGAATGTCCTGGAAATAGCTGGAGTAGTGGCTGATGTACGAGTAGTAACCGGAGTAGCCTCCATAACCGCTATAGAGGTCGCTGTAGTAATTGGAGTAGTAGCTACCGTAGTAGTCGGTATAGGTTGCAAGGTTCGAGAGGGAGTTGAGGTCGACAGTGTCTGCCGTTACTGCGTGGACCGTGGCCAAGACAAGTAGAGCAATTGAGGAACGCATTATATCGAAGTGATAGTGAATGGGTGAAATTGGAGAATTGGTGGACACTTGGAGAATTGGGGGTGGTCTATTGGGTAATATAGTGGGGCAGCACTGGTAAAATTTGAGAAAACCTGAAATATATGGTGCGGGCACCAACTTTATATTCTTCAGTGGGGCAGTTCCGTCTGAGTATGCTCGCTCCAGTAAATTACGCAAGACGTGCATGAAAAGTAAGAGAACGCCTTCTGCATTCTTGTGCTTTTAGAATCTAATCTTATCCATAATATTATGCAAAGTTAGCCACACTTAGCAATTACATAATTTTGGTCTCTTTGTGGTTGTGGCTTTCTATCCAACATCTCAAGTTGTGCAATGGCCCACTCACAACATATTTGGCTGCGAACTTCCTCACTTTCTGTTAGAGGCACCAGCCATTCATAACCAGATACTCCACTAAAATAGACGGGCAACACGGTCACGGATGCGGCTTTTGGAAGATCTTTGCGTGATGTTGAAAATAGATAATTAGCGGGTGAACGGGGAACGTGCATGGTGTGCCAATTGGGAGGTTGAATTAGGGCAAATGGGGTGACTTTTCGATGGCCACATTGATCAATTGAGATTCATTATTGACGCGGAGAGGTAGGCTCTTAATCACTGAGGTACCCTATTCATGCTCAGAAGAAAAACCGCAACAAACCCATCAAAAATGCCAAGAAAAAGAAGAACAATACAAACCTAAACCTTCCGTATCCAGAGTGCCACGTTCCATGCTCTTCCCTGTACTCATGTCCCATTGCGTGGTCTTTCCCTGTACTCATGTCCCATTCCCTGAACTTTCCCTGTCCTGTGCGCATTTTCTTGTCCCCACTAACTGTTCTGCATTGGGAAGTGGCCTCGAACCAGGTGCAGGACATCCCCAATGGGTACCAGGCCATGGAACCGCCGTGTAGATCGGCTGTCCCAAGCAAATAATCCCCGCCTGAGCTCGGTGCCTCCCCCATTAGGAACTCCATCCAACTCCGAACGTAGTTTTCGTCCACGCCAACTAGCCACAAGTTGACTTAGTCGCTCCAGAAAAACCCAACACCCGTACACCAGCCTCCACCTCCCAAACCGCCCCGTACTTGTGGATGCCATCCCACATCATCCCAGTTTATTCATTCAATGGTGCAAGAATCCCAGCCGGGGACCTCCCAAACCGGAAAGTCCGAGCTGGCTTCGCGTCGCTCCAGGGGCCTGATTTTAGAGTATAAGCCATTCTCCAAGCTCCAGCTTTTGGTGTTCGATTTGATGTTGTGGATGTTCACGGTGATTTTTGACTGTTTCTTCCGAGAAATCAGACCTCGAGGTGCATTCAGATTGCCTAAGCTGGGTCCCGTCATCTTTGTTGCTGCTCCGCACGCCAACCAGTTTGTGGATCCCATTATTCTTCTGAATCAAGTGAGACGAGAAGCTCAGCGTAGAGTATCGTTTCTCATTGCAACGAAATCCTATAATCATCCGGCCATTGGGCCCTTGTCGCGGATGCAATTGTCTATTCCCGTTTCGAGAGCTCAGGATAGTCTCGTGCCTGGAACCGGAAAGATAACTATCAATGTAGAAACCGACGGACTCCGTGTTTTTGGCCACGGCACCAAATTCACCCAGGAATGCATGGAGCGTGGGCTTATTGCATTGCCAAAGTCGCTCGGAGCATCCGAGATCGCAGAGATCATCTCCGATACCGAATTGACCATCAAGAAGGAATTCAAGAAATCCGATAAGATAACGCAGCTCTTGACCAAGGGAACCCCGTTTAAAGTAGCAGACAAAGTTGATCAGAAACAGGTTTACAATTTCGTTTTCAATCACTTGAGCAACGGCCACTGTCTTGGTATTTTTCCTGAAGGTGGCTCTCACGATAGAACCGACTTGCTTCCTATTAAGGCCGGGGTGGCCATTATGGCGTTGGGGGCCATGAGTAACGACCCTAATTGTAATGTGAAGATTGTACCTTGTGGAATGAACTACTTCAATGCGCACAAGTTTAGATCCAGAGCCGTGGTTGAGTTTGGTCATCCAATCGAGATTTCTCGTGATTTGGTGGACAAATACTCCAATCCGGAAACCAATCGTGAAGCCGTCAAGGAACTCTTGGACACCGTTACTACTGGTTTGCGTGCGGTGACGGTCAATTGCGAGGACTATGAAACGTTGATGATGGTTCAGGCTGCTAGAAGATTATACGCTGGAAACTTTGCACAATACTTGCCTTTGCCCATGGTGGTGGAAATGAACCGTCGTTTGGTTCTTGGCTACCAGACTTTCAAAGATAGAAAGGAAATGCAGGTGTTGAAGAAGAAGATTTTGCGATACAACGACTTCTTGAAGCTGATGAACTTGCCTGATCACCATGTAGAGGACTGTGACGAGATGAATAAGTTACATTTGCTTCCCATTCTTGTGTGGCGGTTAATTCGTTTGGTTTTCTTCTTCCTGTTGGCACTTCCTGGCGCAATTTTGTTTTCACCTGTGTTCATGCTTTCCAAGCACGTTTCAAGCCGCAAGAAGGCGACGGCGTTGGCCAACTCTACCGTGAAAATCAAGGCTAATGACGTTGTTGCAACCTGGAAAATCCTCATTAGTATGGGCGCTGCGCCTTTGCTTTATTCCTTTTATGCTTCTCTCGGCACTTGGTACTGCAAACATCACAATTACCTTTCGTCGTTCGGATTGTTCAGCATGTGGATTGTATTGTATGTTCTTGGGGTGACAGTCACCTATTCTGCGTTGATTACAGGTGAACAAGGTTTGGACTTGTTGAAGTCCGTCAGACCATTGTACCTTTCGATTTTCTCCGGCACATCCATTACAGAATTGAAGCAATTGAGAAAAGAACTCAGTGAAGAAATCACCGACGTCATCAATACTTTCGGAATAGAACTTTTCCCTGACGACTTCAACTTGCTTGAAATCAAGGATAACAAAGAAGAAAGAATCATGGACAGTGATGAAGAGGAGGAATTCAAGACTCAACAACTCAAAAAGAGAAGAAGATCCAGGAAGAGAGCTCAACGCGCCAAGGAGGATGGCAGTGAGCTGAATGGAGGCTACTCCGATAGCGATATGTCACTCGGAGATAACGTTTCCTCAGCTCTGTCAAGTGGTATTTCCCTCATGTATTCGAATCTGAGCTCCTACACCAATATCCCCGTCTTCTCTGACTATGAGTTGCATGCCAATGAAAAGAACTCCCAAGTGGATATTAAGGGATTAGCATCTACTTTGAATTCGGCATTTCCCTCTACCCAGTCCATGGCTGATGACTTTAATCATCGTGAACCACCGACGTTTGACAGGCCGATGATTTCTAGAGATAATTCGCAAATGGAATTCAATTTCGGAGCATCGGTGGACGTCAGCTCCTTGAGGAAACCAAGTTCTTCCGACAGTGTGATGCACAGAAGGAAACTCAGTGAGAAGATCAAGAACAAGGTCATGGAGGGCCGAGACGTGAACTATTAGGTCTGTGACGTGAACTTGAGAGCTTTGACGTGAATAGTAGAGCTGTGAATTGAACAGTTAGAGCTGTGATATTTTTGCATAGCCGTGTATATTTAACAACCATTAATTGACATTAGCTTGTCTCTCGTAGAACTCTGCTATCTGGCTGGAGCTGGTAGCATCCTCCACGCCTTTGTCGTCTCTGATTCTGATGAATCTTGGGAATCTCAATGAAATACCTTTTCCGTACTCCTGATGAGCTGCTTTGTAAATGGGACTCAAAGAGAGGTCTGCTGTCAAAACTTCAAAAAGAGTAGTAGGCTCGAGCCACACGTCAGGAACAGCATTGGAGTTCTTTGTGTCGTAAACGTAGAATGGTTTCGGATGAGCGATTTCTGAGGGCTTGAGACGAGTATAAAGAGAGGCAAGATCTTCATCAGAAAATCCGGTGCCGATCTTACAGGTGGTTTCGTACTCGCCAGTGTCATCGTTATATGACGCCAACAAAAATCCTCCGTACGAACCGGTTCTCTTTCCTTTACCCACGTAGGCACCCACAACCACCAAATCTAGCGAATCTCCCACTCCTGCCAAATAATCTTTCTTCAATTTCAACCAGTTTCTGGATCTCTTGGAAGGTTCATAGAAAGATTCAGGACCTTGCAACACCTTCACCATGAGACCCTCACAGGAATCCTTTATTGACTGGTCTAGGAAGTTCTGGATCTCATCCAAGTCCGACGTGTCCTTATAAGTAGAAAACTGGAACTTTCCGTCCACGGGCTGGAAGTTCTCGTGCAAAATAGTTCTTCTGTCCTCGAACGCCTTACCTATTAGCGAGTTGCCATTGTAGTAAAGCAAATCGAACGCAAACAAGCAAATATGCACCTTGATATCGTTTTCGTTGACATCTTTACGTTTTCTGGTCGAGAGCACCTGAAAAGGAAGAATTTTGTTCTTCTCTCTGTCCCATGCCACAGCCTCACAGTCGAGAATCATGGAGTTGGGCGCCCCGCTACTGCTAGCCTCATGGGTTTCCTTGATGAAATCCTTGACAATGGACACCAAATCGGGATATCTCTCTGACATATCCTCAGAGTTTCTGGAGTAGATTCTTACCGTGCCGTCCGGAAGCAAATGAACCTGAGCTCTCTCGCCATCGTATTTATACTCACAACTAAATTGCTCCCCTTGAAATCTGTCCAAAACCTCGCCGATGGATTTGGTGGGTTTGGCCAACATGGGTTTAAGTGGAACACCAGGAGTCAACTGGCAGTGGTCAAGCAAGTTCATGATTCCGTAGCTGTGGGCATTTCTGATGATGATTTCATAGTTGGGAATCAAGGAGAACGCCTCACGGATGATATCTTCTGCTTTGGTGAGAGAGTCGGGCAGAATTCGTTTTTTCGACTTGTTCTCAAAATTCAAAAATGCCTGGGCCAACGCCACCAATACGGTCTTTTCAGCTAAGCCAATGCGCAACTTTCCTTCGAGAGATCGAATTAGAAACTTGGCCTCCGAGGTTTTCTGGTCACACGCAGTAAGCATTTTGTTGATAATACCAATCTTTCTCGACTGCGAGTCCTTACCAGTAGCTTTGGCGATTTTGGTTAGATTCTCGAAGACGGCGTCGATATCCAATTGGGCCGGCTTGAACATCGTGGGCTGTCCCGATCGAGACTTCTGGGCCACCAGCCCAAGGTCTCCCACTTCCTGGTAGTCTTTTTTGATCTTCGAAGGTGCTCTTCCGTAACATTCACTGATAGCTTTAATAAGTAGGGTCTCGCCCAACCCCAATTCCAAGTCGGGCTCGTAGTCTGGACCCAACCGGTTGATGAAAAGATAAACTATACGCACCAACTTCTGGGGGTCAGGGAACTTCTCCAATACCTCCAAGTAGAACTCGGAAACCAATGCCGTGATCTTGAGGCGGCCGGATTCCTTCTCGATCTTGTCGAGCACAGAGGTGACCATTGCGTAGGGAATCTTGGATCCAGTTGGCGCCAATTGCTGGTGCTTGTGGGATTCCTCCGAGAGTTTAATGAGCTTGGAAGCGTCCTCTTCTTGTTCGATTTCAGGACTCAGATTCTTGTCGCTGTTGGACTTTTCGGCATCCACAGCCGCATTTTTGTCAGTTGGGTCGACATTGTGCTCGCCAGCAGACTCTTTTTCTGGTTTTTTTGCTGTGGGTATGGCTTCCACTGAGTCTTTTATGGGATTGGATTGTTCAATCTTTGCTCTCTTCTGGGTGTTTTTCAATTCGTCGGGGCCCCGCTTTATTCCAGGTTTCAGGCCAAAGAATCTCAAGATCGACTGTTGCTCCATTCTGAATTGGTATGAGACAAGCAATCGTGGAGATCTGGAGATGGCTACGCGTCTAAAGAGTAGCATGGACTTCATCCTGTCTAGAGACATTTGGCTAGAATGTAGGTGGATGGTGATGGGGATGGGGTTTGAAAATGTTTAGAGGAGACTGTGGAAATAGTGTAAATGTATTAATGATTTAGAGAGTTTGTTTGTCGGTGTCACAGATTTAGGCATTATTTGTGGAAGTCAGGCAAGATAGACAATTGGGTGCGAAATAGAAGAAGACTTACATGGAATCGTTGGGAAAGAAGAAAGAACAAAAAACTACACAAAAAATCAGAAGCTAGAACAACAAACAAAATTATTTCTGTAATCGTTTTGTTTCTGTTTTAGTTAGCTCCCTTTATCATCTTGTGATAGTTCAAGCTCTTGGGCTGGATGCTTTGTACTAATAAGAGTAACTGATTTAGCGCACTTACTAGGTCAGCAATTTCTACAACAAACCATATCATTTATCTTCTCACGTGTCATGTTGTTCTCTTTCATGACATTCTCCCTCCATCATATCTTCATCATTTTTCTCTTCATCGTCACTTCCTCATTTTATCTCCTCTTCTCTCCAATTCTCTCTATCCACCTACTCCGGTCGTGCACCTCCACATAATATCAACACTCAACTTCTCAGAAAACACTTCCTCCAACCCAAAATGCCTCTCTTCAGAGACGAAAACGTCCTCGTGGTCCACGCAGGGTCCGAACATACCCTATTTCTATTTGGATTGCTGGACTCCTTGACTACCCCCCACTACAAAATCCCCACAGTCGTCTACTTGGACACCTCTACAAACCAATATAGAGCATCTAATCCGGATGGAAAATACAAGGAAATTTCCCCCATCCGCGGCTCCCGAATCGTCGATGTCGACGCATTCCAGGCATTGTTGAAGTTCATCTTCCAGACCATCATCGCTACCCATCCAATTCTCACCATTAACCAGGTGCCATTGTTGTTGATTATCCCTTCGATTTCTTATTCCCGAGCCGCCGTGGAACTGATCTCAAAGTTTGTGTTTGAGGTTTTGGAATTCACCGCGTTCAACATATTGGATTTGTCCATTGCTGCGTCCATTGGTTTGGGAGCCACGGGTTCGTCTTTGGTGATTAATATTGGCCACGAATCTACCCAGATTATGCCAGTAATCGCCGGAACATGCATCAAATATGCCGGTGTGCGGTTGGATGTAGGCGGCAAAGCCATCGACGACGAGTTGGCCAACTTGTTGCCGCAGTTATCTCACGACCAGATTATTGCATTGAAGACTTCTTCCATTTTCGAGGTCCTCAGTGACCACACAACGTCTTTCTACTCTAGAGCAGACTTGGCGGAGTCAAGGACCGGGTCCGACGACGAATTCGACGTTGCCAAGATCGTAACGGAGGAAAACGGAGAGAAGAAGCTTTTGGAAGAGGACGAGAAGGTGGAAGCCAAGCCCAACAGTGAGTTGGAGCGCAACTTCTTCACCGACGCCACTGGTACAAAGATCTTTATCGGGAAAGAGAGATTCCAGGGCACCAGCCGACTTGTGACGGCGCTTTCCGAGGGAATTTACGAGTCTTTAAAACAAGTTCCAGACGTGGAGAAGCGCCAGGAGTGCTACGACAATCTCATCTTTGTGGGCGGAACTTCAAACATTACCGGGTTGAAACAGGCAGTTGTAATTAAGCTCTGTGAGAACTACTTAACGAAACCTCCTCCATCGAAGAAAAAGTCCAAGAACGAACTGACCGTCAACTCAGCTATTGCTGCATACCAACAAGCGGACGATTCTGGAGATGCCGGCGCCGAGTCTAGCGGAGCCGTACAAGTGCCTTCGTCGATTAAGTTGGTGAAACACCCGGAATACTTCCCAGAATGGAAGAAACCAAAAGACAAGGGAGGCTCTTGGGCCAATGTATATGTGTTGGGTGGCCAGATCTACTCTAAGCAGATTTTCGGGGCCAATTCCAACCATGGCGGAGACTCCTTTTTGGATACCGATGTCTATGAGGAAAAGGGACCCCAGGCCATTTGGGACGTGTCCTACTAATGTAAAATAGCAATGTAAACTACAAGGAAGTCATGAATCATAAATTAATCGTTTGTCACATTGTTCTAGGCCTCCACATTTGACAAGAACTTCTGGTAGTTGGCCCTTGTGCCGAGCACCGATTTTTTGCTCATCACCGTTCCCAGACGATCCAAATCGTAATGACCCAGATCCAAATTCTTCAACTTCACTTCATATGCTAGTGGCAACTCCGAATCGTAGTCGATCTCCTTAGTAGGCATCTTGATCACTGGAGGAAGCGGCTTGTAAAGCCTTGAAGCTCGAACGTATCTGTCTCTGTGGTCGCGCCCATCTCGTGAATCATCCTTGTATCTCTGTTCTCTGTATGAATTTTCGTTGAGTCTCATGTACCGCTCATCTCTTAGCCGTTCCTCTCTGGATCTGAAGGTATCTTTCTGAGTCGGCAATGATGCAGATGAATGTCTCCTGTCTTCGCCTAAGAACCCAGGCATCAATTTCGACTTAGCGTTAGGCTTTTCTCTGATATCCGTGCTCACACGTAGCACTTTGGGTCGTTCCTTCACACTTGTTGGAGTATGCTGGAACGGCGCAAAAGATGTTACTTCGCATTCTTGGGGATGGATTAGTGCGTTCGGTACCTTCTCATATGAAAGTTTACTATCTTTTGGAACTTTCACCTGAGCTGCGTCCCTGACAGGCGAGAGATTACGGGATGCGGTAGTCGGCGAGATATCCGGCGACATTCTCATTGCGGCGTTCACCGTAGGCGGATCTTGAGGTGAAGGTACAAGCACAGGATCCACTCCGTTGTCTTTGGGAACTTGTGGCTCGTCTTTGGGATATTCTGGCTTGTCTTTGTCAGAATCTACATCACTCACAATGAATAAGTGGTGAGTAGCCTTTTGCCAGTCTTGCCACGAGTCGAACTTGATGGTGCCCGAGTACCAGAGTACAGCAAGCGCCACGATTCCATAAATCAGCGCTAGCATTGCGTAATGGGCCATCATGGCTCCCCAGTACCGGAGGGTTGGCTCCATTGCTTGAAGTACATACAATGTCGTCATTCCCAAGAAAAACAGGACAACGTGAGGGAGGTGGCGCTTAACCGGGAGGCCGGAGAGCCGCTGGCTGTAGTATTGGACTACCGGCAAGATCGTCCATGGGGAAATTACGTGGTTGGGGGAAGGTTTTTCCAGATTGGGAGTGTCTGATTTGATTCCGGCGTTAAACGAGGGCGGAGGGACACTTGCAGGCGGCATGCCGGTTAAGAGCGAGTCGGGCGGGGAGTTCGAAACTGGTGCCGGGGCGTCTGCATTGGTGGCTGGAACATCCCGCTCTTGTTGATGTGTTGCTGGATTAGGCAGTGCGTGCATAGGATCAGGAACGATTGGGCCACAGTCAAAGAGCTCGTTGAGGTCATCGGGCGGATTGGAAGAGTTTGTGGATTCGATGGTGAGAACCGACACATCCGAGGGTCTTCGGTAGATTCCGTCGGGACCACGCACGTAGCGAGCCAGTTTTATGGTTTTTACCACCATAGCATGGGGAAATCGTGGGGGAAGGTGAAGGTTGGGAGCGAAGTGTGGGGAAGGATCAGATGGAAGAAAGACGGAGAGATTTATTGGGAAATCGCTCCAGGTGACGGGAAAATAAGATTTCGTGGGAGAAAATCGAGACGGCTACTTTTGAAGGAATCCTCTGCAATATATACCTCAAGGCTGGAATGTTCATGCATCAACCGGAATGTCAAGTGTAAGTGCAGGACATATGATTTGGATGGGTTTTGATTCTTGGGTGTGAAAAATTAGAATGAGATGGGAAGATTCTTCGATTATCAGTAGATTGTGATTTTTTTTTTTTTTTTTTTTTTTTTTCGAATAGCACATTCCTCGCTTAATCAAGTTGAACCTCTCGCACATTGGAACCAAATATCAACAAAGTAAAAAACCAGATGACTTCCAATTTACCCTATGATTACACCTCTCAATCTACACACATTGAGATTATTTTCAACTTGATTTTCTTTTTTTTACCCGAACGAGATCCAGCGGGCCTACCTCTTTTCTTCGTGGTTGGAGTGATTTGAGATGCACCCGAAGGTGATTGACCCGAAGGTGGTTCACCCGAAGGTGTTTCACCCGAAGGATTTTCATTCCTACTTTGAAGTAAAGGTATTCTCGCAGACCTTCGCGGGGTATTTTGATTGCCGGTTGCCAGTTCAGGCGATTGATTATCGTCACCATTCGTGGATTTCTCTGCTGAATGCCCTTGCGAAGTTGCTTTTCGTAAACGATTGACGGATTCAGTTATCTGCGGTGCTCGATTTCGGATACGAGCACCGGCTTCCAATATCGGACCTGCTCTATTTGCGAATTCATCGTAGCCTTTGAATACTGCATCCATTGAATCTCTTGTAACTTCCATTGCTTCCAATAGTTGAGACTCTTGTTCCAGAGTAAGATTCATAGATTCGCCTTGTTGAGGTGGTTGAGATTGGAAACGATTGAGGGTTTGCAATAGTTGATCTGAATGCTCAAGGATACCACCAAGTATGTTTGCAAGCCGAGCTGCCTCCTGAAACTGCCTGATGAAGTCACCCATTTTAGGTGTTTCATTTATCAAATGATTGACGGCTTGCAATAATCGAGAACCTTGACTCTGGATACGATCCGTAGATACCTCTTGCGAAGCTGTTCGTTGTTGGTGACGCGTGGTGGCTTCCTCCACCGGAATTACTTCAATTCGAAAAGGTCGCCGTGTGCAACTTGAAGAGTTTGGATGCGTTCCGCCAGCGAACGTGGTCGATCTTGGGAACGATTCGTAGGTTCGTCTTGCCCCCCTCTTGATCGTGGGTAGGTAAGTTTGGATTTTGTTCCGACAGACCAGGAATCCCATGTTCGGGTTCTTGATTTTCTTGTGACATCAGTACAATTGATTGTTTACTGTATAGCAACCCAGGGGTTTCGTTAAGTTAACAATGAGTGGAAATTTTTGAAATCTTGAAAGTGGACTTCAAGACAAAGAAAAGTAGATAGGATTCTTTTTTTTTTTTTTTGGGCGGCTAAGTACAAGTATTTATACCCGGACCCTCGATTTTGCAGCTTTTTTTGCAGCTAAGTTGTCGCGGATTCCAGATAGCTATTTCAAGGTAAGAAGATGTGAAGCTAAAGTTGTATTTAGTTCACCGGAGTTGTCAAATACGGACTATTTAGTTACTGGAGGTCTTAGTGTCCGTATGATCACCGACAATTATGGATTAATGATCTTAACTGTGTACTAGCATGCGAACTAATTGGTAATGGGCGATAATGAGGTCAATATCAGAAACACTGAGAAAACCAGTTTTACAATTGCCAATAAACTTGGCAATTTATTAAGAGGAAATCGGCGTTTCTGCTTGATTTTCCCGGAATCGTTGTTGTCGGAGGTTTGTCTGGGAAATCTATTTAACTACGTGAATACACACAACGCTGTAGGGGGAATCTCGAAGGCAAGTCAACAAGAGCAGATATTATTATCCGAATAAACTCCAATTGATTCAATTGGCTTCAAAGAGCTTTTTGGTTCACTCCACATTCCAGTCACTTACCTTGACCATTGGAGACTCCTGGGTGTTGTTCGGAAGGACAAAGATGCAGTACTTAAGCATGCGGAAGCTTGGGACCGCCCCAATCTCACAGAGATGGAAGGACCTAGCGAATGGCCAATGGGATAGAGCTTACTCGAACAAAGCTCCGAATAGGGCACTAATCAGGAAGGTGGGCTTGCTAAAAAATGGCATGGTACATCGTCGACACATTAAAGGGAAATACTTTTTAAGTCAAAGTATTCCCATATCCTAATATATTCGAGAGAAAAACATAGGGAGAGGTGTGATTCTTAGTATAGGACATATTTTCAGTAACCTTACCAGAAATAAAATCCTACATGGGATAAGGCTGAACCAAGTTGGTATATAATTGAGCCGAATCACGTGTTCACCACTAAAAACAACATGAGCATCGCACTACGAGTAGTGATTGGTGCTGGAGTTAGGTGAATCTCCAATGCTATACTTGCCTTATCCATGAGGAGTCCTGAGCTCTTAAAGGGGTAAGTCTTGTATTCCCTGCCAAACTAAGAATAATGTTAAGAAACCTTCTCTGTCAACCAGTTCTCTAAGAAGAAGCTTGTAACAAGAACAATTACTTGCAAGATACTATAAGGCTTTCCAAAACTGCTAGTTACGAAGCTTCTCTCACCGAACTGTAAATCCGTCATAGAATTGACTTAACATATACGTTGTCTTTATAGAGTGGGAGATAAACCTGTTAATCGTCTGGCAAGAATGACTTTTCGGTTACCTGTGGAAATCATCCTTAACATCTTGGACCATCTTACTCAACTCGAAGTGTTGTATTTTCATGACCAATTGCCCCAGAGTGATCCCCTACAACCACTTCTTGTCCAGAGATTGTACAAGAGAGTCAAAGGCGGCTTTTCTGCAAACGACGTTAGCTGCTGCAATGTGAAACGCGAGCCTGGTTTGCGGAGGATTATCAGAAAGAATGTACCCATTGAACGTTTAGATTTTGATGGAACAACTTATGAATGTTTTCTGGGCATAACTTATGAATGTTTTCTAGCAGTTGTTGCTAACCATCGTGATTTTTTCTCAAGGATTCCCAGTTTGAGCTACCTGGGATCCCAAGCGATCTTTTCTAAGCTTGTTTCTCTCTGCTCTATGGCTAATTTGGTCGCGTTGGAAATCACTGATGCAAGATCGTCTGTGGTACCAAGAGTGCTGTCCCTTGCAGACAAATTTCCTATTAATTGGTATAACATGGGAATTGATTGCCCGCCGTTGCAATCTTCCAAGGTAAATTATCGGGAAACATATCATGGCTACCCTTTAGCAACACATGAAGAGTTGTCATTCTTTGGCAGGAAAGGAGAACCGTTGTTGAGGACTATTGCTCCGGCACTCAACGTGTTGAAGGTCAGTAAATACGAAGTTGACATCGAGAATTTCCAGTTTTCTGAGGAATTAATTGAGTTGGATGTGAATTACTCTCGGTCAAACATCATGGATTTGGTAGAGAGTACAGGGGACATCAAATTTCCATCGTCATTGAAGAAATTGAACTTGTACTGCTGCAATGCTATTCATCCTAGAAGATTTGACATTCCTAGAAGTCTTGAAAGTCTCACTGTAAGTGTTTACATGTGTAATCCACATGGATGTATCGCGTTCCCTAATCATTTGAAAGAGCTTACATTAAAAGGGTACTGTGTCACTGATGTGGATGTGGCAAAGTTCCAAGCATCATTGGAATATCTAGATTTCGAATGTGATAATATTGATACCTTTTTATTACCTCGAGGTTTGAAGGTTTTGAAGATCACGACTCGGTATAATCTCATCCAGTTTCCTCCCGATTTGGAATGCCTTGTATATCGTGTATGTTGTTTACTGGTCATTCCACATTTTCATTTCCAATTACCTTCCTCGTTACGTGACATACTGCTCGATAGCTTCCCCTGTTGCACATTCGAGATGAACCTTAACCTTCCATTGTTGGAGCAAGTGGCTTTGAGCAATTTTTGCGGTGAACTCCCATCGTCCGTGACGTCACTCCTGTTCAGATATGATCGAGGACTGCGGGATTTTGTTGTTCCTGAAGGTGTGAGAAAGCTACTAGTATCACCTGGATTGGAAATTTACCCAGATAGTATCGTGGATTTGACAATTCTGCATCCACTACCGACTACTTCATTCCCTAGAAACTTGAGGTATCTAACCTTAAGAGGGAAAAATTGTCCAATCGATCCCACCGATTATGAGCTTCCTCCTTCTCTCTACAAGCTTTGGAATCCAACGCTAGTGAAAATTCCCGCAAATCGCTTCAAAAAGAAGTGCCGCTGACCGCCGCAATTCGTCAGCAAAACCAAACGTCTCTATACTCTCATCTTTGACAGATACTCAAAAGAATCTATTCCAGCCACTGCCACCTGTACAAATTGAGACAATTGTGATTCCGTGGATCAAAAGAATACACAGAATACATCGATTTCTTTTGCTCAGGATGCTTTTCCTAGGGACTCTAATTCTACTATATGAATAAGACATTAAGGATGATACAAGAAAGTCAACAACTGGCTGATGAGCGGCCAAGACGAAGACAGAATAGTGGGTATTTCGTATAGACTCAGTTTGACTCAGAGAATACCGAGAACAATACCCGAGTGCTCGAATGGCAGTTGAATTTTAGAGAATTCAAGATGGATTTTAGAGATGACTGTTCAACTCTGGAATTTGCATTCTATGACTCTGACAGTTGCCAGGTGAAAGTTGTGAATTCATGAAATTGACTGCCTTTTAGGGTAAACTAGCACATAAGAAGAGACGCAAGCTCCAAGAGTTGCTTCATGAATTTATGTACGAATAGTGTCACCAATGGTGCTAGTTGAATGGTTTGAATTATATGGGAGATAGAAGAGAAGTAGATTAGTCATCCCATGAGAAATATTCGTATTGGTTACTCGAGAGTCATTTTGAGTAGAAGTGGTGGTGGGAGTCCGGCCCCGCATCCTAGATGAGAGTTGGAAAAGATTAACATAAAATTGTCAACAAGTGGATAGAGTACCTTGGGAAAAGAAACAGTTGATGAGATTTAGAAAGCGATATCGTGAAAGAAAATGGCAAAGAATGAGAAAATGCGACACAGCGCAACAGAATGAACACCGATCAATGGGAACTGATAGGAAGATCATTCGTAGATACATAGAAGATTTTTGGTAGACGGTTCTTTGATAGACGGATTTTTGATATTAAAAAATAGCTAGAATGAATACAGGAATGATGAAGGAATTTCAACCGCACTCTTACATAGCCGAGATAGTGCGTATGCAAGTGAGGTATCAATCCTGTTTACACTCAGGAACAAGATAAATGACTAGCAATCAAATACCAATGGAAAAATGAGGGAGAATGACCGATGGAGTGACCAATAGCAAACACTAACGAAAATTTTAGACTGGCGAACTGGCACTGGACTACATCTTTTATGTACTTGTTCCCAAACTCATAGCAGAAACAAATAATAATAAGTGAAAAAATATTATTAAAACATGGCCTCCAATTAATCACGGCCTCCAATTAATCATTCCCGCTCATGGTAACTGCTCACTAATAGCGACCTCTACTGATAGACTAAAACCTTCTGCCTCTACTGATAGACTAATAGCTTCTGTCTCTACTATTAGACTGATAACCAATCACAGCTATGGCTAGAATAGCAATCGCGATACCCAGGTGTTGAGCCATGACCGCCGCCATGTATTCCTTGCTGCAGCCAATAATTACAGACAATTCACAAAGTTGACTTTCCAATCAACACAATAAATACAAACCACCACCATCAAACCCATTTCTCCATTTCTCCGTCTTACCGTGTTTACCGAATTCTCGCCCACCTGCCCCAAAATCACCCTCCCACTTCTCCCAAAAGGTCTCCAGAATTCGCTTTTTCTTCACCTCTCCTACCCACCCCACCTAATCCCAACTTTCAATCTCGCTTCCCACCCTCATCATTCCAAATCTTCGCTATAGCAACCTTCACCCATGGAATACCTTGTGACGTCATGGAGTTTTCGTCTAAACGGTATCACCCCCAGCGTCGCCTCCTGCACACAGCCAGAGGCCTCCGCCCAATGCAGCAACATTTCGCTCCGTCCGCCCAATTCATGTCGTGGTAACCTTCCGTCCACGCGTGTGTGCAGGAGGCGGTGCCAGCCCTTACACTCTCCTTTATTCTCATTTAACCATTGTCTTTTTCTCCATTGCCCACCACAGAATCCACAATCTACTGGTGTTTTCTTTGGCCTCGCTCGCCCACTTGTTTTTTTGTTTGTGTTTTTGCTATAATTGCCACTAAGTCACCAATTAAAATATCCCGCCAATCCCGTCCCTCATGTCCATCTACCAGAGAAACGGCCAGCCGCTCTCCCAGCAGGCTTTGTACCAACAGAAATTGAGACAGGGCGTCTACAATTCCCCCGGAAGACCAATTGTTGGCGTCAACTCCAACGCTTCCGACGCTGCAGCACTTTTAGCCGCTTCTTCCGACTTGACGGTGAAACCCTCGTACGAGCGGTTACAGGCGGCTCCCGAGGCCCACACCGCGGCGTTGGCGGCTAAAAAGGAAACCATCACCGCCTGGAAAAGGGGCAAGGAGGATCCGTTGGCCGATGCCGCCGCTGCCTCCGCGAAGGCTGCCGACGTTGTCCCCAGAAAACTGGAGTTGGGAATCCCCGCCTCCTACGACAAGGGCTCAGTGTACAAGGTGGCAACGTCCAATTCGACCTCCACCATGACCTCGAGAACGACTCCGAAGAAGTCGGTGGCGAAGCACGGGTTGGCGTCCAAGTCCAGCTCGATTACTTCGCAGTCGCTCAACATCGGCAAAATCTCTCAGTTGGCCGACAAAAACTCCCTGAAGATGATCAACTCGCGGTTCAACCCGGAGCAGGACTACCGCTCGGGGCTCGCCACCCAGCCTGCCGAGTTCTTGACTGCTGACGAGGAGAAGATGGCCGCCCAGTCTGCCGGTCGTTCTTTGACCATGAAGCACGGCGCTGGATACTCGGATGCTGTCTTTCAGCAGAAGAGAACTAAGACGTTTCAGGCGGCCGAAGTTGTAGATGCAGCATTGTTGGCTGCCGCTAGTGCCAAGGCTACCGAGCGGTTGAACTCCATCCAACTGGCCGATCCTCTCAACTTGAAGGAGCAGGTTCTGATCTACAGCAAGGCTTTGGCCGCTGCCCAGAAAAATAGTGAGGAGAGATTGAAGAGCCACAAGGTCGGCATGGTCGACTTGGGTGGAGGGTTGCTGTTGCCTATTGGCGAGGTTGATAAGTTGGCCTCATTGATTGTGCAGCCTGTGTTGGACGACATTAACGTCAAGGCCAGTGCCCAGCGTGAGAGTGATGTCAAGAAGAAGCTGAAGCAAGCCGAGTTGCTGGATTTGCATCAAAAGGCCAAGGTTGACGACTTCAACCGCAAATTGAAGGAGAAGGCTGACAGAAAGCAGGCCGAGAAGGAGAGAATCGAAGCCAACGAGGGCAGAAAGACCCAGGAAGATGAATTGTATGCAACTTACCAGGGCGAACGTAATGCTGAAGTGGTAGATGCCACCCATGAGCTCAAGGAATTGGAGGATAAGCATGCAGGCGAAAAGGAGGCTTTGTTGACCGAGAAGCAGAAGAACGAAGACGAAATCCAAGAAGAAGAGACTGGTCTCATTGGTGGACGTAAGGAGGAATTGGAGAAGATGCAAGCCGAGAGAGACGAAGAGTTGAAGCCTACGCTAGATGAGTTGGAGATTGAAACTGGCAAATTGAAGGAGCTCACTGACTCCAAGAACCAATTGGAGAGTGAAGTGGAAAGCGGTGAGAAGTTGAAAGTGGAGTACGAGGCCAAAATCGTGGAGTTGAAGGAGAAATTGGAGCAGGCTAAGATTGACATTGAGACCCACACAACCGAGCTCGAGGAGACCACCACTAAGCGTGAGACTACCGACAAGGAAGTTGGTGAATTGCACACCACTAAGGCCACTGAAGTTGAGACTGCCGAGAAAACTCACGGGGAGTTGGACGATGAATTGAGCAAGTTGGAGAAGGAGAAGGAAGAGCACATTGCCACTAAGGCCTCGCACAAGAAGGACATTTTGCTGGAGATTGATGAGCAGGTGAAGGATGAGCACAAGATCAACAAGGAGTTGCCAGAGCATTTGCAAAGTGAGGTTGACGAGTCGAAATTCCGCGATACCGGCTCACTCTTTTCTGTCGAAAAGAAGCCAGTGGAGGTTGTTGAAGAAAAGAAAGATGAAGCACCCAAGCCAACGGTGCCTGTCAAGGCTGCGCCAGTCAAGCTCGACACTGCAGATTCTACCCCAAAGAAGGGATTCCGGGCCAGAATGAGCAGCATCAAAAACGCGTTCAAGCAGCCGCCACCAGCCAAGCCAACAGCCAAGGCTGCACCAGCCACCGTGGCATCAACTCTCAAAAAGGATGAGGAGGAGTCCAAGAAGCTAGAGAGCAAGGCTTCCGCCAACAAGGAAAAGTCATCTGAAGTGACCAACTTCGAGGATGACATTTCCATTAGGGACGACCGGTCTAAGAAGGGAGGGCTTTTCAAGGAGGAAATCTAAAAGCGGCCACCCCATTGCGTCCGCATGCGAACGCATTTTGTTTAATTCACTTTTGTCATTATCTGTGTATCAGTATGTAACCAAAAATTGAAAATCGATCAGAGGAGTGTGCATGTACCATGAGCATATAGCAGTGAGAAGATTACCACCTATAACCATAAATCATCGCAATAATGGCAGAGTCTAGCTCGCCAGTGGTAGGAGTACTCCAAAAATTCAACTTCAAGCTCGGAGATGCCTCTGGTGAATACATCGAGCGAAGAAAAAAGCAAATGATGCTCTTCATGACGGCAGCAGCAGTAACAATCTTCACATCTCGATTTGCCTACAAATCGACCGTCACCCGTCAGTTTGTTCCTTCGCTCTTCCAAGGAAATCACCAGCCTCCTTTAAGCTACAACTTCACTACTGACGCTGCCGTTGCAGTAGGAACAGGAACTATGCTTTGTGGATCAGTCTCGTCGATGCTAGCATTTGGAACTTGCTGGATTATGGATGTTTCGAGCTTCAAGGAATTTGGCTGGCGAATGAAGTCTCTCATGGGAGGAACAGAAAAGGAGAAGAAGTTGGCAGAGATGCCAATGGACGAGGACTCGGCGTATATCCAAGATGGTTTGAATGATATTTTGGAGGGGAAGGTTGAGTTGAACTTTGACGACGAATGAACTTGTATATAATGGAACAGAGATGGATGTGAGTGGAGAGTTTTGTAGAGAGTTGGGAGATTGGAGATGAGGCCGGGAAAGAGGAGGTGAATTCTGAGGCAGTGGAAAATGGTGGTTCTCATGAAAAGGTTGGAGTGGGCTAAAAATGATTGAGCAAGTGATTGCAATAAGACACGACACCTCGACAGGAGCTGCCTTCGATATGAATTATTCCTTTAAACATCCTCATCTGAACATGTCTAACATAGTCTACAACAGGATAATCAACAGAGCAAGAATGTTTAAAGTTTAGCATTGGAAAAAGTTGTTCCCGGCAGATTTTATTCTTGTAGCTCAATTTCCATTGCATTCCCACACAACAACCAACGAACCAAGGATCTTTCAGGTGAATAGTTTTCTCCTTCACTGATTCAAAGCCACATCCATGTTTCTGATACATCGAGGAAAAGGGGACATCAGAGATGCACGAAAGTAGCATAATAAATGAAATCAAAGCTTCTCTAAGGAGTTAGAAGTCGCTTTGAATTGGTACAGAAGTTGGTTCACTACAATTTCTGAAGCAAGTGTCCTACGCAAAACTGTAACCATAACCTCTGGAAGAAAATCACATTAAACCTGACTGACTGCAAACAAAATTAATCCCCAAGACACACTGGTAGCTCTTCATTTAAATTGATTATTCCTCAAGATTCTTCTTCAAGATTTCGGTGGCTCTGATTTAATTATTGTTCTTGGGTGCAAAATGCGGACCGGCCATACATTCCCTCGAGGCTCGACAAAAACTAATGCAACAATCAATTTCTCCATCTCTCCAATATTTTTCCTGTTTCCCAATATTCTTCATTTTTCCCAATATTCTTCATTTTTCCCAATATCCTACTAACTCAACCCCAATCTTGATTTTCCTGAATCCTTCTCCTTCCCTACTGTACTATTTCTCCCCCGCGTAAACACTGTGCTGGTTGACTGCACGCATGTAATTAATCCCGAACGGGAAATCTTCATCTTACCATCTCTTTCAATGGCTAGACTCTCGTCAAATGCCGCCGCAAGACAGCACGGGCGAACTGCTCCAGACACCGGTGTCTATAGAAACCTACCTGGAGATCCACCTACAGGCGTAAAAAAAAGAAGATACAGACCTGGAACCGCTGCATTGAGGGAGATCCGTCAGTTTCAGAGAAGCACCGAACTTCTTCTTCGAAAACTTCCGTTTGCAAGACTCGTTAAGGAAATTGCCGACAACTACATTGGCGCAGACTACGGTATTCGTTGGCAATCCAATGCTGTGCTAGCGCTCCAGGAGGCCAGTGAAGCGTTTCTTATTCACTTGTTGGAGGATACAAATTTGTGTGCTATTCATGCAAAGCGAGTGACGATCATGCAAAAGGACATTCAGTTAGCACGGAGAATCAGGGGTCAGCTCTAGTTATTGATGAAGAGGAAATCATTGTTAGATATTTTGAAGGAAGGTTCAGGACGAGTGCAGAAGTAATGGTTCAGTTCTAATGGGAAATCTAAAACAGTAAAGTCAGAAGAATTCTAGAAGGGGGAGTTTTAGAGGAATGTTCTGAAGAACTTTTCAGAGTTCAGAAGACTGGAAGGTGGTCATTCTGTCAGTACTAATTTCTTCTATTCATCTTCCGCAAGCATGAGGTCGCACCATGAGCAGGATAGCTTCTTTGGTCGGTTGTTACTAATTAATGGTTGCTAGGTTGACCTTGCTTTGGTTGAATGACGCCCAAATTTCTTCATCATGACCGTAAAGGCATTGACAGAACTGGAAATCAAAAAGATGGCCCCCAGATTCCATGTTGGCGTTCTGGCAGCACTAACGGTGAACAAGCCTCCTCTGATCTGTTATTTAATTGATACAACATTGCATAGTGGATCACAGAAGGATATAATTTGAGATTTGCCCAGAGGATCTTTCACATGAATTTGAATGACAGAGCGATCACCATTTTGATATTGTGAACATAGCAACAGAAGATGACTCAAAGACGATGGAGGAGCAAGTGATTTAAAGTAAGAGTCCTAGTTGGAGGCAGAAGGAGGACACCAATACAAGAAGAATTCGTAGCTGACTAGTGTGTATCAATAATTCCAGTACTAAAGTCAATCAAACAAGATTCGCCCATACCCAATGAGCCCGTAAGAAATCAAAAACAAAATATAACAGAGCAGAATTAGAAGTGGTGGTATTGCTCATTAGGAATCCTGAGCGCCCGAGACTCCGTCAGAAGACACGCTCTTCTTGCGGCCGCCCCGGCTGTGTGGGTTGGGGTTGCCGTAGATTATGGTGGTGGTTCCGTTGGCGTTTAACTTGAAATGCGTTTTGGAGTGTTGTGCCAAGTTGTCCGATCTCAGAAACTTCTTTTCACAATACTTGCAATGGAAGGGACGTATGTTCAGGTGTACTGACCGGATGTGACGTTTCAAATGCTCCAGACGCTTAAATTGTTTCTCGCATTCCGGACAAGGGAACGGCTTCGGCTCATCGTCATTCTCGGTAACGCTAAGTTGTCGACTCACGGGTTTGTCGACCAAGGGAACACCAACAGATTCCACCGATTTGAGGGAAAAACTCGACGTTTGAAGTCCGTCACTGCCAGTGTCTAGTCCCCGCACCAAAGCTGGCTCCGGCTGTAGCGCTGGCTCCATACTATACAGCGACATCGGCAGAAATTGTGGAGCATAGCTTGTGGGTGGCAGATGCAGACTCTGGGACACTTGCGCAGGAACCGTATCTTCGGGAATCGAACTGTTGACCGACTTTCTGTGTTTCCGCTTCTGTCCTGGAGGTCCACGTTGCATAACCAGTTCAGTGCGAGTGGGAAGCACCTGGATGGAGTTTCTGCGCTTCCAGTTAGGCTTCACGATGCCCGTGGGATTGCGCATGGCCGCTCCGTCCGCTTTATCCAGAATGATGTTATCGGTGTTGTTCAACCACGAGGTGATTGCACTGACACATTCCTCATTCATGACGTAATTGTTGACGCCAATTACTCCGTCGTTGGCGGCGGGAATGGGCATCTCTTGCATTTCTATCAGGCCCTGCATGCCGTTGGCAACCACGTCGTGGGTGGGGAAGTCTACATCGGCCATACCTCCGCCACGAGAGAAAAAGGTGGAAAGCGACGGAGACAGCACGGAAGAAGGCAAAATATAGCGAGAAGAAACAGGGGCGATGTTCTGGCCAGCAGAAGCAGCGCCCATGGACACTCCCAGGTTGATTCCCAAGAGCTGGCGAGGATTAATGGTGCGTTCCTCGATATTCTTCTGAGGAAGACCTAGCCCCACGTATCCCTCGGGAGAAGGCAGCTTCAGTCTGTGGGGATGGATGGTCATACGGTTGAGCTGGTCAACAGTCAGCGAGAACCGTCTATGGTGGCTGTAGTGAAGATTTGCGTCGAGCTTGACCGGCGACGCCAACGACAAGTCGGGGGTGGTGATGGCCAGCTGCAACGCATTGTAGGGCAACGTCGCGAGCAGCAGCGTCAGCAGCAGCACCTCCATGTCGTTGGAGGGTGCGTAGACATCAGCGTAGGGCGCGGAGGAGCCCAGTGGATTGTAGCTGAAGAAGATTTCGTCGTTCAAATCGATTCCCTCGGAGTTGACGGCGGTGAGCGACGCTGGCGGCGGGATCCAGTCGGAATTGGCCAGCACGACCGCAAGCGGCCCCAGCAGCATCGACGGAGGCGCCATCTGCGTGGCCACATCGAGTAGCAGGTGATCAAGCCCTAGTTGAGGGTGATTGGACATTTGTGTGATTGTGGTTAATTAAAGTTGGGACCAGACGGTACAGACGACAGCAACAAGCGAGGCGGAGCGACAATAAACAGCAGCAGTCGGGACAGTCGGCCTGACACGATTTGATATAGGCCCACAGGTGACGAGAGAAGAAAGTTGTGAGTGTTTTTAGCTCAGGTGGTCACCTTGGATGTTTCTGCAGGAAGTTGCTCTCATAGATAACGCCCGGTTCGGTACCAAAATGGAAGCTGGAGATAACGCGGGCTGGAGCCACGAGGTGGGGACGTGGGGAGATGGGGGAATACGGAGAGGAACGAATTCGGGTCCTACAATGGGGCACCATGCGTTGATGGTGGATGTGTTCTATTGATCTGATTGGCTAATTTTTTTCCTTCTGCTGGCGCTGTGGGGTGTTGAGTGCGCATGAGTATATTGTGGATTACCTACAGGTGACAGAGGTTGAGGTGATTGTAAAAAGCAAAAAAGTGCGATTGAGCAGAACCGAGGAAGCGGAATAGTTGGGAAAATAAACAGAGAGTGGGAGATGGTGGAAATCGGGAAGATGCAAGAAAGAGGTGGAAAATGAAATGAGAATAAATGAGAATAAAATGAGAATAAAATGACATGAAAATGAGAATAAAATGAAACAAAAATGGAAAGTGGAAAAGGCCTCAATTTACAAAATGTGGTGATGGTGATGGTTATGGTTATGGTGGAGGGAGGTGCGTGCAGCGGCTTGATCTGGTTATCTGTGGCTGAAAATACCTAGACGGCGGTGCGAATGTTCAAGTTATGGTCGCATTGTGATGGAGCGACTTGACGACATTGGTCGGCTCGTGAAATGGTGGATTTGGTTTAAAATAGCGAGAAATGTGAGGTACGATCTGGGTATATGGAGGTGATGATAACGCCACTTCTGATGGTTATGCATGGGTGCCTCGGTCATTCACAAAATATACATGAATGGTGGTCTACTCTGCGAATGCAAATGGTGAGATCATCACAAATGGTGACATCATCAGGAATGGAGATGGCGAGATCATCAGAAATGAATTTTAGTAGAGTCTTAGTTGGCAAGACTTTAGTTATCTGTTTGAAATATGGATTGGAGTGTATATAGCACGATTGTCCATTGTTTTTTCTTGGAATCTTTTGCCGTGCCATAAATAACTATTGCATCTAATCGGGTCGCAATGACGATTGATTGCTGGGTCTAGTGCTTGAGTATTTTCAAATGTGTAACTGCCTTTGATTGACTTTCAAGTCGATGACTCCCTTATCTCACTACAATTTCAGATGATTTACCTCATTAGAAACCTGATTTGGAAGTTCCTTTGTGCTCCATTGGATTGCAATATTAAAACACTGGCCTATGAGAATTTGCTACTCACATAATCGTTGAGGGTGGTTTATGATAGTATTCCTGTGGTGTATTGATCTGACTGGTAGTCGTATCCAAGGATGTGGTTATTCAAGTAATCATATAGAAATAGAACCCTATAAGGTCGGACGAAAGGACATGCAGAGGATAGGAGTATCGGAGGTTGGGATGGTCGGTGAAGCGGACGGACGCGGGAAACACCACCGTCAAGATTGCCTATGGGGAACCGGCACGACTGGTTCACAACCGAGGAAGCGTTCTTGGGGTATCATTGGCGAGTAAAACTCTGATATTATACAATTTAAAAAAACTGCTTTAAAAATTGAATGACTACCACCACTCTAATATTATTATGTAAAGAACGTACGGTGAACTTAGTTCACCACCAGTGAGTCCGTACCATTATCACAAAATGGCCATTAACGGAGGTTGCCAGCTACCCCACACAATCGAACTCTCAATGAAGTAGCTGAGTAGATTGGTCTATTAAACTAGCAGCTCTCACTCTTGAGTCTCACTTTTCATGGATCTGTTTGCTGACATATAGTTTCTCCCCTTTAAAATCATCTGCCATCAAAGAAACCTTCAGAATCACAAAATTTCCCACTTCTAAGTTAGAGATAATCATCTGTAGTCTAGTGTGGTGTTTTCCTGTTGGTCTCATCAGTCTCACCAACAATCTCCAAATTAGTTTCACCGCTGATCGCTTCACTCGTCTCGCTTGCATCACTAGTCGCACTAGTGTTAGCGACCTCATTCAGAGCCTTCGCATCCACTGGACCAGTCTCGATATCTTCCTTCACGTCCTCGGCATGAATCCACTTCTTCATAAACTTCACCAATACCTGTGCGGTCATCACCTGCTCAGCCTGGTACAACACCAAAGGAACAAGCAAAACTCCCAACTTCGGATTAGAAGATCCATATTGTGAAGATACAAGCGAAACTCCCAATGCTGCTGTCTTGGCCGGCCCACACAACATTATAGAAACCGTGTCACGACGGTTGTAGTAAAATGGTCTAAAAATCTTGTAGCACCACGCGTACGTCTTGGTTGACTCCAGCGTGGGTTCTGTTGGAAGTAAGTACAAAATGAACTTCGGTCTGGAATAGAAGAATACAAGCATGGTGAAGAAGAGGTATATGCCAATGTTGAAGAACACCAAAAACACAATGGAAGCATGGCTTACCGACGTGAAAGCATCTTGAGCAAAGGCGGTCGAGAACGACTGGAACATGATCAAAAGCAACATGAACGACCCCACCTTGTTCATTTTAAACGTGGTGAGACACCATTTCACCTGTTTTGGCCAAATGTTCTGCACAACCTGGCCAACAAAGAGCGGAACAAACACAGAAAGTCCAATCTGCTTCATCACATTGCGATACAATTCACTGACTGACGAGTGCACCTCCTGATGGACTGGGTTTCCGAAATCCCACCCTCCAGTCAAGTACATTTGCACTAATGCTGGAGTGATGAACGCCCCAAGCAAATTTCCCACCACAACTTCACAAGTGGTCAAAATAAAGTTTCCATCGGCCTGTTTGGTCATCACAACGTTGGACGACACCGTGGTTGGACATGAGTGAGTAACAATAAGTCCAACTAGCAACCATTCATCGATTGCTCCGTCGTGAGATGCCTTGATTCCAGATGCAATTCCGTAGATGATGGCGGAGGTAATAAAAAAGGAGGAACTCAAAACAGTGAAGTGTGCTCGCCAGTGGGCGATATTGGCCAACAATTCTTTGGTTGACATGGACAAACCCGAAATTAAAAAGATTAATGCCACAGCTCCATAGCCAATGGAATATTCTGATCTGATTGTGCCGCCCTGTTTAGCAAATTCTGGGTAGGAGTGAGCCAAAGCAACGAAAACTCCTAGCAAGACGAAGAACCACTGGGCGATTAAGAAATCCAAGATCCATTTCGCCCATTTGTAGGGCTTGGATTCTTGGATCAGTTGTAACGTCAACATGTGTGCACGTTCAAATGATATATATTAAGTGAACACGGAGGTTCGGATTTGAAGGTGAAAATATAATACAAGGCCAGCTAGATGGGCATTCAAGGCTTCTTATAAAAGATCCAGTAAATTCCGCTAGTTAGCGGACATGATGCAGCACGTGACTGTGGTTAACGTTCCGGGATGCGGTCCGAGTGAAGATTTGCGCTCGGGCCGTCTCCGGCAATAAATCCCAATTTGGAAGTGCGCTAGTCCCGATGAAATCGAAGAGCTGACACTGGGGGAATAAGTGTGATCATGCTCGCAAAGCTGCAAAAAATTTACGAATATTGGGGTTCTAATTTTGGAAACAGCAATGACCTTTTCCAGTGTAAGGGTATGGTATTGTACGTCTAGTAAAGACAACTAGTGCGAGAATGTGCTTGAGAGAATAATTTCTTCCACCTTATCAGTTGTTGTGTGTGCTACAATCACTCTCGGCATTTTGATAAGATTCCAAAATTGTATCCCACTGGACGTTAAGAAAGTAGCGATTAAAGTATTGAATTTGGTGGTAATAATACTACTTCCAACAAGTGACATGCAGACAGTAGGCCGAAATGTAATAGCTGAAGATCGTAGTAATTCAAAGCCGATAATTCTTCAAATGTCGCAAGGAGTATATGAAATGACATACACTGGGACCAATTAACAGGAGCCAATAATTTTTCTCAGTGGACATGTGAGAGTACATTTACCGATATTTTGCATTGTATGCACGCAGGGTGTGGATCCCACCAATTTGGGCGGGATAAAAGTCATTCCAACATGTCACGAGTTTAGGTACCTGAAAGCAAGTACTCTATCAAAGTTCTTAAGAATTCTCAGTAGGATGCCTTAAGGGGGAACCTGAGAGGTTTCTAATGATAATAAGTGAAATTGGCAAGGCTCAGATAGGCAACCTAGAATTTAGTAACCATGGATAATTTTGTATGAGGGTTCTTATCAGTGGAGAGATCGAGAAGACCGGTCATGAACATAATTAAGAGGTCAACTATTTCGATCTGCTTTCTGAGAATCATTGTGCGGGTTATTCTTAAACAGGCTGTATATCCTGTCTATGCCCCGGATCAGTACTACCTTGGTAAAGGCGATTGGAGTGTACTGGTTTTTTTTTTTTTGGGGTTCCTCTCTCAGAAGAAGACCAACTCCAAATATCAAATTTTGGAATCAATCATCATGAGACTAAGTACAGTATATGCAATTATAACATTAGTTGCATGCGCCTGTGGTGCTATACTGAAAGGCCAGTTATACTTCAATACAGTGAATGCCATTGATGAGTGTAATATGAAGTTAGACTTTAGCGCTAAAGTATTTGCTACCGCAACTGGTCATACATTGGTCCAATTAAGTATAGATGGGAAATATAATCTTACCGATGGGCAAATGGACGAATTTATAGAATGTGTAAAATCACAAGGCGGAATAGCGACTTTGTCATTCTTCAGCGAAGATGTACATGAGTATGCAGATGCCAGTGGTGTAACAATACTTGAGGGCAGAGAAGCATTAGCTAACCTAGATGGTCTTGACGATGACGTCGCATGGTCATTACATGAAATTGATGATGCTAGGCTTCCAAAAATGGAGGTAGAATTATTTGAATATCAATATAACTAACTTCCACCAAAAGGTACTAATAAATGGGATTGTTCTGGAAAAAGATGGGGCAAGAAGAGAAATGAGATATCTGCTAAAGAATTGAGAGTCGTTGTGATCCCCAAATGGGAGGGCTTTATCCATGCCGCAACCTTATATAATTCGTCATCCATATCTTCCGTCTGTTTAAGTCACCAGAATACACAACTCATTCTCATCTCGCCACCACCAAAACTCTCATCACCAATCCGCAATCCAACTCTATTCCTGTAACCGTCATTCCTGTCATTTTACCTGCCCAATAGAATTCATGTAATCGTTCCTGCACAACAAGGTATGCATGTTCAATATCATTACCACATTAGGCAAGACGTAAACATGGCATATATCCATACCCATTAATGTTTTACGATGACGAACCGTTACCATTTGCCGACTACATTAGTGGATTTTACACGAAAACCACACCACGTTCCTCAAGTGTATATTAAACTGAATAGCTAACCGCGCATTTTCTGCTGTCATTATGCCCGCAGCAATGCTACCTGAACGAGCCTTCGTTAACCAATTCTGGGGTCTCCATGATGGAGGATTTGCTGTTGCTCAAGCCCGAATCAAGGACTCGGTGGCCACAATGGAAGAGCTCCTCCAATTCTATAAAGAGAGAGTAGCTATTGAGAAGGACTACAACAAAAAGTTGGAAAAGTTGAATGCATCGACAATCTTGGGGTCTGGCGAAATCGGGACCCTCAAGATAGCCCTCGACAAGCTCCAGATGGAGAGCCAAAACATGGTGGCGAAACACAATAACTTTTCCCGCAGCGTCACCTTCCAGAACTACGAAAAACTCCACAATTTCTACCAGATCTACGTCAAGAATGTCAACAAGCTCGAAACACACATGCAGAAGGTATTGTCTAGAAAGAAGGAATGTTGGAGCCGCTTGGATGCGGCCAAGAACAAGTTCCGCACAGAATGCTCTCAGATCAAGTCATTGACATTAGCTTGTCATACTACTTGGGGAAAAGAGCTAGAACGCAACACCTCAAAGCTCGAGAAGATAAAGACGGCCCTTGAAACCTCTAGACACCACTATCAAGATTCACTCAAAAGATATGCTGACATCCACGAGATCTGGATCAGAGATTGGGCCATTGCGCTTCTGAACCTCTACCAACTCGAAATCGAGCGTATCCAGCTCTGCAAACTCAACTGCTTCAGCTACTGTAACAACATTGCGCTGCTCTGCGTTGATTTGGACCATTGTGCGGATGTAGCACGCAATTCTTTTGCCAAGATTGCTGCTCCTAAAGATATTCATGATTTCGCAGCAACTTATGGCACCGGAGATAGAATCGCCAATGCTCCCAAGTATGTGGACTTTCTGAGCGGAATGGACGACGATGAAATTGAAAATTCGTCCTATGTTGCCAATTTCAAAGATCCCGACTATTCTCAGATATTGACAAGAACCTTTTCTGTCCAGTCGGATATGGCAAGCAGAAACACACAGAGTCCAACTAGAATGAACGTCTCGCCCAGAGCAGATAGTACGCATGTCTCAAATGTTATGATGACAGGAAGTCCCAAGCCAAGGACTCTGCTAAACAAAAACTTGCCTCCTATCAAGGAGCCACTGCTAGCCAAACTGCCACCGAGATTCAACTTAAACAGTCAAGCGTCACTGTCAAATATGTTGTCGCAAAGTCCGGCCGGCAAGAGTGGTAATTCAGACAACAGGTTGAGCGCAAATTCCGAACCCGAATTCGTAATGTCGATCCGAAAGTCCCCATCAAGAAACAGTGCATACACTTCAGGAGCCGAGGACCTGGCTGAGGTGTTTGACGAGAGGAACAAGCTCCACGGTTCGAATGGTCTGGAATACTCCAATCCTACAAATTACACCTCCAATACAGGAAGAAGTTGGTCTTCTCCACGTAGAAAAGACAAACTGGCGCGAGTTGTCCAAGACCAGATCAACAGAAGACTACGGGACATGACCGATGTATTTGGCGGATTAGCTTCACAGGGACCTCCGCCAATTCAGAAACCCAAAGTTTCTATTGCAAACGACTTCTCCATGGACTTCATGGCCAAAGCTCTAGAAGACCTCAATTCCGGTGGAGATGGAGATGTTACGCAATTCCGAAGATCGTTGAGAGATACCAGTGGTCTGATTGCCACAACCGTCCAAGCCATGTCGCAAAAGCTTCCAGCGTCAGATTTCATTGATGACGGAGATGAGATTGCTACTAGAAGAGATACCATTTCTTTCCGGAGTCCTAAACGCAAATCTATGGTGGAAATGCTGACCTTTCACGAGGGAGAACTGTCAGATACCATTGTGAAAAAGGATGCTAGACGGCTGTTCCTGAGGTCCCCAACCAAGTCGTACACCAATCTCAACTCATTCGTGGAGAAGATCACCCCGGTGACTCGCAATAAGTATGAGACTAAAGCGGTGGCCAAGTACACCTATAATGCTCGGGAGCACGGCGAATTAGGGTTCCGAAAGGGTTGGCACATGTTCGTGATTCACAAACAGGAGGATAATTGGTATGTCTGTGAGTTGGGAGAGAACTGCGGGTCGAGCAGAGGCAGTGTGGGATTGGTTCCTTATAATTATTTGGTGGAGGGTGACAAGGTGTTCTAATTTAATCAATGTAGGTCTACTGAATGAGGATTAAGAATAGGTCAATGTTTTGGAGATGATCAGCTTGGAGCTCATAAAGATTTTGGAGAGTTCGGGAGGAGTATGTTGGAGTGTTACAAGGATATAACTTAAATCAAATATTGTCTATAAATGAGTAACTGGTTCCACAAATTTCAAATCTAATGGATTGGCAGAGGAACTCTCATTTTCTCGGTGGCCTCGTCAAAAGCAACATCGCTTCCATGAGCATTGTAAGTGTTGTAACCCCAGTTGTCCGAAGTGTAGAATGTATCTCTATCATATGGAGTCAAATCAATACCATCATGAAGTCTCTGAACAAAATCGGGATTAGAAGTAAAGTATCTTGAGAATGCAATTAATGTTTTGCCGTCCTTGATATCGTCCAATGCCGTCTTGAACTCAGGTGCATCGTAGGTGTAGTTACCCCCTCTGATCAAGGTACCCTTCCAGATAGATCTCACAAAAGAATTGTCTCCGAATCTCTCGGAAATGTCCACATTGTCATTTCCCGAAACTCTTGGTTCCACAAGCGAAACGTAGGCAATCTCCTTGCCTGCCCAAGCTCTCTTCTGCAATTCACTTAAAAAGTAGCCCAACTGTGCCACTGGACTCACCTCCTCTCTCTCGGCCCTCATGTCCTGATACTTAGCCCATGGAGAGATTCTGATGGCTACTTTGTCTGCACCAATAGCAGCACTCAACGCATCAATTACCTCCAAAGGGAATCTTGCTCTCTTCTCAATAGAACCACCGTACTTGTCAGTTCTCTTGTTAGAGCTAGGGTTGAAGAACAGATCGACCAAGTATCCATGGGCACCATGAATTTCTACAAAGTCGAATCCGGCAGCAACTGCGTTCTTTCCGGCCTTGACGAATTCTTCAACAAAGTCCTCGACTTCTTCTGTGGTCAACTCGTGCAATTCGTTGCCTGCCGCTACTGCGGCCTTCTCAGAAGCTTCGCTGTAGTAGAGTGCAGAAGGACCCACCAATGGATATCCAGTTGCCTTGGTGTGGACGGGATCCGCAACACGACCCAAATTCCACAATTGCACTGCCATCACTGATCCATTGGAATGCACCTTGTCGGTGATCTTCTTCCATGCCTCGACTTGCTCGTCATTATAAATTCCTGGAACCTTTTCGTATAATCCGAATTTTGGTGAAGCAAAAGTGGCCTCGGAAATAATCAATGTACCTGGATACTTCGATCTGTCATCGTAGTACTGTGCGGTAAGATCAGAAACAACGTGGTTGTCCAATGCTCTAATTCTAGTGGTCGGAGCATACACAACCTTGGAGGAGAGGGTGTGGGAACCCACGGTAATAGGAGAGAACACTTCGGTGTCCTTCAAAGCTCTAATTGCAACCATTGTAAAGTATTTTCTGTTTGTATGTTTGATGAGTAAGAGAAAATCGGAATGTCCGTGGCTACTTATACTTTGGATTGCTTACAAAGGATGTCAACTGGCTGGCCAACATATCGGAGATAGATACTAAAGTATTCCTAGTTTGTAATGAATTGACGTAGTGGTAACCTGATTAATTATTAATGTTTTCGGACTTTTCGGACGTCAAGTCGGAGATTTGTCCTTATTGGGTCATTATACCATGAGCCCTACGTCATTTGACTACTGCGCCAATATGAATTAATATCTGATCAAGTTTGAAGTTGTACAAGAGATGCTCTGAAAATATTATTCTAGGCACGATTGTCAATTAAGCCTGCTGAGGACCATTTCAATTGAGTTCTCAATTTCTCATTTTCCTACCCTATGTACTTCTAACGGAATTGTTCACGGAGAATGCATTATTTTGTTACAACACACAGGACTAGCCTATTTGTGATAGATTGAGTTTGACATTGTTTATCTTTTCTCTGCAGTAGAATGTGAAATTGACGTTTCTGTCACTTGGAATTGGTACCCTATTTCAGAAGACTCAGAAGTTACTAGTTCTTGCTTCAAAATTCAGTTACTAGTTCTCGCATCAAATTTCCAGTGAAAAGAACTAGAATATTGTATGTTGACAGAAGAAGTCGTTCCAGCAATTCCCACAAATTCTTGTGAGATGGGTAAGGCGCTAGTCGTTCGATTATCATTATTTTCCTGTCATCTGGTCCAGGATCCAGGAATCTCTCCAGCGGTCTGGGATAAAAAACATTCAAGAGATCATCAGGTTAATTCCTCACTATTCTTTGTTTAAAACCAGTTTGGTTATCCTTGGTCCTTCTCAAATCTGCGCCTTTTCAATCATATTATAGTGAGGCTGTGCACTTCTTCCGGTGTTACTCTTGGACGATAGAAGCCAACGCTTCTTCTTATATGAAGAGCCTGAAGGTCTCTCACCACCACTACCAAAATCTACCAACTGTTCTCAACTCATACCTAAATTATTATTTCTCAACAAATTTCACCCGCAAGTCTTAAACTATTTATAATCGATCTTTCTCTCACCCTTTCTCGCATCTGGAACTCCGATAGCAACACCGTTCCCCGATTCGCACTCCACATCTCTATCTACAACACTTATGAGTTCTTCTGAATATCTTCCAATAGCGGGCCTCCCTCCACTCATCATTGGCGGAGCTGTCCTCAATACCATATATGCCGAAGACCCAACCAAGCTCCCTATTCAAGAGATCCTTCTGACGGCATTCTCAAAAGGTTTCAATGCGTTGGACACTTCTCCGTACTACGGACAATCCGAAGAGCTCATTGGCCAAGCTCTAGGGCAAATGGCCGCTGATTGGCCCAGAGAATCTTATTATATTTGTACAAAGGCTGGCCGCATCCAGCTGGACGAGTTCGACTACTCACGAGAATGGGTGAGGAAATCGGTGCTCAGATCGTTGGAAAGACTCCACACCTCCTACTTGGACTTGGTGTACATGCACGATATTGAGTTTGTAGAAGAAGCAGACGTTTATGAGGCTTTGAAGGAGCTTGTGGCGTTGAAAAAAGACGGGATTGTCCGAAACATTGGTGTTTCTGGCTATCCGGTCGAGTTGCTCTTGAAGGTGGCCCAGGAGTGTAACTCCACCTACAAGCAAGAAATCGGGCCCTTGGACGCCATATTGTCCTATTCCCATGGCTGTATTCAGAACACTAAGTTGTTCGACTTGTACGATCAGTTTTTCGATACCGGAATCAAGAAGCTCATGAACGGATCGATTTTGTCGATGTCTTTGCTTCGTTCGGGCACAACACACTCGTTTCATCCTGCTCCACAGGCGCTCAAGGACAGCGTTGATGCAATTGCTCAGGAGTTGTTAGCTGAAGATGACGTAGAATTGGCCGAGTTGGCCACCAGGTTTGCTTTGAAAAGATGGCTTTTTCAAACGGGAAATGAAGGAGAGATTTCTGAAACCTATCCGTTGGAATGGAACAACAAGCTCTCGGTGGTGTTGGGGGTGTCCTCTTTGGATGAATTGGCGCTGGCTATTGAAAGCTACAAGTCTGTTCAAAGTTCTGAGAACGAGAAGGACGAAATGCTATTTGAGAAGGTTGAGAGGGATTTGGGACCCAAGCACTACAACGAAACATGGCCCAGTGGCCGTTTCTAACCGCGGAATATAGCTATCAGTACGAATATTGGTGTTGTAGCTTTTAGAAACTGGTGATGCCATGCAGGAAAATCATAATCCACCGACCTTCTAGTGATTCTCTTTCTGCCTAGACCTGACCTCGTATATGTTACGGGATCAATTGTACGAAATAAAACATTTTTTGTAATCAATTGTCCGTCATGGCACCAAAAAGAGCTCCAGCAAGTGACGCATCGACGGATTTCTCCAGAGAATTGGACAAGAAGAAGTCCGTAACTGTTCGCAAGTTCAACGGAATGAATCTCGTGGATATTCGTGAGTTCTACATAGACACGGCCAGCGGAGAACGGAAGCCGGGGAAAAAGGGAATTGCACTTTCGGAGGATGCGTGGAGGCAATTGTTGAAACTTCTGGAGGAAGTGAACGGCGCATTGGATGCGTTGAATGGGGGAAAGAGAAGGAAGGTGGATTCAGAGGCTAAGAAGAAAGAGAATGAAAAAGAGCAAAAGGAGGAAGAGAGTGGGAAATCTGTCAGGGTGAAAGAAGAGCAGAGTTGAAGGGTATAGTGAGGAAAGAGTGAGTGAGGAATAGTGACGGGAATCGAGGGACTAGAAAAGCGAAGAAAATAGCGAAGAGAAATGCTGGTTATAGTATGGAGCACTAGAGTATTTAGTGAAGTGATGTAGAGAATGTAGCAAAATAAGGTATTATGGAAAGTGGTTGTGGGTCTGTCATCAGTCTGTAAAGTATAGACCTTTTCATAGATGGCTAGATCACAAAGCGTCATATTTCCTTTAATTACTTGATTCATCACCTTCCCGGTGCCTTAATGTTCTATTATTTCCTTTCAAGATTATGTAGGGCAAACATCCACGATTGCTTTCCGTCACCCGACTGATTGCGGTATGGAACTTATCTCTGCATGTGGACCCCTCTTATCCGGACACTGGCCTCCTCCATCGATATCGTTCAAATCTACCCCTAAAGTTTTTACAAATCCCGAAATCCATAGACTTCAACCTCCGCTATCCCTCCCGCTTCCTTTTGACGCCCCTAACCCTCGTCTTCCACTTCCCTACTGACGATAAACTTCACCGACATCACGTGCATGAATTGATGCCGCACCGAACTTCCGTACTGGAAATCTTGATCTAAAAGATATAAGCAACACTATCAACATCGATTACTCTTCATCTGGTTTAGCTCGTGTGTATCGATATTAATCAGTATACCTATTCTAATCCATTTTGTGTATTTTCAGACTCGTTGACCCATTCTATCTATAATTGGACCTTCTATCTTTCTAGCGACTGAACTTGGGACCCAATGGCCAAGAAAAACAGAAGCAGAAACAAAAACAGAAAGAAAACCAACAAGAACAGACCCTCAGAAGTGACTCCTAGCAGAAACAACGACGAGTCGGTCTTCTCTGATGATGATTTAGTGACTTCTCCTCACTTTGGTCACTCGGCACTGTTCGTGGATCGCCGTGGCGATTTGGCCGCATCTTCTGGCAACAAAAACCACCGCCACATTAGTCACCGTGGGCTGCTTCCACTTACGGACCGTAATTTACAGACTTTGCTCGAGCAGAATGGCGGAAACGGCGCAAACAGCGCAAATTCTCGATTCGGGCAGGTGGCATTAGATATGGATCAATTTGCTAAGCAACAGCTGCAACTCCGCGGTGCCTACAGTGGCGGAGATGTTGCCGATGGTTATTCCCTCTACAGTGATCGTTCCAGACAACTGCTGCTCGAATTTGGCGAACTGAACCCATCGCTGCATCATCTGAGTGATCTGACTTCACTTGATGATGTTTGCTTCCCAGACTACTACGAGGGACTCATGGATGCCGACAGCGCGGAGATCGAGCATGTGTGGCCCGATTTGTCTGTTTTGGAGGAGTATATTGAAGATGAATTAGAGGATTTGCACGAAGTACCATCAGAAACCAAAGAAGTCAACTTCCACTATCCAATCGCACGGAGAGTGTCTGCAGCGGATGCCATAGAGCCGATAATTACCAACAGATACGTTGATGTTCTGCCAACCAATGAGGAGGTTCCGTTGTTGCAGCTGGTGCATGTGGACGAGCGAACACTGCTCAAACTGGCAACACTGTCTTTCCGGATCCGTCCGAAGCCAATCCAACCATGGCAAAAGAGCCAGGCACACGTGGAGTTTTTGGCCAACTCCGGACCCAAAAAGGACGCGTTGTGCCGATTCACTTATTTCCGAGAAGACATTGAAGGCACCATTCACTCTCCAACTCTTCTGGGGTTGATATCGGATCGATTGACCGAAAACGGCGACCTGATCTCCCAGAGCTTGGAGGAGTTGTTTTCACCTCCACTGTATGGAAAGGTATCGACACTGACACGCGAGGAAACGCCGGTTCCTGACCATCCAGAAGTGAATGTTGACACCACTCCTAATGTGGGAGGTGCGTCAACTTTGCAAGTTACCAAGGCCATTTTGCGTACCCACGCACTGAAGTTGGCCTCCCCCATGCCCGGAGCAAGTGCTCCGTCATTGACAGGAACGGCACCAGCAACCACTGTCAACAGCATTAGTATGAACCATCATCACCAGCATCACCACACACTGCCATTTTGGCTTGATATCTTGGATCCGCTGGAGGAAGAAATGAAGGTGCTTTCCAAGACATTTGGCCTCCATCCTCTCACAACTGAAGATATCTTTTTGGGTGAGACCAGAGAGAAAGTGGAGTTGTTCCGTCAATACTACTTCATATGTTTCACTTCGTTCGACATTGTGTACGAAAGACGGAAACAGAGAAAGAAGGAGTTCGAGAAGAAATCCGGAAAGATGCTGGAATACAACAAGTCTGAAGACGACTTCTTCTTTGGAAAGCAGGCCGGAGGGATGTGGAAATACTTCAAGAAGATTTTCGGCAAGAAAGGCTCAGATTATTCCGGTCGCTCTTCCGGTCGTCGCTCCGCAGGTCTGTCTGTTGTTTCCCAGAATAAGAATGTTCGAAGCGGCGAGTTGTGTCCATTGAATATGTACATGATTTTCTTCAAGCATGGAGTATTGACTTTCCACTTTAGTGCCACTCCACACCCCATCAACGTCAGGCGGCGGGCCAGAATGCTCAAGGACCATTTGACGGTATCTACCGACTGGATCTGCTATGCTTTGATTGACGATATCACCGACTCGTTCGCGCCAATGATCGATAGCATAGAGGCTGAAGTGTATTTGATCGAAGATCAAATTATGAAGATGCATTCAGGCGATACCAGCGACAGCAGCAGTGAAGACGATTCTCTGGACGATGAAGACGATTCTATTGCTGCTCGAGCATTCAAACGGACGCCAACTTCGGACGTGTTCTACAGACGCCAGAGATCGAAATCGGTGGTGGAGCCCACGCCATCGCAGCCATCGTTCCGCAAAAAGAGAGGTTCCCGTGTGGAGTACTCTATAGGGTCCGGTCGCTCGACACATCTGAGTTCCACTCACTCCACGCTGTCAAAGATTGTAGCGTGGAAGCGGAAAGGTGATATGTTGAGAAGAATTGGCGAGTGCAGAAAGCGGGTCATGTCGGTGATGCGCCTCTTGGGCTCCAAGGCTGATGTGATCAAGGGATTCAGTAAACGATTCAACGAAAATGAGCCTGTTTCCCAAATGGATACTCCGGCCCACATGACCAGATTGGCGCTGAGACAAGAGATTTTGATGTACTTGGGAGACATTCAGGACCACATTGTCACTATGGTGCAGTCGCTCAATCACTACGAGAAGTTATTGGCTCGAAGCCACTCAAACTACTTGGCCCAAATCAATATCGACATGACAAAGGTCAATAACGACATGAACGATGTGTTAGGCAAAATCACAATCTTGGGTACCATTGTGTTGCCCATTAACGTTGTGACGGGATTGTGGGGTATGAACTGTATTGTTCCGGGCCAGGACCACGAAGGGCTTGTGTGGTTTGCAGGAATCGTGGTAGGCATTGCTTTGTTCAGCTTCATTTCGTATATCTACGCAAAGAAATTGACCGGGCTATAAATGCCAGGAACCTTGCTGTGTATGATGTCGCTTGCTGCAGCGCAATGCTAGCGATCCGCCATGAGACATGCACTGTAACCGCGCCACCACCTTCTGCTTAGCGTCGTGTGTACATCCCCAGCATCCCTTCTTGTGACGTATTTGTGCACGGCACGCCGCGGCCACCTGTACGTTGATTTTCTGACCTGAACACCAACCACCTTCACTATCTCCAACATCCATTGCAACATGAGTATTCAAATGACCTTGGTGTTCAGCATGCTCATCACCCAGATGGCATTTTTGCTTGTATTACTATTGCCATTGCCATTTGTGGTGAGGGCACGTATTCTTGATGGATATGCGTTGTTCAGAGGCAATTCCAACGTCAAGGTCGGTTTTGTGTTTACAATCATTCTATTGGGACTCCAATTTATCGACTGTGTCAACAAACTCCGGAAATTCTCCAATTTAGATAATCCATACTTTTCCCAGTTCACTTCGGGCCAACTGAGGTCTGGAGGTTTGCTGTACGATCAGCTTGCATCCAAATTCTACGCACAGCGCAACCTCTACATCACTGGCGCCGTATTGTACTTGTCAATGGCCATAAACACGGTCATCTCTATTTTGGTCAAATTGGTACACAAGGAGAGGTCGTACAGGGAATTGTCCAAGTCTATGAAGAGCACCGAATCCGAGGATGAAGAGATCAGGAGTTTGCGTGATAAAATCACGAAGAAGGAGGTAGATATTGCCACTTTGAAGAAGCAATTGAAGGGCTTGCAAACCGCATACGATGGGTTGAATGACTCCAAGGTCAATGCAAAGGATGTGTGATTCATAGGGCTATATATCATCAAGGAATAAAGGAATCATTGCCGTGGAATTATGTACAGAGCAAGTTAGAGTGGCTGTGTGGTTCTCGTTGCAATGAGTATGTAGTTTCTAGAATGGTTATGATGCATCGGCGTAGTTGGCTTGCTTCCCTTGCATTGCTTCTGACGCAGGAGACCTATCGGAGTTACGGCACATGCCAACGGTTCCGCATAGCATCTCCAAATCCACCTGGATAAGGTTTCGCCCGGTGATGTACAAGCAATTGTCTGCCCGCAGGATGTACAATTTACTGCCATCAGCATGAACATCGAGATGCGAAGCGGGCAAGGTGAGGTGCAGGAGGAACATCCGCTGCATTGCATCAACATCTCAGTTCGAGGACGTCTTGTCTTGTTTCGGGAAGAAAGAGACCCAATAGGAATGAAATCTTGCATTTTGGGCGTTCTCTTTGGGTGTGTCATGTTGGATTTGCTATAACGAAGTGCCAGGAGCAAAACTTGTCATTCACAGGATAAATGCAACATACTGCGCAACGTGGGCATGATGCATGCAGTTATCACAGCGTCATCGTCGTAAAAGGTGGTCAACCTTGCAGTTTGCACCATAGAAGAAAACAACTAAAAGAGGTATTGCTTGCCCCTTGATGTTCTTTCACGATTTCATAACAGATTTGGGCGAGACTTGTCTACGGCGGAAGTCTTGATTTGAATGGTTCTGCAATTTCTGGTTTACAATGTAGTTCAACTTCAATTCAAGTTACCCCAGAAAAAAATTCCTTTGAATGCCTATAATGTGTTTTTATTTGTTATTCACTCGCTCAATGCAAGAGACTTCCTGACAAGACAACTCTATTCAAAGCTAATATATTAAGTACACTACTGATACAGACGTTGGTCAACAACTCACTTCTTCTCGGCCTCCTTCTCCTTTTTCAAACCTGGAGAGTCGTGCTGAGGCAGCTGATGCGATTGAATGGGCTGGGGCTGCAGCGACTGCTCGTAAGACTTCTGAGGCTGACCCTGGCCCTGGGCATGACCCTGGCCCTGCGGAGCCTGCGAGTAGCCAGGGTACCCTGAGTAAACTGGAGCACCACCTTGAGAGTACGACGAATAGTTGTTAGATGCAGCAGCACCCAACGAACTAGACTGATTGTATGCATACGACTGATTGTAGTAAGCAGGCTGGTAGCCGTAGAGTTGCAGTTGGCCGGAGATTTGCTGCTGCTGTTGCTGCTGCTGTTGGGGTGCTGCGGGAGTACCTTCACTCACAGCAGCAGAGGTGGCTGGTGGATATTGAGCTGGATATTGCAGATAGTAGCTCATGTTTGGGTTTGCCAGAGTCGAGGCGGCGCTGGTGGCGGGGTAAGAAGTGGCGGCCGGAATTGGGGCCTTTGCTGCTGCGGTGGTGGTTGCTTGAGTCGTCGGAGTGACCCCAGTCTGGATGACTCGTTTGATGTCACGCACAAACAACGGGTACAACAAATCAACAATATTCTCCCGCTGGGCCATGGCGAGCGCTCTCTCGAAAGGAATCCACACACCCTTCAAGTGCATCGAACCGATCTTGACAACGTGACGCACCTTCTCCAGCTTCAAGATGCCGTCACGGCGACCACGAGTCATCTGCGCTACGTTCAAGAGCTTCGTTCCGTTGATCATATTGTTGTCAGCACGACGCACCACGCTCACATTGTTGGCGTCCACCTGGTAGCACAAGGTCTTCTCGTCTTCCCACATGGTGGTAGTGACGCGTGGCCGAATGCCCGGAGGCTGATACTGGCCCACCGACGAGTTTCCTCCGGTGGCCAAGGTGTCAGACGACAGAGATGCCTTGGCAGGCAACGGCGGAACCGACAGCGGGGCGGTGGTGGCGGTGGAAGCCACGGGAGCACCCGATTGGGAGCTCACGGCGCCAGCCAGAGATGCTGCAACAGCAGGGGTCTGCTGGGCGGTGGCAGCCTGTTGGCCTGGGGCAACGTAAATCAGCGCCTGGGGACCACCAGCAGACGACATGGGCTGGGCGTTCTGTTGGTAGAGCGCATACTGGTAAGGCACCCCCAGCGATGCAGACGACCCGTAGCCGGGGTAGTGGGCTGCGTATTCACCCTGCTGCAGTGTCTGCTGGGGCACTTGAGGCTGCAGCGTCTGCTGTGGCTGCTGATACTGCTGATACTGCGACTGCTGCGGGGTTTGCAGCGCCTGCAATGGGTGCTGACCCTGCTGCATCTGCTGGTTGATGTAGTACTGCTGACCGTAGGGCTGCTGGTACTGGGCAGACTGCGCTTGCAACAGCTGCTGAGTCAACGACTGGCTCTGCGACTGCGCCTGAGGCTGCGTTTGTCCCAGCTGGGGCTGGTTGCCATTCATGTACAGCTGGTAGGGATAGTGCTCTTGGCCGTAATAGGAGGGCATCTGTGAGTACTGCTGGGTGGACATTTCGGACGCCAATTGAGGACTCCGGACACGGGCGGCTAAGTGTTGATGTCGATGTTTTGATTTGGCGACTGAGACGTAATCTCGGCGGCTATGCAAACTTCAAGGAGGCGAATGTTCAGCACTAAAGGGTGGGACCTGTAGGCGGATAGCGGCAGAGTTGAATGAAAGTGATGAAACAACAAAAGTGAGGAGATCCAACTTCTTTGCTGACGAAAACACCAAAAATGCTGGGGATGTGGTCAGGAGACTGCACTAATCAGAATCAATCAAGTCAACAAATCGCTGAGAGAGATGTCGCCGACACAATTACAATAGAGACGGATCTAAATAACCGAATCTGAGAAAGAACAAGTGGAGGAAGTGGAAAAAGACTGGTAGGAAGACAGTATACGAAATGGCAGCAAAAAATAACCTCGCATAAGGAACGATTGCACATCAAAACAGCGAACCCACATACTACTGCACCAGACAATCTGTGACGGTGCTTGTACTGTATGCATACGCATTCACGGGCGCTCAGTTACGGGCCGGGCATCTGTGCATGCACACTTGCCGACGTTACTATTGGTTGGCTCCCCTCCTTACTGCGTAGATCGTGGCTTCATGCCAAGCATCATTGCTTGTATGCCGCGCATCCCTGCTTGAAGCAGTATCCTGCTCTACTTGTACTTCCCCGCTGTATCCTTATCACCGAGCCTGAATGCTTTGTGTATGGTGCTACCCACAATCGTCCTTACTGATGGCTTTCTATGTGCTACAACAGAGTTCCTGAGGGCAGTCCATTGAGAACAAGTTGGATTGTAAGGTAGGATTTTTGGCTTGTACATTCTCGGCGCACATTTCAAAAAGTTTATATAGTGGTCATGCGGTGCAATGCAACGCGCTCTGTTATGCAGTATGCCATCGGTGGCAATCGGGTTGTGGTACACACAATAAGGAGAATCATCTACCAGGGAGAGCTCGCGAGCACGCCCAGGTAGACCTTGAGTTTTTACTTATCGGGATACCCAGCGGTAATTCTCCTTGGTGTTCATCCAATGATCTTCTATGCGTCGTGACCGTCGAGTCTAATGCATCTAACGCGTCGACTTCGGCTACATTTTGTCGTCTGCATCTAACATTCGCCGGTCGCAGTATGCAGTCGGTCATGTGTGATGGCGGCGCGACCTCCCTATCGCCCTCTTGTTCGTTTTAGTTTTTGTTCTTTGCTGTACAGTTGTCTGTTCTCTTATGCGCCTTGGCAATCGCCAAAATCGTACTTAGGTGCCAGAAACTGTAACATTTTCTAGGAAATCATTCTGGTCTCATACTCATCACCCCGCTGATTTCAACTCTCTCTTTTTCCTCGAAACTTTATTATCATAAATGCGTCCACCCGATAAATCTGCATCTCCGGCTCAATGGCCGCATATGTCTTTTATGCAAGACGATTAGTTCCGTTCGCACTTATTCCCACCAATGGATGTACTACTCCTATTCAATTTTGATTAACTGAAAGTGGCTCGCCATGACCTTAATCGCTCATCGCGGGAGTGTGATTATGGAATTCTACTGTGGCCGAAAATTTGACACCCTTTCGATGCAATGCTAGGTCGCCTGTGCGATTTGTGCATGCATGGATTAATTGTCCTCCTTAAACAATCTCTCGAAGCATTCACATGCGTAAGCATTGTTTAAATTGACTTCCCTATGCTCCCCAATGCAGAATTTATGACTACTACTGATAGGATCCAAACCAGTGCCGTGATGCCAGCTAAGTAGACCTTGCAGACGTTTGAAGTTCCAATGGGTTATTTTTTGATTGTTGCATCTACACTTGAGCGTAGTGGGGGGATTAGAAAATGGTTGGATGTGGTGGAAAACTTCATTAGAGTGTATATTTTCGGCTAATCGTTACCGTCTATACAATGGAGACACAAATCCGGAGATCGTTCGGCTAATGCGGTCCGATCTTGGAATAGAATGAATTGGTGCCGTGCGTACCTACATGCGCTGACATCGCTTTAAGCGTCTATTCGAATGCACGTCTGCGGAATTGAATCATGCAGTCGGTGCCGATCATATCGCTCCTCGGGATAGTTATCTACCCAAGATGGCCTGGTACTTTTTCTCTAGAGTTTTCATTGCATCCCCTTGGATGAGGACCTTCTCAATCCAATGCTGGTACGGATAGAGCAAGCACGGAACAGCTTGCAATTCTGATTGTGCGCGTTTCGGCAATTCGCGATCGCCATCTCCATTTATGTACATGACAAGCCCGCGCACAGCACCAGCACGACTCAGCATCCTCGTCATGCGACGCATGCTTCCGTGCATCTGCACCACCCCGTCAACTAAATTCACCTTGATGCAGCAGCATACGGCAATGTCTCAGTGGTCTAGGTGTGGAAGCCCAACGTCCAAGTATTGTCAACATGCAAATATAGAAGCCCAATGCAGATATAGGCACTCTGATGGCGCACAATACCATGTCCAGAGATACTTCACGTGCATGTGAGCTACTACGCGATTACAGTCTACGGCTTCGATTCCAGCATCATCTATTGCTTCTATGCCTCTGCTCCTCTGTACAATTCTCGAATAATTTTCTTGCCGATTACCGTCTCTTGAACAATGCCCTGGACACGTTCGGGAACCACTCTCCCGTACCAGATCGGGTTGGAGTTTCTGGAAAAGTAGATGACGTTTCCGGCGTAGGCATGGCCTCCTATGTGAGATATCAACCCCACCTTGACACTATTACTGAGATTCTCCTTTTCCAACACTCTCTCGAACTCATCTTTCAACAATGGAGCAAGCTTGCCGCATCGAATGTCTCGCTGGGCATGACCGCAGATTAGAATGAGATCGGACTCAATTTCGGACTCCTCAAACAATCCCGGATGACTTTTCTGGCTGTATGACTTCTGTGGAACAAAAGAAAACGGATTATACACCTCCGCTACTTCGTTCTCGGGAAGTAGATAGTGTTCGATGAATTGTGGAAGATGGGCCATACTGAAGGTCACCTTCTTGTGGTCCGGGTAAATGTACACCATCTGCTGGTCTCCAAAGGGTATGTTTAAGTCCGATACCAATGCATCTGAGAGAGTCACAGGATGAAGCGGACTCAACATCTTTCTCTTGATAGATTCAAAATTGTTGGCCAAAGACCCTGGAACTAGATCGATCTTCGAAGGTAGCTCATGGAAATCGGTTACCCCATGCAGAAATGTAAGAATATGTTTCCACATAGACGCAGCAGTGCCATTTAAGTTCCTATCATAGTCAATCTGCTTGTCAGGTGGAAAAGTGGGTAACCGACAGTAGGTGCATCCTGTATCGTATGCAGGTGGTGGGCACTTTTCCACGAACTTAATTGTGGAGAATGCTCTCGCTAGACGAATCATTTTATAAAGATTTGCAAGGAATTCTGGAACTTGTTCTCGTCATGAGGTCGGATTGAACCCAGACGGAAATAACGTCTGTGTGCAGGGTGCAGTCCGGTTCCAAACCCGCAGAGGTCTAAACTGCGGAGGAACAAGATTTATCCAAAACCGGCTAATGCTCGTTCTGGTCGCCTTGGAATTTCGCCTTGAGTTTCCACCCCTTCTCAGCAGAATTCCACTCGGCAGCCTCGCGGAGAAGCGACCGTACCATCACAAGCTCTTTTTCGTTCTTTAAATTCACTGTTTTCGGAAGCAGTTGCAAAATCTCATTGGATTTACTGAATCCTCTGGGCTGCAGCATAAGGTAATCAATGATTTTCGCCAAAAGATCCAGGCGTCCAGTCTCCGTAGTCTTCGCCGTGCCTGTTTTATCTCCGAAAATAAATCGTGATGTCTGGTCCCCTCCCTTTCTTTGTCGAAGTTCACTCAAAATCGATGTAGAAGTCAATGTTGGAGTCGACGACTTCGACTTCGACTGCGACGTCGGCAGCTCGGACCGAAAGGTGGTAACAGCAACCTTAGGCTTCTGTTTCGGTCCGAAACGCCCGGCTGCTCCGAACTTGCCTGTCCATGTAGGTGTACCCACTGCTTTTTTCCTTGTCAACACTCGAGATTTCTTGAGTGCTTCGGCCGCGTCTTTGGCCATACGATTGGCCTCTTTTTCGACCGACGTCAACTCCTGCTCTGACAGATCCATGATCTCGTCATGCTGAAGCATACTGTGTACCACGCCCGTATTGGCAAAAAGCCCATCCATGAGTCTTCCTTCGTCTTCTTTTTTCTCTTCCTCTTCGGTATCTCCCGCAAACTTATCCAACTTCGAAACTCCCATAATGTTTGCTACTTGGTAGAAATCATCGTCGTTTTTGTGTGATTTGGAAAGCCTGGTGACTTTGCGGTCCTTTTCGCCCCCTACCTTCTTTTCTGATGCACTGAACATTTCTCCGGTCTCGGTGCCTCTTTCGTCCTGATCTCCGAGCGTGAATAGATCGTGGAGATCATTAAGCTTGAAAAAACGTTTCTGCTTCGGGTCTTTCAAGATCTTATTCGTTAAGAATGTCTTGAATATCTGCCGGTGGTAGATCTTCTCCTCAATTGTTCCCGCAGTCATTAGTCTGTAAATGGTGATATCCTTCTTTTGTCCCAAACGCCATGCCCTTTCTCGCGCCTGGATATCTGTCGAGGGGTTCCAGTCAGGATCGTAAATAATCACCCTGTCTGCTCCCGTTAAATTCACTCCCAATCCACCGACTTTGGTGGTGAGAAGGAATACATGGTAGAACTCGTTGTTATTGAAGGTATCCACCAATTGCTGACGCTTTACTATAGGCGTCAGGCCGTCCATACGAAGGTAATGGAATTCTTCTTCTGTATCTTTTCCTTCGCTGTCGACTCTCTTCAAGTTTGCGAGGAACTTCTCCAAAATATCGAGCATCTGCTTGGTCTGGCAAAAGAGTAATGTGCGGTGCCCCTGAAACTGCCAGAGTTGCAACAAGTTCTTCACTACTTGCATCTTTCCAGACTTAGACGCATTGCCGTAACTGTAGCCCTTCTTCCGCAATAGAGCCTCTCGGTCAACCAAATCTGGATGATTGCAGATTTTCCGAAGCATATCAACGCCCATCAAAACATTCCTTCTTCCTCCAAGAATAGCATTAACGTCCTCGCTGCCAAGAAATCTCTCGTAGAGGTCCTGCTGGTACTGGGTCAATTTAACAAAAAGAACCATCTCGTTCTTCTTGGGCAAGTCTTGGGCAACATCCACCTTCAATCTTCGAAGCAAGTATGGGGAAATCAAATCTCGAAGGATAACTGCACACTTGTACCCTGTTTGCACCTGGACGTTAGATGCATTGGCGTAGCCTCCCATATTAATTGGAATAGCAAATTGCTGCTCAAACACCGGAAGAGTTCCCAATCTTCCCGGAAATACAAAGTCAAACAACGACCAAAGCTCGATCAAATTGTTCTGAATTGGAGTTCCCGACAAAATGATTCGGTTGTATGTTTTGATCCGCTTGCATGTCAAGGAGATCTCGGAATTGGGATTCCGGATCTTGTGTCCTTCGTCCAACACGGCGTAGCCCCATTCGTGAGGCAAAATGTACTTGGAATAAATTCGGAGACCAACGTACGTAGTAACAAGCACATGACCTTTGGCCAATACTCTCTCGACGATTTCTTTGGCATTGGCCTGGTTGTTGGCTGCACGGATGCTCATATCAGAATTTCCGTCGCCTTCTTCAGCTTCCAAGTGGGCTTCCAACTCCATCTCAGATTTTATGGATGATTTGGACATTCCGGACCCGATGCTATGGAGAATGACACATCTGAGCGGTGGCCACCAACGGTGGAACTCGTTAACCCACTGGTTCATGACTGTGGCAGGAACAACAAGTAAGACAGGCTTATCCAAAAGACCAGAATAGTGGAGTCCTGCCAAAAAGGAGATGACCTCAATGGTCTTTCCGAGACCCATTTCGTCTCCAATGATTCCTCCAGTTTTCTGCGAGTAGAGCTCCCAGAGCCATTGCACACATGTCTTCTGGTACTCAAAAAGCGAAGGATATACATCTCCTGGCAACCTCAACTTGGAGTCTAGAACAGCGTCTGGAATGGTTGGATGTGGCATGTGCCATTCTTCCTTCTCGTTGTCCTGTTGTTTTCCTCGCATCAGTGACCGCAGGGTTATCCAAGCTTGTAGTCTTTGCTGATAAACAAGTTCATCGCCATCATCAACATTTCTAATTGTCAGAGACTCTAGTCCTGGTGTAGCCAGGGAACCACTGAGATCAATTTCGTCCACCTCCTCAACTTCCTGGTCGAGTTCTTCATTTACCTCGGATTCTTCTTCGTATTCATCATCAGATACCTTTTTGCGTCGTTTCTTGGGCTGGATGACTTCATCATCATAGTCACCTTCAGTATTTTGCATTTCCGGTCCAAATTCTTTCACTGCATCCAGTTCATCTACCTTTACCTCAATATTTCCATCATCTTCAGTATTTGCAACATTTTCATCAGCCTCTGTACTTGCAATATTTTCATCAGCCTCTGAACTTCTTGTAAGCTCCGCTTCCTCCCATTTCACATGTGGCTGCCGTCCAACTTTGAAGCCAGGAGCTCGGAGGTTGACATGGGATTGTGATTCATTAGTAGATGCGAACGCATTGGTATTTCCAAACGCCGTGATCTTTCCCGTTCGTACAAGATAGTCTCGTTCGGACTCTCCGGGCATCTGCTCACTAGTTGTCTTCCCATCTGAATCTTGTGTAAGCTGATCTCGATTGCCTCGAAGTCTTTCATTAATATCATCCACGTCCTTCTTCAATGGGGCCAATTCATTTTGCTCAAACCATGAAATTTCGTCTCGAAGCAGCTTCCGTTGGGAGATTTTAGTACGTGGATCATTTAACCGGGCTTGTAGGGCTCGAATCTTCCGCTCCACCTTCAGAAGTTCAGTAGTGGTTTTGGCAAGCCGTTTCTCATCGAGTTCAGCCTCTTTGGATAAAAGGGCCCTGTTAGCCTTTCGTGTAATAGACGACTCGAGTTCCTCTTGGTCGACAAGCTTAATGTCAAGGGAATTTTGTAAGTTTTCCATGGAGTGGAATGGGTGGAGTTAGATAAGAGTATTTCGAGATGGCATCACGTGAAGGTTAAGTTGGCGAGATAAGGGAAGAGGCGAACTTGGAGAAATGGGATTTGTGGTTAGGAAATAACTGTAGGAATGATTTCATGAGTTCTTGCTTAGTTTGATTTTGTATTTTTTTGGGTATTGGTTTGAAGTTTCTGACTTTTCTCAGTAAGTGGTTTTAGATTTCTCACAGTATTCCTGGAAGGAGAAACTAGCGAAGAGCAGATTCAAAATGAGAAATAAGTGTTTGCCGGGCGATCCCACCAAATGAAATCTACAAGCATGCTATTGGCTAAAATTTCTATGTAGTGAAAGGATAGAAGTCCGAGGTCCTCCAATTAGCCACAGCGGGGTCACAAGATATCAGTGTATCCAGAATTCCCTCAGAATTATCCACTGTAGTTAAGACACGAATTCTTCATTGCAATATCATATCAGATTCATGTCCCTGTTTATCTAAACGTGATCTGACCTCCTCAACTTTTTCATTAGCAACCAATGAATGCCGATGATCTGCAATGTTTTAAACCTTTGATAAACTTACTTCTTGTCTTGATCTCTGTTGAAAATTGGTTCGTTCTGGTGTGCTGTCTATAATGTAGACAACTACCGATTCCTCAAGATTAAATATATTGCAGGCATTTTATATATCAAATATTCATCATGAGGTGGGAAGAAGGAAGAACGTCGACAACAATTCATAGGAAGAGTTCGAGATGAAATAGGAACCATATTAACAAACTCCTAGAAATTCATGATGTGGACAAGTATCTTTTGACGGCAGGCGACAACCTGAACCCCTGATATCATTTTGGTCTTTTGTTGCTTCATAGATAGCCTCAATCGAATATAGTAAACTTTTAGGAAGTTGATCATGATCTAGTTCTGGTTCCAGCAGTTCTTATTCCAATCTTCAGTAGCTCCCAAATCACATCGAAACCTTTCCATCCAATGCATTGATCGCTGTACTTATAGCGAGGTTCAGTCCAGATAGTAGCAACACCGAATTGATGGAAAATAAATTAGTAACTGTTCTATACTTTATCCCCGACCTTTGAGTACAAATGTCCGATCTCGTTGAAGTCAGTGCACCAGGTTAATCCTACTTTTCAAACCATGACAATCAACCAAAATAATGGCAAGTTCCAGGAAGCCAAGCGTTTTTTTTTTCTATTTAATTCTTCACATTCCATCACATTGCCTTACTCCTCTCTGCCATTTCTTCATTAGCATCAGAGTTACGCCCTCACCCCTCTTTATTTTTCCTAACGCACATTTTCTAAAATAAAGATTCCGGGAATCCCATAATTAATTCCCCTTTCAAGCACAATTTCATACTTCCGCTTCACCTTCTTCTTCTTATATTCAATTCCGCCTGTTCTCGGTGTAGGTTGCTCGGAATCTCCACTTCGGAGTTTGCACCGGTAAGTGCTCGTGACGACCGCAAACTACATTTCACTATTAATTGTACCTGTTCTTAGTTATTAAATAAATAGTCCGCATGAGGAACCTAGTCCCTCTTGGCCTGCAAGTCGGGCAATGGAATGGCCTTGACTGGAAGATAAGAGTTCTGAGAGTTTGCAATGCCAGCATAGGCATTGTACCAGGAAACAAATGCAGTTATGATTCCGAAAATACCTCCGGCCTTCTTGATTGCAATGTCGCCTCCTTTCAAATCTGAAATGGCCAAGAGCAAAAATGTAATCGACAAAAAGAAAAACAATAAAAAGAACGACACCGTGGACTTCAACGTCATCAAACACATGAAGAACGTAAAAATAAACCATCCCACCAAGAAAATGCCCACAGCATACTGAAACTCGTGAGCTTTTCCATTGGCTTCGTACGCAGCTTGAATGCCAAACGAGTCAACTTCCAATGCAGCCCAAGAACACCAGAAACCAGCATAGGAAGACAAGGCAACTCCACCAAAAGTGTTTCCAACAGCAATCTCAAACATACCGGCAACAAACTGGGCAGCACCTCCGTAGAAGAAGGCCAAGCCAATAACAATACCGGGGATAGTGACACCACGGGCCTGGGCATTAATCAACGACAACACAAACGTGGTTAACGCAAACGCAGATAATCCCAATGGTGCAGGGTTAGCCAAATTATGTTTAGGGGGTGGAGCCAAACCCGGATTAAGCGTACCACCGAAGGCGGTGACAAGATCCTTTTTCAAATATCTTTCGTTTCCAAAAACAACGTAATCCTCATTGTGGACTACTCGGGTGATTTTGTCGGAGTTATGGGCCTCGGTTCCGGAAGAGTTACTGCTGCCGATGACAAGAGTGTGATCGTGAGGTTGTTGGTTTTCCAAGTCAGACATGTTGGATGAATAATGGGGAAAAAAAAATTTTGCGGCGATACCGGAACTACTTATAATCCTGTGGGGTCGTTGGTATGATGGTGGTGTAATGATGGAGATTAGAACCGAGAGGGGCCTTGCCGAGATTCGGGTAAGTCTCTCCGACCGGAATTGACTGGCTGCCGATGAGTTGCACGTGATTGGTCACGTGATACTTTTATCCCACCTCTGGCCGCCTCCAATTGGCCCGATCTCACCTGTTGCACTTCAGTGGCCATATCGTCAAAGTTTTGTCCGTCGGATCTTTTATCTGATTCCGTGCACTTTTACCCCTGGTAATATCCATCTTCTACCCACATACAATTCTTCCCGCAAAAGTAACAACAATCCCGGAACCCCCACCTAGCCCTCGGAACTCGGAGTGGCATCACCCCAAAACTCCGAGCCCTGCGATTTTGTGGGGAACTTTCTATAATGCCCAAACTCCAGGGTCCGTCAACATCATGGTCAGACTACTTTCAGGAGTGTTGGGACAATTTTATGATTTGAATGTGAAGGTGCTGGTGGGACACTTTGATATTTTTCCCAACTGACACTTATTCCCGAATGGAAACCCGTACAGCTCAATGGTGGGGGAGGATCTTCGGTGCGGTGTACACACGTCAAATCCGATTTAGTCTAGAGAGGACTCGTAAGATGAGCATGGTGCACGGGTGTTTACTTTCTCTGTGGGGCCTGGTGGGGCTATCGGAGAAAGGGAAAACCGTTGTTGCGGAGTGGTGCCATGAAATAGAATCAGGAAGTATGATAAATCTGTGGGGTGGTTTCGTGGAGGAGAATTGCGGCGTTTTGATTGGCGGAAATAAAAGGTGTTCCAGACGTGGTGCATGATTGTAGTCGGAGTTTGTGGGGTTTGATCTTTGGAACAATATTGTTGGAAATGTGAAATGGCAAGTTTTAGACTGCCCAAGACCATGAGTTGAAATTGTAAAGCTGTACACATTTATATCTGGGGGGTATTCTTGGTGAATGTTGACGAGGTGGAGGTGATGGAATAAGCATTATATCTGAATTGAAGTGTTGCTTACTCTAGTAATCTTGAACTTGATTTTGATCTTCAGTTCTATGTGATTCTTAATTTGGTAACTTTTTAATGCTGCTTCTCTTCAACTCCCCTCCGTTAATTTTTGAGGAACTGCCCCGATTTCTACTAATGCCTTCCATGTCGAGACTTGCGCCTTTCATTTACTCTTCTCATGTACCGATTGATGGAGCTTTTGATTCAAATTGTGAAATTGCTCTAATGCAAAAATCGTGACTTTACAATAATTCTTAATTTCTGATCTAATAGTCTACAAAGGGTCACTCATTTCTGCTTCTTGAGGTTTCCCATTAATTGACTTCAGGACAATTCTATTCATCGTGCTCAATTCGAAAGTTCCCGAAGTTTATTGCTCTTTCCAATTACATGTTCTTGATTGCTCTCGAATGTTGAATAGTTTTACTTCAAGAGCCTTAACGGGACTTCGAAGATCACAGGCGGAGGACCGAAGAAGTCACACCAAGCGAACATCGAGCCTACTAGTCAAACTATTACGGAATATTATAATGATCAATTCCTACATTCACCAAGCCATATCATTTATTCTGAATCAAATTTATCCTACTTCAGAAATTCATTCTGCTGGTTTCTAACCCGCCTGGCTATTCTCCTGAAAACTGCCCGCTGCTTGAAATGGAATTGAGTCCCCCATTCAACAAGCCAGAGAGGAAAATACCACCGTACCAAATGCAAGGTATACGCCGCAAATCCGCGGTAAATATTGAACCCTACGTCCCGGTTCTTGGTGATTTGTCCGGCCACCTGTTCTGCGTATTTTGCAGCAGAAATAGAAGTTCTTGGATTCCTGCTCATATCTGCCGAAGAACGGATGCTATCATAAACTCCTTCCACGTCGTATTTTTCAGAAAGCAAACATGGAGAGGAATAAGGGTCGCAGATAGCAGTGTTGACTCCTCCAGTTATGACACTGTACACTTTCACGCCAAATGGCTTCATTTCGCCTCTAAGTACAAATGCATATTGATCAATGGCTGCCTTGGTTGCACAGTAAGCGGACACCCACGATAGTGGTACTCTGGCGGCGACAGAGCTGGTGAATACTATGGTTCCCTTTGCATTGATGATGAGGTCAGAGAAATACTTGGTCATGTACATGTGGCCAAGAACGTTGACATTGAAGAGTAATTGTAACTTCAGGTCGTCGTACTCAATCGCAGGGCCCCCCAAATTGGATATTCCAGCATTGTTATACAATATATCGAGCCTCCCTCCAGTGATCTTGGTCACCTCGACAACAGCAGCCTTGATTCCTTCGATATCGGTGATATCAAGAATGATAGGGATAAGCCCGATTTGTTCCTGTAACGATTTCATTCCCCAAGCATCAGACTCGATTGATACGCCGATAATAGAGTAGCCTCTTTTGTGGAGAGAGATTGCCATTTGGTAGCCGATACCGGAAGCTGCGCCAGTGATTAAAGCGTACTTGGTCATGATGAATACTCCTGATTGGAATCTACTTGATGGATAAAGTATGCTATTAGAAAAGTTGGTAGTTGATCCACGATGTAGCTAAACTAGAAGCTTTGGGGGAATCGTGCGGCAGCTTGTGGGACTGTAGTGAGTAACCACCAGATAAAAACTAGTTCTGAGTGAATGAGATCCAAAAGCACTAGAACAATTGAAAAGAATTAAGGGAAATTAAGAATATATCAGCTCTCCATCAATAGCCCAACATTCAACCTAGCATGTGAATGGGGGGTAGGTACTCTGCACAATGGCTGCGAATGGAGCATGAGAGAATGCAAAAACGCCACAAGCGGAAATAAGGGAGGAGAGATGAAAGGAAGAGAGAAGAGAGAAAAAGAAAAAAAAAAGATAGAAGATCCAATGGGCAAAGCAATGGAAGACAAAGTGAACAAAAAAATAAATTGAAGTTGTTGATTTGAAAGTGGAGGTGGATTCACTGCTTTGTGAGCCTGAACAATCGCAGATTTCCTATCTCCAGATAGAATAAAGATTAAATGAGGTAAGAAAGGTGGCTTGATTCTGAGCTCGCTGGGAACTTCTGGAATTGGTAATGCTGTGATTGCTGTGGATCAAATGAGATTAATGCCTCACTTCTTATTGCAAATGGGCAAGTGGGAAGAGTGAAGGTTCATGTGGAAGAATAAGTATTTGGGTTTATTCCATGGCATACTTGATCTTGACTCAGAGCTTAGCGGGAGAGGAGTATCATTGAATTCTCATGGATGTCAGCCTCTCGTTATTCCTCCCCTTACACTCTCTATTAACATCCAAATTCTATTCTGACTCAAACCTTGCAGTCACTCTGGATTTTCATCATAGTGACTTTTAAACCCCATAAGATGTTGAAGTTCTCTCACTGCTGAAAACACTATGGATAACGCAGGGTGAAGTCCGACATTCACTACCACATAGCGTCAGCGATCTGATTCATGCATGTTTTTAAGTAAGTCCTAAGATCGGGATCAAACCATAAACCAAATCTTGCTGTGGACGACTGCCATTGCTTTGAGTCGCCAACACCTTAGATCTCCAACCTTGCTGTCTTCATTTCACCAACTGAATCCTCAAAATATTCTACCTTGGTCCAAACTTCCTATTTAGCTATCTTCGAAGTGTCAGATTCGTAGCCCTTACCTCCCACAATTGTTCACCAGCCACCTACAATAACAACAACATTCCCTTCTCCAATATCATGGCCCCTTTCGGGGATTATGCAAATCTTCAAAGTAGCAAACTAACTCAAACTATTTCATACTCAGCACCCCTCGCAACTGAGAGATAGTTACCCTCCATTCATGCACGGCCCTTGTGCAAGCATTCGTCCCTTTCGTTTATCCTAGTTTTCTTTTCCCAAAATCTCTCACCCTCCACCAAGACATTCCATGAAGATCCTTTTCTTCTTTCTCCCTTTCTACCTCCATTCCATAGCTCCCGACTTTTGTTGGTCGCAATGTAATCACCATGCACCTCCAAGCATAGAAGTGCGCACGTCATTACTTCCCGATCGGGCCAGTTTGTAAATACCTGCTCCATTCAAATAATCTTGTTTCCCACTCTCCTGCCCCACTGATCCCACAATTGCTTGTGGTCAATATTTCCTCGCGAGGCCCTGCTACCCTGATCCCTAATGTTCCGGTCCTCTCGTCACAAAACCGACATCTCGGTCGCCGACATCTCCCAGTCATTGGAGAATGTCTCATTCCAGTCCAACATGATGGATATCGACCACTCTTATAGGCTGACTCCGAGAAAGCAGCCGTTCGACAAGGAGAATGTCACCCCTCTGAATTCCCCTACTAAGCTGGTGCTCCACAGTTCCCCTTACTACAAGAAAGCCCAGCCGTTGACTCCACAAACTCAGAACTTGAAGCTCCACAACAACATCTCCCAGCTTCAACCCCCTAACTCGTTCTTGCCGCCCGATTTCCACACAAAGGCAAACTCCGCCAAGACTAAGAGACTCACCTCGGTCGCCCAGCTCTATTTTCTCGACTACTACTGCGACATGTTCGACTATGTGATTCTGAGACAAGAAAGAAGTAACATTGTGGAGACACGGTTGCTGACCGATCCCGTGTACACATCCAACCCAGGCAGACAGCAGTTGGAGTGGAAGAACTATGTGGGACGAGAAAGAGCGTTGTTACGCAAAAGAAGACTCAAGCCCAAACACAAGGACTTTGAGATGATCACTCAGGTGGGCCAAGGTGGCTATGGCCAGGTGTTTTTGGCCAGAAAGAAGGATACGCGGGAGATGTGTGCGTTGAAGATTTTGAACAAGAAGTTGTTGATGAAACTCGACGAAACAAGGCACGTGTTGACCGAAAGAGATATCTTGACCAATACCCGTTCCGAATGGTTGGTCAAGTTGTTATATGCGTTCCAAGACTCCCAGAAGGTGTACTTGGCCATGGAGTTTGTGCCCGGCGGCGACTTCAGAACCTTGCTTAACAACACCGGCTATCTCATTCCTCCCCACGCCAGATTTTATGTTGCCGAGATGTTTGCAGCTGTCAACTCTTTGCACGACTTGGGTTACACCCACCGTGACTTGAAGCCCGAAAACTTCTTGATCGACTCTAAGGGCCACATAAAGCTCACCGATTTCGGTTTGGCTGCGGGTACCGTGTCCAACGACAGAATCGAGTCAATGAGAATTAAGTTGGCCAACTTACAAGACTTGGATAATTACGAGGTTCCATCGAAGCTCATGTATGAACGTCAACGTATCTTCAAGCAGTCGCAGGGACACCACAATTTGGCCAACTCCATCGTGGGTTCTCCAGATTACATGGCGCTCGAAGTGTTGGAGGGAAAGAGCTACGACTTCACCATCGACTACTGGTCGCTAGGATGTATGCTTTTCGAAGCACTTTGTGGTTACCCACCGTTCAGTGGCTCGAAACAAGACGAAACATACTACAACTTGAAGAATTGGAAGACTGCGCTCAGAAGACCTCAAACTAGAGATGGCCGCTATGTGTTCAGTGATAGAACGTGGTTGTTGATCACCAAATTGATCGCATCGCCATCTTCTAGATTGCGCAATTTTAAGCAAGTGATGGCTCAATCGTATTTCAATGATATCGGCAACTGGGAAAGCTTGAGAACCAAGACTCCTCCATTCACCCCTCAGTTGGACAACGAAGAGGACGCTGGTTACTTTGACGATTTCGAAGATGAAGAAAGTATGATGAAATACAAGGATGTGTTTGCAAGACAAGAGCAGAACGAGTCGCTTCTAGAAACCTCGCACATTGCAGGAAAGAACTTGGGCAACAACAACTTCATTGGCTTCACATTCAAGCACAAATCGAACCCAAACAACAAGTTCCAGAACGGAGAAGTCAATCTTTTGGGTGGACCCTCCAGCTTTTCTGCGAGAACACCATTTGGGGGGAACAGGTTGGATCCTTTGGCGACACTTTACTAGTGAGGACTACTATTAGGCATATTGTTTTAGAGGTAATTTTTTTCGATTAGCTTGTAAGAGATTTTGCGGTGGGGCAGTAGTACAAACGCCGAGGAGTACTAAACGCATAAACACAAAGTCCAAACCAGTACACCCTTATGAAAAACATCCGTACACTTACACTAGGAAAACCCATACACCAGGGATAAAACATCAGTACACCCATAGTTAAAGACCGGCCCGCCCAAACCACCAACTTCTACTAAGTAATATTGCAACTTTTGATTTTCTCCTTCTGTGTCAAGAAAGAGGTAGTCATGCAAAGGAATGCCTGCTTATAGTTCTCAATTAATTGAACTGGTCCAAATTCCTTACTTATCAGACCAGATGAAGTCCTTCTTGATCTTCTTCTCAATAGTCGGGCGTTGGAAAGATTGGTAGAACTCCTCACAGAACTTGCTTCCATTTTCCACCGCCTTGATCAACTCTTCCTCTGTAAAAGAGCCGTCACTCTCAACTAACAAAATCTTGCTTGCTTTTCCATCTCTGATGTCAAAGCTCACCACATGATGGCTCAGAGACTTCTGAAGGTCAGAAAGCGACGGAAGTAACAGATATTTGCCTTCCTTATCAACAGCCATCGACACTGCAGCAAAGGAGTTGAACAAAGGCACATTAGCATCTATGAGGGCAAAGTAACAGCAGTTCAATGCACAACTGAGTTCATTGGCGGTATAATCTGCACCAGCAACTGCTGTTTCTCCAGAAACTATGACAGACCCCGCCGAGTCGAGGTCCGTGGCCAAAAACTGAACCACAATCTGGAAAATTTGTCTGGGAAACATATACCTAACAATTACCAGCTGCAACACTGACCTTAGAAGATCTTCCAAAAGCTTTTCGCGGGTGGAGCTCACGCCTCTGCTTGGTCGAACGATAATCTCCAAACTGGCTTGAGTAGGCAATTCTTGTCTGGGTTTGGCCTCGATGGGGCCAGTGACTGAGACAATCACCTTTGTGTTTCCTGCTATGAGACGGGCTGAACCGTCCACATTTGAAAGTATAGATAACTGGACATCAAAGGGGGCCGACATCTTGCTTGATGTAGAGGTACAGATTCTAGATGGAATATAAATTGTAGCCATCTCAAGCCGATGTCTCGACCATCACGTGCTTCATGATCATGCGACTAACTGTCAGGTGATCCATCACGTGCATCTCCATCGCATCCACCAAAACATGGAAACCATCAATGTTTCCACTATCCTCGATGGATTTCGAAAAAGAGCTAGCGGCTGACTTCGATAGCGACTCGGAAAACTCCCCTGTTGGAAACTTCGATGAAGAATTGGTGCCGTCGCAACAAAATGGCCACCCCCAGAACCTTGAACAACTACTCCAGAATCCTAAGTTAGCCAGTGTGGGAGCAAAACTTGACTATTTCGACTTTTCAAAAGTTGCCAATCTCGATGAGATCTCTCCTGTTCATTCGCTAATCCCACAGATCCGCCGCGACTTGGAGAAGTATTCCGGAACCATTGAAAGTGATTATTATGAGCTTTTAGCAAGTATCCACGATGAAAACCAATCGGAAGACTTCCGCTTTTTAATACAACTCAGCGAACTTCCAACAATCATCAACGACGAGATTGCGCTCCTACATAGATATGTTGCTGTACACTACAAAGTGGTGTTTTCAGAATTGGAGTTGCTCGTGCCGAGCCCAGTGGATTATTGCAGAGTTATTATAGAAATCGGACAGGAATTGGCTACAGTTCGGAAGCACGAACAGAGTTTGAAGAAAATCCTCTCGGGAGACAGAGTATTGGCCATTGTGATGGCTGCACTCCAGCAATACGAGAAGCTGTTTCAATTAAAAGAAGACGATATGGAGTCCATCCTAAAAGGTTGCAATTACATCATTGACCTCAGTGGGTTTTTGCAGGAGGTGTCGGCGTTCATTTCAGGAAAACTCGCCAAATTTGCCCCCAACGTAGCCAACCTAATCGGGGCAGTAGCTGCCTCGCAGCTACTTATCAGCATTGGATCCTTGAAGCAGCTAGCGTTGACTCCAGCGTGCAATCTCCCGTCCTTTGGAGTGAGAGATCTTCTGTCACAAACACAAACACGCTCGAACTTCATCAGGGCAACAGGATACCTCTACTATTGTGAGGTGGTGAAGGGACTCCCGCCAGAAGTGGTGAAACAGGCATTGAGAATCCTAAGTGGGAAAGTTGTACTCGCAGCAAGAGTGGATCTAGCTGGAACTCACCCTGGAGGTGACTTGGGCACCACATATCTTCAGGAAGTGCAAGGCAAGATCGATAAGCTCCTCACGCCGCCGGAATTCACCGAGCCTAAAGCCTTGCCAGTTCCAAAAGAGCAGAAGTCCAAGAAAAGAGGAGGTCGTCGGTTTAGAAAAATGAAGGAGCGGTTCCAGATGTCTGAGCTCCGTCGAGCACAGAATAAAATGGAGTTTGGCAAGCAGGAGGATGTGGTTGTGGACAGTTTTGGTGAAGAAGTGGGGTTAGGCATGAGCCACCAGATTGAGGGTATTCAGGTGAATAGAAACACCGATGCACGTTTGTCGAAGGCAATGATCAGCAGGTTGCAGCGGCAGAAGGGAAGAGAGGATCTAGATACGATTGTTTTGGACATAAAGCAAAAGGAGCCTGAACAGCGAAATGGACAGTGGGGACGGATGAAAAATCGGCGTTTAGACGATGTGGAGTAGGGAGTATGCGAAGATGAGGAAAGAGATGAGTCATTGCCATAGACATGACGGGATTGAGATATTGATATTGATGTGAGGATCAACGGATGGATAGAAAAATACTGGTATGCTGGTACTAGGAATGGTTAGATAAGAATACTGATATGCTGGTTCCCAGGACATCATGTAGCAGCACATACTAGAATCTTTCCTACTAGAATTGAAGAATGGGAAATCTATAAGTTTAGTAAGTTCCCGGATTGTCAGGGCTATTCCGGATCCATACCTTCTCCCAGATTTCAAGGCGCGAGCCACGAACCCCCACGTTAACAGATCCCAGACATATTATTATCATGTTCATCAGGATTTGCATGATCCTTCTCTTGACCGTTGTTCTTATTCTAATTTACTGAACTCCCATTCCTGCAAGTGAACATTTTAGGTTTAATTTTCTTGAGAACCATAACTACCACCCTGTTTTGCACCCAATCGTGCTGCAGATATAGCTACTATCCAGGCTTCATGAAAGACAACATGCGAAGAAAAATAAACAGGCAACAAGAATATAAACTAAAATATAAATAGGTAAAATTAATCAATGCAACCTTCAAATATAATTGATCTGATCTCTTCAAATAAATTGCCACAAGGAACCACTGGTGGGGGCGTGGCACTCCCAATCAGGTGTACGGGTGTTTTCCCTATGACTAACAAATTTTTCAATGTGAGCTTTATGGTCTTTAGAAGACTACTTCAAGCAAAAGCATACACCACTACTTGTGCCCGTATCTCGCCGTATAGAACACTCACTTATATTAGGATGTCGGACCAGGAAAAACTTGCCGCCGCTGCGGCTGCTCCTACCGGTGCCGAGCCCAAAAAGGAGAAAACCGCTAAAGAATTAGAAAAGGAAAGAAAGAAGGCAGAGAAATTGGCCAAATTCGAGGCCAAGAAGAAGAAGCAGGCAGAAGACGCCAAGAACAAGCCTGCTGCCGAGAAAAAGCCCAAGAAGGAGAAGAAAGTTGCCGAACCAGTTCCAGAGTGGACTGACGAGACCAAGCCTGGAGAAAAGAAGATTTTGGCATCTTTGGAGGATGCTGCGTTCAAGGCTTACAACCCCAAGAATGTCGAGAGCTCGTGGTACTCGTGGTGGGAGAAACAGGGCTACTTTCAGCCCGAGTTGGACCACGGAGAGATCAAGAAGCAGGGGGTATTCTCCATCCCAGCTCCTCCACCTAATGTCACCGGTGCATTGCACATTGGTCACGCCTTGACCATTGCCATTCAGGACACTTTGATTCGTTTCAACAGAATGAAGGGAAAGACCACTTTGTTTTTGCCTGGATTCGATCATGCTGGTATTTCCACTCAGTCAGTGGTGGAAAAGCAGGTTTGGAAGACTGAGAAGAAAACCAGACACGATTACGGCCGTGAGAAGTTTGTGGGTAAGGTCTGGGAGTGGAAGGAGGAGTACCACCTGAGAATCAAGAATCAGGTCAAGAGATTGGGTGCTTCGTATGATTGGTCGAGAGAAGCGTTCACCTTGAACCCAGACTTGTCTGAGGCCGTCACCGAAGCGTTTGTTAGATTGCACGAGGACGGCACAATCTACAGAGCTTCTCGTTTGGTCAACTGGTCCACCAAGTTGAACACTGCAATCTCCAACTTGGAGGTGGACAACAAGAACATTGCCGGCAGAACGTTGTTATCAGTTCCAGACTACGACGAAAAGATCGAGTTTGGTGTGTTGACGTCGTACTCCTACAGAGTGGTTGACTCCGACGAGAAGATCACCGTGGCTACCACCAGACCTGAGACGTTGTTCGGTGATACGGGTGTGGCTGTGCATCCAAAGGACCCCCGTTACACCCACTTGCACGGTAAGTTTGTCCAGCATCCATTTTTGGACCGCAAGATCCCAATCGTCACCGATGACGAGGCCGTGGACATGGAGTTCGGAACTGGTGCAGTCAAGATCACCCCAGCCCACGACCAGAACGATTACAACACCGGAAAGAGACACAACTTGGAGTTCATCAACATCTTCACCGATGACGGTCTTTTGAACGAGAACTGTGGTCCTGAGTGGAAGGGCATGAAGAGATTCGATGCCAGAGTCAAGGTCATCGAAGAGTTGAAGAAGCAGGACTTGTACGTTGACCAAAAGGACAACGAGATGACCATTCCTCTCTGCTCCAGATCGGGAGATGTCATTGAGCCTTTGTTGAAGCCTCAGTGGTGGGTCAGACAAGACGAGATGGCCAAGGAGGCCATCAAGGCGGTTAAATCTGGCGACATCACCATCACTCCAAAGACCTCGGAGAAGGAGTACTTCCACTGGATGGAGAATATCCAGGACTGGTGTATTTCCAGACAGTTGTGGTGGGGCCACAGATGTCCAGTCTACTTTGTCATCATTGACGGCGAGGAGGGCGACCGTTTGGATAACAACTACTGGATTGCCGGCAGATCGTACGAAGAAGCATTGGAGAAGGCAAACAAGAGATTTGCTGGTAAAAACTTTAAGTTGGAGCAGGATGAAGATGTGTTGGACACCTGGTTCTCGTCTGGATTGTGGCCAATCTCAACGTTGGGCTGGCCGCACAAGACCAGAGATATGGAGCTCTTCAACCCCAACTCCATGTTGGAGACCGGGTGGGACATTTTGTTCTTCTGGGTGTCTCGTATGATCTTGTTGTCGTTGAAGTTGACCGGAAAGGTTCCTTTCAAGGAGGTGTTTTGCCACTCGTTGGTCAGAGATGCCCAGGGTAGAAAGATGTCCAAATCTTTGGGTAACGTTGTCGATCCTTTGGATGTCATCACCGGAATCTCTTTGGATGCCTTGCACGACAAATTGAATGTGGGTAACTTGGATCCTAAAGAGATCGAGAAGGCCGCTGCTGGCCAGAAACAGTCGTACCCTAACGGTATTCCAGAGTGTGGTACCGATGCATTGAGATTTGCCTTGTGTGCCTACACCACCGGTGGAAGAGACATCAACTTGGATATCTTGAGAGTGGAGGGTTACAGAAAGTTCTGTAACAAGATTTACCAGGCCACCAAGTTCGTGTTGGGCAGATTGGGCGACAACTACCAGCCACCAGCCACCTCTGCCAAGTCTGGCCACGAGTCTTTGGTGGAGAAGTGGATCTTGCACAAGTTGACCATTGCCGCCAAGGACGTCACCACCTACTTGGATAAGCGTGAGTTCTCGGAAGCCACCTCGGCCATTTACAACTTCTGGTACGATCTCTGTGATGTGTACATTGAAAACTCCAAGTCGTTGATTCAAGATGGTACTCCCGAGCAGAAGAAGTCTGCCCAGGACACTTTGTACACGTGTATTGACGGCGCGTTGAGATTGATCCACCCATTCATGCCATTCGTCACCGAAGAGATGTGGCAGAGATTGCCACGTAGAGCTGGCGAGAAGGCTGACTCGATCACTGTCGCTGCCTACCCCGAGTACGAGGCCAGTTTCGATGACGTCGAGTCGTTGGAGGCCTACGAGTTGGTATTGAACATCACCAAGGGTGCCAGATCGTTGTTGTCTCAGTACAACATCTTGAAGAATGGCCAGGTGTACATTGAGTCCACCGACGACAAAGTTAGAGAGATTGTCAAGGATCAGCAGGACTCCATTGTTGCATTGATCAAGGGTGTGGAGAAGATCGACGTTGTGGAGGCTGGCCAGGCCGTTCCTAGTGGATGTGCCTTGAACGGTGTGAGTGCCACCACCACTGTCCACGTATTGGTGAAGGGCCAAATCGACTTGGACGCTGAGATTGCGAAGGTGAGCAAGAAGTTGAGCAACGTCCAGGACTTGCAGAAGAAGTTGAACGACTCTATTTTCAAGTTCACCGACAAGACGAATCCAGAGGCCAAGGAGGCTGCGTTCAAGAGAGCAGACAACTTCAAGGCTGAGATTGAGGGCTACGAGCAGACCATTGCTATTTTGGAGCAGTTGAAGCTTTAGAGGGGAGATTTGTTTAGAGAAGACTACAATTTACGTTGTACATAATAAATATCGAATGAAGAAAGGAATGTATATCGAGTAAAGAATGGATTGCCTATCAGTGACGAAAGGAATGTATATTGGGCAAGAATGGAATGTATATCAGTGAAGAACGGAATGTAGACGGTGCAATGGTTGGCTGTATGGGCACATAACTGATGACAGTTACATTTCCTTACGGTAATTGACGCCGGAGCAATTAGGCGTTAATGGTTCCAAACAGATAACCGAATAAGGTGCTGACATGTTAGCTATTCAGAAACTCTTTTTTCCAAACCCTTTTTTCCAGCCATAACTAGAATTGAACTACCTTAGTTCACAGCAGTATGTTGTAATCTTCCTCCCTCGGAGCTCCCAACTTGCTGCCACGCCTGCAGTGTAGATACATGACAATATAGAATCCTACATGCAAACGAGGAGTAGGCAATCTTCTGATTTGTACCGTTGGGGTATAAATTGATAGAATCTCGTTGGGGAGAATGGCCGACATTTTACACTATAATGAACTTTAACGATATGATTAAGAAGGGCGAGGCCGCTCTCGCCGGTAAAGACGGCAAGATCGACTACAAGGATCTTGGTCAAGATGCTCAGGCTGCTTACAAGACCTACAACTCCACTGAGGGAGATATCTCCAAGAAGGCTAAGGCTGTGTACGATGGGTACCAGAAGGATGCTGCGGAGGATGCCAAGAAGGCCGCTGAGACGAAGAAGTAGATATGAGTAGCCAATACATGTCAGACAGTGAGTGAGATGAATCATGTAGGGAGAGGGAGACACGGAGGTGAATTTATAGAGGATAAGCAGAATTTGGAGTATTTAAGCAATGGCAGTGCCAATAGTCAATATTGAGTTTCCTGCGGGTGCAGCAGGTAATCTTTCAAGCAGAGAAGTGTTTTGCCCTCTGAAGATTTTCAAAAATAAGACGCTAGTATTTTGCAGTTCATTCTAGTTTTTTTTTCTCTTTTGGCCCTATCTCGATCTATATTTGTTTCATATCGCACGTAGCTCTGGTCCTGAGTCTGAACTATCTGTAGTACTCGGTCTCATTTATCTCTAGTACTCTCGCTTATCCCTAGTCCTCACTGTCACTCCATTTCCAAGTTCACATTGGACTTGTATGGACCTTTCCCCTTGCAATTGACTCCAACAATTCGAGATTAATAGAGATATCAATTACTTTCTATCTTGTATTGCATTCCTTTTGTATCTTTCTCTCCATTTTTCTCTGCATAGTCGCGTCTTACTAGCAATTATACAAACCATTTCGTTCTCATCGCAGAAACTCTTCATCAAGAAATGCACCATGGACTTTCTGCCCAGTTTTCTGCTATAGACACCGTCATATCGCTTCATTATGCATCGTCCATCACTACCCCAAAACTCAATGACGTGTGTGTTAGAGCAACCTCGATGTGTGGAACCAGAATCACACAATCGACTATAGAATCTATCTTGGCCTATTTCCCGCTGGCTTACAAGATCATTAGCCACGGGCAAAACGGATACGACTACGCCATCACTGTTCCTGCTGGAACGCAAATTCTGAAATTTGGAACGCAGTTGCCGCTACGAAAGGCACAGTTTGAACGCTTGGTATCAGATTCGATCCAACCTCCAACCCCAACAAACTTGGCAGCTCTTGCCATAGTGGAGAATCTGATTACTCCCTCGGTAAGGATTTTGGCAGCCGAAAGCGATAGTTCTCGAACTTCTTCTCCTTCTACGGATTCTTCACCTACAAAAGCGAGAACGTCTCCAACAAAAATCACCAAGGGTTCGCTTTTGAGGAACGACGCGTCCAAATTTCTGTTCAAGGAGAAAATCGCCGCCGTGGAGACGTCCAAGTCCGGACTCTCGCTTCTAGAACGTATTCGATTAAAGGAGAAAAGACTAAAGAACCAGGAGCCGCCCGAGGTCAGATATCAGTCGCAGATTGTGGGCAAATTGCCTGCTGTGTACGATGTGCTCTACGAGCTTGCCCCAGTATCCACTCTGGGCTCTGGTCCGAAATCCCGCAGCTTCTCCTTGCCAAAAGTGGTCTCCATTGTGCAAGACTCGTTCTCTTTCGCTATAGCTGACACAGAGGTGTTAGATGTGATTCGGGAATTGGAATCACGATTGGGACAGGAAAAGATTCATATTCTAGAACGCGGCGGAGTTCATGCCATCAAGGTGTTCCACCTAGATCGCACCTCCGATCTAAGATTAATTAGGTAGCTTATTTTATTAATGTCTGCATGGGATATGCTCTCTATTTAAATCTGACCAAGTTAAACTCTTTCGGCAATGTCTGCAGCAGCAGAGTTCATGAAGAAGTGTTTCAAGACAACCTCAACGGCCCACGTTCCAACCAAATCGAGAAGAATACAACATGTCAACTTCATCTTGAAAATAGCATCCATAGGTACAAACTGCATGGCACTGTTTAATTCGGGCATGAACTCGGTCGATCCTGTAAGAGCCAAGCCAGCAACTCCAAGAAGACCGTAGTACATACCCTTGTTGTCCTTGATGTCTTCTTTGAATGGCAATCCGATGTAGTTGACAGCGAAAGTGGACACCTGCTGGGCCAACTGAAGCAAAAATAATCCGGTGTTCAACAACGAGGGCTCGAACTTCTTCTCCAAATCAACCTGGGCTTCTCTGGGCTCCAAGATATAGATTTCGTGAGTGATGTAAATCAATGTAACAATGTGGATTGCGAACTGGCCCAAGATAGATCCCATAATGTAAATGTTGAAGATTCCATCTTGTGGTCTCTGCTTGCTCAATTTCTGAAGTGGTTTACCACGAGAGATACTCAAGAAACAAACAGACAACAAAATACCAGACACAGTGGACTGTCCATCGCCAAACTTGATTCCGGCCAAGTACAACACAGACAACGAGTAAGCGGAAATCAAACAGTTCAATGCCAAAATCTTGTACATCTGGATAGTAGACACCAATGCGCAACGACCTTGACGGACAATGTTGGTTACGGCAGAAACATTTGCCAATTTAGAAGTGAAAGGAGCTGCAACAGAAGCATCACCCAATTTCAAGGTCGGAACGTCATCTTCACCTTCCATATCACCCATCGATCCCAAGAGGTTGTCGGCGAGTTTGCCAGCGGTCACCTTTCCCTGCTCGTCTTTTACGAAGTCCAAAGGAAGCTGGCCATTTCTGTTAGCTTCTTCGACAGACTGTCTGATTTCAGGAGTGATTTCGATACCCTTCTTTTCCAATTGAGCCAAGTAGTGTGGATTTAACTTTCCTGGTGGATACAAATGAGCAATAATAGCAGGCACTGCTGGAGGTGGTCTTTGCCAATTGGCCAAGAGCTGAGCCTGCTTTTCATAAACAATTTTGGAGGCTTCGATCTTTCTGTTCTCAGCAATCTTCTTCATTCCTTCCTCGGTACCGTTCAACAAGGCAACACCAATGTGAGCCTGCTTCAAGGCGCCAACATCGTTTGTTCCGTCACCACACATCAAGGTGTTGTATCCAGAGTCTTTCAACGAAGTAAGAATGAACTCCTTCTGAGAAGGAGAAACTCTTGCGTAAATCCAAGTTTTCTTCAAAAGGTCCAAAATCTGAACATGTTCAGACAAGTGTGCCAAAGCGTGACCAGTCAAACAGATATCATACTTCTTGAACAATTCTAAATCAATTGAAGTCGAGCTGTTGAATGGAATTATAGTAGTTTCATCAACATTTCTCCAAACCAAGTTCTCATCCTCGCTAACTTCATAATGTTCCTCAGGGGCATCCAAAATCAAAACTTCCTTGTCGACAATACCGACTTCCTTTGCAACATGACAAGCAGTCAATGGATTGTCACCAGTAATCATAACACAGCGGTGAGAAGACTCATTCAACATCTTGATTGTCTCAATGGCATCCTCTTTCAATGGGCAATGGAAAACAATGAATCCTGCAAAGTGCAACTTCGATTCAACCTCAGTTCTCTTAATTTTCACGACATTGACGCTGGGGTCCAAGTACTTGTAGGCCAAGGCCAAGACACGAGAACCAGCTCTAGTAAACGACTTGAAACACTTTTCGTAGTTCTCAGGAGCGTCTACCAACATTGAACGGATGGTTTCTGGAGCACCCTTAACAGCAACAAAGTTCTTACCTGGCAAAGTGTTGATGGAAGTAATAGCCGAAGATCTTTTTAAACTGGAGGAAAACTGGAAACGACGCAAAATCTTAATCTTCTCAGTCTTGCTCTTTCCTGGTCTCTCAACAGTATCCTTAGGACCCACGGTCCAATCAGCAGCCTTCAAAGTAGCTTGTTCCATTGGGTCACCAACAACTTCACCGTCATCCAACTTGACCAAAGCATGAGCAGAACCTAAAACCAAAGCAGTGGTCTCCGGAGCTTCGTCACAAGTGAAAAGGTGGTGGAGATCATCCTCCTTGAAGCCAGCCAAACCCTCAAACACCAAATCCTCGGCGGTCAAGGTTCCAGTCTTATCGAAGCAACAAACGTCAAGTCTACCAGCCAATGGGATACGGAAAGGCTCAGTACAGTAAATGAAGTACTTTTGCAAAGCAGCCAACGACGAGTTGACTGCCATGGTCAATTCCATAGGCAATTCCGGAGGGACAACCGAGGTGATAACAATGATACAATCCAAAATCAACTTTGACTGGATTCTACCCATTCTGGTACCTTCGACCCAGACATACCAGGAAGCAGCAATGGCGAAAACCAACAAGAACAAAATGAAGAAGAAAGCTTCCTTGTTTCCTACCGACACTCTCTCGCTCGAGAAAATCATCATTCTAACCAAAGAACCCTGCGAAGTCTCAAAACCAGTCTTGCAAACGTAACCCAATGCACCGTTATCTGGAGCAACAGGAATCACAGGATTCTCGGGCTTGGTGACCTGCAAGGCCATCGTACCACCGTGCAACAAGGAGTTCTTGTCCATACCCTCAGGTTGCAAGAACTCGTCAGCAGGTCTCAACTTAATGGACTCTTTCAACAAGGGCGTGGATTCACCGGACAACATGGCCTCGTTCACGATGGCGGTACCGTCGAGTAACAACAAATCACATGGAATGGCACTTTCTTCATTGGTTCTGGTAACAGATACAAGATCGCCAGGCAACAACTCGTCGGTCTGCAATTCCTGCCATTTGGCATCTCTGTATGTGTAGATGGGATAAGGTTTGATGCCCATGGACTGGAACTCGTTCATGGTGGTTCTTCTCTGAAACACGGTGGTCATTTCAAAAGAAACCAACATGAACAACGAGAACAAAGAGTAGTACCACTGCTCGTCCATGCACCACAAGGCAACACAAAAGATTTGGAACACAAAAAATGGCGCAACAGCATGTTCCTTGAACAACTCCAAGAAGGTGGGGATCGGAATATCAAACTTGTTTAAGCCATAGTTTCTGGTCAACTTAGCCAAGTCGCCCTTCAAACCCTTGCAGGTGTGGAAGTACTCCAATTGGGGCAACTCGTCGATCTTGAACTCTGGAGGAGCAAACTTATTGATCTCGGCGTGGAACAAGTGGCGTCTCTTCTGGTACAAAAACGACACCTGCTTTTCGCCGTCGGCAAATTTCTCCCTGTTGATGGTACAGATCTCTCCAATACCGCAATTTGGAGCAGGAGTAATCTTAATGTGAGAAGCTTCATTGATAGTACCCACTGTGGAGTAGTTGAACTTGGAGTCAATGTCGATATTCCAGTGAGGCATCAACCAGAATAACATGTTCAACGAACCAATGGCCATCAAGTACACAAAAGTCCACTCGGAGCCGCCAATGTAAGTATCATAGTAGTTGAAGTAGATCTGGAAAAAAACTGGGTAGATGATTCCAAACGGCCACACGTAAACACGCGACAAGAGCGGTTTGGGCACTAGAAGCCGTGCGTCCTGAATCGCTGGGTTATGGACTATATCCGACGACATGGTGGAGCAGTGGAATTCCCAGAGATAGTAGTGTTAGAAGGCGATTCTTGTCGAAAAAGGTTGGCTGGGACACCCGTACACCAGGAGAGGCTCTGGTGGGGTTTATGGAGGGAGCGAATTGGGGAAGGGATTTGGGGGACATCGGGCTAGAGTTTATGGTATATGGTTGGAGGCACTATGGGCTGAGTGACGAGATCCATTTGAGGTTGTAGATTTTCTTTCTGGTTTTTGGGGGGAATTCTTCATTTCATTCATGATGGGTGGAAACTGGGCCACTAATTGTTCATTCTGCAGGGAAGTATACATTCGAACTGGTAGAGAAATCGAACAAGAGAGAACAATGAGCCACATCAATTAGTAGAAATCTGGAAATATCATTTAATAACGTTTATTCTTCTGCCATCCTAAATGACTCAATACTTCATATTCTACCATCCTCCAGGATTAAAGCCCGCTACTTCTGGTACACCAACTCGCCATGCACCACCATCATTATCCCTTCTGGATCCCTTTTCCACGCCCCAAACGCCTCAATCACCTTATCTAGCTTCTCTTTATTTGCAGCATAGTCAGACTCGTTCGCATCCGTGATTCGCTTGCAATACATATCGGCCCAATGCCTTCGCTCATTATCAGTGCTAACAGTCCACACCAGACCTGAAAACCTGATCTTGTCAACATCGTAGCCTGCTTTCATAGCTCGGCTTTTCAACAGCCGTCCAGCAATGCTCAGCGTGGACAGATCCTGTTGACGATGTTGAAAATATCCAAAAACGCCCTGGTGGTACTTCTCTGGAAATATCAGCGTCATCCGTAGATCGGCATCCTTCACTAGCACGTAGCCTCCAGGTTTGCACACCCGGCACATTTCCTTTAATGCTTTTTCGGGTTCAGCGAGGTGGATCAACACTTGCAGAGCGTGCACAATGTCGAAGGTGTTATCTTCAAACGGCAACTTGTACACCAGTGCCAACTGGAACAGAACCAGAGGTGGAAGATCTGGTTGGCCCGAAGCAATATCAATTAATTCCTGGGTGGGTTCCACGCCAATTACTTCCCCGACGTAGTTGGCGAAATCCTTCAGAATGGATCCCGGACCCAGCCCTACGTCAAGCAACTTATCAGATTTCTTCAAGTATGGAATTACGTACGGCACTGCATTGGATACGCTTCTCCACGAATGGGTATCGGACACTTCCTTGGAGAACCCTTTGGAGTAGTAGGCTTGATCTTGAACCATGAGACAAATGAGTTTTGGCTTCGAAATGAAATTAATTAGGTTTACTAGTGACTATATATAGAGAATTCTTGCACAGCCTTTATATAGTGACCGTGCATGCTTGTGTCACGAATTAGTACGGATTTTGCTGAGAGTTGTTTTCGAACGGATAGTCGGAGATAGGACGGAGGTGGTTTCGGACAGGTCTGGATTTGGCAGGTCTGGAATTGACAGGTCTGGAATTGACAGGTCACTAGAAAAACACGCCGATTTGGAATATATATGCGAAAATCTGGGGTAATCAGGCCAAGCCTATGTCGAATTGGCAAATATGCCCATATCGAGTTGGGAAAATAATCTGGTTTGAGATCTAGATGCACTTTCCTAGATACGGGGCTAGCGGAGTTGTAGAGATACGAAGTCAGATCCATTGGTGGGCTTTTTGATTTCGGTTAACCGCATCTCTCTTTTCTTTTGCCCAACTCAGCGCCTGCCATCTTCTGATAATTTATCTCCCAAAGCTAGTTGTTTCCAAGTCCATTCCATTCCAAGGAGGTACTGGAATGGACAAGGAGGTAGTAGTACAGAATCAATTATTGAATGAAACTCGAGTAATCTCCCCTGACTCTGGGTAACAGTGCTAAATCGTATCTTTCAGCCTGTTGTAAGTGTATCGTCAAATCTTTGCTCCATGCAACTCGCCTACTTCGAAGTGCGTGTCAGTTCCCGGAATTCAGTATAGTAGTATACCTTTCAGTAAGTGCATCAGAATTTCTTTGGAATTATGTTCAACCAATTGCTTTGTGTTTGTACCTTCTTAGCGTAATTGCCGCCCTTTCGCACATTACCGATCATGGCTGCAAAATTCGAAACAAAAAAAATTACTGATTTGTCCCAAGAAATTTCAAATTCACTTGGATTTCTATTTGTGCCCCAGGGTCAACGGTAGAATGAAAGCAAATCCTGAAAGTACAATATTGATCCTTGATGTCTCCATCCCTGCCCGAGCCACATACCAAATGTCTTGCGAAAGTCAAGGCAATAAAAGTCAAAGAAACAAGGAATAATATGAATTTACCACGGACAATAAACCATGCCTTAAGTATCGTTTTCTCTGACGCTTCACTATTATCCTTATCTCCAGCGTGCCTGTATGAACCACATCATCACTACTGTGGCTTGATCCAGTCCCACATTATTTTTGTCCACTAACTGTGTGATTCCCTCCAAGTATGTCGTTTAACTCCATTCCGGTCATTGATCTCAGCCTTGCGTTTGACCGGCAAACAAAGCCGCAATTCCTTGCTGATCTCCGCAATGCGTTGATAAATGTGGGGTTCTTGCTTCTAGTCAACTACGAAGAGTTTGGCCCTTCGCCTCAAGATTTTGAGAATATCAAACAGCAATCAATAGACTTCTTTGCTCTTCCTGATGATGTCAAACGCGCTTGTGAAATGATCAATTCGCCCCATTTTCTTGGGTATACTAGATTGGCCAACGAAATCACTGCTTCTCACACAGATTGGCGGGAACAGATCGATTTGGCCACGGAATTGCCCAGGCCAGGGCCAGATGAGCCCATTTATAAATGGATTGAGGGTCCCAATCTCTGGCCCGACGAAAACGCAATCCCTGACTTCAGGAAAGTGGTAACGCAGTATGTCGAAAAGATGACCTCGCTCAGCACCGTGTTCAGAAAGCTCGTTTGTGAGGCCATTGGACTTGAAGAAAACGCCATGAACTCATATTTCAAGGAAAACCAGCAGTGTAAAATGAAGTTGGTGGCCTATCCAGACTCTCTGGCATTGCGAGGCTCAAAGTCCCAGGCTTTACAAGATTCTCCACAATCTGGTCAGGGAGTTGGGCCCCACAGAGACTCAGATCTCTTGACTTATATATTCCAGGCGACCGAACACAAGAATTCTTTGCAAGTTCAGAATTTCGAAGGTGAGTGGATCTCGGTGAACAATCTACCCAACTCGTTGGTGGTCAATGCCGGACAAACGTTGGAGGCCATTACGAACGGAGTGTGCAAGGCCACCATTCATCGGGTGACTATTCCAGACGCTGGATCGGGGACACGCATCTCCATTCCATTTTTCCTGACCATCGACTTGGATTCTCACAAGAGTACGGTATCAGGAATTCCTGACGAGGTACTCAAGATGAAGGACGAGAGGGACTCCAAGCTTCATGATTGGGGTAATATCGGCTTCCAATTTATTCCTGATGTAAGCAAGCATCCGGTGGGGTATACTGTGTTCAGAAATCGAATCAAGTCTCACCAGGATGTCGCTGCCCGGTGGTATCCAGAGATTCTCAAGGAGGTTCTTGGCGAATATTCATGATAGGGAGAGACTAGGACTGGAAGTGAATTACTTTGGGGGTGGTTGCATAAGTAACGGGGGTGGTTGCATACGATAGGATGTGCAAATGTGGCTGTCGTTTCCGCAAATTCGCAACCACAAGAAGCAAGCGAAGGGAAACTGTATTTCTTGTGAATGATACAACGAGTCTACAGATTACACGCGCCGATTATTCATCTTTTGTAATTTTGTGCCTTTCTTTTCTCATCCTTTACCACCTCTCCACATTCAACCACCTGCATGGTCACCACACACCTCTATCTACTTCAACTTTACCTTGGTTGTATCCAGAAGTGTCTCTGAAACCCCTCAGAATCTCTTCTTATGGTGGATGTAAATTCCGCTATCTTCCACGACATTGTGGAGTCCTCCCGCCTCGGACAGGACCGAGAATTGATGGCATTGTTACATCATCAGAGCTCCAGGGAATCTCCACTATACAACGAAGTGCAAACCCTCATCGGTGGGCTCAATTTACGAGAGTTTGACTCGTTTTCGATTCCTAAGCATGATGATGGTCTCCAAAATGGTACTGGAAGCGCCAAGAAGCAAACTCCGGCCAACTATGCCGAGGACTTGAAGGTGAGTTTGCAAGAGGTGCCCAAATTGACAAAAACCCAGAGAAGAATGTCGTTTGACTTGATGCAGATGCATAATGGAACACAACGGTCTCCACAGGTGTCACTTAGCAAACCTCCCGAGGCAGCTGTGAGTAATGTCAATATCGTAACTAAAGTTACTGATTTGGAAACCAGAGGATACACCCCGGTGCAACTGGAGAGAAGAAACAGCTTGAAGGACAAATTCAGCTCCTACCAAAATAGGTTTAAGCTTGTCAATCGAAGGAAAGATATGTCACTGACGAAAAATGTCCCCAATATAGAAAACCCTGGCATTTCTACGATCCCAGAGGAAACCGGGTCTTTGAAAGGCAGGATAAACGGTTCATTGAAGGGCAGCAATGTTGCTGGGTCAATTGAGGAACCTACTGCATTGATTGCAGATTCTCCCAGAAGAATATCTTTGGTTGGAGAAAACCTCCCAGTGTACATTAAGGAACAGCTTCGACAGGGAAGGGAAGTCGCAGAGACCGGTACAACGCAAGAAAATTCTGCAGTGAAAAGTCCCTCAAGTTCTCACCACCTCACCGACGATGCTGCTCTGGGGTCCACTGTTCCATCTACTCCAAGAGTGGTGGGGGCACTTGCCATTTCCGAATCGGTGCCACTCAGGACTAACGACAGTGAGATTACAGACAACTCATTTGGACACGCAAACAACGAGTCCACAATTTCGGACGCAGACAAGGAGTACATTCTGCCAAGTCTGTTCAACCGATTTTTGGACTACGGGGAGAATGATGCACTGGAGAGTGAATCCAACGGTTCTCTCAGCGAAGAAGAGGAGGATGACGAGGATGAGTATCTTTTCAACAGTCAAGTGGTTTAATTGTGGGCTTGCCCTTATGAATATTAAAAGGTTTCTATTGCGCCGAATGCTTACATTCATGCACGAGCTAAATGGCGGCTTCTCAAATGGTCTCCGATATCCGCAGTGTAACCTGGAGGGCATACTCATAAGCAGAGATGGATATTGCACTAGTTGGCGCGGTTTTGAGGAGGCTGACGCCAAATCCACGGTAAAAGCCAAAAAAACCATGAAGCTTCCAGTGTGACATGAGCATTGCCCATGTGCTGCGATGTTGCATCAACTGCATGCGTTTTCTGATGGTATCCAACGGAAATGTAATACCCTTGGAGACCCCTCCAGCTACAAGTCCACACACCGCCTCCACTCCCCACACCTTTTTGTGGTACTTCTTATCGATATACGCGGAGAGGTCTCTGGCCAAAGAGTATGTCCAGAAAAAGAAACCAGAAGTGGCAACTATCGACAACATGGACGGCCTGATTCCCGCATAGAAGCCAACAATTCCCTTCTGAGCGAGGATCTCTTTGCAAGTTGTTGACATCGACAAGAACTTGGTGGAATCGTTCGCCGCAAGACGGGTTCGAAGCAAATCGAACGGATATGTGATAAATGTGCTGAAAATTCCCGCTCCACACCCAACCACGAACAGGTGAAGCAGCTTCGGAAGCGTGAAGTTCATGGTCTTTTGAAGTTCGAAGAGATTCTGGTTCAAAAAGGAGTACGAAGTGAACTGCGATGCTCCGTACATGACGTATAGGATTTCTGCCGGAACATTGCCCTTCCAAAGGGCAGTAACACCTTCGGTTCGTAGAAGGTTCGTTACCACCTGAGATGCGGTGACTCGCTCAGTCTGGAGCAACAGGAGCTGAAGTCTAATTTTGATGGTGTCCAAGGGAGCTGTGACTGCTCTAGATGGTTAGTAACCAGCGCAATTGGGGGACGATTGTGAATGACCAGCGATCTTCGTGGTTAATGGTGCAGGCGATCTTTATGTTGTTCCAGCTACTAATCTGCCTATTGTCAGTGATTACTTTCTGCAAAAGCAAAACATACCTTGCCACAGCACCCGATATTGAACCTGCAATAAGCGACTGCAAAGGAGATACCGAAGACCCCTTCAGGAGATGGTCTTCGTGCATTAACGTTATGTATCACAGTCGTCCGCTCTAAAGTCACTGGAGTCACAGTATATGTGCAGGCAGGATGAGTTGTTGATACAAACACCAATTGTACAGTGACGGCCATTAACCAGATTGGAGAAGATGGAATGCGCCGTATATCGAGATTGGCCGACGAAGTGAGTGTGCATCTTCGGTCGCATGTGGTTATCAATTCCGTGGAGAGCGTGGTGCGAGAACTTGTAGTTAATGCTCTCGAAGCCCAGTGCACCAGTATAGCAATCAAAGTGGACATGGAAACACTTAGTGTTTGCTGCGAAGACAACGGGAGGGGAATATCCCCAGTAGATTTGGCTACATTGGACAAGAGGAACTATTCGTCTAAGAATCCTGTGAGTTGTGCCCATAGAGGCGAAGCTCTCACCTCCATCATGGAATGTGGTGCCAATACCGTGATCGAGTCCAAAGTGCAAGGAGAACAAGCTGGCCGATTCACAATATCGAAGGCTGGTTCTCTGGGGGATCTCGCTTCAGTGCTTTGCAGCTTTTTCAAGACGACTCCGATATCAATGTCTGGGACTGCTGTGATGGTCACCAGGCTATTCAGCAGAAGTCCTGTAAGGTATCAATACATCAAGGAAGGTTTGAAGTCCAATTGGATCAAGCGGACATTGAAACCATTACTTTTTGAGCTTTTGCATGAGCATCCTTCTACGAAATTTGAGCTATACGTAAAGTCAGAGGGTTGTTTTCTGAAAGAACTTTCTCTTGAAGGAAAGAAGGATGCTCGAACACTATTCCATAGTATGTTCGAAGTGCCTCTAGGCTCTTTGGTTCCAGCTAGAGAATCCGAGAATAACCTTGAAGCTGAAGGGTTTGTATGTGTTCAAAGCTTCAGATCCTACATTTATTTGTTCTTTCACGGACGCAGAGTCGAACTCACTCGCGGGAAAAAGAAAGAAATCTCAAGAATATTCAGGAACTATCGTGTTCACTCTGGCCGTCAGGGTGTGGTCAATAAGGCAATCACCAAGGGCCCCGTGATTTATCTCAATGTTCGAACCTCAAACGTCAGAGGGTCCAAAATGGAAAATTCATCTACGATGTTTGACCTCATAAAGAGATCAATAATTTCAGTTTTGACAAAGCTGGGGTATGTACCTCGAAATGATACTCCGCCACCTAGTCAGAGGATGATCAAAGGCAGTGAGGTTGAAGTGGGGGACTCAAATGAATACGACATGAGCTCTCCGATTTGCCCCAATGCACTGGCGGTGGTTTCGATGCCCGACTTGGCTGAAGGAAACTTTACGTTGCTTAAGCAGATCCTGAAACTGGTGATTCTCATAAAAGTCAACGAGAGCCTCTACGCCGTTGATCAGCATGCATGTGACGAGCGGATCCAGCTCGAGGGGTTGCTTGAGGAGTTCATTGGCAACGTTTTGGACCCACTGTGCGATTTGAGCATCAAATGCACGAGTTTTGTCGACTTCAGTGTCTCCAGTGAAGATGGTAATGATTTTCTTCGCTACGCCGAAGCATTTCTCCAGTGCGGAATACGCTACACAGTCCACGATAACATTGTGTATGTGACGCATTTGCCGCTGGTGATGGTCAACTTGATGGACCCCAAAACTCTAAAGCAGTGCCTCCTCCAACATATTGACGATTTGAAGGACAGAATCAAGCTGCGAATCCACGAGGGCGAAAGTTGGTTCCTGGAAGTCAAGAACGTTCCCTCTATGATCTACGAAGCTTTTGTTTCTCAGGCATGCAAGCTGGGTATTAAGTTTGGCGACACGCTTACAGCGGCCGAAATGAAGTATCTTGTGGTGAGTTTAGCCGGCTGCATTCTACCTCTTCAATGTGCGCATGGAAGACCCACGATTGTGGAAGTAGACTACGGAGGGCCAGCCATTTATACAGAGGATATGGATATATAGTTAGGAAGGGAAAATAAAAAGACACAGAAAATCTACAGTTCACTGATTTCCATGTTTTCCTTGCTTGAGCTTACTACTGCTCATCAACGGTCCTGCACCGTGCTCAAGAATCAGACATCAAACTGACTCTCCAACTTTTCATAAATCACAGATATGTTCAAATCGTCGATATCAAACAAGTTCTTCTCAGACGACCCGTCCTTTGCCGCTGACGTTACCTCCACCATCGAGCAATTTTCTACGCCGCTCAAGAAACTTCCCAATTCTAGCATAAATGACTTCAGAAACGACATACTAAATCCGAACCCTGAGGAGCCTACTCGCTACAAAACGGACAGTCCGTTGTCGAGTTTGTCTTCAAAATCTTCGAAATCTGCATCTTCAAACACCGAGCTCCAGAGGTCTCAGCTTTACAAGCTCATTTCAGACAGCTCGAGCATTGACAAGACATCTTTTCCATCTTCAGGTGTCCACCGAATGGAGCTTCCTGTGCATTTGAATGAGAAACAAACGTCTGGAAAAGTGAGTAACCTCTTCAATAAGGAAGTGGTGTCCAAAGCAAATGGCGCTGTATTCTACAAGCCAACGTCTTTCGAGGGACCCATACTCTCCAAGTCATTCATTCCTCCTCCTTTGCAACAAAGTGGAAGAAATCCGATAATTGTGTCACAAGAATCTGAACAGAAATATGTAAATGCAGACTTCGAGGATTTGAGCGACGATAATGATGAAATCCAGACCTCGCCAACAGGAGAATGGACCAGCCCGGTGGTAATTGAGGCGCTAAGGAGACAGGTAAACAAAGAGAGGATTTTTAAAGGGGTTCGGAGAGACATTTTGCGCTTCTTTGGATTCCATTTGGTGCTCCTCTTTGCTGCATACTTCTACAAGCTCTATCAACTCAAATTCTACAACGAGAACAGACTTTACCGAAATGACGCATGGTCACAGTTTGAACGACTGAAATTCGCCCAGACTTCATTTGGAATCCTACAGCAGTGCAATGTTTACATCTACCACGTCCAGTGGGTATTCATTTTACAAGTTGTTTTCGGCATTGTCCAACTCTTGAAGCCACAGGATCAATGTGCCGACTTGCCGTTGACCAATAGACAGAGACAGTTAATTGGACTCAAGCAGGTCAATTTTGGGGAAGACGAAGAGGAGTCGAAGGCAGACTTAGTGATCAAAGAGAGATTGTTCGAGTCTGCTGTGCACCAGCCTATCAAGGTTCCTAAGTATCAACAACTTAATGAGTTTCAGAAGCATGATCACAGGTACGTTGGACAACAACAACATGACGATGCAGCAATTGCGTTGGCTAACGTCCTTCCGACACCGAGACTCATTCATTCAGGACATGGGGTCAATATTTAGAGAATGATACAGTAGAGATGAGTTTTGCGATAAGACGAAGTTGATGCGTAACAATAGCAATGAAAATCACAGCCATAATGCTATTTCCATTACAGTAGGAGGCAGATTTTAAAGTCAGTAATTTTCTATCTACCGTCAAAATTACCTTTTCACGGTCAGAAGTGAAAGTCCAAATGTCACACTGTCACAGTACAATGTATTTTATGCAGAGGTATGTCCGAGGTTCAATGGCCGCGGGTCGTTCAACAAGTATCCACGGAACACCAAATTTCCCTCTCCGAAACTACCAGGCTCAGAGCCCAAATCAATGCGAGTCATATTATTTTTTATATTTTGGAATTGAATGATCAAATGGAATCCATTTTGCCCTTTTAAGCTCTTCTTCTCTTCGCAGGTTCATGTGCCCGCATCACTTTTTGCGGGGGTGTTTTGCACCCAACCATACAAAGATAAGTACCTATTCTTCTTTTATAAAAGAATTCTCAAAAGCCCCACCAGAGTGACTTTTGTCTTTCGCACTGCTAATTCAGAACACCTGCTAGAGCCATAATCCGCAGGCATTTCTTTACTGGAAGTTTCTTTACAATGCTGCTGAGATCACCTAAGATTACTGGTATTGGTCATGACAAAGATCCTGGCGACTTTGAAGACGCTCTAGCCGTCGTTCAAATTGATGAAAATACATGGGAGGGCAAATATCCCTTGCGGCTTCCAGTTCCGGGAGCCCGCGGCGTCTATGGTGGCCACTTGATAGCACAGACGCTTTTGGTGTTCATAGAGTCAGCTCCAGGTTTCTTGCCTCACAGCTTCCACTCCCATTTCCTCCGGCCTGGCAACGCTAAGGTGAAATGCCACTACCAGGTGACAAAATTGAATGACGGACGAAATTTTGCTATGAGGCAGATCAAAGTTTTGCAAAACAAGAAGTGTGTCCTTACTGCGATGTGTTCGTTGGTGAGAAAGGGCGCCAACGTCACGTCTGGAGAGATGAACGTCATGGTCCCGCCTCCACCGCTCCAGCAAAAGTATCCAGACCCCAACCAGCTTGACCAGCTGATCCACACAGATTTCTGCCAGAACGCCTACTCCGAGGAATTTTTGGATTACACGAAGTGTCCGGAAGAAACAGGTCAAAATCCGTCTGAACGGTGGATCACGTTGTGGAGCAAGCTTTTTCAGCCAGGAAAACAGCTGTTGAAGGACCCCAAGTTCAACTACGTCGCTTTGGGCGAGCTTTCCGACTCCGCCATCCTCACCACACTTGCCAGAGCTTTACACTTGAACTGGAATCCTACAATGGAGAATCCTCTACAGGAATATGACGAGGGTAAAGACGCCAGACGCATTATCGACATGTCAATGAACGCTATGCACATCTTCCACTATATGGCCATGTCACTTGATCACCACCTCTATTTCCATACAGACAACTTCGAGAGTTTTGATCCTGTGAAGGACTGGTTGACATTAGCTTATCAGTATAAAATCAGCCGCAATCACCGCACGTTGGTGAGAGGGTTCTTCTACAATTCTGAGGGAAACTGCGTTGCTACGTTTGCTCAAGAGGGATTGACCTACTTGCATGCTGGGGTGCCAGACCAGGCCCGTGACAAGATCTCTGCAAACTTGTAAAGGAAGAGGGAGCAAGACTATGGGCAATTTTGGCTGGCAATTGGTTGTCTAGATCATTGAGATTAGCTTTTTCTTTGCCAATAGAACGTTGAAGGATGATCTGGCAAATTATTTATCATTTCATATATTGTAATGTCAACATTCTTGCATCACTGTCTTAATTGCCTGATAACGTCGCACATTAAGCATGACAACAAATCAAAGTGAAAAACCAGTAACAAAAAACATAAGAAATACGAACCATTTCTTCATCGCCTCCTTTTTTTCGGACGGTCTCTTCTTTTCCGAGATAGACCACAAGCCTGTGAATATTGGATCATCACCATCCCGTGGAAATGCTCCGCTTCCTGTGCATATGCTCATCTTCCTGTGGACATTTTTCTTGTTGTGAGCGCTCCTCGGTATAGCATTGGTTTCCATGCAGCAGGTCAACAACTATATATTAGACGATCAGCTCTAGGCTAAAAACGCTTCACTTTCGCGAGATTCTAAGTTCATACTTCGACTTCGCCCTATAAGCTTCTAATCTTTCTAAATATTGCCCTTGAAATGACCAATTCTCCCCATCAATCTCGCATGGAAACGAAGTTTGCCTTGAACAGGAAAAGCGCTTCGGAGTTCGTGGCCGAAAACCCGCTTGAACCATTTAGTTCAGATTCCAGAGGTACCTACGGCGGTGAATTCGTGGCGCAGTCGCTCTTGGCCGCATGGGAATCCATGAAAGACAAGCTGTTCCAACCACATTCGTTGCATGCATACTTCTTGAAGGCTGGTCTGAGTGAGTCGGTCATGCGATACGAGGTCGAGACAATGTCCGAGGGGCGCAATTACTGCTCGCGGCTCGTGAGATGCTACCAGCTGCACTCTAATCAGCTCTGCTTTATGCTCAATGCTTCCTTTACCAAAAATAACTCGGCTACTGCCAGAAAGGAGCACTTTGCCAAGTTATCTGAGGACAACCAGAACCACGAACGTACCAAGGTGCCGTTTGAGTTCCTGCGCAGCCCCAACGTGATCTTCGATAAGTACATGAACAACATTGATGCTCTTCCGCAGATCGAACACACGAATAGCAACTTGGTCCATGCGTTACCCCCCGAAACGTTCATGTCTAATGATGATGGGCACATTGAACCGGGACGCAAGGAATTTGGGCTATTTGGCAAAGTGAACGACGATCTAGACAACGCCAACGACGGAATCAAGGCTCGCATCATCGACTTGGCCTTCCTCTCGGACTCTATGTTCTTGTCCACGATCGTCCGGGCAGTGAATCTCAAGATGACCGATCGAGACGCCACAAAATACTTCCGTGTGTCGTTAGACCATACCATTTACTTCCACGACGTTGATTTTGATCCTACAGAGTGGATGTTCATAGATTACGTGTTTGCGCGGTTGAGCAACGACCGAGTGCTAGTGACTGCGCTGTTCTTTTCCAAGGAGAAGAAATTGGTCGCTACGGTGCAGCAGGAGGCACTTGTGTATATGCCCATGCGTGTGGTCAGCAAGACTTCTGGTGGATCATACAAGCTCTAATATGATAAGGGGATGGAAGAGATACGAGAGTGTTATTTAATTCGCTAGACCTAATTTATCTCTACTTCAAAACTAGGTTTCACATGAAGTTTCCGCCTCTAGTTCGGCCTTTATGTTTCGTTCGTTCTCTATCGCCGCATCTTATCGGTACCTCGGAGCTTCTCATCGGCTCGAGCCCCACATTTTTCCTGCACCGGAACGTCGTAAATGCCGAGGGCGACTTAAGAAGATCAAAATTGAGACCTGGAGAAACGTAGAAAATCAAAACCGGACTATAGTGTAATCACACCACCTACATTCAACTCGCTTCACTTCTCTAGGCCGTGAAATTGAGTGGCTTTAACCGAAGTTATTGATCCAGATGCCTTCCTGCAGTACCACCTTCACATGGTATTGGAACCTTTAACTGTGGGGCATTCTCTCTATATAAATGAGTAGCTTACACATTCCTAAAGTCAACATTTCAAGTCTTTGACATTTGGATTGTAATAATTTCTGTTTTGCGTTTCAAGTATTTTCGTCACCATGGCCACATTCGGCGAAGCATTCGAGGTGAAGGAAACCGGTCCGAATACTTTCATAGGTAAACTTCCTCTAGGAAAACCAAATCCCAAATCGCGAGGGGCTTATGGAGGAAATATTGCTGGCCAGGCCATTCTCGTGGGCTTGAAAGCGGTACCAGCCGGATTTTCGCCCAACTCATTCCATTCGCTATTCATCAGAGCTGTTCTGGATCTGACTCCTCTAACGTGGGAAGTTGAAGAGAATTCCAACGGGAAAAACTTCTGCAGCAGGACTGTCCGGGGTGTTCATGACGGTCAAATCAAGTATGTGGCCACGATTTCTTTCACAAAGAACAATTCACTCAAGCAAGCAGAGATCGACCACCAGAAGTACATGGAACGGAAAAGACAAACTATAGAGGGAAACATAAAAGACGAAGACGAAGGTGAGAATGATGATTTGATTCAAAAACCTTTCTATTTTCTGACACCATATCCTGACTGGCTCAAGGAGTCCAACAAGCACAATCTAGTCCACGGACGGGAAGACAGCAGCTTGTTTCTTCACCATTTATTTCCTCGACAGCTCATAACGCTCAAAGGAACCGAGTACGAGGAGGAAGTGTCTGTTACTGAACGTAAAATGTCGTACTTTGCTCGCATAGGTGATGGGTCCATGAAGCTAGAGGATCCTAGTTTACAATTTGTCGCTGCTGCCGTGATAAGCGATGCTGTTTTCTTGACAAGACTCGCTCGTGTTTTCCGAGTGCCGAAGGCGGACTTGAAATATTCGATTCCCTACTTTTCCGTTTCTTTGGACCACCACATGTACTTTCACGACACTGACTTTGATTGCACGCAGTGGATTGGGTTCTCATTCCGGGTGGTTCGTTTTTTGAACAACAGAGTGCTTTTGGAGGCCGAGATGTATAATTCAGAAGGCCAACACTTTGCGACGATTTTCCAGGAAGGTCTTGTGCACTTGAACGGGATGTTGGAGCCAAAGCTCTGAGGGGGAAGATATGCATAGTCAGAATTTTCAAAGCCAAATTTTATTTATCATAGAATTTGGGCCATGCTTACATCGCTCCTACTTGTAAGAAACTTATATGGCATATGGGTGAACGGTTACCATACTCACTCGGAAGTCTCGATCTGACACTGTAGCGGTGTGCCCCCTCACAATGTAACCGATTCCAGCCAATCCCAGATATCGGAAGGAGTAATGCCTTCTGTGACAGTTAGTGGCCTGTCAGTTGTCAGTGGAAGTATGCTATTGGCTTAGTTTACATTATAGCCTCTTCTTTCTTTTTAATCAACTATCCGATGGATAACATTTAGTAGCTCCGTTTGAGAAAATCCTGGGAATGAGTGCTCTAGTTCCATCTTACCCGCTTATCAACATTGCATTATGCTCTCAACACCCATACGATCGAAAATACGTGTTTTTCTGATAATTATCTACATGATCTCCATGACTGCCAACATACTCCATACTGCAGACACCAACCTCACCACAAGACAAGACATAGACCTAACTAACCACTATGCTGCAAGCTGAATTGGGGCAGAGGCTAAATGCTGCCTCGTCCAGCAACTTGCTTGGGCTTTTGAAAATCGTCACCTCTTCCAATAACTTGTTTGTGCCGTCCAAAGAACTTTCTCCGCTTCTCAATTATCTCACACCGTTTCTGAATCTAAAGTCTGCTGGCAACTTCGATAAGATTTTCTGGCTCGACGCTCTTGCAGATTCCCCAGATCTCCATTCCATTATCGAATCATACAGTCTTATCATTCTCATTCGCTCTCATGAACTTGACCTTCAATTGTTGATTAAGATATGGAACAAGATCAGACACAATTCTATAACTCTTATAGTCAAGGATTTAAATCGCTCATTCCACTATGAAATTTCGAAACGGCTCTTCAAAGATGAGGTGCTGCTCGAACAAATTACCCTGATCGACGAAGATCGCACGGTATTTGAAACTTCCAGTCATGTACAGTTAATGAAGTGGAAAACCCACCCTATATGTATCCAAGACTTCGTGTTTTCCATCGATCTTGACGACGGTGGTTTGCTGCTGTACTTCCAGAATCCATTTGAGCAAGTCTCCCAGCTTTCCGACGCTGTTGTCGACATTTTGAGGTATTCGACTTCTCAAGACAACATGTTCAAGTTGAAGAATGCATTTGCCAAGGGTGACCACTCAAGTTTGCTCTTGAATAACCTTCTTGATGAAAAGATTCCAGAAATGCTCTCCAAGTATCTAAATAGCGGTCAACAGGAATTCTACTTGAACATTCTCCGTGGGAATACTGACCTTGTTGTGTTGGAGCGAAACTTGGACTATTTCCCGCTCTTGTTAAGCCCTACCAATTGCATGGGCTTTCTAGATGATATTATTGGCACCAAAGATGAGTACAATAACGAATTGACCAATGGCGTGAAACTTCAGGAGGAAACCTACAAGATGCTCAAACATATAAATGTTTCGTCGATCGAGTCGTTGCTCAGAGATGCGGCAAGGGCCCTACGCACAGAAAGAGAAGCGCTTGAAGAGAAAAATAACAAAGCTAAGCAAACCTCGGAGCTCAAGGCATATCTAAATGATGTTAGTGCACTTGATGCCCGAAACAAAGAATTCGAAAAATACATTGATCTTATCGAGATGGCATTCGGCAGATTTGACTCAAACAAAACCGGAAACGAGAAATACGATATAGCTAAAGAGTGGCTTGGTATCCAGAACTCGTTGTTTGATGATGACTATAAGAGCCGACTTGCTAGTATCTTCCAGCTTATGAACGAGTACACATCGTTTGAGAGAGTGATCACTTTAGTGGCTCTAGTTTCTTTGTCCAGCGACGGAATATTTCAAAGTGACTATGACAAAATAGAACTGGAGATCACCGTGAACTACGGATTGGAATCAGCATTGACGTTGAGGAACTTGACAGAGTATAATCTTATCAGAATCAACGAGAACAGCTCGTTCCTCGCCAACTTCCAATTTGGCCGTACAGAGACTGTCACCCCCTCAACGGAAGGAGCTGCAGCTGCATCAGGAGCAGTCAGCGAGGAGAGAACTTACGAAGATTTGTCACTTTTGGGACTCTCGGGTGGCCAGGATGTGTACAAGAGCATGTATACATATACCCTCATCAGCAAGATGTGGAATTTGCACCCACCAGACGATAACCAGGTGACTGTGAAGAGCATTGAGGATTATGTGCTACCTAACTTCACACTTGCGTCTAATACTGTTCCTCTCACCAATCGTATTGTGGAGTCGCTTTACTATAGAGAGTTTTTGACGTATTCTCCAGTTAATAACATCTATCGCAGACCGAACTGGAAGAAGCTTAACTTGGACACAATGATCAAAGGGCAGACAATTGACGAGAATCTATGTGACGATCTGGATGACCGCAAGACGCTCCAGACTACGGGGCTCAGAGAAGAATATGTGATTGTTGTGCTAGTGGGAGGAATCACTCGCTCGGAGATCAGTGTATTCCAGCACCTACAGAGCCGACTCCGGATTAAAAAGAAAACGCTCTTGGTAGTCACCAGTGGGTTGGTGAACAACCGCAAGCTCCTCAAGTGCATGAGTTCAATTGAATAGAGTTCAATGCAATCTCTTAACTATCATCTTTCGGATCTACACCATCCAATGAATTCTTGTATTGAGCGAATATGCAAAAATAGTAGAGGGCAGTTCCCGCTTAAACAGAGTCCTCGGCCTCCTTCTCAGCCTTCAACTTGGCGTAGAAAGCGTCTCTCTTCGCAACCAATGGCTTGTGCTCGTATTGCCAATAGAGGCCAGCCAAAACAAATCCACAGCCGAAGCCGATAGAGATGTCGGTGATGATCTTCTTCTTCAACATGCCAGTGATGGGAGCGATGGCCATTGTGGATGGGATTGTGATTAGTAGGATGGTGGTGATTTTTTCCTCTCGCTTTCACTAGGCTACCTACAGGCAGAATGGTGGGACAATTTCTACGATAAGCCAATGAGCGGACGCGAATACTGCTTGGAGAAGAGGCACGGGTGCGCAGCGAAATGGTTCCACTCAAAGGAAAAAATCAAGCCAACACCCCAGTTCAAAAACTCATAGAACATGATTGCCAGACTCGGATTGAGAACTACCAGAGCCTCCAGAAACTTCCAGACCTCCTCCAGAATTTTGCTGGGAAACGTCTACGGTACCCCAAAGGAGGGTGTGTACTCCAACTTGCCATTTAAGGTCAAGACCAAGTTCATTCCATTCGGTGTTGGTTTGTGGGGTGTCATGGGTTTCTTCTTTGCCTTCCCATTTTTGGCTTCTTACTTGCACATGAAGAAGGCTGGTAACATCTAGGTGTTTGAATCTGCCTGGCCACTTTGCATTAACAACTATTCATAGGAATACAAACTGTATGAGAGAGTCTGTAGAGACGAGAGTTGGTTTCGAGACAGTGTGAAGATTTTTGTCAGCATGAGCATTAACGGGCTCCTGCAACGCCCTTTGAAGAAGTTTCTTCTCCGAGTAGCTCGCAATCCATACTAGGATCAAATGTGATCCATGTAAGCCCTTTTCTATGATAGAGTTAAGATGGGTAGATTATTGGAATCTTCGTGCTTCTGGCTCAGCTAGGTGTGTATGTCTTTCTTGAATGATGCATTGTTGAATTCAATTTGTAACAGGATTGTCATTGGATATTAGACCCATCTACTCCCTTCATTTCTTAATTATAATTTTTTGAGCAGTGAAGCATTAATACATCATCATTTCATGTGAAAGGTACTTCTAAATGACTGTTCATCAACAAGTTTAGAAACACCGATTGTCTATTTCCCCTGCATTATGTACCTTACTCTTCAAGTTAAACGTCAACGCAATTCTCTCTGTGTCCTTCCTCTTCAATGATCTATGATCATAATGCAAATATCTCGTGAATCTCCATATCTTCTTTCTCAAATCATGTTCTGCCATCCGTCTACACATCGAACCGTACCCTCTTCACCACTCGCTCCATGCCAGGACTAGACCGCTTTAAGCTTGACTTTCCATTAAAGGCTGCACTGGCTGCTGCGCTGGTTGGAAGAAAGCTTGCGCTCTCATTGGAGTCATCCTGAAGCATTGAGAGCTCAGGATCATAACCGTCTTCTTCTTCCTCATTGCTGGCTAGAGAGGTCGTCGGACTCATGTGTGTAAGTTCGTTCTTGGGGCTTCCCATGAGAGAATTCTGGAAGTTGAAAGATGCAATGTTGAAACCTAGACTTCCGGCTAAGGACTCTTCAGGGTTGGCGAAGTGAGGATTTTCATTAATTGAAGGTGCAGCTGTTGATGGAGGCATTACCTCATCCACTATTGTTTTTCCCCAGTGGGCAACAAACGACAGGAAATCATCGTCAATTGTATCTCCGAGTAGCATCAGAATGTCCGCACCTTTCGGTTTCAAGGTAATGGCTATATTCACATCATTCGCCTTGACTGGCGTCTGCGCTTCAGTAGCTGAATTCTTCCTTTTGATGATATCTTGTTGCTGAAAGCTTTGGTCGTCGAGAGTACGTCGTATTCTCTGAAGATCCGTTGCATATTGCTCTTTTTGTTGTTCAAAGTCTGGCTTGGAATCCACCATCACCGTCTCACTGATGGTGTTAATCTCATAGATGACATTGTTGCGGATTTGATGAAATCTGCCAACTACAGCTTTCTCTTCGTCATTAACATCGCGGCCCTCAAGATACTTGTCTAGGCCCTCGTCCAATGCAATCACATATTGTAGCAAGTAATTGCCTTCTCGGAGTAAAGTGTCTCGGGTAATCCGGGCTTGTTCTGTTGGAGCCGATGTTAGTGAAGTGGCTTTGATGATGAACTCCTCAATTTTCCTTAGGACTTCATGGGGAAAGAGATCCAGCCCCGCACTAGTCTTCCCGGTGAGCCACGTTTTGAACAAATTAATCAAGTTCTGTCTCGTCATGGTGTCGGTCACAATTAAGTAAGTCTCGGTAAAGTTCTTGTATAGGTTATTGGCAAACATCAAATTGTAAGGATTACCGATGTTCTTGACAATTGAATCCATCAAATAGAAGCTGTAGAGCTTGTACTTGGGGAGAATCTTGCCAATTCGGTCCTCGGTGAGAGCAACGATGGTGGAGGCATCGTCAATGTATCTCTCTGCCAACCCTGTGAGCTCGGTGATCAAAGCCCTCGAGTTGAGAGTGAGTGAATTGAGGAGGTGCTGAAAATATTCCGCACTGAACTCCTCGTCGGTATCCATTTACAGTTGTTTGATGGTTTTCTACGGTACGAGAGGAGAGTTGACAGAATGATGATTTCTCGCACAAAGGTACTTGAATTGAAGTTTACATCACGTGCATACTTCCACGTGGATAATTCCACGTGCTTTAGAGGCACTTAGTTAAACTTGGGCTTCCCCCCACACAAAAAAAAAAAAGCAAGCCGCCCTGTACGAACTCACATAAGCGTCAATTCTCTCTTGGGGATCTTGAGCATGCAAGGAATCCAATCCTCCCTGTGATGAAAAAAGGAAACTTTGCATACACGAGTGGAATGTCATCTACATCAAAAAATTGCGTGCTATTGTTTGCCCTGCCCCCCTCGGCAGTCAGGACCTCTGGTGACTAGATACGAGATCAATCAAATTGTGGTTCATTTTCCTATATGTATTTCCTATTGGGGAAAATATTAGCCGAGCAGTGGGCTATGTTGCGGGCTACTCCTGCTGCACGGTGCACGTTGACAGCCCAACTTCGACGATCTGTCCTCAGCCGCATCTTATGGTAGTACGAACACCGAGAATTGTCCCACTAGTGTCAGCTTACGATTGTAGGAGCATTGGTTGATGTTGAGCCCGGGGCGGTAAGTTTGGAGATTAAAGCCTCAATATTCTAAGCAGGACAGGCCAGTAGGGAGGCTTTGAGCTGGATAGTGTGCATTTCTTCAAGTAGGAAATTGTGCATTTCTTCAAGTTGGAAATTCTATCACGAAAAGTCGGGACATTCTGAATGTGGGGAATCAGGTTCGAATTGGAGCGGCGGGCCCGAAAAACGCCACCATCTCTCCTGAAAAACGCCACCTCCACTTTACCTTTCGTATATCCATGTGAGCAAGTCGCCGCCCCATGAAATCGTGACTTTGGCCACAGATATTCAATAGTCGCTAAACATTGCCGCTGCGCAGCAGGGTGGATCGGGCAAAGTGTATCAAGTGCTATTATTGTCAATTGAAGCAATCTCACGGCGACATGAGATGTCAAATTTGTGGGTTACAGAGGGTGTAGCCGAGTAGCATACGGTATGTCTGCAAGCAATACGTACATGCACATTAATCGCCAATGGCGGCTGTGCCCACCATATGTGTATTGCTGCATGCTGTAGATATCTATGGGCACAGCACGACGGACATGAAGTTTCCAACAATAGGGGCAATCACAGTGACAGATCCTGATAACGGTTAGGACACCGCTTTGAGTGGTGTTCAACGCACGATAGGTACATGAGTTGCCGATTTGTCATACCGATCGCCCTCTGAGATTCTTGTGGTTGTTTCCGGCATTTACGTTGACGCTGTGTATGATTGGCGCCACTAGTATCCAAAAGAGTTGCCGATCCATATTAATGCTTGAATGGCTAACTTGTGAACTTAAAATGAACACACGTAAACAGGCTTCGTGGGCTTTCCCTTCTTTGAAGATGTGTACAAGACCTCAATAATTTTCAGTTTCTCGTCTAATCCTTCTCCACAACAAATTCGCTTCGGCTGGTCACCAATGACCAATCTAGGGTGAGATACCATTCTGGATTACACAATTAGAATCAAAGAAGAACAATACCTTCAATTTCTGATCCAAGAACAACCTATCTGTTTCATTACATACAGTACAGGTCGAGCTTCAACAATATTCACTTCGAGTTTGCTCATTGACATTAATCCTCCAAATATTCCAGTTTGTCGGTTCTTCCTCCTCGATCCCTAATGGGAGTTTTACATTTGTTTCCCCATGCACAACTTCATTCTGAAAGTGCTTATAATCATTCTGGCCATCCAGATCGCACCTGACTCATAGTCGCCGAAACCGGCTAGCCTGGCATATGCCGGCCCGAAAATTTTCGGCACACTTAGTACCATATTCTCCTATTCAAGAGCCAGACAAACATGTTGAGAGCTTCGTTTGCCCGCCAGTCCTCTGGCCGCCTTTTCTCGTCTAGTGCCGTTTCCCTCGACAAAATTAAGGTCAAGAACCCCATTGTCGAGATGGACGGTGACGAAATGACAAGAATCATCTGGGCCAGAATCAAGGACAAGTTGATTAACCCCTACTTGGATGTCGATTTGAAATACTACGACTTGGGAATTGAGGCCAGAGACAAAACCGATGACCAAATCACTATTGATGCTGCCAATGCCATCAAGGAGTACGGTGTCGGTGTTAAGTGCGCAACTATCACCCCAGACGAAGGTAGAGTGGCCGAATTCAACTTGAAGAAGATGTGGTTGTCGCCAAACGGTACCATTAGAAATATCTTAGGCGGTACTGTTTTCAGAGAATCTATCATTATCCCAAGAATCCCACGATTGGTTCCAGGCTGGGAAAAGCCAATTGTCATTGGTAGACATGCTCACGGTGACCAGTACAAGGCCACCGACTTGGTAATTGAAGAGCCAGGCAAATTGGAGCTCGTTTTCACACCAAAGAACGGCGGTGCTCCGGTCACCAGAACGGTGTATGACTACAAGGACCGTGGAGTCGGATTGGCCATGTACAACACCGACGAGTCCATTATCGGCTTTGCACACTCTTCCTTCAAGATGGCGTTGAGCCAAAACTTGCCATTGTATTTGTCCACCAAGAACACCATCTTGAAGAAATACGACGGTCGTTTCAAGGACATCTTCCAGGAGATTTACGAGAAGGACTACGCGACTCAGTTTGCCGACAAGAATTTGTGGTACGAGCATAGATTGATCGACGACATGGTCGCGCAAATGATCAAATCTAAGGGAGGTTTCGTCATGGCCTTGAAAAACTACGATGGTGACGTGCAGTCTGATATTGTTGCTCAGGGTTTCGGTTCTTTGGGTCTTATGACCTCTGCCTTGATGACTCCAGACGGAAAGGCTTACGAGAGTGAGGCTGCCCACGGTACAGTCACTAGACACTACAGACAGCATCAACAGGGTAAGGAAACCTCCACCAACTCAATTGCTTCCATTTTCGCTTGGACCCGTGGCATTGCACAGAGAGGTAGATTGGACAACACCAGTGATGTCGTGGACTTTGCTAATACTTTGGAGAGGGCTACTGTAGACACTGTACAGCAAGATGGTATCATGACCAAAGACTTGGCTTTGGCATGTGGCAGAACAGACCGTGAGTCTTATGTCACCACCACCGAGTTCTTGGACGCCGTTGCTGACAAGTTGAAGGCATCGGTCTAAGTTTCGGTCACTCTATGGTATTCTAATTCATGATTATTGGAGATTTGCCACCTACTGTAAGTAACCAAGTAAGATCAATTCGGCGGTGTGGTGAATGGTCTAGATTGTAGCTTTTTGTTGAACTCGACTTTCGTGGCAACACTTAATTTGACTTGCCGCAATCTTTGCACCACATGCATTGAGAAAGCAAGTGCCCACAGACAGGAAGCGAGGAAACCATTTTATGAGTCTAGTCTTTTCATCGGTGTCCGTAGTAGTATTGGCCCCAGATCGACAGCCTTTGCCAGGTGAAAAGAAGTTATTTTTACTCTAAAAATTATTATTTACGCGCGTCCTCGACCTCGCAAAATAATAAGGCCCATTCTTTAATTAATACATCATCCAAGTGAGCGAATCCAAATGTTCATAGCTTGCACTCGCCTTTCAAGACCTATGTCATAGTTCTCAATCTGTAAAATGGAGACCTCTAAAAGTACATATGAGGCATTTCGATTTCCAAGAACAATGAAGATTAACAGATGTCAATGTCGCAGCCCGTCAAATCCACATGAGTTTTGTTCCCTTTCCAATGTAGTATGCAAGTACAACACGTCATATGCATACGTTCTGTGGGAAGATATACCCCGAGGCATTTCGGTCCTGTGTCAGTCATGCGGTAAAGTCATGTAGGGAGAAGGAATGATCGACGGGGCAGTCCAGGCCCCAGGGATTTTGTTGGAACAACAGCACATTGTGCAATCAGTGCCTGTGCAGTAAATGGGAGATTTCCGCCAGGTTGCATCCAAATGGAGAAACCAGCAATAAAAAGCCACCTCTGTCGATCAACATCTGGAACGGTAAAAATGAGAATCAGAGCCAAGCCCCGCTTGAATCCCCCGAGGTTCCGCTCTTTGCCCTTTCCAGTAACACAATACGGCTCATGCACTCCCGTTATGTTTTCATGGACCTACGCCTTAGCCGTACTGTCGTATATTGCCCCCCCACTAGGCCGAACGGGATAATGGTGTGCAGGTAAGCGCCGAACATACAATCGGGATACAACAATGGAGCTGTTCAGGCGAGACTCGAGAGCATATCTGAAAATGATAATCTTAGATCTAGGAGGTTTGCCGAACCAACGAACCAAACTGCCTCTCCTCGCCAGCGCTAAAGGCACAGAACATTATCGAAACCATTAGCGAAAGAGCAGTCATGTCTCATAAAAAGTAGACAGCACAGTTATCTAAATGAATCGGTTCAGATTGATAAAAAAAAAAACGCAATCTCATGCCTGGTTAGGCGCTAACTCAATTGCAATAGTATGAAGAAAAGAACAAAAACCAAAATAAATATATGCAGGCCATTAATGTCCATGTGGGGACTGTCATGCATGCATCCCCGCTATCCACTTTCAATCCACGTCGAGGACTTTCATATGCACAACTTTGGAGTAGCTGAGAGCAACGATAATTTTCGTGCAGATACGTGTTAGTGGCTCGGCCCCTCCTGACCAAACACAAGACACTAGACATATGACACAAAATTCAAGACTAGTTCTTCGAAATATTGAGGTTCCAGTTTTAATAAGGGGTAGTGAGTTTGGACGTAGAGCCTGGTCCAGCTTACCAGACTCAAAGGGGCTAAATCATCCCTACTATCAACAGGGTTCACAGTCCAGCTGGCCCAAGACGCTCGGCTCTTAAGTCAGAAAGAAAATCTTGCATTCAAGAAGTATGCACTAACGTCTTCTGCGTACGCAGGAGAATGATCCAGTAAATGTTTGAGTAGTGAGTGATCGAGGTGCGTGAAGGAAAGTTTAACCTAATCTTTTCACCACAGCATACCCAACCAGTCCGAGATAGACGAAATGCAGCACTGGCGGGGGTGACAAGGTTTTGATGGGAGGGGCGGTAGGGGCCTGCCCGAGCATTTATATTGGTTTATATTGGCACCAAAGTCCCGCCATTTCTGCATCATTGCCCTTCTATTCATTGCGAAGTGCCGGAGTTCATCTACAACTTCGAACTCCTGATAAGGCTGTGAAGATCCACAACTGAGTGCACACCTTTGAAGGTTGTCCACACCGCTTCTGCCAATTTTATTAGTTGTTTGTCTTCAGCTAATAGCGTGCCTTTTCCCCACTGCCGTTTTCAGGTCATCTGGTCTCCAATCTCCGACCTCTCCACTGCACTTAGGCTCCACCAGGGCCAATAATAGCTTCGATTTTGGCAACTTCCCCTGTCAAAGTATTTAGAAGTTCAAGAGGTGTTTCTTTTCCCATCTCAATATTCATCCAATCGATTCCCAATGTCGCACAATCTTGTCCAACTACCTTCAATCTCCGACTTGACAATACTGTTGAACAGTCAACATCCCTTCATTCCACCTCCGATGACCCAAATTTGGGTTCCATCCACAGAATCTTTCCCACATGCTATCCACTCACCTTCCACAATTAGTCGCCTCTATCCCTTGCAGCTGGTTCTGCTAGAAGGGGCCGTCCAGAATGCTCCAAGAACAATAGCTAATGGATTTCGTTTCGCTCAATCGCCAGGAAGCCAGCGCCAGCGCCGCAAAAGACCTCGGCTCGAAAACAAGGACATCAAAGATGCTTCTCATCCCCACGAAGTTGCGGCCCTGATCGTAAACGATCCCTCTGTAAACTTCCCGATTGCTACTCCAGACCTACCTCATAATGGAATTCCTCCTGAAGAGCTATTTCTTCTCAAATCATCCATCTATCCGTCAATCGTAACAAAAAAGTACACTGCCCTGGCATTAGATCCTCTGAAATCGCATCTTATGGTGTATGAGTACGCTGTGGGGGCACACTGGGTTATTTGGGATCATGACACTGGTTATGTTCATTTGACAGGACTTTGGAGAGCAGCTCTTCAGGAAAGATCTCTCCAGAAAAATGCCGATGGGGTGCTCCATGTGAAGGCAAATTCCAAAGCTGATATTGTTAAGCTTTTGGAGCTGACTCCAAAATCTCTCCATCAATTCATTAAGAGGGTTCGTGGGGGATTCTTGAAGATCCAGGGCACTTGGGTGCCATTCCATTTGTGTAGGAAGTTGGCGTTGCGTTTTTGCTATTACATTCGGTACAAACTAGTGCCCATTTTTGGAACTGATTTCCCTAACCAATGCCTCCATCCTTCAAGCGCTGGATTTGGAGAACTTCGCTATGACGAGTCGCCCTCAAATTTATTGCTGCCACAGTTATCGCCTCGACTGCTTGACAAACAAGCGCCACAATTGAGAAATAACGTGAATCAGGTTAACCAGATGAAACCTTTGCACTATGGACACCACCTTCCATTTTCGCAGCACATGAACCAAAGATATGAAGGCAACATAAACCAAAACTTCCCAGAAACTAATTACAACCAAGGACCGTTCCATGAACATGTTCTTCGTCAAGGGCTTAGCAATTTTCACTTTAAAAGTGAAAAGGTCCAAAGTCCCAATGATATGTCAATTCCAGTTCCCAACCATGCTTCTACCCAGGTAAAGGAGCCTATTCACGATCAGAAATCTCACTCCATGCAAATTCCGGTCCAACACCGCAGTCTTCCACAATTGTCGACTGCTCCACCTATGCTAGTTGCTCCGGTGCTTGATCGTCCAGCCATAGAAGCTACACGCTTGCTGGCTCCACATACAGAAGTGAAGCACGAATCCATTGTGGACCTGTCGTCAATGACATACACCGACATGATAGATCTTGTGAATGCCTCCAAATGCCTCCAAAGTATTAGTCAGCGGGAGTCCTTGTCGCTGGAACTGCTGACCCTTCTGGATAAGATGCGAATTGATCATTTACTTTCCTAGGCAACCCAAGCCAGGGAGCACAATTTATCCTGAAGCGCAAATAAACGTTGTTGATAAAATCCAGCACAATGAGATTGTCATGTATTTGATTCTGCCATAAGCACTATCTAGTTTCCCTTGCATTCTTTGCCATCTCACATTCCGTTCTCTAAGGGGCATCTGTCATTGTGCCCGTTGATTCTCTAGTTTCCACATTAAGCGCCCTACAGTTGCATGAGCGGAAAAGTTGCTTGAGGTCCCTGCAGAAAGCAGATGAAATGTGCCGACTGATCTATGGGGATTTGTACCCGGCAAAGAACGTATAGGCTGACCGATAGCACGATGCAGAGAGCATACCGAAGATACTGTGGATATAGTGGTTGACATCGCGAGGATGAGGAGTGGTAATTTATGTGAGTTCTTATGACCTTTAAGAAAGCATATTCCCGAACATATGACTGAGTGTCTGTCATGGTATGAGCCCTACGATGGCTATAAACCCAAACTTCCAGTATCTGGCTAGGCAAGTATGATTGCATTATCGCGAGGCGCGAGACCTGTTAATTCTCCCACTTTGTATTGTGCCGACAGATGCATGCGAATGCAAGAGCTGCACCAACCACAGCGCGGCTGACGCTTGAGATGCGCTTCCGAGAAACACCCTCAAAACGCACAATCTGAGTGAAAGCTTAAGGAATCCACGATGTCAACGACAGTGATGATGACAACTTCTTGGGGTATTGGGAAGGGGAGTAGAATAGAGAGAAATAAATAACGAATACAGTAGGAAAAGATGAGAATGAAGGTGATGATCGTACTTTCAAGGATTGCCTGAAGAATGAGTCAAGAGTAGCTTAAAAAAAGAGGTAAATCCAAGAATCGGCCGCGTTCGCTAATTCATAATAATAAAAGCTTTTGGCCGCCACTACGACTATAATGCACGGATTCATCAAGGACCACACAGCTATCCAGAACTGAGTAATAAGAACCAAGATGTAAGACCAAAGTAGGACCCAAAAGGGCCCGCCTGGGACTTGAAAGCAAGCTCAGAGGTGTCTCTGCGGATTAATCCAGGGCAGTACCCATGCGTCTATTCACATGAGGTATGTGTTCAACTCGATTGCATTTCCGTAAAGCGCACGTTGGCTCTTTTGATTGACGTTTTTCTTGGGTTGTTGTGTCACTAAGACACCATTCTTGCTTCAGCAATTGAATAGTGTAATTAAGAGGGACCATTCGCGAATTTTGATCATATTGAGCTGTGTATAGTCATTATTACACTTTATTGAAAACTTTGCAAGGCAACTACTCCCTGCGTGTGTGAATGGGATCGGTTTCGAGAGAAAATTGGCCGATGTGACCAATATCGAAGTCGACTAGCCCCTTGTTGTTAGCGCCTCATAGGTTGTAACCGTCTTGAATGCCGGGAATTGCGCGAGGTTGCTTGCTTACAACCTCAGACAGAAGATTGGAGCAGAATATAGGTGGGCGTAATTGAAAGAAGAGATTACATGAACTTACGACTCACGATATTTTCGGATTCGGACTGTGGAAAAGTAAAATCGAAAAATGAACTTACTTGGCAAGCAACGAAAAATCTAAGCTAAGTGCCTCCCTTTTTTCAAGAATGCAATCGGACAAACCATTTACACGATCAAATTTTCCAATGAAGTCACTCAACTATGGAGGGTATACATAGAAAGAATGTTATGGAAGTGAAATTACATGCCAACAACATTCGGAACGTCAAGGTTTTTGTCAGAGGGATCAGACAATGTGCAATTCTCACGCAGCACTACCTACGGTTCTACTTCCAATGAACCCGTACCGCCTGGAATCAACAACTACGCCAAACGATTCACCTGCACGCACAACCTCCACTTGTCTATATCATCAGAAGCAATGGACTTTGTTGGCTTTGAATCGTTTTCCGAAAACGACCTGTTTCCTTCGCCACAGCCCTCCTTATCTCTCCCGCTCAAGTCAAATATTGAGAATTTGGGCTTGAAGCTATCCAATTTTAACAATCTCCGAAACCTTCTTAAGAATAATGAAGAAACGTCAACGACTGAAGATGCTGGAGTCCTCTTAGCGGAAAAGTTCGCGAATGTTTCTTTACAACTGCTAGATGAAACTGCAAGTCTGCCTCCTCCTCCTGAAGCGTTGACGGAAGAAGATATGGACATAGCTAGAAGTTCGACTCTTTCGAAGCGATTGGCTCGAGCGTTGAATCCCAGTTTGCCTGATCAAAACATTCGTGAACTCTTTACACGCTTGGAGAACGAAATTACGGATATGGATATCATGGTAGAAGCAGGAGTCCTGGGATCCATGGCCCGGAAAAACTTGCGTGGAGAGATCGAATTTGATCTCATAAAAAGTCATCTGGCTGTTTTAGCTGATTACGCAAAATCTATCAAGAATTTGAAGTACTTGGGAGAAAGAGTGGCCAATTTCGATAAGCAGGTTGCAGAGACCAACGAATTGCTTGTCAAGGATCAGCACTTGACCAAATCGATGTCTGGAAAAGTTAAAGAACTTACAGATTCGAAATTGACACTCGATTTGAAAAAGGGCATCCTCATGAGCTTTCGTGAACAATTCACTCTCAACGAATATGACGATTTCGTGCTTCGTTCCAATGAAATTAGTATCGATTTTTTTGAGGCTTTGTCCAAAGCTGAAGCTATCAACTCGCGTTGTCTGGTACTCCTTGCTCTTGACAATCCTGAGCTTGGGCATAAGGTCATGGCCAAGAACAACGAATTGATTAATCGAGCAATTGAGAAAGTCTTGAGTTTCTGTAACCGAACCTTGTCAAATGTTTACCTGCTCAATAACCGCCTCAGAATGGAACAGCTACATTTGTGTTTGCGTTACTTGCAGAATAAGCCAGAACAACTTGAATCGGTCATTGACAATTTTGTAAGTTTCAGATCCATTGCATTGGTGGAAGAATTCAACTTGCAAACAAGTGGGCATGGAGCTGATGAGTCTTCGCAATCGATATCCGACTCCAGACCAGTCTTCTACTCCTCACACGATCCTGTGAGGTTCATTTCCGATTTGCTCGCATATGTTCATTCTCTTGTGGTCAACGAGTCCGAAACTGTGGAAAATCTTTTTGGTAGCAGTCCAGAATTCTCTGAAACTTCTAATACCTTGGTCTCAAGAATTACGGCTTCTTTAGCCAAACCCATCAAGTCGCAGATTGACGTGTTGATTTCGGTTCAGAGTAAGCTTGCCTTGCTTTACCTGATATTCACCCACTTGGATCTCTATGTACTTATGTTTCAAAAAATCCCCAACACGGAGAACATCACAAATGCTATTGATGAAGCAATCAAAATGACGCAGGAAAAGATGGTCACGGTAGTCACGAACAGACTTGCTACAATACGCAACTCCAACCTGGCCCAGATAGACCTCTCTTCCGACCTTCAACCTCCTGAGTGGATCATTGATTTCTACGGAGACTTATTGCCTATTTTGGACAACACTACTTCTGAAACGGTATTCAACTTACCTCAAGAGGAACATTTGAACTTCCTTTCTCTCGTGGTTGATGATCCAATCAGAATTTTCAATGAGCATCTTATGCTGGTTTCAAAGGCTTTCACAAAATGGGAGATACTTATTTTCAAATTGAACTTCTTGGACTTGGTTCTCTCAAAGACAATGCCATTGAGCATTCTCAGTGACAAGGTGTTGGATATCAACCATAGAATCAACGACCACTCGTCAGAGCTTAAGGAGATTCAACTCCAGACTCTCTTGGAGAACTGTCAACTCACTGACTTGTATAACGTCATCAGCATGATCTGTCCTATCGATGTTGAGATGTTGGATCCATCGATTTATCAGGCTATTACCGAGAATAAGTTCTTCACAAAGGAGAATATTATTGAATCAGACACCAAGGTCCAGCTGGCTCTTCCCTCTGCACTCATTGACATTCAGTCAGCTCTTATGAAACTCAACAGCCCTATTATTGTCACAGACGTTGTCACCGCATCTTCGATTCAATTTGCATACTTTTACAAACTTTTAACTAAGTTAGTTGAAGTATACTTGGGAGAGCAATTGCTTACGTGGTCTGATCTTGAAGTTTCTACATTACTTGGCGTTGAACTGGTCTACTTCCAAGATATTGGTCAAGCTCAGTCTAGAGTCTAGCCCTATACATAATCATTGGCTTTCATGCATTATATGTTCTTCTCAATCCCTTGAAGGGACCTTACCTCGTCCATATCCGTCTTTATGGTAGTAATCCATAGGATAATATTCGTCCTTCCATACGTCCTTCTTGGACATCACCATGGCTTCATATGGTGTAAGTAGTGGTTTTTCGAATGCGTATCCCCAGTCAATGGATAATCTAGGACATGCAACTTGAACAAATGCATCAATATCGGAAAACATAGCAAGCTTCTGAGGAAATATCTCACTTAGAATGATCTTCACTACCTCAATTCCAGCATTGGAAAAGGTGTTCTCGAGTCTATCCAACGTTTGTGGGTTCCCCTGTCTTCCCAACGCACCCAAAATAAGACCAACCTTCTTCGCATTTCTAGCACAGTTAATGGCATCCTGTCTAACCTTAACCATTTGTTCCTGATCGTAGTACTCTCTTGTGAATTTTCTCGAGTAAGGATCATATCTGTAAGCTGGAATTTCAGGATTGTGAATCATGGCACTCTCCAAGTGGAATCGACCATCTCCAACGTATACCATCGCATCGATATTTCTATCTAGTCTTGCGGATGTACATCCCAAAACTTCTCCTTTGGACAAAGGGGTAGTCTGGGGAGGAATGACGTAAATGGGTTTGTCTTCGTCGTTTTCTAGACGTGCACGAATGCTGTGGATAGAGGGATTGAATTGGATGGTTCCAAAACAAGCAATATGGTCTCCTTGGTTAAAATTTCTCTTGATAGTATTTATCAAATGAGACTCATCGATGTTAATGGTGACAAAAACATAGAGCACCTTGATCTCCGTCACATCAATAGGTACAAGGCACAGGTGGGCATAGTGAATGATAAAGTCACAATCAAGTGCACGAGCAGTGTAATCATCAATACAGCAGGCTCCGTATGACACATCTCCCATTACCACAGTTTCCACTTGACAGAACTGTTCCAAGATATCCGAGATAATGAGTGAGTATATGAGCAAGCCTTCAGGCATCTGAAGAGCCACACGTTTTGCTTTGTGTTTCCTGATATTCCAGACACATTTGTGGATCTCGAAGTTGTAGTTGGATGGCAAGAGCTTCATGGCTTCATTTAGATCTTTATCGTTAAGAATGTCTTCGGGAATCTGGTTCATGACTCTGCTCAAGTGTCTTTTCTGAGTGCCAACGACAGCACCAGTAGTTATTTGGCCGGATTTCCGACCAACAAATCTTCTTTTCGGTTTTTCTGTTGACATTTGAGGCTAAAGAATCTGATTTCGCCCTTCAAGTCATCGCATTACGGTGTACAGGCAATGGGCCAAAGATTCGCAGTTAGAATGGTAATCGAAAAGTCCCTTCAATAACATCCATTTCAACAAAAACTAGCTGGCGAGTCATGCTAACACCGTCATTCAAAATCACCCAGGATGATGAGTTCATTTTCATCTCCGTGGAGGTATCGCACATCAGATTCTCAGCCAAGGCTATAGAAATGGTTGCCAACTCGGATGTTTTTGTGTTTTCACTTCCACCTTATTACTTGAGATTAAGACTCCCCTACAATCTTGTGGATGATGAAAGATCGCATGCTTCTTTTGACTCCCAAAACGGCTGTGTGAACATCCGAATACCCAAGGAGACTTTTGGACAGCATTTCCCAGACTTGGACCTAACATCGAAGCTTTTGGCCAGAAAGCAAGAGAATCAGACTGAAGTGAAGAAACCACTAATCGAAGAGCTCGACATCTCTAATCAAGTGTCTATCGACAGCCCTGGACTTCAAGAGGAAGCAGAAACTCACGACTGGGAAATCAAGCAGGAGGTTCCAGAAAATCAACTTTTTGGACCACGCTATGGATTCAACAACGCATACGACAACATAGTGGGCGTCTCGATATCTAATGGAAATGATATCAACGAATTGGGAGACCCAGAAGCTGCTGCACCTAATGACCGGGTTCTAGAAAGACTCATCAAAGAAAACATCAAATTCGATCCAGAATACTATGCTGCTGATTACATCATGGAGAAATATCCATCTCCTGATGATGACAAGATATTTTCGGGGATAATGTCATGGAAATGTCCGTCCAACACACAATTCAAATCATGGTACAAGAATCAACAAAAGCTTCCAGAGAGTGAGAGGGACCAGTACATGCCGGTGGAATTCACAAAGGAAGAGCAGGAAAAGATGCTTAATCTTCCACGGAAATCGTATTTGGTTGACGACTCTTACAAACCGCAACTCTACTCCCTCATTGTGTCTTTGCTTTTTGCGTTCCACTATGACCTCAGAGAGAATGAAGGTGAACACAATATTGAAAGTGCGTGGACAATAGGAAAGCTCGTTCCCCAATTTGCTTTCTTGGACTCTCAGTTGCATCTTTCAAGTGCTGACTCCTCTAGCATCTTGAATGCTGCCTTAATCGCGGGAATTCGGAGAGCCCTCGCTTATCCATTTCACAGAAACTACAAGCTCTCGATGAAGACTTGGGAGGACGTCTACTTCACGTTACGTGGAGGAAAGCGTATGGTTATTAAATGCCTACTAGAGACAAAGGAACTTTTTAGATTCCACGACGTCTACTACGTCTATGATAAAATTTGGATGGAGGATTTGTGCGTATGGTTAATCAGTGATCTGGTCTCCGAGAGTGCTATTAGAGTTCTTGCACACGACGTGAAAAGAGGTACTGAATCTATTGAGAAATCTCAAATCACCTTCGAGAAGGTGGACGATACTCAGAATGGTGATGCCATGATCGTACTTGATGTAGCCGAAGTGGAAGAGATGGCGGAGGATTCTTACAATGCATACATTGCATAATCATGATCACCAGGTTTAAGTTGGCCCATGAGGCAAGTACCTCTCATGAGAAGTTCAAATTGTTCATTATTGATCTGACTTCTTCAAGGCATCGGTTCATCTCCGTCTAATTATTAAATCAAGTAAACAGCTGTGTTTCAAGTTTTTATTCATTTAATTGAGGAAAATTTCAATGAGCAGCAGGGCGGCATAGACATTATATCAGGATTCCTGTCAGAATTTTTGGCTTTAATTACTTATTTGAGAATGGAACAGGCACCTGCAATTTGGCGAAAGACATTGCTCTATGAATTAAACAATGAGTGAACACAACTGATATCTCAGTTCAGCACAGAGAGATCCTTCTGTGATTAAGCTATACAATACCTTCCAAAGCAATTGTGGATACATCACAATGTCACAATTGCAAATAATCTATTACCTTGTCAAATCCTCGTCGACCCATGCTTAATTAATGCATCAAGAAATATACCGCTAACGTTGAGCTTGAAATAGAACTAAATCAAAAATAAAAAATGCATGCACCCGCGTAAATCCATTGATGTGCTCCTAACGATTTGACAGTAGGATATCATGTGGGAACTTACCTATAGATGGTTGAGACGTCTCAGCAGTTCCATCTTTCAGTTCAGTAATAGTAACATCGCTGGTGTCCATAGAGATGTCAGCTTCATGCTCTCGCTTTGTAGACGATGGTGGATCAGATGGAGGCCCAAGATATGTTTCTTGAGGAACCAGCAGAAGATCGATAGACATGTCGTTTGACTTATGCCGTTTATGAGAGAACAGTCCCCGTGCCAGAGACTCAGAAGAAATCGAACCCCTTTCTGTCTCACCGGGGTTTTCCGGCTTCCAATGATGGAATTGAATAATGTGTTGATGTGAAGTCATTGACTCTTGAGAAGGAATCTGACTATTCCTCGTCTGTTTGTTAAGAGGCTGCGCGGGTGATGGACGCACCTGAATCGATGACGTCGCTCCTAGAGGCGACTGGAGCTGGATATTTTGGGGGTTCCTGTTTCTCGTGCGATCCAAGTTACGTTGTGGAGACGTCAGAGACTCTGCGGGCATCGAGAAGTGCCGTTGATGTGTGGGAAGGGTGCGCTGTGAGGGCCTGTAAGGAGTGATTGGATTTGCCAAGCTTGCTACCGCAGCTGCTCCCAATTTGGCTGGTGATAATGGCCTTCGAGTTTGTGGTGGAGGAACCTTTGGGCCACCTCCGAATCTGTAATTAATGGGTGCCACCGAGCTTGCGTTGTCCAGAGTATCATAATTCCGCCCAAAAGATGGCGATGGTGCAAGAAAGGGAGACTGCTGATGGATACCAGCACCAGCAGTGGTCAATGTAATATTGGGGGTGCCCAGCTGCCGAACATGTCCCGGTTGCCCCGGGTGGCCCTGCTGAGCTACCCCTGCAACCCCTGGAGTAACAGTAAGACCAGGATTATTAGCAGGGTATCCTGCTGTAATATTTCCGTAGTCCCCTGAGGGGAAGTAACGTTGTCCCATGTACATGGGCAATTGGGATGCTAGTTGAGCTGGGTTACTTTGCGAGATTGTACCCTCGGGTATGGGGCCCACGCACATGGATGGAATCATGTGCGGGGGTACGTCATTCTGGATAGCCTTGTTGACGATTTCAAGGTTTTTGGAGGCAACTTCAAGCCGGATGTGTTCCTGTTTCGTTCTTTCTTCTTCCGCTCGAAGTCGAAGAGCTTCTACAAACGCAGTTTCGCCATAAGGAAAGGCGGCTATGTCGGGTCCCAAAAGCCGTAAAAGTGGGGGATTGACATTGCCTGAGCTGGCGGTAGTACTTAGTGGTGCTGGTTGGTTGCCAGTGGGTTGTTTGCCGGCTGTTGTAGTTTTCAGCTGAAACTTCTCCAATCGCTCTTTGTCAAGCTCCAGTACTGGAGGGCCACTTTGTGAGCGGGGCACCGCCGGTCTCTCGTCTGAATTAGTGTACTTGTCGATGAGAGAATGTACGCTCATTGAACTCATGGTATGGGAACATACGATGGCACCCACAGGGCAAGTCAATAGGGCTTTGTGGGCGAACGCAACTTCTGGGGACCGACAATTAAGACAAGGTCTCCGACGCTTTGCGGACTGTCAAAGCCAATAAAAAATGCTCCAAGTTGTGTTCGAGGACAAAGTTGGTGGGACCGACGTGCACGTAGGGCGCGTTTGATTCGAAGGATTTATATAAAGAAACAAATTCGGCCAAGTCTCATACTCCTTGGGGGTGGAATGTGTGCATAAGTGCGACGACGGATAACGTACTTTGCATTGCTTCTTGGTTTTGTATTCAGATTTCTTTACTTTGATTAGACTAGTATTCGATATCTGTATAGATGATGATAAAATATGATAAGTGTTCTACGACATCCGTGGACTTCAGATGTAGCCAAAAGTCTGGGGTCTAGACCACCGGTCCAAAGATAGGTGGCTCTTGCCTATATATAGCATAACACCCCAGTTGGGGCGCATACGGACTAGATCGGGCTGAGTTTAAAGAGGGATGGCAATAATGATTCTTACAGCTGCTAAACTGTACTTCAGTCACTATTCATGATATGTTACTACGGAGAGAGATCATGCGTGTAGATATTTTAAGATTTTTGGTAAGGCTTCAGTATTTCGGGTTTTGCACCCTTGGGTTTTCCATCATTGAGAGTACTCTAGAAGCAATTGCAAACGGTGCTCTGCATGAGTAATAGGCTCCCAACCTTACAAGATATTATCTTTCTTGGCTTATTGGTGGATTACTGATATCTTTATCCTGTGATATACCGTGCATGGTTCGATGAACCTGTATGTTCATAAAATCTGCTGCTTAATTTGAACCTTATTCACTAAACAATTTGTACAAACATCTTGCAAGCTATCCATAATCAAAACGCCTCCACTTTGAACACAACCTGCCCATCATGCTTCTTTATCTTATCAATGTACGTGCGAAAGTTACTACGCCAGTCCACGAAATCATCAATAAGCATGTTCAACTCCCCATTTAATACCAACTGCAATGCCTGCTTCACCCACTCGGTCTGAATCTCCAAATCAAACTTCTCATAGTAATTGTATTTTGTTAGCTGATTGGCAAGATCCGACGTCCACTTCGTGGACCAAGGGTCAAACATACTCTTCAGTCCATAGTCCACTAAGTGATCAACCAGGTAGCTCGGCTCGGCTATAGTGAACTTACAGTAGGAAACATATGCAGATCCAGAAGTCTTTGACCTTAAGATCAGTGTGAACAAAGGTACCTTACCGGCTCCCAATAACGACGAAAGCTTGAGTCCAGGTGTCATATAATTCTTGAATGGAAAATTGCCATCATCAAGATTTTTCGGGTTGAATGGCTTCTGAAACATCTTTTTGCTTCCGATGATATCAATGAAGAGATCAAGCTTGGTATCGTTAATGTTTGACTTGTCAATAAGTTGCGAGCCCGAGAATGGTTCGAACAAACACCTCAACACTTCGGAAGCAAAGAAGTCTGGTTTCTTATAGGAGATGGGCAATGCCTCCCTTCCAACTCTAAGGTCAGTATTCTCCACATCATATGAGAGTACATAGAACTTTCTCTTGCCGCCACTGCCCAATTTCAGAACAAGTGCTTCTGTAGATGCAACCTTGCTCTGCAGCACGACCAATATGACATTGAACGACTGCAAAATGTCATTGTATAAACTGGAGTTGATAATCTGAATTATGGTATATCCCAAGCTAGTGTCAGCACCATTTATGAGGATGTTGGCGGTGCCTCGCTGTCTGAAAATTCCATCCATAAGATCTAGAGACTGCTTGGCGCGGCAAAATTGAGCTGAAAAAGTGCAGAATTTAGCAAGAGGTGGAAGCTCCCGATCAATCTCGTATGGATCTTTTTTGAGTGCTTTTTTGATGGCAGTGACTGTATTCTTGGGGCCATCTTCATCTCCATCTGACAGGAACAATTCTGAGGACGATGAAGAACTAGCATCATCCCCTTCGATCGAAAAAGGTGATTTCAGTGAAAATAAGAGCCTGAAATCAATTTTGCCCATTTGCTCTAACATTTCGTCCGTAATTGGTATAATTATGTCCTTCGGGTTGATAATGACTAGTGATTGCAATGCACCCTTTCTCTCAAAAGGATTTGTGACTCCAAATACTAAATCCCCCACCTTGAACTCTGGTTGATCTCGGAAATTGCTACCCACTCCTACAATTTCACCCACATAGTCGTAACCCAAACCGACTCTGGTGTTGGTGAGATTGAGAAAATACTTGCTGAGCTTTGTTGTATCAAAGCTGGAAATAGCAGCATATTTCACATCCACAAGAATTCTATCGTTGCCCACTGGAATATTTATTTCATGATAGTAGAAGTTCAATGGAGTAGTCTTGTTAATCGCCGAAATTTCCTTTACAGCACGGGTAGGGAGATCCTTCATATCCTCCAACTTTTTGACCTTCTTTGGCTTGATTATCTTAGGGAGTGCCGGTAAAGGCTTGGGTCCTTCCAGACGAGGCTCAAGGTATGAAAGCTCTGTAGGAATTCTCCAGAATGGATTAGACTTAAGCTTATCCTTCTTGCGCTCCTCAAGATATTTATGATGTTCCTTTAAGTCCTCCTCTGGTTCTGGAGCAAATCCAACAGACTTTCTCTTTTTGGGGGGATCAACGGAAGGGACATTTGGTAAGATATCCGCCGTTAGGTTTGTGTCTTGATTCATGCTCGTTGACATTGGAGCAAAGTCGTACCTCTCAACCCTTAGGCCAAGTTATTTTTAACAGTTCGAAGTCGACCAAGATTTCGGCGTCGATATTCCCTCCTTAGGATTGATACGGAAGCTAGGAAAGAGCTTGTACCGGTTACTCCGGACGAGATTCTGGGGACAAAGAAGCAAACCCAAGGATTACTTGGATCAGAGGATGATCTTTCCGGGGAATATACTGGAAATCGAGATAAGAAAAAAAATGCTGAATTCAAAATCGATTCTTCTCTATGAGCTTGAGAATGGTATGATTTGCCTTACTTTTATGATCTCAGTCGTGCACAAAGCAGTTCCACTCTACCTTGAAGTAATCATAATAACCGACACATACAATGTGGATCCCGTTACTTCTTTGTTATATTGTTGCTGGAACGGCATCATTATCATTTCTCCGAATCCATATTAACTTATTTAAGTATCCCATATACTACCTGTTTCCGATAGCATTGGCTGTATATTTGCCGTTATCTATCACATTTCTTTTGCCTATAGACTATGTTTCACACGTTTCTGGCAAGCCTGTCCCAGGTTTTGAAGTTAGTGATCAGACCACATTGTTGATGTGGAAATCAAATTATTGGTCTACTTTCATCCTAACTTGGTTGCTTCTACCAATCTTACAGGAGTACTACCGAGCGGGTAATTACCTGAAGATTATGAAGCTCAAGACCTCATTGAGACAGAACTTGAAGTTTCAGGCAATGGTGTTGATGGTTGCTATTGCTGGCGGAATCTATCTCATCCTCGAAAGGGGTCTTTCACTAAGTTCCATGAAGTCTATGCTTATCTCCATATCTCATATCTATGCATTGGTTTTAGCTCTTTGGCTCATGGCTCACGGACTCATCACAATACCTCGAAATAGATGGAAGGAGGGGAACATATTGCAGAATCTCAATCACTTTTATTTGAAAGTTCCCAAATTGGTTGATACTCTTGAGGATACTAGAATATCTTTCAAGGAAGATATCTTGCAAGTATTGATTTTGAAAAACAATTTCACTTCCACTACTGCTGATATGAACTTCGTTTACAGGGATTGGATTCTCAATTTATGGAGTCAAATTCCTTCAGAGTTAGAGGAAGCAGTGAGCCGAGAATATGTGCATAATGACGCTAGAGTAATTTCAAGAGAGCAACTCAATGAAGCATTCATGAACTCATTAGCCTACAGTTTTCAGGGCCACAAGTATATGCTCCAAGCATACGATTCGGAGTATGATTCCTTGCTAGAAAAAGTTTCGAGATTGCAAACATTGTTGGATTCTAAAGCATCAGAAGATCCTGAAGAAAGGTATCGGATAATGTCAACCCTAGGAGGAATTCTTCCCCCAAAAGTGAATTTTTATTTTCAGTGCTATGTGAAGCCTACACTTGCTCGCTTGCTCTCGGTGTTCCTATTCTTAGTTTCGCTTGTCATTATACAATCTGAGTTTTTCCATTCCACCAAGTTGTCGATTGTGAACATCATTATTTTTAAAACTGGTATTCACACCCACAACCTGGTTCAGGCAATTTTCTCAGCAATCTTGTTTCTGTACATGTTGTTTTGCTCGCTCAATTCATTGACAAGATTGAAGATTTTCAACATGTATCATTTGGTTCCAGGGTATTCTGACCCAGTGTCAACATGCTTCTATGCATCCTATATTGCTCGTTTGACAATTCCATTGTCTTACAATTTTTTGACTTTCTTCACTGACCGAAGTTCTATTTTTGAGGACTGGTATGGTAAGTCCATTCATTTGACAGGGTTGTTTGATCTAATGAATAATTGGGTCCCTCGCCTTTTATTAATTCCGGTCGTATTAACGGCTTTCAATGTCTATGAGAGGCTCAAAAAAAGGCTCGGACTCAATTCAGATTTGTATGGAGCTTGGGCCGACTTCGATGATGAAGAACTTGCAAATGACGGAAACAATGTGGACTCCAGGAATAACAGAAGAGAGCTCGTCATCGCTGAAGCAAAACGCACCATTGCAATGGAGTTGAATCGTCGCAACCATACTTCTAGGCTTCCATTACGATCATTTGTGCTTCAAAATGCAGCGGATTCTGTGTACGAGAGGAACAGACAAGAATTCAATCTGTCCTTGTTCGGTGAAGTGAACGATCGGATTCATTTCCACCATGAGAATAATAGCGCTACGCTGATAGGTGTTTCGGACAGCTCGCCAGGTCTCTGGAGGAAGATCGGTGGAGCTGTTAATAATTTGAGGGATGCTGCTCTTTCAAGATTTGGCGGGCACTTACCATATAGAGATGATCCAATTCATACTTATCCATATGACGAGGATGCGGCAGAAAACTTGGTTCTCTAATTTAAATCTGGAGAAAATAATGGAATGGCTGTCATTCATGTCACCCGACAGTCCTGTCAGTTCTGCACATCCGGCACCAGTACATCCTACACATTAAATTATTGAAAACTTTTAAGTTGAGTAGTACAACAGCCAAATGTCCAACATCACTTTAAAGGTCAGAAAAACTGTTCCCTCAATTGATCCCATAGTTGCGGATTATGCGGTGGGATATATCCAACATATAATGAATGCTACCGAGGATTCTGTCTCCGCGCAACAGCTTAATGTGCAAAAAGAACTCTCTTTCATTGAAACTCTTCTTATTGACGCAGGAGGATCCCAGCCTCTGGTCCATTCGTTAACTGAAGCAATAACTGAACAGCTTACGAATAAGTTAAAAGAAAATATGGCCAAGTTAGAAGTTTCTGGAGATCGTGCGAAGAGACTCTTGGATGTTAACGTCTTGGTACAGAACAATAACAAAAGAGATATCAATTCGTCATTGGATATGCTTGGCTCTTCTCGTGATATTTCTCATGCTGGAAGGCAAGTTGAAAGTAGAGTGGATAAGAAAAAGTTGGAGAAGCAGGAAAGAAAGATTGCCAAGAAGGTGGCTAAGAGGAACAACCAATTTGTGAAGTACGAAGCATCTAAGCTATTGAATGAGAAAAAGAATGAAGAATACGACTCGTTCTACTTGGAAATTAACCCTCTTGACTTTGGATCCAGTGCAGGTAAGTCAAAAGACATTAAGATCGATAATTTTGATTTGTATGTCGGAGATGGTCAAAGAATCCTTAGTGATGCTGGATTAACGTTAGCTCATGGAAGAAGATATGGTTTGGTCGGTCAAAACGGTATTGGTAAGTCCACGTTGTTGAGAGCGTTGTCTAGAAGAGAATTGAATATCCCTAAGCATATCACCATCTTGCATGTTGAACAGGAACTTAGAGGAGACGATACCCCAGCTTTGCAAGCTGTTTTGGACGCTGATGTGTGGCGTAAAACTTTGATTCAGGAAGAACAAAAAATCACTGAGAGAGCAGAAGAAATCGATACATTGAGAAAAGAGTTCGATGAAGGTTCTAATGAAGTGCTCAAGTTAGATAACGAGAGAGCTGATTTGGACAAGCATTTGCAAGAAATTAGTGATAAGTTATATGACATGGAGTCTGACAAGGCTGAAAGTCGAGCAGCTTCCATTTTATTTGGTCTTGGATTCTCACAAGATTCTCAATCCATGCCTACCAACTCTTTCTCTGGTGGTTGGAGAATGAGATTGTCTTTAGCGCGTGCGCTATTTTGTGAACCTGACTTGCTATTGCTTGATGAACCTTCCAATATGTTGGATGTTCCATCCATCACATATCTTGCCAAGTACTTGCAAACATATCAGGGAACAGTTTTGGTTGTTTCGCATGATCGATCATTCTTGAATGAAGTGGCAACGGATATTATACATCAGCACTCGGAACGTTTGGACTACTACAGAGGTTCGAATTTCGACTCCTTCTACTCCACAAGAGAAGAAAGAATCAAAAACCAGCGTCGTGAATACGAGAACCAGATGGCTTATAGACAACACCTTCAAGCATTTATTGACAAGTTCAGATACAATGCTGCCAAATCCTCTGAAGCGCAGTCTCGAATCAAGAAGTTGGAGAAGTTGCCTGTCTTGGAACCTCCTGAAGATGACAAGGTTGTCACATTCAACTTTCCAGATCCGGATGGTCTTTCACCTCCAATTTTGCAAATGCACGATGTGACGTTTGGTTATTCTGCTGACAAGGTCATCATTAAGAATGCTGAACTAGATGTGCAGATGGATTCACGAATTGCATTCTGTGGAGGTAACGGAACTGGAAAGACCACATTGTTGAAGTTATTGTTGGGTCAATTGGCCCCTCTTGAGGGTCATATTTCTAAGAACGGCAGATTGAGAATCGGCTATTTTGCCCAGCATCATGTGGATGCAATGGATTTGAATCTTTCAGCTGTCTCCTGGATGGCCCAAACTTTCCCCGGAAAATCTGATGAGGAGTACAGACGCCATTTGGGATCTTTCGGTATTACCGGATCACTTGGTTTGCAAAAGATGCAGTTATTGTCCGGTGGTCAGAAGTCTAGAGTTGCCTTTGCTGCCCTTTGTTTGAACCAACCCCACATTCTTATTCTAGATGAGCCCTCAAACCACTTGGATACCCAAGGTTTGGATGCCCTTGCTGACGCATTGATTAATTTCAAGGGTGGGGTTTTGATGGTTTCGCACGATGTGTCTACCATCGAAAGAGTTTGCAATGAGATTTGGGTTAGTGAGGATTCTAAAGTTACCCGCTTCCCAGGAAATATTCACGACTACAAGAAGCATATTTTGAAGCAGGCCGATGGTTCGGGTGTGGTGAAAAAACATTAGTTAATTTGGAATAAGATATACGTATACATCTTGATTATGTCGTTTTATTTTCTTTGCATCGCATTTAAACCGTTTGGTAGATAGACACTAACTTCTGATCTCATTTGTAAATGCGCACAAAATGAATGGAACCCACTTCTCATAAAGCTAATATACCCAGCTAGATCCCATGGCCATGTCTGCTCCATTCAAACTCTCGTTTAGATCCAAATTTGGCTTGGGAATTCTCCTATCCTATACATCGTTCGAAGTGTACATGCATTTGCGTACTACTATATTGATTCAAAACCGCCAAGAACAAGGTAGGACCATGCCAAATGACGAGCAGAAGAGATTTGAATCTGCCAATGTTCTGGGGATGTTTGTGAATCCATTTGAAGAGTACAGACCGCAGACAGGCTTTGAATTCCTACTAGTGAGAGTTTTGGAGCTCATGGAAAGTGCTTATGGTAATACAATCGAATTACATGACAAGTATCCATCACCAGAAGGAGAATTCGCTGAAGTCGACCACCTTCTAAAAACCTTCAAGCCAAACTACGAGCTCATGAGGCAGAATTCTAAGATATTACAAACGTGCTTGAAGAAAAACGACTTCACAGACCTTTATGAGAACAACAAATCCAATATGAATTGCTGTTTGGCCAATCAAATGCTATTCACATGGCTCGGTCAATCTTGTTCATTGGTTCAAATTAGCGGGGTCAACTTTTTAACCGACCCAATTTTTAGTGACCATCTTATTAGCAAATCATTTGGACCAAAACGCTTGGTTCTGTCACCAATGACAATCGGAGACGTCAAGTACGCAACAAGAGATAAGCTTGATTTTGTTCTTGTTTCCCATAATCACCCTGACCATCTAGATATGGATGCAGCCAAGGAGATCGGGAATCTGGCATATTGGATTGTTCCTTTAGGTCTTAAGAAGATATTGGCCAGAAAAGGCATTTTCAAAGTGATTGAGATGGATTGGTGGGAGAAGATTAGTGTCAGCAAGTACGTAAATCCAAATTCACTTGCGAGTTTTCCTGATGAACTCGAGATTGTTTGTGTTCCATCAATGCATTGGTCTGGAAGACATGTTGTCGATTCCAACACAACATTGTGGGGTTCATTCATACTTCAACGGAATGGCAAATCCATATTATATCATGCCGGAGACACTGGGTTTGTCAAAGATTTGTTTGAGCTCATTGGCAGGAGGTATGGACCTGTGACTCTCAGTTTACTACCGATAGGACAGTATTGTCCATCTTGGCATCAGAAACCGAGACATATCTCACCTTCTGAGAGTATTCGCATTGCATCAATGCTAGACTCTCGTTATGTTCTTGGTGTTCATTTTGGGACTTTCAAGCTCAGCTCAGAGCCTATTCTCGAACCTAAGAATAAATTCTTGGATTTGGCGAAGCAGACTGGCAAATTAGGTATGTACAAGGTTCCCGAGTTTGGATTAACATACCTGTACAATTTAGATGATGGGCTGCGCCATCCCCATTTCCATGTTGGAAATTCAACTGATTAGATTCTACGCTTGTTTGAACTATTAATGGACTAGAATTTCTCATAGATTCCCCTATGTACATTGTCTTGATAGCCGAACTTAGTTCTCGAAACCATATATCTTTCTCAATCTCTCTCTCTGGGAATGAAGCATTGCTCTCTCATATGCTTGATATTCTGACTCGGACCTAATTACGGAACCAATGGACATAAATAAACCGAAAGTTGCCACGGAACCCATGATGTATTGTCCCAAAGTTCTCATGACACCGTTGGGACCAGCACCATGCTGCAAGATAGAGAATCCTCCAAACAAAACTCCGACACAAACTCCGACAGTGCTTCCCATGATAGCACCCATCTTAAATTTGTCGAAGTTGGAAGGCTGGTGGTATTGAACAGACATGCTTGAAATCGAAGTCGCACAGTGAGGATAGATAGTTTTGCAATTGAGGAGATGCCAACGGTCGTGTCATGTTCAGACACCGTTCTAGTTGACAAGATTGTATCAATCTTTGAGTAAGTATAAGACTAGATGAAATATTGAAATTTATGTGAATATCATTCCAGTCTGAAATATCTGTGACGAATTACCTTGATGTTCCCTATGATGTTTCTTGAGCATAAAGTTTCCAGCTATCTACAAACATTGATCCATGGTTAAAAGAAATGGTTCAAAAATGAAAAAAGAGAAGGAATTGATGTGATCTTTATATGCTTTAGTACGTAATTGAATCGATTGCTCCGCAGATAGAGTTCATTTTGAGTTGGTTCTAAAGGATTGGTTTGCAAGTTTTGTGGTTAGTACACGACAATCTGTCCAATAAGTAGTTTTACACAGACAACTTTCCCAAGCAATCAATTCAGTGAAGTGTAAGTTCAATTCTACCCTCATATACAGACGAGATTCCATTTTCTGTTTGTTCATTGATTCTTGAGTTCTAGACTAACAAGTATAGCAATGGGATCCTCAGTATCGAAATCAGAAACTAAGGTGTTCACACCAAAGGCTCCAGTAGACTTCAGTGCGTCATTCTTGTCTCACTTGGAGAGCTCGCAAGAATCTGATTACACAAGATCGCAATACACTGAAAAATATATTCAAGAAAGGGTCACCTCCGAATTGAAGAAGTTAGAAGGAGATGTTGTCGAAAAGTTTCAATCCACCACTAGAAGTGCCTTGTCCGAGGAAGGAGATGACCAGCTTTCGGTTCAAAGTTCGAACGAGAAGATTTCAAATTTGACCAAGGTCATGGAAGAATGTGCAAAATTGGTTCAAGTGAATGTCAGCACTGATATTCAATTTGCAAGGGAAACTGTGGTCGCTTGTTTGAAAGGCAATCAGGGGAAACCATTGAATTGTTGGGATGAGGTTGAGCAATTCAAGAAATTGGTTCACAGCATGTAGAATACGTTTCGAATAAAGGTAGACATGGTCTCTTTTTGTGGTTAGATTGAGCTATGTACGTGTTACAATCCCTTGGCCTTGTAGATTAAGATTAAGGCTGAATCACTCTCCCCTCCTCCAGCGAGTTGCTCAATTTTTTCCTTGCCAACGACAGTAACTTTATCGTCATTGAACTTCCACCATTTCTCTCCTTCCAAATCGTTGCCATCCTTAATAAATGATTGATAGTGACCAGAATCTGCAGATGAGCCCTGATGGGTGACCACTGACGTCAATTCATACACTGAAGATGGGTTCTCCGTTGTTTCCTCCAAGTTGTAACCTTCTGGCAAGATATCCGAAAAATCATCCATGAACTTTGATTTGATTGAGGCAACCTTAAGCTCCTCCTCTTCTTGCTGCTGTTGAGTCATCGAAATATCTCTCTTAGCCTTCTTGAAATCCCTAATGGATTCAACGTTATCCTTCTCGATCTTTCTCAATTTATCTCTAATGGCGACTTTGTCCGCCTTTATAGTATCGTCGAGCATTTCTGCGACATCCAACTCAAATGGAAACTGGACTTTTCTTAAAATCTTAGACTTCTTCTGAGTATCCCTTCTCCAGAAAAAGCGAACAAAATGAACAGTCAAGTATTTTGGTAATCTTGTAATCGTCTTTGTTGATTCATATTCGGTGTCTGATTGTAATTGATCGTTGAACTTTTCAAATGTCTCATGTAAACCGTTCAAAATACCGTCTCTCAAGAAATTGGTCTTAATATCAATATGGCAGTTCAACTTTGACGCAATTTCAGTGCCAATCTTCGGTGTTTCGTCTGCTAAAGCTAAACATTTGGTGACAACTTTGAATTGCACACGGAATAAATCATCAATCTCAATCGCACTGCCTAACGCGTTCATCAATTGAGAAAATGCTTCCTCTGCATCTTGCTGCTTGAAAAATCCCCTTTCCTGTTCGGCAAACTGAGGGAACTTATTTCTAAATTGCATGAGAAAGAGAGTAGGGTTAACGTTCTCTTGCCTCTTCTTCATCGCTTTGAAAACACCTCTCAACGTCGTAATCAAGATGTTCAGGTTGTCTGAATAAGATTCAATTTTCTTGGAAATGTCCTGCAATGAAAAGATTGTTTGCAAGGAAGAGTTGAGATAACATGTATTTCCCAAGTTCACTAAGCCCGATGGATCGTGGGAGACTTTCACCAATTGATTCTCATTGAAGTCTTCCAAGAACACCTGCTGATTAGGCTTGCTAGCAGGTAAGTCTTTGTCAGGTGTCCCTAGAACCATAATAGGGACCTTGACATTAATTTTAAGCGACGAGATTAAGGTGTCGTCGGTTAATTTGCCTCCCTTGACCAAAATCTTTTGACGCGCAACTGGAATCTGAGTGATGTTTTGGATTTTCTCTTTGAACACTAATCCCGTAGTAGAGTCACTCACCTCAATCACATGAACAACGCCGGCATTCTTAATTGAAACTTTGAAAGACATGTTGCAGTAATAGTAACAAATCTTGAACTTTACTGATTAATCAGTAGATGTAAGGATTTTTGCCAGAATATTCGTGAGACACTAATGTACACGAATACAACAATAGAGAAAGGTTTTACTCCGGGGTGAAATAGAGATCATGGGATTGGATATCATCAGATGCATGATTTCCATACAATTGAATAAAGCATACGAATTATAGAATTTCTCTTTCAAGTTGAAATCTTCAGGTCCTTTTACTACTTCTTATTGCAGTCGTTGTTTCTGCGAGTTAAGTGAGGCAGCAGGAATGTGAGGAAATGAATCCTACTACTGGTGACGAGAGACTATATAAACAAACTGAATCATATGAAATCTGATAAACTAAATGGCATTCACAACGTGATAAAGTAATGCCCCGACTCCGAGAAGACTGGTCCATGCAGACCAGATCAGTCCTGGACCTCCAAGTGAAACGTCACCTGTACGATTAAACCACACACGACCATTGTACGCAGTCATAGACTGACGCATAGCCATGGTCTTTTTGTCTTCATAAGGGGGATATCTGACCTTCAAAGCGAAGTCCGTATTGAGGTTCTGTTCCATTATAGTTCTTTCGTGAGTGAATGCTCTGAAAGAATAATATCCATGATACGAACCTTGGCCCGAATTTCCGATTCCTCCAAATGGAGCATTATCCAAGGCAACATGCAATATGCTATCGTTAACAATGGCACCTCCTGATCTCACAGCAGATCTGATGTAGTCTACTTGCTTGTTCTTTGCACGCCCTGTGGGCCCTGAAGTGAAGATGTACAGAGCCAATGGTGTATCATGGCGTCTCACGACTTCTCTAACAGCCAGTTTCAAGTCACTGTAGGACAAAATTGGCAACACAGGTCCAAAAATCTCCTGCTTCATTGTAGAATCATCCCAGTCAACATCATCAATCACAGTGGGTGAAATGTAACGGGTTGAAATATTGGTGTGGCCCCCAGCCACGATCGTGCCCTTTGTCTGCTCGATCATCTTCTTCAAACTTTCAAACGCACGCATGTGAATGACGTGAGTGTATGTTGGATCCTTTGCATCCAACAATGGGTAAAATTGCTCGTTAACAACCTTCACAATAGCTCTGACCAACTTCTCTTTCAATTTTTCCGGTACCAACACATAGTCAATGGCAACACATGTTTGGCCAGCGTTGGTGAACCTACCCCAACATATTCTTCTTGCCACCACATCAATATCTGCATCAGTCACATCATCCAATACAAATGCTGGAGATTTACCACCCAATTCCAAGAGGACTGGAGTCAAGGTCTCAGCAGCCTTCTTTGCGATTATAGTTCCAACAGCAATAGATCCAGTATACATGATCTTGTCAAACTTTTGCTCCAAAAGGGCTGTTGTCTCCGCAATACCCCCGTTTATCATTGCAAAGGTGGTTGGGTCGAGAGCCTTACTGAGAATTCTTGTTAAGAGAGTTGTGAAATGAGGAGTGAGCTCTGAAATTTTTAACACAACTGAATTTCCAGCAGCAATAGCAGCCACTAGAGAGGATAGCGACAACAATAATGGGTAGTTAAAAGGGGCAATGACGAGAACGACACCCAATGGCTCCTTCTCAATGTAGATTGGGTTCATTTTCATACTAATTGGCAAATTTGTCACTGGCTCCGGTCTCATCCATTCATGTAAATGGGCCATGATATGAACAATTTCTTTCATGAGTGGAGCGTACTCCAAAGTGATGGTCTCTGTGGGGGCACGTCCAAAGTCCCTTTGCAATGCATCGCAAATTTCATTGATATTGTCGTGAACAGCAAAATAGATATTCCTCAATTGGTTTAGACGGAATTGGAGGGAGTGGGATTTGAGCTCGCCGTGATAGTTCTCTCTTAACTTCTGCACCAGACTGGGAATCTCTTCAATAGGTGTAAAACTCATAATCGTACTTGGCTCTTTTCCAACTGGAAGAGAGGTAGAACTGACGGAACTTGGAGTGGTAGTGTGCTCTGGTACGCTGGTGTTAGTCAGCATTTTTTCATTCCGCTTACTCTTAGAGGGTGCCATTATGACAACTTCCAAGCGCAGGTTCAGGAAATGAAGTCAATTTAACTTCGAGTGTGGGGCCTTCATGTGAAGTGAATAGTGGGGTAAATCGCGCTGGTACAATTTAGCCGAGGTGAAAAGCGTCTTCCTCCCACCCAGCTAAACTTGTTGCCACGTAGATAATCAATTTATGAACAATTCTGGCGTGGCGATTGGGGGTCTTAGATATGCTACTTTTGGCCCCCGGCCATAACATTTATGGGATTAACTACGGTTTTGTTGTTAACTCCCTCGGACTGAGCTATTGCATACTGTCCATGTCATATTTGATCTAGATAATGTACAGATCATACTGCTGCTAAGAACTGGGAGCTTAATATGCGTAAGCACGATCAGCTATCATGCCTACGCATTTGAACCATTACTGGAAGCTTGAATCGGTCTTGCTTCACTATTTGCACGTGATGTATTTTGTAGATTAGTGCATCCAAACCAACTTTAGCATGGACAATGCACAGACAATTGCTGAATCCATATCAAGAAGAGTTTCTGTTATGATTTTATTGGAAAGCGATCATTTGAACTTCTCTAAAGTGGAATATATCATTGGCGGAGTGACCACATACATCTACAACATCGAATGTCTTCAAGAGTTTGTGATGTCCTTCGAACCCAACAAAGACCAACATGCAGACATTAATATTAATGTACTCATCCTAATTCATCATCGAGAGGGAAGTCACGCTCATACCGAGGCTTTTGGTAAGAATATTCTAGATGAATTTTCTAAGCACAATTCTGCACCTTTGATAGCAGTCACATTTGATGGCAGAAACCATGGAGTTAGAACTGTTGATAAATATAGAAATTCTTCCTGGGATGAAGGCAATGATTCACATGGGATTGACATGATCAGCTGCATTAGAGGTAATGATTACGATGTGAAGTTATGTATCGATTTTCTCCCTTCTTGTTTGAACTTGGAGAAGTACCTCAACGGTGCATGTAAAGAGGATGACGTTAAAGTTAAATACAATTACATTCTCAGCGGATACTCGGTTGGGGGTCATAGCGTTATACGAATTGCAAACCGCTTCCCTGAATTGATTTCGATTATCAATCCTAATATCGGTTGCTCCGATTTGACGAGTTTATTAGTCAACAGATTAAAGGGTACAGCCAATTTCAAACAAAAGTATTACTACTTCAACTACGGTGAATTGCCATTATCTGAGGAAGAGAAGCTCATGTACCCTGAGTCATTGCACCGAACCGTCAGTGCAGAAGATGATGCCATCATGAATAATTTTCCGTTCGAGAAAATCAAAATGTTTGCCAGCTTTTACACGGATGATCCTTTGGTTCCCTCGAAGATATCAGACTTATGGGTCAACGTGTACTTGAATTCCAACCCCGATTCTGTGGCCTATTATGAGGATGGTGAAGTACATGATATTACACCTGAAATGATCACGAAATTTTCACAATGGTTGGCAAGACAAATCACATGATCGTCGATTATCTCACAAACATTGTTGAAATTACAACATACGGACTTCGCGGAATTGAGAAATGATATCCAAGAAACAATGAAATTGTTCAAGGAAGCTATTGCTTAAGGAAACTAGTCTTCTCATTATCTCGATAGTAAATTATCCAATTATGTTAAAGTCGACAATCTATGCCTTGCGATGGCTTACTTCAGCATGTTTTATCATAGGACTTTTGTGGTTCAGTATCCCCTAAATACTGCATGCCATGGAAGGGTACAGGTCCACTAGTTGGTTGGTAGTTTACAGCTTTGTTCCCTAGTGCACTCTATCCCGGTCCTCGTCACGTTTCGAAACCTAATCCGTACTTCTTTCGAACATGCTCAAGTCACAAGTAGCTGGAACTGCTTACATGAATCTTTCACTGCAATTTCAAGACAATGGCTACACCAATGAATCTGACCCCCTTGCCAACTCCGAAGCCAGTCGGAATGAATCTTCTACCGTCAACTTCGTCAATTTCAATCAGGATGCATCATGCGTGGCGGTTGGACTCAATGATGGATACAGAATTTACTCTTGCAAGCCTTCGTTTGCCAAATGCTATCTGATAAAGAAGGAAGAATCGATTGGCATAGTTGAAATGCTCTATTGCACTTCTCTACTTGCGATAGTTGCACTTGGAGAAGAAGCAGGATCTCTGCCTCGCAAGTTGAAGATTGTGAACTCTAAGCGACAGACAACCATTTGCGATTTAGTCTTTCCTTCAACGATTTTACTGGTCAAACTTAGCAAATGTCGAATGGTGGTTGTATTGGAGGAACAGATCTATGTCTATGATATTTCTACAATGAAATTGCTTCACACTATCGAGACTAGTCCGAACACTAATCGATTGTGTACGTTATCTGAAGATAGTTCAGATGACTTTGGCTCCAGCTTCTTGGCGTATCCATCACCACCGAAAACGATTGCACATGATTCACTTCTTGTTTCTGGAATCAACACAAACGGCGGTCTTAACTCTGTTCAGAATAACATTCAGTCTGTGAGCAATGCTCCTAATAGAGTTGGAGATGCAATTATCTTTGATTTGAAGACGTTGCAACCGCTTGCGGTGATTGAAGCTCACAAATCTGCCTTGGCTGCAATGTGTCTTTCAAACGATGGATCATTATTGGCTACAGCTTCTGATAAGGGGACGATTGTAAGAGTATTTAATGTGGAGACGGGCCTAAAGCTTTATCAGTTCAGAAGAGGCACTTATCCTACAAAGATATTCTCTCTCAGCTTCAGCAGAGATAATATGTACGTTGTTGCCACAAGCTCTAGTGAAACTGTTCATATCTTTCGATTGGGTGAAGAGGAATTGTTGGCCAACAAACAAAAGCAAAAGAAGGAGTCCAAGAAGAAGAAAAGATTGAATCCAGATTACGGGACAATTGAGGAAGAAAGTGAGAGGGAGATTGGGGCTATACTGAGAAACGAGTTTGATGAAGACGACATTATTGAAGATGATGGTGATGACAGTGATGCTGATGCTGAGGTTGACGCTGATGCTGAGTGCGAAGAAGGAAGTGTTGACGTTCCGACAAAGCAGAGAAAATTATCACAGGGCTCTACAAATTCTTTCAAAAGTTTTACCTCTGGAATGTCCAATGAAGATTTGAGGGAAAAGTCCGAACCAGTTATTGATCAGAATCGATTATCAATGGCTAGAATTATTCGTCGGTCATCGCAGACTCTCGGTAGAAAGGCTGCTCAGAAGATGGGGGATTTCTTACCTTCAAGGTTCTCTTCTATTTTGGAGCCAACTAGACACTTTGCTTCGTTGAAGATTCAAACATTAACGAAAGATGTTACATCAATTGCGATGATGAATAACGAAACACATGAGGATTTGGTGTCTGTTGGTAATCTACACCTTAGAGAGAGTGGATCAGAGAACAGTTTGCATCCCATCTCTTCCCCAAGTTCTCACCACTCCAACAAGGAGTTATTGCCAGTTAATTTGATTCACGTAAATGTGGTTACTTCCGAGGGGTACTATTATACATACGGTTTGGATCCTGAGAGAGGTGGGGACTGCATTTTGTTACATCAGTACTCCCTTCTTGATGATTAGTATTTTGTACTACGAAACTGCTTACTGAAGCTCAACTGTTGATTAACTAAATATTGAGGTGGAATGATGGATACAGTGCTCGACAAAACCTGAATGTTTGTAATAGTTTGCCTAGTAGGCTCGCTACCAAAGATCGTAGTTGTAATAGATTGTACACAATCGGTATTTTTGTTCATTAATGTTCCTTTATCATGTTTCTTCTTGGGATTCATTATCGTTTGTTAGAGACACTTCGGGCCTCTTGTTATCCACAGGCCGCCTCGAGATCTTACCTACGGATCCCCTCAGGCTGCTTTCAGACTATCACAGGACTCATCTCTAGTCTTTTGCCTGAAGTCGGTATCGCATTCATCTGCTCGGACTATTTAAAGGGGCCCTATTTTTCTGTGTATATACGATCTTTGGTCACGACTCTACTAGTCAAACTATTACAGTTACTCTTATACACGTACAGAAGCAGGGCCCTTTAAGTGGTTAAATGAGAAATCAGGGGTATCTACCACGTTCGGAGTAACCCAAGATTCAAAAGGTATCAAATGGGACCAACCTGATTATTTGGGGGACCGATGGGGTACAAAAGAGGCCAAACTACGACATGAGGGCCTAAGATAAAACTAGAGAAGGAACAGTAAAGAACTAAACTACTGTAATAGTTTGACTAGTAGGGTCGTGACCAAAAATCGTAGTTATTCTTATACACAGAAAGATAGGGCCCCTTTAAGTAGACGGAGGGAAAGACAGTAGTACCGACTACGGGCGGAGGAAGATAAACAGTTGTTGCGATCCAATGAGGATCCATTGGGGGACCATGGAGGACCGATGGGGGATCAATGGGATCCGATGGCCCTGAGTGGTGGCCTGAGGATGCCCAAAAACCAAAGCACTCTTAAGTTCAGACAAGTGAAAGGAACATCAAGGGAACAAAAACACTGATTGGTGTACAATCTATTACAACTACTGATTGGTGTACATCTACAATTCTATGTGAGATTCTTCTTGGTTAGAAGAAGGTATCTCATTAGATAAAAAGGATTTGAAAGTACTCTGAGTTTTGGGCGATATATTTTGATAAGATTATTCTTGTCATTCGGTTGGAATTCAAGGAAACGAAGCAATTCCCAGAATAAAAAAAAGGGGCGAGCTGGGAATTGAACCCAGGGCCTCTCGCAAGTTTGTAGTCAGTAGGGTGTACCCAACCGTCGCCCAAAGCGAGAATCATACCACTAGACCACACGCCCCGATATATGCCGGTGACTCGTTCTAGATTATTATATCATACCATTTCCTTCTGACCGACATGGTCGAGTGGTAAAAGGCGTAGGTAAGTATTTTATGTTCGTGTGTTTGAGCCGACCTAGGTCATAATGGATTATATGCAGTCCTTACAAATTCGAGAGTGCAGGCCCTTTCAACTTCCCTGCTATCGGAAATGGGGTTTTGTAATTTCCTCCTGCTATGTAGTTATATAGTTTAGTTTTCTAAAATATATAAAGGACTATTCAATTGACTTATTCAAGAGCCACAGCCACAAGTACCATGAAACACATTCCCAAGTTCGTAGTTGTCCGGCGTTGAGCCCGTTGGTACTAATACCACTCAATTGGCCCGACTTCTGGAAGGATTTCAAGAAATCTGCCTCCAGCTTAACCGCTCGGGTAGATAATATTCATTGCTTCAACTTGGGCATATACTTTTATCAGACTAAGTGTCGCGGCCATCCAAATGTCTGCTGTTTATGTTTGCAACTGATTCCCTCTTCTCCGGTAGTACGTGATTCCTCAATCGCTCATCTTTACCTTGGCTGCCCAGTGTCAGGACGTGTTTGGTCTTATCTTAACATGCCTGAAGGTCTCCGATGTGCCAATGTTGTGGTGGGACGCTATTCTTCAAAGCCAACAATTAGCTTTAACTATCTGCAGCTTGATAAGTATCTTTTTATTGTCCAACGTCTCATTTACGCTCGACGAACTCGTTGGGTTGTGTATCCTTCGGATGCCCTCCCAGAGCTTGACGAGACCGCATTGATGCATTGGATACGGTTTTATACGCTGCAGTATAGATAGCTGCTAATTTCGATTAGCGGTGCCAGCTTTTTCACATTCTTCCACTTCATTTTCCTTGGTTTTTTTGGAATATTCTTCACTTTCTTCTGGAGGGGTTTTTGTTTCATTTCCCCTGGTTATTGTTATATGCTGTAATAAGTAATTAGTTATTAGTTATAATATATAATCTTGATTCGTAAAAAAAAAATATATATATAATCTTGAATTGTAAAAAGAAATTACTTGAGATAGCCTACAGTGGTGGTATTGTAAATAAATCAATGAGTCACACAATTATTTCAAGTCGTTCCAAATATGGTCATATCGGCCACTATTCTTTCCATCGATCTAGTTCTCAGAATCTAAGGCATTTTTGGTCATATCTATCCATTTACTCGGTAATTCTTCAATATCCGGCCGTTCCTAACAGCCAGCCTATTACAGTATCGTCAAAGATCAAGTTTGAACTTTGTTATCCAATCTCCGAAACTGGTAGTAAAATTTTTTAATGATTTCCAGAATTGAAAGTAACTGATTGTCATTGATTCCAAGTAGGGTAGTTTGCGCTTCAGGAAGTGATCAATGATTTGAGGTAAATACTTCTGTATAGCATCCGGGACATTTCTGTTACTTCATTGGTCAACTTTAAATTTAAGAATAGATTGTCACAGAATGTGCGGTTTACCTTGTCATAGTAATGATTTCTTGATTCGTCGGTTAGAATCTTCCTTGCGACCCAGTCGAGGGACATCTTGCCATAGCCAATTAATGATGAATCAGCACACAACTATTACTGTCTACATATTCTAGTAAAAGCAATAATACTGATCACTGATATCGCGCTAATGATGGTCAACAGGTCGTCAGAAGTTGAGCTTTCATTGTTGGGAGTTCCTCAGCCCTGTTGGTATAACACATAAGTGCTGCCCACCCACCTCCTCCTCGGTATTGGTTCAACTCTTCTCCTCCATATTGTTGAGAAATCTAGTCAATGAAGAAGGACTATACTTGACATTAGATACAATACAAGTAACAGAAAGTTGAACTAGATCTATTCCAATCTCTGTCCACTTGGGAGAAGAAATAAAAATTAACACACTCTCCTGCTTAACCAACTTATTCTACCTTCGTACTTGCACAAGTCCTGTGGATCTTAATAAAGTAATGAATCTGATGTCTGGGTGTTATTTCTAACGCTACATGTCGTGTTTTATTCTTCTCATTTTCTTTCTCTCTATCCCCTCATGTTTAAATATTGTTTCTTCTGATGAGTCAGTAATGAACTCCGAGGTACAGGCGTACCTAATCATCCCATTCACAACTTCCCATCATCCTCCAGTTGTCTGTGGTCGGCTTACATTTGTTCTGAAGTACAAAGATGCAGTACTTAAGCATTGTTAAGATTCTAGGTTCCTTATACAGGATTACAGCGTGATGAGAGAAGATTGGTAACGTATAATATCTGTCAGGTAGGGAAAGCCTTTTAGTCTCTCAAGCAAACTTAGTTTATCAGTTATTAGTTTTCTTTTCTTGTTATTCTTGTTGTTGAGGACTGGCATAAAACCCTAGTTATATAGTAGTCTGTTGTATCCAATCTGAAACACATATGAAACGGATACCCAGCATCATAATACTACCCTTAGATAGAAATCAAACCTTTATCAGTCATAACACTGACACTTGTTTGATAGGAGATGTATCGCCTATCTCCAACATTATAGAGCTTTAATCACACTTTAACTAATAGTGCTCTGCTCATTGATCTGCATATCACTATAGGTACAGTGTGCATGCTCAACAAGCATGGATGAATGAGATGCAGTCCTAGGCATATCAGGCCCGCCCAAATCTTACAAAGACGGAAAGACCAAGCGAATAACCAATGGGACTGAGCTTATTCCTACAAAGCTCCTAATATGCCACTAAGGAAGTTGGGCTTGCTAAAGTACGGCATAGTACATCGTCGACTCATTAGAGGGAGACACTATTTAAAGGAATAGTATTCCCATACCTCAAGGGTTGAGAGAGATAAAGAAAGAAAAGGAGAACGTGGGAATCTTAGTATAGGACATATACTCAGTAAGCCTTACCAGATATAAAATCCTACATCAGATGAGTGAACAAAGTTGGTATATCACTGAAGTTATTCACGTGACCACTGAAATGCAACATACATTTCGAGAGAGTACTGCATTCTCACTATATCTCGGTCCTTTGTAAACTGTTGCAAAGAATGGAGTTGAAAAGAAAAGTCATTATATCAGAGGAGCTTTCGCCTTTAAGCATTGCGCTAACGCTTTTGATAAAGATTTATCTTTCAAACGAATTGTTGAATCACAGGAGTATTGTATACCTCCTTGTGCAACATCTTGAAGGGGAACAATATCACCAGAAGAACCCATTGAAAGTGGCACCCACATTATCTGACTTATGTGATGCATTTCGTACCTTTCACAAGAGTGGGATTATTTCGAAATCTTCTGTGCCTCTTACTCCTGAACTTAATCCAGTTGAGTTGGCTATAGAAAAGCTCTTGGATCTTGTGTGGGCGATCCACAACGAAGAGCAATTACAACTTCAAATCAGCGAAACATACACCTTGCTTCTGGATCCAAACATAATATCAACCTCTAAATCATCATATGTATCTCCTCGCTCAGTCGTTGGGCGATTTCTTCAGAGGATAGTTGTTGCTGCAAAGTTACTACATTTTGATGAAAGCATACTTGTCTTCCGGTCTTTCTGTCACTTCCGTCAGTCGACTCAGGCATTTTATAAAGAATTCAAAAATTCTGGCTTTGAGTGTCGGGCCAACCAAACTTTAGTGTCCATAACGGGTGCCACGGGCAGAAAGAATAAAAGCTACACCAAATTTCAAGAAGGTATTACCATAGGTGAAGACGAATTTTGCAAGGTTCTTCAAGCCCAATTGGACATAGGATTGGGTACCGCATTAAGCCCGGGCGATGATCTTGTGGTAACGCCATTAACGAAAATAGAACTTGATTGCTTGGTTGATGCCCAAGTCAAGTTCCTTGAAAGGTTCGGCTCACCGACACCCCCAGAATTAAGGTCATTAATGGAGCAGATGGTATCTCCATATCTTGAGTTCTCGAGCGCACATAAAACAAGTAGTGGACTGTCACCTTCATATCATTATCTTCGATATCTTGAAAGTCTCTTCGAAGGTAATTATCTTGCGGCGTTTGATTCCCTACATCAGTATTTTGATTATATGGTCTCTCAGGGGTCAAGATATTATTATCACTTTGCTTTGATTGCCAAAGCGTCCCTTCATCAATGTTTTGGTGAAGACCAAAAGGCGCTCGACTCGTTAGAAGAAGCAATATCTGTTGCTAGAGAAAATAAGGATAACGCAACGCTAACATATGTTCTATCTTGGCTCTTTAATTTCATGAAAGGCAAGCCAAAGTTGTGGGTAAATCAGAGCTTTTTCCAGAATGATTGTGAACTGCAACTTCTAGAGTTTCTATCTCGCAAGTCGCAGAATGTGTCATTACTGTTGGCAGCTGTGAGCTTTTGCTATGTAACTGAGGGCCACTTAGCGAATGGTGATTCTGCTGAAAAGTTATATGAAAGTTTATTCGGAGCTATATTTGTTTCAATTAATGATGGTACCACCTCGTTTGTGAAATGCTGCGACTTGGCCTCTGTGGTCTGGAGCAAATTGGGGCTGCCATACTTAAGTGAACTTTATGTGGATATGGGACTCGCTTATGCACTGAAATTTGGGCCTCAAAACGATGTTCTCGACTTGACATTGAAGAAAAAGAAGTCTGCATTTTCTAAGGGAAATCCAGAAAATGCGATAAATGAGCTTAGAGAAATGCTTCAATCATATGTGAAGAATATTCCTCAATTTCAGCGGTTACAAAAGCAATTACAACTTTTCCAGATTGACACTAACATAAGTAGCGGGAAGACCCTGTTGGCCAACGAAGCCTTGAAGGTTTTCTTAAGTGCGGGTGAAATGGATGAAGAGACAAGATTCAATATTATCAGGCTTCAATCTAGTATTCTTGCAGATAACTGTGATCCGACGGGTGCTATGGAATACATTTGCCGTGAAATTTCAGATGCATCAAGAAGGAAACGGCCCAATATATTCATGTCCATTCAATTGAACTTGATCAAAACTTATCAATTGATTCAGTTCGGAGCAAATGAACGGGCTTTGTCTCTTCTTATTCAACAGATCAAGCTTGCGAAGTTGATTGGCTTTGGAACAATCTTAATGAATGGCCTTGTTCAAATGGTTTCGTTGTTAAACAATACCGGAAGTGTCCAAGAAGCACATCGGATTGCTTTGAGGTTAGTTCCAGCTGTCACAAGAACACAGAATCAACATTTGATTGCAGCATTATTCTATGAACTTGCCAAAAGCTGTTGCTATTTTCTTGAGATAACCCATTATTCGAGATTGTCCAGCAGAAAGGAAGTATTCACTAATTTCCTCAAATTCCTAAGTATCAGCATAGCCGGATACAAGAAATCAATTGACTTGAGAATGCTAGTTGAGTGTTTTCGTTTAGAACAAAGGGTAGCAGTTGCAGGTTCCGACTTCAAAGATCAAATTACAAACAGCATTCCTTTTCAAAACTTCAAAAAGCATTCCCAAGCTGGGCTAGAGCTTCTACAAAAGCGAACTATCGCTGAAAGTGACTGTGGATACTTAAAATCGTAATAAAGAGAAGCGCTGATAAAGCAACTGGTGATCAGTGCCACAAAATTCACGAAGAACCCTATTCTCTTCTTGCTGATCTTTCTTGAACATCTATCGATGCCAAAGTGATGGCGGCGTTCTTCATTTGTACCACATTCGCAACTTGCTTGAATAACCAGATTGGTGCACTTGTCCACACGAGCATTGTCCCCATCCAAAAGAAGTTGTAATAGTGTAAGTAAAAGGCCATGTAGAACAACTCATTCACTAGGCACACAAAGAACAATACCTTCCTGTTATTATAATACAAGCTCAAGAGTTTGGACTTTTCGTCAACATTCTTATGAGACGTTGAGCCGGAACTTAACATGGCGTACATATGCATATAGTGGGAAGCCAAATCTAAGGAAACGAGCAATTGCCATATGACACAATATTGGGGATAAATCACACATAAATAACAAATCAACGATGAGGTAGCACATCTATCTGTAACCATGTCCAATACGGCGCCAAACCGGGTGCCCTGATTGAATCTTCTGGCTGCATATCCATCAAAAGCATCGAGAAATCCGGAAACTCCGTAAAGAATAGTTGTCCATATAGGATGGTTCTTCATTGTCATAAACGACAATATAGCGGTAAGGACTCTGAAATATCCTATCAAATTTGGGATGAAAAAGAAAACATCATCCTTAGTTGTCTTACTCTTCGTCATTAAGAAAGCAATTCAAAGAAGCAAGTATAGAGTTTCAACAACCATTCAATAGTTAAGCCAACAATGTTCAGCAGAATTTCAACGATCGGAACAAAATATTAGAAGAATAAAACTCTCGAGTGATCCAACTATGGGACGTTGAATTATGATAGCTTGATGAGAACAAGATACAAAATGTGAGAAGAATTTGTCGCTATGTTCCTTCCGGTAGAGAGGCGCACTACTGAACTTGTCCTTTGGAATTCTACACGCCATACAAAGAGCAACACACAATAATGCAAACACTTCGATGTATATGATAATCGATGATTTGTAGAATTGAATTTGAAATGGAATAGACCTTGCCTCGGAGTGATACTTCAGCATGAATGCTCACTCTCATAGATCCCAACTCACATACATGAAGACATAAGGAAGCAAAGCAATGCTTACCAAGAATTGTGACGATTGACTTCTATTGAAGGCAAAAAGCACGTAATCTCAATTACGTTCTTGCTTTGGTAAATTTCGGATGTCAAACTGTTTAAGGTCTGCATAAAAATTACGTAATATTGAACTTAGTGCAAAGTGGCAATACAAGGTAGCAACCATCAACACACAATGCTAAATTTTGTGGAACTCGGCAATGATATAATCGTCTCTAATCTATGTTTGTTTCTTGATGCTGCCGAAGTTTTTAATTTATCGTTGACTTGTAAGCAACTCCGCTCATTCCTATCAAGCAATGAGGCATTTCATCGGCTATTCCTATCCAAATTTGGTAAAATGACACCGCTCAATTTGAAGGACTACGACTGGAGAACATTGTTCAAGATGAGGGCTTCCAAGTTAGTCAATTTCTACACTTGGGGCTCTGCAGAATATGGAAGGTTGGGATATTACTCCCGAGAGGCCCCACCAGACCATGTGTGTTCAGGCTTGCCAGGGATCCATACTCCGACGATAGTTCCTAATTTCGAAGATTTTAATATCGAGTTTATACTGACTGGGGGATTCAGCTTCCAAGTCTTGGTCAATGGTGAAGTGTATTGCGTAGGAGCAGATTATGCTCCCGCAAGAAGAGAAATGAGCACTCCGGGGCCGGTAAGAGCAGATTATTCTAGGCTCATTGTTGACAATTCTGGTGTGATCTCGAATCCTGTCCTTCGCAGATGGGGAAATGCTAGTCGTGACTTTCGTCAAACTCAGTTCAACTTGAGATTGCCAGACAGCCCTAATCTAAGACTACCTCCAGAGCAATTGACATTCCCAGAGGAATTTGGAATAAGGCACTCACCTAGAGAGAGCCTGTTTGTAACCAGAATGGAGCTCCCACAAGCTTATGCGAATGATCACACCAACATTGTCTCAATCGCAAGCGGAAGACAACACTTTTTGGTTTTAGACGATAACGGCACCGTATTCACCTGGGACTGTGGTAATGCAGATTGGAAGGTTGGTGTTGCGTTGCAGTTTCCAGGTTTACTGCAGAGAATTACGAAGGTCTTTGCTGGTTGGAACCTTTCGGTGTGCTCCATGGTGAATGTTGGATTAATAGTCTGGTACTCTCGTGAAAATGTATCTCAGGAGCAATTCGAAGCAGGAACCAATCAAGCTATAGCTAACTACGTTGTTATTCCTGGTCTGTGCCAGGTTTCTGAGTTCATTGCTTTGAGTGACTGCGTGATTTTTTTGCGTGAAGGTGATGGTGACCTTTACCGATTCGATATTAATGCGATTTCTGCAGTTCGAGGCACATACGTGCCATCTCCACCCTATCCAATCAAAAGTTTTAACCGCTGGCTTTCTAGGTACAATATAGTGAACAATCTTGAAGCCACCTTCACAAAGTTAAGTGGAAGTTTCGAATCTTTTGCGGTTTTTTCTAACCATGGACAAGTTCTTCTTGGAAAAATAAGTGGCTCAACGGAGGAAAGTGCAGATTATCCTGTTTTAATACCAGAATTACAAAACACGGGTGTCATCGAAGTGGTTATCGGCGATTACCATTATTTGGCACTTAAGGACACAGGTGAATTGCTAAGTTGGGGTTTGGAGCTGAAATCTCAGGGGTGTTTAGGCTTGGGTGACCTCACACATCGAAATGATTTGGCTACCATGGAAGGTCATAGCAGTCGAGTTTTCAGGCCCCAGCCTGTCCCTAAACCCTTGCCAAATGGTAAATGGATTGCTGCAGGTGCTGCTGGTTGGCATTCTGGTGGACTATTTGTTCCTGACATTAAATAATTACTATAAATCAAAATCTGTTGCCTTTTTTATACTCGAGAGACGAAGGAATATGCATTTTTGGACTCATTCGCATACCTGACTTGATTCATCATTTTATAGGAATTCTTCGCAAAAATTCAAGAATACGATACAAACTTCAAGAATTGGTCAAAAATAAGGGAAAAAAAGAAAAATAAACCGAAGACCCGGGCATCCATGTCAAGCTCACATAAGGAAAGTTTAGACTGACATTACTAAAGCCATATGTGTCGATTGTTCCTAACACTCTCTATTCAAATCGAACTTTCCACGTGACAAAATTTATCCGGGTAACTATTACGGATCACACCTAAGACAGTACGACGGCGGCTCGCTTCCCCTTCAGCAATCACCAAGCTGAATAGAAGGGAAAAGAATACACCTAACTTGCGAAATTCTTTTATCGTATACCTGAGTTGATACAAAGCTGAAATAATCTAAGAGAAATCCTTGATGACCAGTCCGAAAAGGAACAGTTTGAGTGACAAAGAGGGTCTCCTTACACCGACACCATCTCACAATCATGCGGTTTCGCATCGCAAGAGAAGATCGTCATCCATTATTCAACATCTTGAGCCTGATACTTTGGACACCAAGATTGATCAATCGTTGAATCCAAATTTGAATGCGGATTGGGTTCACTACAAAGGCGCATGGGTAATCCATATTGTCTTGATAATCTTCCTCAAATTATTCTTCGATTTTATAACTGTGCTAGACAACGATTGGAAATGGACTTTGACTAATGTTGTTTATAACATTGGCTCTTACATAATGTTTCATCAAGTTAAAGGAACCCCCTTCGAGTTTAATTCAGGTGCGTACGACAATTTGACTATGTGGGAACAAATTGATAATGGTGATCAGTATACTCCGACAAAGAAGTTCTTGATGATGGTGCCCATTGCCCTATTCTTGATTTCGACACATTATTCCAATTATAACATTTATCTGTTTACGGTCAGTGGAATTAGCTGCTTGTGCGTTGTTGTTCCCAAACTTGCAATTGCCCATAGGTTGAGAGTCACATTGTATTAAGGAAACGGTCGTGCACATTGTTTAGCTTGAAATGCCCGAACTCCTTTCAATAGTATAGTTTGGTGCTGCATCTGTGAGAGTGTCTTGAATAGGCTTGTAATAAAGTTTAAGATGTGACGATTGCCGAGATAAATGTGTTCCACCACTTTTTACTTCTCTTCTCATATCAGACGTTGGACCAGAAACTTAGTACACAGGACTTGATCTTTGACTCTGCAGATTGGGATCAGAGTCATCTCACGTGTATTTTATTTGCTTATTAAATGCATGACATCCCAGTAATCCTTCTCCTTCAATTCATAAGTTTTTTTCTTTGAACGCAAGCATTATTATGTCTTACTCTTTATCTGAAACTCACAGACACTTGGTTGAGGATCGCTTGGCTGATAGCGACCCTGAAGTGGACAGTATTATTAAGGCTGAGGTCGACAGACAAAAGCACTCTATTGTCTTGATTGCCAGTGAAAATTTTACGACGAAGGCAGTGTTCGATGCATTGGGAACTCCAATGTGCAACAAGTACTCGGAGGGATACCCGGGAGCAAGATACTATGGTGGTAATGAGCAAATCGATAAGATGGAAATCTTGTGCCAGGAAAGAGCTTTGAAAGCTTTCAATGTCACTCCTGACAAGTGGGGTGTGAATGTGCAAACATTATCTGGATCTCCTGCAAACTTGCAAGTGTACCAGGCTATCATGAAGCCTCACGAGAGATTAATGGGTTTGGACTTGCCACATGGAGGTCACTTGTCGCACGGCTATCAAACTGACTCGAGAAAGATCTCTGCTGTCTCAACTTATTTTGAGACCATGCCTTACAGAGTCGACTTAGAAACCGGATTAATTGATTACGAAATGTTGGAGAAAACTGCTATTTTGTACAGACCCAAGGTTTTGGTGGCCGGTACATCCGCTTACTGTCGTTTGATCGATTATAAGAGAATGCGTGAAATCGCCGACAAAGTGGGTGCTTATTTAGTTGTTGACATGGCTCATATTTCTGGCTTGGTTGCAGCTGGTGTCATTCCTTCTCCATTCGAATATGCTGATATCGTTACGACCACTACTCACAAGTCGTTAAGAGGTCCAAGAGGGGCAATGATCTTCTTCAGAAGAGGAGTTAGATCTATTAACCCCAAGACGGGTCAAGAAGTATTGTACGATTTGGAGAATCCAATCAACTTTTCCGTATTCCCAGGACACCAAGGTGGACCCCACAACCATACTATTGCTGCTTTGGCCACAGCTCTTAAACAAGCTGCCACCCCTGAGTTTAAGGAATATCAAGAGCAGGTTTTGAAGAACGCCAAGATCTTGGAAGAAGAATTTATCCAGAGAGGTTACAAGTTGGTCTCCAACGGAACTGATTCTCATATGGTCTTGGTCTCATTGAGAGACAAGCAAATTGACGGAGCTAGAGTCGAAACAATCTGCGAAAGGATTAACATCGCATTGAACAAGAACTCTATTCCTGGTGATAAGTCCGCCTTGGTTCCAGGTGGTGTGAGAATTGGAGCACCAGCAATGACCACGAGAGGATTGGGTGAAGAAGATTTCAAAAAGATTGTTGGATACATTGACTTTGCTGTCAACTATGCCAAGGAAGTCCAGTCCAACTTGCCAAAGGAGGCCAACAAATTAAAGGATTTCAAACAGAAGATCTTACATGGAGAAGATCCCAAGTTGGACGCAGTTAAGGCCGAAATTTCCCAATGGGCAGGTGAGTTTCCTTTGTCAGTTTAAATATTATATCCATAGGAGATAATGACTATTGATTGATAAAAACTTGTATGATGCCTCCAGAAATGAGTTTCTCTTGTAAAGTACCGTTTTCATCCCGCACCTTGAAATCTACTTCAGTCCCTAAGTACCCCACATTAAAGAAGATAATAGGAACCCATTTTCTGCCGGTTATAACTGTGAATTCTTCTTCCAATTCTAACGCGTCATTCTTGTCTTCAAGTTTATCCAATTCAATAATGTGTATCTTATCTCGCACACCATATGAATCCCAAATTCCATAGACATAGTGACAATCTGGACACCATGATTTTGAAATCATGAGGTACCTATGCTTCTCTATCAACAGAATTGCTTTGTTTGCTCTTTGGATGGTGGACATCTTCAGGAGGTAAAGTAGTATGTAGCAAACTACATACTACATACTACATTCCTAAAATTTCGGGCTCAAAAAAATAAACTAAGCTTCATTTGTGTATTCGTAAATGACCGTCTACTAGTTCCTGAATTTTAAAGAAATTGTATCAACTTATATCGCCTTTCAGGGTGTTGTTATTCTCATGTCGCATCAAGAAAACTCTAGTTGCATATGAGGGGCTTGCTCACCACCCCACTTTTCGCGGCAGCTCCGTGACCTAATTATTGTTTTATAAAGTCGACCCTTGGCGAATTGTTGCTACAGACACATTTACCATGGACAGAGATTTAAGAAATGCCTTAGACAAAATAGTTGCAGAGTTTGCAATCGATAAATCTTTTCTTTGTAGAGCAACGAGTCATTTCCTCAGCTCAATGGATGCTGGTTTGGCGAATGATACTCCAGCAAGAGAGTACATGCCGATGATTCCAACTTACGTTACATCCATTCCCTCAGGACAAGAGAAGGGGTTATACCTAGCAGCAGATTTAGGTGGCACAAACTTTAGAGTTTGTTCAATCGATTTGAAAGGCGATCACACTTTTGAGTTGAAGCAATCTAAGTCTCCAGTTCCTGTTGATTTAATGAAGGGTGGCAGTTCGGACAACCTCTTCAGTTTTTTGGCTGAGAAAATCAAGAGTTTCTTGATTGAGCATCACAATGACTTGGATGATGCCGAAAAGTTGAAATTGGGATTCACCTTTTCTTTTCCCGTCGAGCAAACAGCTCTTGATCGTGGAAAATTGATTCGATGGACGAAGGGATTCGACCTACCAGACTGTGTCGGTAGAGATGTGGTCGAGATGTTGCAGAAACATATTGATATTCTTAATGTTCCTGTTACTATCGTGGCTTTGGCGAATGATACCGTTGGAACTTTGTTGTCTAGGGCATATGCCAACGATGTTGCACAGACCAATTCAAACACTGTGATAGGTTGCATTTTCGGAACTGGAACAAACGGGGCTTACTTTGAAAGGATCTCAAACATTCCAAAGCTCGCGGGGGCAAACTTACCAAAGAATATTGAAGGGATGGTCATCAATACTGAGTGGGGTTCATTCGATAACTCCTTAGAGGTTTTACCAAGAACTAAATTCGATGATATTGTTGATAAGGAAACAAGCAACAAAGGCTATCATCTCTTTGAAAAGAGAATAAGCGGAATGTTCCTCGGGGAATTGCTCAGAGTAACATTGATGGAACTCTTCAACGACGGACATTTATTTACTGGCTTGTATAAAGCAAGAGGCAATAATTTGCCTCACAGACTTACTGAGCCATTCTTATTAACTTCAGATGTATTGTCCTACTTGCAGATTGACGATTCTACTGATCTCAAAATGTCAGAATTGATTCTCGAGAACCAATTGAGGCTACCAACAACCTCAGTTGAGAGGCAAGTTATACAGGAATTAACACAAGCTATTTCCAATAGAGCTGCTCATCTCTCCGCAATTCCATTGGCAGCAATAGTCATGAGGGTTAAGGACCAATGCACAGAAGATGATAGAGATCTTGAGGTCGGTTGTGATGGATCCGTTATCGAATTCTACCCCGGTTTCCAGGAGAAGATCTTGGAAGCCCTTCAATTGATTGATCCATTAAAGGGATCCAGAAAGAAAATTCACTTGAAAATTGCGAAGGATGGAAGTGGTGTTGGTGCCGCGTTATGTGCAAGTACAGTTTAACAAGTATTACAAGGAGTTCAAGTAGACAATAGGATTACTGAAGAATGTGTAACCTAGCATGATAGAAGCAGAAAGCTACTGCCAACTAAAACATTGCAGCTATCATTTGCCAATTCGCAATCTAATCAAAGTTCGGAACAACATTTCGGGACTGCTTTCAACATCAGAATTACCATTCCTCTTCAATTCAATCATGGCCACAACAACTTCATTTAATAGTTACACCACGGGAAATATCAAGAGAACAAACTCGGACAAAAGAATGAAAATGAAATGTCGAAAGCATGAAAGCTTCAATGTAGTTAACGCAAGTTCTGCTACCGAAGATAAATAGTCAGCCAGTATCTTTACTATCCAAATGCGACCAATCTTTCAACTAACTTAGCCAGTAAAGTCAATATCATTATAATAGAAAAATTGCCACTCAACGAACAGGTGTAGTAAGTCGAAAAAAGAATTTCTGTTTTTGCATCATAACCATAAATATCATACGAAATAATTGTACACCCCAGCAATTACACAAAATACAGAAGAATACACTACAAAACTTTGATATCTCAAGGTTAACCTTGTGCCCCACCAGCACCAGATAAGTCTGAACAAATGTGTATATATAAAGAAAGTTTATCAATAAACAATGGAAAGGATATAAATATGTCCAAATACCAAAGTACTTATGATAGAAAACTAACGAACGCGTTGCACTAGAACCGCTCAAATTCTCAGTATATTTGAATCTGAGAATCAGTTGCTACAGAATGACAGTCTTAGAAATAGAGAGATTCAGTGATGAGTAAAATCATATAAGTATCGATTATTATTTACTACAATCGAAAATATTAGTATTTTCAGCAGTCATTAGTACTCTTTTTAGATGTTGCACTGGCATTCCAATTTTTAAAATGCTTGTTCTTCTGCAGTTGTGTTCATTGGTACATTTAATAAGACGATCCTGACACTAGAGTGGAATGTGAAAGAATGCCCGAGTAGCAAGAATTCTCTTATGTTTATGAACAGCTAATCATGGAATGTGCATGAGTTGTCGTTCTTGATCTATGAGCAACCAGCCGTTAGATGATTTTAATTTTGTTAGATGCGTGATAATCTTGTGGCCGACTTCATATAATTCAAACTTTCCATTTCTGGAAGTAGAGCTGCCAGAAATCATAATTGTCAATCGGGATATAATATATTAAATGTATCATTTCTTGAACTTATAATTCGCGTATCGCTTTAACTTCATTTAATTTTTAGATTTCTATATTCTTCGATTTAAGTCACTTTACATTACTTCATGAGTCATTGGTTGCCTTTAACTTTAGATGTCAGTTGTACTTGAGTATTGGTTGTTAGTAATTAGTTATAAAATTTAATTTTGTGTTCATAAGAAGTCAATCAGTTAACTAATTACAATTGAATTTGAAACGGTTAGAGTTGGTGTGGCAGCTTCCTTGTCTCTGTTTTCTTCTCTATCATTTCCAAGTTTAGTTTCTAGGAATGTAAGGTTTGTAGAATGTATGTATAATAGCAGGTATAACTTAGTTTCCTTTTGTTTGATTCACAATGAGTCCTATAAGAATGGATTTAATCGATTATTTAGAAAAATAACCGGCAGAATTATTATTGCAGAATTCTTTTGTTGCTTACTTTTATTTTGGTTTCTGTTAGGAGAGTATCTGCGGTACTTCGTTAGATTTTATTACAGTAGGGTTTAGTTTAAAATGTGTCTATAATCATGAACGAGTGCGTATTGATGTTAAGGTGCAACCTTTAATTTCTTTCTTACGTTATCCTTCTTTTCGAGATTTCTTGATATGTGGCACATAGTAGTAATTTTTCAATGAATAATTTGCTAATGATTAGTCGGTTGTATCTTTTGAATTTTTCAAGGTAGCAATTGATTTTATTTGATTATCGTTGTATTCTATTTTTGAGATTGTTCAATTATAATTGCAGCAAATGGTATAACTGAGAGTTGCAAGCCGATTTTAATGATGTACGTATTGTGGGATTAGACTTTGGATAATTTTGAATGGCACGAAGTGAACTAGGGCATTGGTCGCCAATAAATTAGTTGTTATCTGATGGTAGCACAGTACGTAATAACGATTATGTAGTAAGAGACCATCAATGATTAGTATTGTCAATTTCCATTTTTGTAGGTTTTTGCGGTGACTCGAGCGTTAAACATCTGTGATTTTGTCTACCCCAGTTTCTTCCTCAATGTAGGCACACATGAGTCCTTCAAAGTCAAATTATCCAGTATGTCTATTCCGATCGGATCATATCTTGCTTCATACGATATAATAATTCTTGTCCATTGGTCGCGCAACCGGTTTTATAGGTGTTTTCTTTTGCTTGTGAATGGGTAGTTCAGTCGTTCCATGCTGGTATGTAGGTCTATATTCCCTCTATTTATTAATAATATCTATAATAATTTGTGACTTTAGATATGTAACTAATAGAGATTGAAGAAGACATTTAATAGTTTGTTCTCTTAGTGATAATTTGTTGTTTTGAATTGCAGGAGTAGTGGAAATCTTTTCTATCGATCATAAGATGAAAAAAGTATTTATTATATGCTTAGTGAGAATGATATTGATTAGGAAATTTCCTCGTCAACCAAGCTGAAATTTAGGCGTAAGCCCATTTTTCCATTATCAATTGCATCTTTTCCTCCAGATTTTAGAGTCCAGTTGAAATTATTTAATTTTTGATTTGCATACTTTAGAACATTAATATCTAAGCTGCGATTGCCAAAAGTTGGGATCGAAACGCTATAAGAAGAATCGCCCAATTGTAAAAAATTAGTATCGAATGCGAAGTAGTATTCTTTATCATCGTGAAATACGAATTCTTCACAATGCGATAATTTGCAAAAGTACTTGATTCTTTCGTAGTTTTTGTTGGGATACTTCAGAATATCATTCTTTTGAAAGATGTTCTCCTGGTCGTTCGACATGATTTCCTCTATGCGGAGAGATGGATCGTCTAATAACGTTATAGTGGTAAAGCTATTCAAAGCAGGCGCATAAATGTAAGGAGATTCACAGTATATGTCCGCCAGTATAGTCGGGTTAATGAACCAGGAGAAAAACTTTAATCCTGTTGATAAGAGGGTTGTGGGGACATAATCCCTGATGGGCGTTGAACAGTCATTTCCAAATATCAAATCATCTCCTTTGATCGGAACATTTGGTGAAAATTTGATAATTATCCGAAGGTTAGGCAAGGTGCCCACACTTTGTGCACTCTGGTCGTTTATAACCTCTCCGTTCAAATAATGATCATCTCCAGCATTATAAAGACTATTTGTTCTGTGTAACTGACTTCCATCGAAGTTGCGTATGTACACGGCAACCGAGAGAATCCCTATGTTGGAATTGATATCCACAAACTTCCCAGTATTCACAGGAACAACCTCAGTCCCAGAATTCTCGCCAGAAGACACCTGGAGTAGTAGTTTCTTGATAATAGGCATGTTTTGAGTTTTGGTGGCGTACGTATTGGAAGTTAATGTTGCTCACAGCCATGCAGTATTGCTTACCTTTTCCTTTAAGTTCGTGTTGTTGTTTACGATTCTTCTCAATTTTGGACCATTAGAAGGGACTCAACATCTTCATGATGCTTTCTTTGAGGATCTGGATGAGACCATTGGATAGAAGGAGAGAACATGTGGTAATTGATGTAAGTGGTCCTCAGTTAACCAAATAATCAAGGACCACACATGGAAAGTGCCTACTGTGTGCCACTCCTTTCGTGAGCAACAACACTTAGTATGTAATTAGTAAAGCGCCTCCCGGACCGGCCACTATCAAAAAGAACATGGAAAAAATAGCATGATTATTGTTAAAACCGTTTATTCTTTAGTATATTGATTGCCGAGAGCTGTGTAGTCATCTCTCCCGAGTTTGTTCGTCAAATATTTTAGCCGTCGTTTTGATATTGTTGTGCCTCCGTGGGGGCTCGTGCGGAAAACCAAGAAGTGAGGTACCACTTGATTGAGAACTACACCCGAGGACTCCGAACAGGTGGTTTTCTTTTTCACCATCCGGGAATGTTTATGTTTTGGAATTCAAGTGAAATCATATGTACACAATTTTGTAGTTCTAAATTACGATACTTCAATAAATTAACGGAGCCATATCAATCGGATGTGGGGGAACCTTGGGGAGCTTAAGAATTCTGGCCACAAACTTATGTACAGGCTTGCATTTACCACATACTTTACCCTAAAATTCAATAATAGCTGAGTCCTAATAATCTCCATAATGTGTTATCCATGTGTATCGCAACAATGATATAGTACGATGTACATAAATATTTCGGTGAACAGAAGTAATGTGGGAGTGTAATGGAGGCTAAGCATGATTAATAATTGTTTAACATTTGTGACTGCAGCGCACGCCTATTACCCGTCCGTCGTCTCCAACCGTGGAGTATATATGGAGTGCCACCCCCACCATTCACCGCGCATCTTCTTTCACGCCATACAAAAATGTCTAACTCCTTAGAGCAATTGAAAGCAACCGGAACTGTTATTGTTACCGACACTGGTGAGTTCGAGTCGATTGCCAAGTACACTCCACAGGATGCTACTACCAACCCATCTTTGATTTTTGCTGCATCAAAGAAGCCTGAGTATCAATCGTTGATCGATATTGCTATCAAGTACGCTGAAGACAAGGGTTCATCCCCTAAGGAGAAAGCTGCTATTGCCTTGGACAGATTGTTGGTTGAATTCGGTAAAGAGATTTTGGCTATTGTTCCAGGGAGAGTCTCAACTGAGGTTGATGCTAGGTTGTCCTTCAACAAGGATGCCACTATCAAGAAAGCCCTCGAGATCATCGCGTTGTACGAGTCTATTGGTATCAAGAAGGACAGAATCTTGATCAAGATTGCTTCCACCTGGGAGGGCATCCAGGCTGCTAAGGAATTGGAGGAGAAGTACGAAATTCACTGTAACTTGACCTTGTTGTTTTCCTTCGTTCAGGCTGTGGCATGTGCCGAGGCAAAGGTGACTTTGATTTCCCCATTTGTGGGTAGAATCTTGGATTGGTACAAGGCATCCACCGGACAAACCTACGATGCTGAGTCTGACCCAGGTGTTTTGTCGGTGAGACAGATCTACAACTACTACAAAAAGTTTGGTTACAACACCATTGTAATGGGTGCCTCTTTCAGAAACACTGGTGAAATCAAGGCCTTGGCTGGATGCGATTATTTGACCGTTGCTCCAAAGTTGTTGGAAGAATTGCTCAACTCTACTGAGGAAGTACCAAAGTTGTTAGACGCAACTTCCGCCCAGTCCTTGGATGCTTCTAAGGTTTCTTACATCAGCAATGAGTCAGAGTTCAGATTCTTGTTGAACGAGGATGCTATGGCCACCGAAAAGTTAGCCCAGGGTATCAGAGGATTTGCTAAGGATACTGAAACCTTGTTGTCTCAATTGGAGGCAAGATTCTAGGAGTTTGTATATTTTTAATATAACCTGTTTCAATTGACATCGTTTGTTTAGATCAGAGAATGTAAGTACTTCCTTTGGAAATGTGTAAGTACTATCTAGAATACAGGTCATTTGTGTGAGGAATTACGTACTTTTCTACTCCTTTCTTCTCATATGAACGTTCGACTTCCCATCCCTGATAGCATTGAATCACCTTTTCCAATTGTGTGTAAATCTCAAGTTATCAGTGGATTTGGAAGAGGCTCCGCTGAGTTGGGAATCCCTACGGCAAATGTTCCAGTGGATAACATTCTTGATAATTTGGACACAGGTGTCTACTTCGGGTGGTGTCAGCTCTCTACTACCACCTCAAGGGAGGGCAGCGAGTTTGGGGTTCAGCGAAGAAAGAATGTCGAATTCAATTATGGTTCTGGATTATCCGGTGAGGACTTAGAAGTTTTGCCTATTGTGATGTCAGTTGGGTGGAATCCATTCTACAACAATACCAAGAAGACAGCCGAAGTTCATGTGATCCACAAGTTTGTTAATGATTTCTACGGAGCGAAGATTAAGTTAGCTATCCTTGGATACATGCGTCCAGAATTAGATTATACTACGAAAGGTACGATTTTTTTTCCTTGTGAGCCACTGGGATTCGAATTACTAACGAAACATAGAAGCTCTTATCCAAGATATTCAAAGGGATATTGAGGATGCACTCCGGGCGTTGAGAAAGGGGGAATATCAATCATTTAAAAGCATTTTGGAACGAGAGGAGGTTGTCTGAGAATTTCGTCTCAACAGCTCTAGGCACACAACTTTGAGAATCAAAATCTTTATGAGCAATACATACTACATGCCTTTTTCACATCCCAGTTCTCTGTATTGGAAAGTCCCATTCGAACTGCGTATGACTTCGATGCTCAAAGAGAATAATCGTCGCAAGTACTTCGATAACCAATCGCCTATGGACGCTCGACATAATTCGAGTGATCAGAAGAAGAGCCAATAATTCACCTGTTCATCTTTGGGCTCGACAAGAAAGAGAGCTGAAGTCACCTGTTCAATCCGCCCTCAGACAGTCTGATCACCTTGTAGACTTCAATCTGGTGATGTGTAAGGAAAGGCTATAGAATACATAGAAAGGGTAGACGAAGGTGTCAAAAGATAGAGATGCCATTGTCCATCCAATTCTTGTATTGGTATTATGTCTCTTTCTGCAGAATCTCTATGTTTCCTTGCTTATGTCTTGCTTTTTGAGTATTCTGGATATAATACAAAGAATCCACTTAAATTGGAGGACTCTCATCCTTGTTCATTTGCAATCGAGTGCATAACACTATGACGTGAGTGATTTTAGCAGACCCATGACTTAATCACCCTGGGATGAAAGAATAGCTAGTCTTTCCAGGAGCACAGGTGTGTTTAATAAATATGACATGTCTACACAATTGAATGAATGTACCCAAGGAGGCGTGTGTGTAAGCCAAGGAGAATTGAGGGGTGGCCATACGAATCAGCATCATCTCACACATCGAATGCAAAAAAAGGAAGGAATACAATCTCTCATTCTCGATTGCCTTGGCCAAGTAGAGGCAACTACCTGGCGATTTGCTTTTCAAGTTTTACTTTGGTCTACAAATTCGAGTTGGAAGAGATGCTATATAGTGCATTATTGATTTACAAATGTAATGGCAAGATGTTCTACATACCGAAGATCGTAGTTATGCTTATGAATGTGGAGAAATAGTCTCCTTTACATATTCACGTAAAAAATCGGTGGATCGACCATAGGAGTGTGTTGACGATGGCAAACATGATCTTCAATAAACCGACTGCATGTGGAACACTCATCAAGAATAATCAAGATAGAGGTGAGAAGTATCTGTTACAGGCAGGAATCCATTTGACCTATGTGTGGAGTTCCAGCTTCCTTGTACAGTACAGTTGCAGAGAGAAGATAGAGAGCCTATTCAATCTCTCAGTTAGGGAGCCCGTTTCCAATCTCTGATAGAAAAGTCAATTGATGGATATCCTTAGGAGACTGACTTGAAAACCTAGTGTATCCAATTACTTGACTCACATGTGTATTGTGGAGTCCCTCATATCAGAATGGGACCACAATGACTAGGAAACAACCAGTACCTCCCAAACATTGCTCTGGAGCATATGTATACTACTCTTAATTTCAATTACACTAAATAAAATCTTTCGACAACGGATCTCTTGGTGAACGCATCTATGAAAAACACAACCAACTGCGATACGTATCATGACTTGCAGACGAGAATCATTTGTCTTTGAACGAACATTGCGCCTTGGTGTATTCTCCACGGCTATTTTTATACAGAATTATCGCAAATCCTTTTCAGTTATCATATTATGATTTGCAATGGAGATGTATGGCCTATTTCCAGGATTCTAGAGCGACCACGCTTATCATGTTCTGCTAAGAATTCTGCATAACAACTTAAGTATGCATTCTCAGCATATGTGTGTATATAAGGAAGTGACTTTTAATTCATTCCTCCTTCGTTGTGCAGCAAGCAACTAATAGCCATGGGAATACAAAATTCCGTTTGTATTGTGGTTCCTCGACTAAATGAAACATCATGTGATTATATAATGCACAATTGCGACACACAATTTTTTTTTCTTGCCAAAGCTTACTATTGTTCTGATAAAGATCCCAATGTATGGAGAGCATTATACTTTTCATTGGGATTGCTATTACTCACCGGAATCATAATTTTGATCTTGGGACTAATAGTTTCTAATTATTTACTATACTGTGTGACAAATTTCACTGATCTCTTTGAAATCAATCATAAGGTGCTTTCCTTTTTTATCATTCCGATCACAAATTCGCTTCCAGATCTTTTAAATTACCAAGTTGCGATGAGGAGCGACTCTGTGGATTTGGTACTCGGACTGGTGATCGGGGCCAATTTATTATCCGCTTCTATTGTCGTTGGTCTCATCAGCATTTTCTGCCCATTTTCTGTTAAGGAGAATAAAATGATAATCTATGGGTTTGTATGGACTTTACTTTTAGTTTCGATTCTTGCTTTTGTGATAGCAGATAGCAAATTAAACTTACTAGAATGTACTTTGATGTGCATTCTTTATTTCATCTATGCCTGGGGCTTGAATTTCTTTACTATTCAAGAAGCATCTGAGAATATCGGCATAGAAGCTGTTGTGTCCAACAAATCAAACGTTCACGATGAGCACAACCGTTTAGTTCCGACGCTTCACGATGATGAAAATTCTGAACTATGTCCACATACGTCTCTTTCTGAACGTCTCATCGATTTGGTTGACTGCTTTTTGTTTTTGTTCATACCAATATCAAGGCGAACTTTACAGAGACTGAAGAAAATGGAGAGCCCTTTCGTGCACACATTATTCACCTCAAGAATCTTCCATCTTTGGATGGTATTTGCTACTTGCGTCCTTTTGAATCTTATCATTTTTCAGTTGGCCCTTAAGTGGATTTTATGCGTCACCGCGATATTCTATGCAACCTTTGAGATAATAAGGAGGTATGCTGATGTGACCTGCTGCAATGTTCTTGCCGATATTGTCAGCATTTGTAACTCATTGGGTTTTCTTTCCTATATTACCATGGTACTTATTCAATTATTGAAGAATATGGGATCAATTTGGAAGATATCTGAATATACCATGGGTCTTCTCATTTTTTCATTAGTTAATTCGATTAATGACATCATTATGAATATCCTGTTATCCACGAAGTTGAATCCCACTCTCGGTGTGGGCTCGTGTTTGGGGACGAATCTACTATTGATCCTGTTTGGGATCGGTTTGAACGGTATTTTGAGACTTGCATCACTTGGAAGTTTCTGTGAAATGTTCCATGAAGCATTGCCTTTCACTTTGAATTCCGAAATTTACATAAGCACCGCTTCATTGATTACAATTGTCTTGATATACATACTATATTTGCCATTGAACCAATGGAGGTTTGATCAAAGAATTGGAGTTTTTGGCATCTTTGTTTGGGGCACAGCGACAGTTTCCTGCCTTATTCTGGAATTAAATACCGATACCTAATTCTCGACTTCACCTTAGTAGCTGGAAATCAAATTGGTTCATATGCCATGTCATGAAGTGCTCAAGTTGTCGTATAGTATCCAAAAACTCAGGCACTTCTCCAAATTCAATTGTTTACCAATATTGTAGAACTTCCCTTCCTTTGAAACGAACAGGGATAAAAAGTTGAACAAAACTATAGGTTCAATTCTATAATTTTTTAGGCCAATCAAGAATTGGCTTGAATGAGTCTTCACAACAATTTCAGATGTGAGTTTACACAAATATGTTCCATCATCATGAGGAGAAGCCAATGATTCCAATTGTACTAACTTTTCATAAATTTCCAAAGGTACTTCCTGATTAACTTCCAAGTAGTTCACAATCAAATCCTTCGCACGATTGAGATTGTTTTGACTTATTTCAAGATCAACGAGGCGAATGAGACTCTCAAATTTTTGCCTAGTGGAAGAAAATGTCGATGACCTTTCTAGGACACTGCGAGCTTGACTTTTTCTATTCAATAGTACCAACAAATCAGAGTAACGAATCGCAATCTCCGAAGAAGTAGCGGAAGACAAAAGTAACCTCTCATAAAGCTGTTGTAAGAGGCTGAAAGGGTAGTTTTGTTGAACGTAATCAAGGTACAACTTCCATACTTGAATCTCTTCACGACTCAATTCAACTAGATTGAACTGAAAATGTTTCCCGACTTGTGTTTCGAACTGGTAAATTTGATGAGAGTCATATTGTGAGATTGAAAATATATCACTGAGATAGCCTTCAATTTTCTTCGAAATTGCCGGTAGGCTGTTTTTTTCTTGTTTCTTCAACTCCTTAAGTTGACAATCGGGAATCAAAAGCTGAAGTTTAGAATTCGTGACATTTGGCTCCGAAATGTACTCAAGAAGTTCCTTGTAGAATATCAAGTTGTTGTAAATAGGGAGCTCGATGACCTGACGTAATAATATGGCATACTTATCCATGTATCTGTTTTCCTTTGTTGCATAGCATTTCAAAAAAGAAAAGTACAAGGCGTAGAACCCTGAGCTATAATACGAGTACCCAATTTTATATCGTGCTTCTTCAAACAACTTTAGAACCTCCTTTGTATCATTCGTAACTGATTCGACTTTGAAGGAAAGGTATGATATCCAATAGTCAATATCGAATGACACGAACTTCATTCCTTCCAAAAAGACCTTAGATGCCCGATCCCTGCTACCAAATTTGAGTTCCCATTTAGCCAATGTCGACCAGTATTTGCTGAAAAGTGGAAATTTGGTGAGGAAGGCACGATAGGTATGGCGCAACATATCAATCTGGGAATAACCCAGTATCTCGTCAAGAGTTCTCTTATTCTGAGTTTCTGCATCATGAATCAACTTCTGCCACAACGAAAATTCAAATGGAGCTTTGAGAAGTCCTTTGGAAAGATCCTGCCATTCGTGCTCCATTCTTCTTGAATCACTGAATAATTGGTTTCTACATGAATATGTGTGCCAGTTCTGCTATTGTATATACAGGCAAGCTTAAATGTTCTCACGGAACAAATGCGAGGCTGACGCCTGGTTTGTTGAAAATACCAAGGTCTCTGCAATAACAGTGTTTTGTTTCCTCGATAAAGCAAATACAATGATCTCAGCAATATCAATTGCAACCAATGGTTCAGTGCCAGAATAGACTGCTTTTGCTTTTTCCATATCACCACGAAATCTAACATTAGAGAACTCTGTTTCAACATTTCCTGGGTCCATTTCGATCACTCTAATCTTAGTATTTATCAATTCTTTACGCAATGCAGAAGAAAATGATTTCACTGCTGCCTTGGTAGGACAATAAATGCCTCCACCTGGGTAGGGGTCCCTTCCGGCAATAGATCCTAAATTCACAATGTCACCAGAATTCTTGGCCTTAAATACTTTCAAAACCTCTTGAGTAAGCATGATAAGAGCCAACACGTTGGTTTCGAACATTTCCTTGATATCTTGCTCAGCAATTTGGCCAACTTCCTCCCTTCCAAGGGCTTTTCCGGCATTGTTAATCAAGACATCAATATCGGCGAATTCCCGTGGCAAATCTTCAACAAACTTCTTAATGTTATCTAATCTAGAAACATCTAACTGTATGGCGAGAATCTTGACTGCTGCGTATCTCAATTCCAACTCTGCTTTCAAGCTTTCTAATCTGTCCTTTCTTCTCGCCGTGAGAATGAACTTGAGATCTCCTTCCGCAGCTTCCGCCAACTCACGAGCAGTAGCCTCCCCAATACCAGAAGAAGCCCCAGTAATCAACACAGTTTTTCCTTGCAACCTCTCGAGTGCCTTCGCTCCGTAAGACATCTTTGGTTAGTGTCGATTGGTTTCTACTTTGAAGTTAAAGGAATGCAGGATCTCAGCGCCCACTAGGGGAGCCATTATCAGAAACACACAGGATTTGCTGTTCACCGGGTGTACTCTGCCGAGTAAAATCAAGTGCATTACGGATATACTGTATTATGTTTCACATGTATTATTATAGATGTGGAAGATGAAACGTATGAGTTCAAAAGACGAGACGCTTAGTAGAAAGTAGTTGGAGCATGGAACTGGTACAACTTCTTGGACTTCTGGACTCTGTGGGGCAATGGGAATTTCAAGTCCTTAGTCAAGTATTGCTTGACGTATTGTCTCTTGACATCATCAGACTTCTCCAACTCAACAACCTTCAAGATGTGGATTTGTCTAAATCTGGCTCTGTGTCTGGCGGCCAAGTCCTGGTACATAGTTTCAACTGCACCAACTCTGGTAACGTCTCTGTACTCTTTGTACATGTTGTGAATACCGGATCTGGACTCGTATCTGATCCAGATACCGTAAGTCTTGACCTTAGTTGGGGTGGACTCAGAAATGATGTTGACAGACACGATCTCACCAGAAGCCTTCTTGGCCTTGTACAACTTCTGCAAGAAGTACCAGTATCTAGACTTGGCAACAACGGTGTTTGGAGCAAAAATTCTCATTCTGAACAACTTTGGCTCTGGAACGGCGTCAGTAGGGAGACGACGACCAATAACTTGATACTCGTTCAATCTAGACATCTATGATAGTTAGTATTTGCGATGCATTATAACAGAGGATTTCAAAGGAACACCTTTCAAAAGTTTGAGCTGGGCAACTTCACTCACAAGGCTAATTAATGGCGGGACACAGAATCTCCGTTCAACATTCTGACAGATCAACTAAGGAGCAATATTCCAATAGACAAGTGTTGTTGATGGTGATGCTAACATACTTTGTAATCGAGTTGGCTAAGAGAACAAACGAAAAGAAAAAAATAGAAGAGCTTCAAGCTAGGTCAAGGTTGGAGGGATGTCGCACAGACTGCGTGAAAAATTTTACACATCCTTGCATATAATACATTATGGGCAAGTTACCTTCAGTAAAATGTCGCATAATGTCTGTTAATGTCGTATTAACGACTTTAATCACGTGAAAAAGATAACTAGGGCATATGCCCTAATCATCATTTTCCGAAAATCTTCGGTCCCGGATTATTCACAACGCGGATTAATACTTAGTGAGAATAGAATACCATAGTTTCGATTTACAATATACCTTACAGTTAAGTATTCTTCTTTGCTAGAGTCTCGACACTCTTCTTATTTTTTCGCTCTCTATGCTTCTTGGCAGTTGGACCCGACTCAGTATCCCAAAAGTAATCAAACCACGTGAACGAGCTCGCATAGTTTCCAATGAAGTAATGGTGATGCAAGTCGTGATGTGCTGCACCAGCCCAGAATGGTACGAAGTGATGTAATGACCATGGAAAATCATATCCCGAATGAGAATCCACTGCTTGGAATAATCTCAAAATAATCCAACTAGTGATGGCGAACAAATGTAATTCTGGAAGCTGCCAGGTAGGATATGTTTTAGCTATGAAGGCGTAAAGGACTGGGAATCCCACAGTTCCAACTCCCAATGCCATCACTTCAGCTGGGTGAGCATACTCAGCTGCAAATCCAAACGGTGCAGCGTACTTATGATGTTGCTTATGAATGTTCTTGTAGAACCATCCCCAATGAAATAATCTATGGAAACAATAGTGCCACGCATCCTCCAAAAAGAAAAACAAAGCAATTTGCATGAAAATAACTTTTGACGATGGGAATGGAACACTCGCAGTAATTTTCAAAGTGGAGCATAATGGGTGGAAGAGCCAGATCGGTAAAGCTTCAACGATGAAGTGAGACTTCAAAACTGCCTTGAAGCACTCCCACTGCTCCTGTGCAGTTGGGATCTTATCTGGTTGAATCTTCCATTTGTTGAAGTAGGGAATCTGATCAATTATAGCCCACGGCAAACACCTGCCGAAATAAGTGATCTCGTGCACTGCAAAGAAGAGAAGACCAGTTGCAAGAATATCGTTATCAACATACAAATACCAAGAAGCCCATAATTTCTCGATATAATTTAAACTAGCAACTCGAGAAGACAAGTCAGAAGACGAAAGGTTTTGCAAGTGTCGAAAGATACCAAGGTAAGTTGAGTGGTTGTGAGCAACTTCAGGGCCCAATATAGTGCTAAGAACTGTAGAATTGGTCCATAATTCCATGATGGATTCAGTGTTGAGTTTGCGCTATGTCAAGGACGAAACCCCGAAAATCAAGTACATTTATACAAGGTTATTCTTCATCGTATTTGTCGTATAGATCGTACAAGGGAATGCCACCTGGTTGCGTGATATTCCTTTGCACACAAAATCGTAAGGTTAGAAGTTGCATTAATATCACGCAACACGAATATTTATACGATGTAACTTAACTTGATCGGGAAATGCCTTCAAATTCAACTGAGGCGATGTGTATGGTACGAGTCCGATTTCATTACCTCAATAATCAATGGCGAGCTTGACACCTCGAAAACCTTGTAATTCATGTCTACTTTTTAGTACGACGCGCATGTATGTTTCAATTATTCCACATATTTGCCAGAATGAACCATTTATTACAGCAATTACTAATTCAAACACGTAAAGACATAGATGGCTAATAGGTAAACATGATTAAACTACTCGTTCCTTAGGTAAGATATCCACCAATAATGACTCTCTAATGTTTCCCAAGTTCAAACCATTTTTGCTCTTATAGACCTCGATGTTCTCAAAGAATTTGTCAAACAAGTATGAGGTGTCCAATGGTCCACCCTTTGCCTCTGGGTGAAACTGGGTGGAGAAGATTGGACGTGTTTTGTGCTGCATACCCTCGTTGGACAAATCGTTCAAGTTCGTGAAGTATGGCATCCAATCTTCGCCTAATGTAGCTGCATCCACTGCATAACCATGATTTTGGGAAGTGATGTGACACTTTCCGGAAAGTAAGTCTAAAGTTGGAATGTTGTGTGCTCGGTTACCGTATTTCAACTTTATGGTTTTTGCCCCGCCAGCCAAAGCCAATAACTGGTGACCGAGACAGATTCCAAAGATTGGCAAATCTTCGTGAGTCTTCATAGTTGCTCTCAAGTGGTCAACAGTCAGGGAGCAATGAGTTGGATCGCCTGGACCATTCGAGATGAAGACACCATCAAATTTGTTAGCGATCCTGTGGATTGGATAATTGTATGGGAATACAGTTAACGATGCACCTCTCTCAACAAGGCATCTCAAAATGTTCTCCTTAGCACCACAGTCCAACACAGCTACATGGTAACCCTTGTCAAACGTTTCGGGGCAAGAGACATGGAAAGGAGCTTTGGTCGTGACCTTGTGCACCAAGTTCACCGAGCCTGGATCAACGAAAGCTTCGTCTTGCTCTGCATCATACTCTTCACCGATGGTGATTTTGGCCAATGACGATCCTTTGTCTCTTAAGTAGCTAACCAATTGCCTAGTGTCGACACCACTAATTGCAGCAACTCCTGATCTTTGGCACCATTGTTGAAGGGACTCCACCGCGGTCCAATGGGAGTATTCCAATGCAACGTCCGCGACGACAATACCAATACATTGCACCAGTGGTGACTCCATATACTTCAAAAGGTCGAACTGGTCCTTCTCAGTAGAGGAAGGAACACCATAGTTTCCGATTAATGGCTGAGTGAAGCACAAAATCTGACCCTTGTAAGACGGGTCGGTCATCGACTCAGGATAGCCGACCATAGAGGTAGTGAAAACGGCTTCACCACTTATATTCTTGTTAGCACCAAACGAATAGCCATTGAATACAGGGCCATCCTTCAAGGTAAGAGTGGCTCTGTCCAAGTGGGACGTTTTCGAGAACGGAGCAGTAGTAGCTAAACCACGTTTCAACAAAGATATGTTTCTCCCAAATGATCTAATCATTATATTCGAAGGTAAATTAGTTCGAGTGAGTACTGAAACTACCAACTGAAGTGTAAAGAAGAAAAGAAGCTGGAATATATTTATGACTCAAGATTACCCACCGCGGCATCGACAACCACTTACCCAATTAGGAAGGTGCGTAAAAAATTCTCCTAGCCCATCATTCAATCCACTCGAAGAACCTCTTGCGCAATCTAATTCAGTATAATAAAAATATTTCATATTTATGGCAGTGCTTTAATCCTCTTCTATTTTCATAATCCCATATTACTTGATTCACCTGTAATTGTAACAAGTACGTTCCAAAAAAACTGAAGTAGTGTATATAATCGTGACGTAACCTTCATGGGTAGGCTATGAAGTCTTGATTCAAAGGCCAGAATCAGAAAACTGAAGGTACTCATTCCCACTTAACCGACGAGAACCGGGACATCAATGGTTAAGGTATTTGCAGGACTCTCTGCACCCTTAAGTTTGACAACAAATTGCAAGCAGTAGAGTCTGCCCACTAAGCAGCTTTGAAAGCTTGGGGGCAAGCAAATATTATTCTTGTTCATAACTCTCAAAGGAACCTGTACTTCTATTGTCCAACGTATTTTTCCATTTTCGATCTGATTGGCAATCCAGTTGTCGTCGTTCAAGATCAGATGATGAGTACTTGGCAAGATGGTTTGAAAATACTCCTCTATTGTATCTTTCTTTACACCGAGCTTGCTCAATCCTTTCAAGTAGAAATAAGTGTTCTGACTGATGTAAGTCTTCGTTTCCTTCAAGAAGATAATATATGTGTTAACTAAGTCCTTCAAGTTCAGTAAGTTTTCTTTCGTGTTCTCGACATTGTCTGCGTAGATAATGGATTGTAAATCGTTTGGTTTTGTGTAGAAGAAATCGTGTTCAAATGAAACCGGAATTGGATAGTCCGTATGATAAGACCACGCCACTATGTTGCACTTAATGGATGAGATGCTTGGTGGTCGAGTTGTTTCTTCAAAGTCATCAAACACAATCTCAATCTTCGCACTCTTCATGACAGAATCATCGTCCCGATTGTAAAGTTCCTCCATATTGCTAAGAACAGGGTGAATAGCAGGGAATTCATCTTGGGAAGAAGAACTTGGAGTGTGAATCTCCGACCTCATTCCATGATTGTATTTCTGGATCAATCGAGGTGAGCCATATGAGATTAGTTTGTCCGGAACTTGTGCGTAGAGAGTTGCAACACCAACCTTGAATACTGACAGCAATAATCTCCTTTTCTTCTTCCCATATATCTCCACTGGTATGTGTGTTCCGATCATCTTACGATCGAAATAATAGCCTTGCTGATCTTGGGCCGAAGTACTCTTTCGAAAATTAGAGAGCGAGGGTCTCAAAAACATACTATCATTTGAGTCATTCATAATGGTGTACAAATTCTTCCGCTTAATATCTTCGGTAGAATACTCGCGCTTGTCAAGAGCACTTTGAATTTCCTGTTCAAGCGTCGAGTTCATGAAGGTAATGAAGTTCCACGTGGAACGTTTCACCAAATTTCCGAAGAGCACCCCATCAATTCCAATTGTGTCAAATGTATCATGCTTGAAATTCGTATAGACTCTACTATACGTATCCACTTGAGTTTTAATGTCGGGGACAAAGCGCAAGAAATATTGTGAGCTCTTCGAAATAATGTACTTCGATTCATTGCCTGGATTGTTGACATCATTGGTATGAACCGGGTAATGCTGATCCTGCGAATGTTTCTTGTCAATAAACTTTGCTTCGATGGTATATGAAACACTAATATCTTCAAATGCATAATCTTTAACCTTCACAGGACTTCCTCGACAGCTTAATAATCCGTAACCTAAAGTCTTATTCACAGATATGTTGCTTGCACTCTCAAAGAATGCGGTGTTGTCAATACCAAAGGAGGGTGGTGGCATGGTATGTCTCAAGATGTTGTGGGGACATGAATTGTCAAGAAGCATCTGGGGAAATTTGAATGTGATGAACTTCTTATACTTCAAGTGCGCTTTGAGAATTCTATTTTTGGGAAGTCCCATAATGGCCCCGTCAATTGCATCGACGTCATCAATGTTGTATTGTATGCCAGCCGAACTTGGGATGGCACCATAATTGTAGCTGGCATTAAGATCATACATCTTCAACAATTTCTTGAGTAGGATTCTATGACTTCTCCGGTTTGTCGTAGGGTCCGACGATAGGTGAATTGCCTTTATTGTACACTCCAAACTCACGGTGAAGAGACCAAAATCGACATCCTGGTCCAGAGTATTGGTGATGATAATGTATCCGTTGACAACATCTCCGCACGAATATTCTTTTAACTTCGTTTCAGCTTCGTTAGTTTCATTAGGAATAGGTACGTCTTTTGTGATAACAATTTCAATTGACAAAGGGGAAGATTTTGCTTGTGGGAGTCTATCAATATTATCAAGCACAGAGTGACCGTAACTCTCATGTGTCACAGCTCCACCATGATGCCGACTGTGGCTTCTTGAACGATGCTGAGCGTCAGCGGCCATACTTCGCATCCTTGGATTCCTCTGTAAACCTTCCTCTGCCTCGTTATCGGAAAAGAGATATTGGTCTTCAGTTTCCCCTTCAAAATCATCGTTATTTCTCATGCTTAAGCTTTCAAGCTGATCATTAACAGAAAGAAGAACATCGTCAATATTGCTTCTGGTGTTCATTGGTGAAAAGTCAGGAGGTGTTGGAGAGGACGTAGTCATATCACCGTAATCTGGCGGACGGCCCAACGTGTCCTCATCAAATTCGAAATCGTTTCTCTTCAAGATCGACTGGAACAATTGAAACGAGGGAAGGATGTCAAAGTACTCTGTTCTCGTCCCAGTCGAATAAGTTGTTAACGACGCGAAAGAGGGCCCTCCGAACAGATCAATGTGCGCCTGTTGTTCCTTCAGTGGTCTAAAAGGAACATTCTTGTGTTGACTAGCTTGAGCTAGTTGCAAACCAGGAGAGCTTGAACTAGCTCGAATAAATGACATCGTAGAATTGTCAGGGGTTCGGGCTCGAGATGAGGAAACACTCGTGGCTTCTGAGTCCTCATAAGAAGGTGGCTCCCTAGGAATTGGAGATTTTCTACCTGGTTGAGAAGCTCCATCTAAGGTCATTGTAGCTTAAGTATGCTAGATGCTGAATGCGAGGGAGTGGGGGGGATTACATTTGTCCAAACGAATGCTATTTCCCTTCTCCTAAGAACCTGCATTTAATGCTACAAAGTGCCGCACGGAAGACAATCCCAATAGCTGATAAAATGGAAAAACTTTAAACTAAAAACAAATTGTACAACACGGTGACTATTGCCAAAATTGACTATGGAATGCGTTGGGTTTAACTAATCATTGCGTTCACATATTACCAATTTCATCCAGCACAAAGGCAAAACTACATACTTCGATGTTTTACAGTGGAACCGATGACTACAGTAATAATTGAGGTAGAACTATGGGGAGTTAGTATTGAATACCAAAATGAATTTCATCTCATGGTCAGCCTGATATGCAAATCGAATTAAAGTTTTGGAGTCTCATGAATAAATCGAATCTAGAAAGTTCATCATACGGATGAATAGATCAAACGTACCTAAAAGTTAGCAATGTCCAAGCAAATAGGAGTCTTTCAGGAACCACGGCCGGTCAAGGCCGATTATATCATCACGGCAAGGCGATTACAATTCGCCGTGCACAGTAGACCGTCGTGATATTGTGGTAAATCATCATATACTCTTAATTTGGAACATACCTTTATGCGGAGAACATTCATCTTTATTCCAGCTTCTATTCTCTATGCGTAGCGTTATCAGACATGAAAATTATCTTCTTCTAAAGAATCGGACATATGCTTGTCAATATATTTCAACTCATCTTTTAACTCTAGAGCACAGAAAATAGCAGCAAAAATAGAGCTGAACAGCAGAATATTCTTGCTTAGTTTAGCTGATGAGTTAGTCATATGATCAAATTTCAGCAAGTAAGACGACTCAGCAATGCATGAATGGTAAAAAATAAAAGTTGTCGTCAACGGGAAACCCGATTCTGACTCGTCATCTAAGAAATCATCATGTAATCTTATCATCCGATACATACACTTCTATAATGTTAGCATGAAAATTGGATAAATCCACAAGAAAATAGCAGTCAATCAGTCTAATGGGTTTCTGAGGCCCACCATAGTGCGTTGTCACTCATGGAATATCAGTGCCCAGTGCAATAATTCCTCATTGAAAGAGAATCAAGCCGAAACATACCTAGTAAGTTAGTAAAATATCCTAGGGGAAATGCTTCAATTCTTAGTCAGCCTAAATGCAAAAACTTTTCAATCTTAGAAATTCAGTTGGTAATTCCAGCTTTGTTTTTGTTGTATCATCATCAAAGAATAATTTTATGGGTCCGCTTAACCCGGAAAAATTAACATACTAATTACCCAACTATCTTGTTAGTAATTGAGAGAGACCTCACGGGTAGAGATTCCTTCAGCACTTATAACGTTGTGATCATTCTCAAAAGTCACAAACTCTAGTTTGAAATTGATTATTATAATCATCCTCGAATCATGTCCCTTCAGTTATTAGTTTCACATACGAATGGGCAGTGCGTTAGGATTTGTATTGCGGAAAATTTTTGCATCCTGAATTTATATGCATACGAGGTAAGTGCGGGTAACCCCATGGGTAGGGTTCAAGTATTCAAAACTACATGTGGGGCATATTGATGTTTTTATTTTTCGTCTCCAGCATTTTTCATTTGCTGGTGTATTACTCTTGAGTTTGAAACCCCCATTGGTGGCATAAACAACTGCGGCATGCCCATGATGGGAACACCCATCATGGGAAATGGGAGTGGCATAATTGGGTTTAATTGCTGTCGTTTCGTGTCTGACTTATCATCCAATAGATCAGATGCCGATCTCTTGTTTGTAGACGGATCGACAATGTCTATCGATTGCTTGTAAATCTTCAAGTCTTCCTCTAAAGTCTCATTGTGCACAAGGGAATCGATAAAAACATCATCTTTCCCACAGTTCGGACAGTGGAAATCGTTGTCAATAAGAGCTTGCTCCAACTCAGTCTGGTTATAGTTGAAATTCTTCATCTTCAGTAACGCTTCTAGGCTTTGACAACAGGGTGTCATGACGATAGGGGGCTTTAGCACTTGAGGTTCAGTCGCTAGAGGATTAAGAAACTCACTCTTGCCATCAGCATTCACTTTTTTAACTAGTTCACGTTCGTACTCTCTTTGAACCTTCAAAGCAGCACTCTGTTGTTTTTCTTGATAGGTTGCCCATGTCTTGGAATCTGCGAAAGTCATCACATAATTGCCATCCTCTGTAATCATGTATGTATTTCCTTCAGCGTCAACTAAATCACCATTCTCATTAGTATGAATCCCAGTCTCGTTCATTTCTGGGTTCTGTAATCTAAACTCCACGGTCTCCTTCGAAATTGTTTTCATGTAACTCTTTGGGATACCGGTTGTCTTCTTGATTTTCTTGCCTTCAAAGTTTGGATCAGAGTTTGTTGGGCAATTTTTAATCCAGTGATCCTTGCCTCCACATCTATAGCACACATAACCTGGGGGAGGTAGGTCTTCCGTGCCTGGCTTGTAATGAACTACTTTGTGTGTAGAAAGCTCATCCTGAGTTTGAGCCCAAACGTTTGATTGATTTTCAAACATTTGCTTGATCCTATCTTCTTCACTAACAGTTTCGTCTACCACAGCTTCCTGCCGAATTTCTGAGCTTGGTGCCAATGGGGCCGAAGACTTGAATTTTGTAATTCTTGGTCTCCCAGTAATATATCTGGCCGCACTTTGAGATCTACCATTGTAGATCGAAATAGGGGACCGCTTTGCAAGCACAGAACTGGATCTTGGAATCACATCCTGGTCATTTTCGTACTCAAGATCAGGTTGCTCAGGATGATATAGCCTGAGCATAAAATCTTGGCCCTGTCCGAGTTGATTCTGGAGTATAATCTCATGTTTTAAGTCGAAAACGTTAATTCCAGTGCCATCAAAATGTATTGTAGACTGCTCCTTTTGATGTATGAATCGGTAGAATATTGTTGAAGACATCGTACTTAGTAATTCAGAAACTGGGGTGATTGTCTTTGTTTCCTCCAGATTTAGGTCGTGTGCTAACCATAAATATTTACTGCCTTCAAATAGCAGTACAATAAACGTAATAGAAGCCCAGTGATAATTTTAGAATGCTTTAAGGAGCATAAATACTTCTTCACTAATGGTACTTTTCGTTTTTGCTTTTTTCCGACGTTTGTTGTTTTCGTAATTAACGCTTCTTATAAACCCGTACATCCTCAGTGAAGATTTTGAGAGCATGCTTGAGTAAATGCAAAACAATCAGTGAAACTTCGATGGCCGCCTTCAGCAGCTCTAGCATTGTTGGCTATAGGTCCCACTTGCTACTGAAAAATGTCAGCTTGCCGTTAAAATATTTGAGAGAGAAGGAACGAACTGATTCGGTTGACGAATTTAGGAGCAGAGTGTTCGGTTTCGGAGGTTTTATTGACCTCAAGGGTCAGAAGGGCCTTTTTTTTTCCTCGCTTCAATATGGCGTAGATAACGATATGAAGACAATTTACTTGACGCCAATATTGACGGATGAAGTCACATCGATTGACGTACAATTCCAGAGCATCGAAATACATCTTCCTCATCCCGTTATTGGGAAAGGAATGATGGAGTTCCACTTCACACCTCTGTCCACGGATATGGATCCATACATTGTAATTGATCTAATGGATGAGAGCTACTTGTTGATTACCCTAAAGATTGAGCTCTCGGACTTTCTAGTGAATGACCTGACCAATAGGTTGGTGTTGGACAGTTTCAATGAATGGGTTAACATTTCTGTTCCATACTCCTTTGAGTTACGCTCACCTCCATTCTTCATGAAAGCTCTTGATGAGAAGAATCTTATTATTTCGATGAAAGACGGGGGATTGCTACACTTTGCGAGACATTCAGCGTTATCAGCTGTGGACATATTCAATTTCACAGAAACTTCAGTTTTCCTTTCATTAGGTTTTGGTGGAATTTTTGGATCCAATACCGGCGACAATACTGTCGATGGAATCTCATCGAATGCAACTGTTGATATTGCTAGAATTGATGACGATACATTTGTGACCTTGACCGTCAGCAAAGTGTTGAAGTTTTGGACCATGGTTTCTCATAAACAAATACACTCTACTATAGAATTGGAGAAATCACAAGAAAGCTCCACGTGGTTGACTTCAATTCCTTCAAAGTATTTGCAAGTTCATGGTGCGGGCTCGGTTAGATATTTATCGGTGGCCTACACAGTTGAGGGCGAGATTGAGACCACTAGCGGTTATGTGATCAAGTCATTTGAGATCCAGAATGGCTGTATATTGGTGGCAGGAGCCCTCAGCTGGAGTCCAGACCAGCCTGCCAGCTCCTCTGAGGGGGAAGTAAATGCTTTCAAAATTCAAGATTTTCATATCCAAGACTTTCAGGAACCTTCTAATATGAAATACTTTGTTCTCTGGAAATCGAACACTTACAGCATTCTCATGTGTTATGATATCGAAAGCAAAGCCTCTGTGGTAGGACAGGTCTGCACTTCAATATCACCTTCAAGATCTCACTCTGAGGAGCTTTTCATGCGGCATGAGGACTGCTTCTACGAAAATGCTATTTTCAATTCCGGATCCTATAGTGAAAATATCGTCGCCACTGCGTTAAACATCTTCAAGAGCAAGTCTGGCCACACCTCTAGCGGTCTAGTGGGGTTCTCACTTCGCCAAGAAGTCCATCAAACTATTTTACGTACCAGTAAAGCGATTGGAGTCTCCTCTACTTCTTTGTGGTACAAACTTTTCCTTATTTGTGAAGAATTTCGAAAGATCAGTAAGGAATCTTTTTCACTCCAAGTTACGCCAACGTTTGTCTTGACTTGTGAAGTAGACGGTGTTGGAGTCTTTCGAAAGGCTCACAGATATGAAGAGTTCGAGAAAGCCAAGCTTGCAGACACTTTTGCTGTATTTCTCAATGCCTTGTCCTCTAAACTTTCATGGAATACAAAAAGTAAGTTGATTGAGGAGATGAAGGATCTTGTGGCACTTTCTGCTTCAGATGCCACTCGACTTGCTTCCAGTTATCTCGGTTCAAAAATTTCGGACAACGAAGTTGCCAGAATAATGGATGAAATGAGAAAAATTCCGGACGTGGTGGATACCATCAATAATTTAATTGGTAAGGACTTCGATCACGAGGTCATCTTTGATGAACTTCCAGGAGTGAGACCGGGAGAAGGTTTTGGCCTCTTCTCATTATTGCTTACTGCTCGCACTTTTAAGAACATAAGGACTAGCCATGAGACTACATTGATCAATCTTTTCATTTTATTTTTGTTATGTGAACCAAGTGATTCCATCTTAGGTTTCCTAAATGCGATTGTTCAAAGATTCTCAAGGTACTCTTTGTTCGATAAAATTTTTGACATTTGCTTCGAGGATTGCAGTCCCAAATGTGGGCTCGAGCGGAACAATGTTAATTCGCTCGAAAATTCCATTTTTTGGACCGCAATTGTAAACAGATTTCCAGAATTATTGCGATTAATCAAGGACAGTGATTATAATGCAGCCTTTGACTACTATTCCGAGAACGTGCTAGCTGATCATTCCGAGATAGTTGTGTTGAATGTGGTTTTGGATTTGCTTAATCGAAACGAAGCACTGGTGATCACTGAGAAATTCTCGCAGACTCTCCAGTCTAACAAACCGTTAATTAGGTTTTTGTCGGGGTTGGTGTACTTGTGTGACAATAAACCCTCGCAATTCTTTTCTGTGATGTCAAACTATGAAACATTTGAGGCTATTTCCAACAAGAAGATGAAACAGCTCCTTCTCGAAGGGTTGAGCTCACATCCACAATTGAACCCATTTTTATCTTCCATATTTTCAAGACCTCTGAATGATATTTTGGCACGTGCTAACTACTTCCATGAGTTAGCACATTTGTCCAAATCTTATTTCAAATCTTCTAGTCCTTTTGCATCAAGGACTGGGTCTGATTTGCAGTTAGACTTCATTAAGGAATCTTTCGAGTTCGGACAGAAAGCGGTGCAAATATTAGATGGTGCGTATGAGCAGGACACTGAAATTAGGGCCCTTAAGTGTGTCTTTCTTCGGGACTTGTTTGAGGAAGCATTGGAGATTTCAGACTTGAATGAGGCTATTAGCAGCTTGGAAAAGATGACACATTTGATCTCAAAGGCAGAGTTGAAGCTTCTTTTCACACGACTTATGAAAATTTTGATCTCAAGGCGAGAGATTTCAAGAGCTTTTAGGGCCGGTGAGAACAAATTGTTTGTGGATAACTACCTTCTTGTTGATAGAATCTTGTTGGATATCGCCAATAATGACTTGATTCTATCTAATGCATTGAAATGCTATGAGTTCCTATACTCTTGGAGACTTCTTGGTCCATCTATCGATGGATCCTATGGTTCTGGTGATATGAGAGGCGCAGTAGAATCTCTTTATATTTTTATTACGAGATTCAGATTGGAGCAAGAGAATCTAGGACAAGCATCTGAAGAGTCTGAGAACTTCAAGCAATTCAAGTTGAAAATACTAGAACTTTACATGATAATCATCAACTGCTTGAAAGCCTTTCAAGACAAAGACGATATGTGGTTCATCAAACGAGACTCCTCAGAAAAACTTGGTGTAATCAAGATATCTGAATTGACCATTGAGTACTATATGTGGCTTAAGGAACTCGAAAGCGACTTGGCCGAAGGTATAGCTTAGCAAGATTACCAGTTGTGCTATTCATTAGTGTAGACTTAACCGATGTTTCCTTTGATATTTCCGCTGCCTTTAGGGTGATCGTCCTTCCAATCATCCCACTCTCTCTTTTCAATTTCAGCTTCGCTATCCTCATCCTCGCTTGAATAATTCTTCGTCGAACTGTCTTCCTTGAGCATTTTTCCGTTGGATAGTTCATAGTCTAAATACTCTTCCACAGTCATTGACGGCAAAACTTGACCTGTTCCAAAAACCTGCTTCCGTAGCTCTTGCTTGTTATTTGTAATAGTAAAGGGCTGAAGAATTTTCCCTTGCTTGGTGAGTATATCTGAGATTTTCTTCGGTTTATTTGGATCGACCTCCAATCTCGTCGTGTAACCCAACTCATCAGACTCGTCTTGCTTCAATACTCTGTGTATCTTTTGTCTTTCAAATGTTGGTCTATTTCCCAATACTTGTAACTCTAATGTAATCAGTTCCAAGTTTTCAAATGATTTCAAAGCAAAATATTTGAGTTGGTCGATGTATATAGTTCTCACCACCTCTTCGTCCAATGACATGAAAATATCCTCACTCCCGATATCATGATTACTTTTCGCATAATAATCATCCAAAATCTCGAGTTTTTGGCGAAGTTCCCGCTCTATCTTAAAATTCGCAATCTTTTCTGCTCTTCTCGTGACAGGATTGTTCAGAATTCTAGTCTCAGATGGATCAAAACCATTCTCGAAAGAGTTGAATTTGACAACTTGTTCCTTAGTCAAAATATTGCCCAATGCTTCCAAGTCATGCAAGAATCTTGCCAGTTTCAAAAATGCAATCCTCAAGCTTTTTTGTTTCATCTCCAGCATGTTGTTGCTATCAAACATATTTCCATTGCTATCAGTAAGAATCTCCATCATCAAGCGGGATTCATAATAATGAATTGCGACAAAAGGTAGAGCTGAAGTGCTAATTTCCTCAAGATTCTCGTTGCTGCTGAACAAAGACAAATCCTCCACAATACTTTGGAGGAACTTGAATCCCTTTAGACTCGATGCAACTAGCTCCTGGAAACTTTTCAGATCATGCCTTAGCCCTGAGCTTTCAAGCTGCAAGAACTTTTGTACCTCATTTCTGTATCTCTCTCTGATTGTGAGATTTTCTTCTTTTGAACTCATGCTTGCGAATATGTTAATGGAATAAAGATAAACAGAATCCTTTACAAACCAAGTCACGTGAAAGTAAGGTGCTGGAGATGTTGATTACTAAGGCAAACAAGGAACTCTGTTTCAAAAAAGTTGTTGAGATTTAATACTCACTATCATAGATTTCTTACAAACTAAGAAGATGTAGATAGATTCTCCAAAGATTGCATCACAATGGTGTATGATACTAATGTCCAGTAAGACAACATCCGTACCTCACCGTAGTCGAATTCTCACATAAAAATCACGAGAAGCTGCTTATTTATAAGGTAGTATGAGCGCCCCAGCATACTACGAACTCTATAGAAGAAGCACAATTGGCAGCGCCTTGGCAGATGCCTTGGATACGCTTATCAGCGATGAGAAGATCCAGCCCCAGTTGGCTATGCGTATCTTGAACAACTTTGACCGTATCATTTCAGAGAACTTGAAAGCTGAGAGAGGGTTATGCAAGTCAAAGTTGACTTTCAAGGGTGATTTACATACATATCGGTTCTGTGATGATGTTTGGACCTTCATTATTAAGAATGTCCTAATCAAAATGACTGATATCTCGAATAACGATGTCAACGACAGCGACATTGCTGTGGAGAAATTTAAGATTGTTGCTTGCAACTCCAGAAAGGCTGGAGAAATTTAGGAGAAGAGCGACGTTGTCTTTATTTGCCCGGTTGTTATTCGTTGCTTCGGTTGTCGTCACTGCAGAAGTTGGTGTATACATACCTACAAGATTTGGGTTCATTTTGTGGAAAACTTAAAGTAGTGGAAGTTGCAATCTAAAGCATTGCATTAGTAGATGATTTTTATTCTATCCTTCACTTACACAATATCACTTTACATTCCAACCCACAACTTCTTTGTCTCAACCTTGAAGCTTTCACGCAACACAATGTCGTCCGAAGAATTACCAATTTGTACTTCGTAGTCCCCAGCATCGAGACTCCATTGTTCGTGATATTCGTCCCAGAAGGAACCAGAGTCCTTCAAGGAGAGATCAAAAGTAAGAGCAATCAGTTCACCGGCCCTCAAGGCGCACTTCTCGAAACCCTTCAATTCCTTGATTGGACGGTCAACTGTCTGCTCCTTCTGGGATATGTATAACTGCACAGTTTCGGCACCCTCAACATCTCCGGTGTTCTTCACCAGAACCGAAGCAGTCAACTTATCATTCTCCTCATCAACAGAAACCTTCAAGTCATCGATCTCAAATGAAGTATAAGACAATCCAAACCCGAATGGGAAGGCTACGCGCTTCTGCAACTTTTCGTAGTAACGGTAGCCAATGTATATGTCCTCGCCATACAAGACTCTACCCTTTACTGTCTTGAAATTGAGGAAGGTTGGGTTATCCACGTTCTTGAGTGGCCAAGACAATGACAACTTACCACTGGGGTTGACGTCGCCGAACAACACGTTGGCAATAGCGTTGCCTGCCTCATTGCCACCATACCATGCTTGAATCAACGCATTGGCCTGGGACAACCAAGGCATCTCCACTGGGGAACCAGACTGGTTAACAATAACTGTGTTAGGGTTAGACTCCAACACTGCCTTAACCAAGTCATTGGTCAACAATGGCAAGTCCATGTTTGGTCTGTCAAACCCCTCAGACTCCCATTCACCGTTCAATCCGATCAGCAAAACAACCTTGTCAACTGTCTTAGCCAATGCAGCGGCTCTCTTAATCTCTTCATGCTCGTCGATGACCTTGCACATACCAATACCTAGAGCACCACCAAAAGTGATAGTGGCTTCCTTCTTGAGTGGAGAAGTCAAAGCAGAGCCGAACTCCACTAACACTTCGTACCTCTTTCCGGCCTCCATAAACACAGACCCTTTGACCTCAATGGTACTGGAGCCGAAAAATCCATCACCCTGAACCTGAGTGGTCTTGTTGTCGATAAGCAACTTGCCGTCAACAAACAATTGGGCAGTACCAGTAACAATCAAAGAGAACACGTATTCTCCTGATTCCTCTGGTGTCACATTGCCAGTGCAATCCATGTAGTAGACTTCGCTAGTAATCCTAGGGTGATTGTAGTCAAACAAAATGAGTGGAGATTCGCAGATATTGAACTCATCAAACTGGTCTCTCTCGGAAGTGCCAGAGGGCCAGTTATAGAGCTTACAATTGATACCTGGATCACCGGTAACTGGATTCCTGGTCAAAGAAGAGGTTGTGAAGCCTGGAAGAGCCTGGTGGGCGTAACATCCCACAGAGTACTCGGGAGCATTTCCCAACTTCTCTTTGATGGCGTCATAAGGAGTTGAAGTGGAGTAGGCGAGCAAGGCAGCAGAACCACCGCCGCAGTAAGCTGCGTATTTTGCATTTGGACCAATGACAGCTATCTTCTCGTCCTTTTTAAGTGGAAGAATGTTGTTTTCGTTCTTCAAAAGAACGATGGACTCAGTTGCAATTTCGTTCAACAAAGCGCTCGTCTCTCGGGTGTCATTGTAGCTGTCTTCGGGGCCCCTCTCCTTCACACCAGACTTAGCGCACCATTTGATAAGGCTCAAGACATTACGAACACGGGCGTCCAAGAATTTGATATGGAGCTCTCTGCAGCTGACCATGTGTGAAATAGCGGTCACATTTCTCAATGCAGAGGGGCCAGGCATCTCCAAGTCCAAACCGTTCATGATGGACTCCTTGTCAGTGTATGCTCCATACCAGTCGGACATCACCAACCCATCCCAGCCCCATTCCTTTCTGAGGATATCCTCCAAGAGCTTCTTTGATTGGGAAACATGCTCGCCATTAACCTTGTTGTACGAAGTCATAAAAGCTTTCGGCTCAGCGTACTTCACAGCCAACCGAAATGGCTCTAAGTAAATCTCTCTCAAGGCTCGCTCAGTGATGATGGAGTCAGATGCGTTACGCTCGTGCTCCACCTCATTTCCGACGTAGTGCTTAATGGTAGCTGCAATGCCGCAATCTTGCATACCCTTGATGATAGAGACTGAGGCCATACCAGCAAGGTGAGGGTCCTCAGAGAAAGACTCGAAAGCTCTTCCACCCAATGGACCCCTCTGCATGTTAGTTGTTGGACCCAAGAGAACATGGGCACTCTTATGTTTGGCCTCCTCAGCCATGAGGGCACCAGCCTTGAAGAGCAAGTCCTTGTTGAAGGTTGCTGCCAAACCAGTACCACATGGAAAACATGCAGCTGGTTTGCCGTTCAGAAACTTAGTACCTCTCACTCCGTTAGGACCATCGGAAACGCGAATCGATGGTACACCTAATCTTTCAACTGGACTAGTGTGCCAGAAGTCTGCACCCGCAATCAAACTGATCTTCTCAGCAAGGGATAATTCTGAAAGCACCTTCTCAACTTCTATGTCGGCCATTTTGAACAACTGTAAATTTCTGGCACAATTGGATCAGCAGCAGGTTTATATAATTGGGTGGTCTTTATGGGGAGGGAAATCCCAAAACAGAACTCGGGCGCATTTCCGAATTTGGAAGGACATCCTCAGGTTTGAAATATGTCAATAAGCGCTTGCGGATCTGTTCGACAAAATGAAAATATAATGTGGATGACTGAATTGGAATTCGAAACGGGCGTTTCTATTAACAATTTTCTGTTTGGCTGCAAGTATTAATTGATTTAGACGTTGATGGTTGCTGAGTAAAAGAAGTTGAAAAGAAATATCGGACACTTTGTCATTCCGCTACTGTATTAGCCTGATAAGTTAATTCAGAACACAAATCTATGCAGTTCCAGGAGAGAAACTAATTACTGCCCATATTCCAGAAGCTGTCCAAAACTCACCAATCTCATTGCCCATGCGTTCATACTCTTCCACCAACTTCTCATTGAGTCCCAGTGGCAAGCCCACGACAACATCGGCCTTACAAGTTCTAAGAGTCAAAACTGGTAGCCCCGAAGTTGCCAACTGTTGAATGGCTGTGGTGAATGGGGTCGTAGTGTCCCACTCCAAATCTCCAGTCAATTTCCGGTAGTTCAAATCTCCTTTGAAGATAATCAAGTCTGACTTTCTCAATTCTTCGTACAAATCGGTGTGTTCTGGTATCACCCAGTAGTTCTCACATGAGGTCCAGAATGGGTGGTGCTGAGTGGAGATTTGTCCATAGGACACGTAGCTCGCAATCTTGGTGAACAAGAACGTGATAGCGCTCTTGTCCTTGTTGTTGCCATAAATTTCAGAGAAAAAGGATTCATCGCTCAATTGGTCAAGCAAATTGGTGAAGTCCTTTGGCATAGTGTCACTGACAAACCATGGGATCTCTTTGCAATGGAGAACGACCTTCTCGATCAATCCTGAGTCGAGCAAAAACAAGGTCATACACAAATCTGCAAACAACTCAAATCCAGAATTATCTAAAATAATATCAATTCTTTTCCTCGAGGACATTTGAAGGTGGTCCCAAACTTTGGAAACATCATTAACAATGATCTTTTCTTCGTTCTTTTTTCTAACCTCTGCTCCTTGAACACTCTTGATATCTTCTAAAGTTACACTGCCTGCAAGCAATGATAAATCGGTAGCATTTCCCCATAAGGAAATATCAATGAACTCATTAAATAAGAGTCTCAACTCTTCGTCGTCCATGTCTTCAATTACCAACAGCCTGGCAAGAACCTCGTACCTCTTGCAAAGTTCCAAAACTCCAAATGAAGACTGCTTGAAGGTGTTGTTCTTCAATCTTTCAAAAACATCAAAATTGGTCAACAATGTGGTGGTCTTGAACCAAAGGTCTAGGAGCTGATACAAGTAGCACTCCAAGTATAACCATGGGCCAGTGAGCCAGGTTACCGTCCTCAGTTCATTAAACCTAGCCAACTCTACATTGTAAACTCGAAGCTCGGGCTTGATCTCACATGCTTCCTCGGAAAATACCGCAACCGTTGCATCCGAAAGGAAATCTTCCAACAATCCTCGCAACTTGGTGATAACCACGTTTCCATCAGCGGAAGCAGATGGATGATCCCTAGTATACTGATTGATATCCTCAATTGCACCCTCCAAAATGGCTGGCCATCTCTTATGGACGGTGGGGTAAGCAAAGGACTTAGGATTGTCGTTGTAACTGGGAGGAGGAAGTGTCATTCTGTGGAGCTCGTTGAGAAACAGTGAGGCGAGCTACAATATCAAAAACCCGTACCTTTCAGCTTCTCCCCCGCTCCCCTAATACACATGCAATCTCTAAAACAATGAGTAACATTCAACTACTGAAAACTAACTAACAATTACCCCATGCTTCAAAAGAGATGGTGGCGGAGATAAGAAAACATTATGGTACAAATATTTAGCCCTTCGGGCCACAGAGCCTACTGTCTCTTGGCGTATTCGGCCTTTTCTTTCTCGTATCTCTTCTTGTCAGCAGCAGCCTTGTTCTCATACGGGGTCTTATCCTCAGTGGACAAGGCCTTCCATTTCTCACCCAATAACCTACCGACCTGACCAAAACTGATACCTGGGTTTTCAGCTCTAACAATGTCTCTGTTCTCATTTGCGAAGAACATGTAAGCCGACAAAGATCTCTTTGGGGCGTTTGGGTCCTTCTTCTTTCTGGTGGCCTTCTTCTTTTCAGTGGACACTGACAGTTAGTATTTTACTAAAGGAGAATAAATAGGGATTTGCGAACAGTGACGGAGGTTAACGGCAACAATGATTCAATAACCACACACAATAACACACACTACCGAAACATCGCGGTTTTTTTTTGTTATGGAAGAGTATTGGTGGTAATATAAACAAAACTTCTGGTAATATGCAGTACCAAGGGCTGGCATTCGAAATTCTGTTGAATCGAAAGCAACATCACCAATTCAGGGGCGCAAAAAGCCCAAAACAACATAAGACACTTTGTTAACTACCTGAGAGCCCCTAATGATGGCTTTAGTTTGGTAGGTGTAGAATATCGCTGATCAAAGTAACTTGCGCGCACCGCGTTTCATGAGGACGTTATGTTTGTTAGTACATACTGTTGGTGGTCTTTACTATGGGAAGAAATTTAGTAGGACTTTTTTTCTATGTGGGAGCAAGGAGAGTCCCTATATATGGGGGGTTCGCGCGTAGAGGAAAGAGTGACACAGAATGCGCAGACTCCGCGTACATTGCAGCACTACGGAATAGGTGCTTTGAGTGGGGAAATTAATTCGACGTCTGAGATGTAGTAGTTATCTCGTGAACGCATAGCGGAGAATACTAAAATGTTGATCACATTGACGTCAGTAACTGATTTTCGACATTTTGAAGAATTTTATTGGTGCTGAAGGTATATTCAAGGAGACCACATCGACCACATGGTACAAGATATCATCTATCACGTGATCCGCAATACTTACCTAACATGGTGATGGTGCTGGTGGAGCGGGAATATACTCCAGAACGTAGCACGATTACGGGTGTCGGTATCTCATACACTACATAATTTATTTTAAATCGCACGTCATTTTATACTCATACAAACATAAACCCAGTATGTGTCCGTTTGCGAACTGTACTACCACGAACAAATGCAACCTTAATACCATCCACGGTATTGGTTGTTATCCTGGAAGCTGCCGTACTGTGGATGCTGTTGGTATGCGCCATACTGGGGGATTTGCTGAGGGTACTGAGGCATACCACTTGGAGGACCCTGTGGGGCGCTTTGTTGACCCTGAGCTTGCTGTTGCTGTTGCTGTTGCTGTTGTTGCTGTTGCTGTTGCTGTTGATCGGTCAGCTCACCTTGTCCCGAAGACAGTGGGTATGGCTGGTTGGCTGGATAGCCATTGTATGGGTAGGCAACTCTTGAGCCGAATTGGTTAGGCTGAGCGTAATATTGAGCGTAGTATTGGCCCTGAGCTCCAACATTCTGTGAACTTGCAGCGTCACCTTCGCCGTTTTCGTTACCGGCTTGCTGTGGACGTTGCTGCTGTGGTTGCTGCTGTTGTTGTTGGTGCTGTTGCATGCCATATCCACTGGTAGTGGCACCCATGGCACCGTTACCGTAAAATGGAGTGTTGTAAAAGTAATTGTAGTAGTTAGGGTAGGCATATGGAGCGGCACCTGGCACCTGCTGGGACTGTTGTGACGCCTGGAATCCCTGAGCCATAGAGTTACCTTGCACCAATGGGGATTGGCCAAGATCGTTGCTAGCGTTGCCGTTGTTGGTACTGGTGTTTCCCTTAGAAACATTGGTAGCAGCTGCTGGGTAGTATCCTGGAGAACCGACTGAACTAAGTCCGGCTTGTCCTAACTGACTGTAAGCACTATAGTCATAAGATGGGTAACCATACTGGGCTGGTATATTGCCAACAGCACCTTGCTGTGGGTACTGTTGCTGAGACTGTTGCAACTGCGAGTAGTAGTCGTAGCCCTGGCCAGAGGCTGTCTTTTGCTCGTATTGTTGCTGGTAACCTTGTTGGGAGTGCTGAGTCTGCTGTTGGATTTGTTGCGATTGCTGAGGCTGAGATGGCACTGGCTGCTGCTGGCTGAACTTGGAGTCATTAGAAAATTCAGCCTTTGCAGCTGGAGCATCAGTAACAGCAGGAGCCTCCGTAGTCTTCTCCTCCTCCTCTAAAGACAAAGAGCCAAAAGAGACTCCAACATTGTTCACTTGGTGTGGCAATACCACTTCAGATTCGGCAATTGGAGCGGAAACTTCAGCTGGAACTACAACTGGAGCAGTTGGAACAAGGTCCGGAACTGCTGGAGCAATGGCTGGGGAAGTTGGAGCAGGCTCTTGAGCTAATACTTCCTCTTCAACTTCAGGCACACCTTCAACTGCAGGGGCTGGCTCTTCCTTCTCAACTTCAGACTCAACAACTTTCTCAACATCTAACTCGGATGCCTTGATTTGCTTTGACTTTTTGGGTTGGGCCTTTTGTTTTGGTTTAATCGCAGATGCCCACGAGGTTGCCGCCTTTACTTCAGCGTTTCTGTGTGAAGCCAGCGCAGTTTCTTTCGTAGATTGAGGCTCAGATTCAGCAGCCTTGATGGAAGGCGAAATCTGGGTATCAGGAGATGGTTTGAGCTCGTCTCCTGTGGCCTCCTTAACAGCAGGAACATCGGCGACAGTTTCTCGTGGCGTGGACTCCAACTTAGGGGTGGCCTTTGGCTTCTGCTTGACGTCCTTTGCCAAAGCAGCCGCCCAAGAACCAGAAGGCGCAGATGCAGAGGAAGTCGAAGCAGGTGGCTGAGGAGCAGGAGCTGGGGCTGTAGCGGCCGGAGAAGGAGCAGAACCAGAAGTAGATGAAGCCGACACGGTAACAGGGCTGTCTTTCTTCACAGGAGCCTTCTTTTCTCTCCGTTTGTCAGACTTTGGCTTCTCTCTCTGGTGCTTCTTATCCCCATGAGAATGTATCTGGGGGACAGATGTAGCATGCAAGTCTTGGGTTATTATATCATCTCGCTTCTTAGGCTTAGGTTCCTTCTTGGTGGGTTCCCACTTGGAGACCTTGTTGTTGACAATCAAATCAATCACCACCTCCACCTCTTGGGAGTTTTCGGCCAACAACGAAGACAAGTCCTCTGTCTCCCAATCAGGAAACATCTCGGACAAAGTCTGTAGATGTTGTGAGCCCACCTGGGTGGTAGACGTGGCTGCCTTCTTCTGGCCTCTATGGGTTTTTCGTTGCGACATAGGCAGCTGTGACCAGTCTGTAGTGGAAATGTGTGGAAAACTGTGCGGGGTTCAGCAAGTCTCGATAGTCCGGGATTGGAAGGTCAGACTTTGGGCGACACACGTCTGGGATGTTTGCAATTGATTCGGTACCAGGAGACGTGGGAGCAAAATCCAAAATTGGCTGAGCAGTGGAGAATATGGAGAGGCGATCTGCCTGGCAACTTTTTTTTTAGTTGTCGACAGTGGAGGTGGTGCGCGCACGTATTCACGTGAGTTGTGTGACAGACAGGAAAAAAATCCTAAATTCAAGCAGGTGAGTAAACTGACAACATTGCGATAGAACTTAGTAGTCAAGTTAGAGAAGGTTTCGATACATCCTGACTGAGGGAACAAGTAATTTGATGCAACATTGTCAAAAATTGAATTTAGTAGACGAGAGTTGATTTCGTTGATGGTTATCTACGGTGAAATTAGGCTTTTGGCGGAGGTACCCCGGCATTTTTTCTATTTCAAATTCGGTTTCACTTCTCTGACTATATTTTATATCTAGATCAAAATTTAATTTTCAGTATTGTCAATAATGTTGCAGTTCCCCAATTGGCGCATCTTGTTTCCTCATTCTTGAAAGCGGGCGGCCCTTATTCTTCAAGCTCTGGGAAACTCTCTTGGAGTTCATGTTGCTTATGAGGTGTCATAGATATTATCTTTGTATGAGAAGTTAGTTGTGCAAATGTAATTTCCAAGTGACAATTGAAGTTACTTGGCTATTCTTGAGAGAAAAAACTTTGCTGAATACCTACAAAGAAGATATGTATGTGAAGTTACTTGCTGGAAAATTATCGAATGTGCGTTTGAATGCCATTATGATAGTCCAAATTTACTGGTACTGAGGATTGCGCAAGAACAGCATTATCACATGTCCATGATTCCTCCTTTTCCTTGCAAGGTACTCCATTTCCTTAGGTGTCACAGAAGAAGATAATAGAAGAGCGTTATGTTCGGAAGAGTGATTTAGCAATTGATTTTCTTGCGTGAACATGAAGAATGGTCCTGTAGAAAAAGGAGGTTGAAGTTGTGGAATGAATTCGAATGGTTTCCATCAAATATTTTAAACACTTTCTGTTTTCATAATGAAGGCTCGAAACAAAAGCTCAAAGTTGTTCTCATGGAAAGATAATCTCTAGCGCTGTTCAATTTTTTCTTTTTTTTTCAAAAGACTGGTGGACAAACAAAGAAAGTCTGGCAGCATAGGATCTTCCCAGAATGAGTAGTCCCATGAAACCCGGATGCGAACGACTTCAGCGAAGAGTGAATGTCAATTCATGGGAAATTACAAGAAAAGGACTTATCCAGAGGTTAGGTGGCTTGCCATGAAATGACTTGCCATTTCAAAAAACAAAGTCATAAGTCCATTACAAGGCTTGAATTTTTGAAGCCATATCCCAAAGACAGAAACGTTGCAAATGAATTACTTCTCGGTCATCTATTATTAGCGTAGAGTTTCACATTTATTGCTCCCTGAGACTGGATTCCGATTGTATTGTCCAGGATTATCTGGGGAACAATAAACGACTTGAGACTGCAGAATGGGAGATCCGTCATCTTTGGAGGTGCAACCAATAATTCCCTTCACGATACGATGTTGTACTCTAAATTTGTATTTTTCGTTTTCTTCGGATTGAATCTCGCCAATTTAGATGCAAGTGTTGAATCTGAAGTCCATGTGGTTTCTGGAGACTACCAGCCAGATGTGAATGTCCCCGAAGTGGAAATTAGTATTGAAGGGGAGGACTTAGTCGAGGAGGCTCCTGTTGTCGAGGAGGTGATTGTTGAAGGAATAGAGCTTGTTAATTCTGAAGATGCCGGTGAATCTTCGGAAGAGGCTGACGAGGATTCTCAGGAAGGGGCTGAGGCTCTTGAGGAGCCAGCTTTTGAGGACATTGTCGTTGAAGAACCTGTTGCTGAGGAACATGTTGAGGAACCTGTTGCTGAGGAACCTGTTGCTGAAGAACCTGTTGCTGAGGAACCTGTTGCTGAAGAACCTGTTGCTGAGGAACCTGTTGGATCCTCCAAAAAATCCACCTCTGCTGCCTTGGATGACTACTTGAACTATGTTAAGAAAGCCAATGTGGATGAAATTAAGGTCCACTTCCTCCGTTTTTTGGAGAATGTCAAGCAAAGGATTATCAGATTAACTCATTAGGAGCTGTATTATTAGTCTTTCCTATGCACAAACGATTATGCTTTCAATTAAAGATTATAAAACCTGATGAAGCAAACTGGCCCCTGAAGGAGGTGCTGGTAAGTCGAACATCTGGCCCACTACCTCAGTTGCAACAGAGCTGAAAAGATTGTCAATGATAATCTTAAGGTCATCACCTGTTTGTTTGAAATCAGGATAAGAATTAACCTCAAGGAGTTTCACTTCGTAATCAGCATTAACTAAGAAGTCAATTCCAAAAATTTCATACGCATTGTCCGTAGGCTGGAAATTGATGCGGTCGACAGAGGACGCTGCCTTAAACAATTCTCCAGTGATTTCTTTGACTTGATCGAAAATGATGGCTTTCTTCGACACCTCCAAACCCTTTAAGTCCCAGAATGGGGCAACGGAACTATGAGATCCACGACCACCTTGAAGGCACGTGTTGGTCAAGTGTCCAGATAGCTCGATGAGTTCATCTTCTTCTGAGTTCCCAGGCTTCAAGTAAGGAACACTAGCAAATAAAGCCAAGACATTCTCATAAACAAATACCTCGAGGTTGCCTTTGCAAACGACATAGGTACGTAAATGGAACTTTCTGCTAACATACTCCGTCAAAAGCAATGGATAACACTCGTACTCTTGAACGATAAAATGACGGAGTTGCGAGATGATCACACCGTTATTGTCATCTTCGTCATCTCCATCTTCATCTTCATCTTCTTCGAACGATTCAAATATAGCCTGAAGTTGTGGTATTGTTTGGAATATCCGGATACCTTGACCTCTGTCACTCATACTTGGCTTAAGAATCCATGTTTTTCCACCCTGCTCTATTTCCTCTCTTAGTTCATAGGCATCATCCAATGCATCATCGAGAAATTCCGCATAATCAACTTCCAATTGGTAGCTTGGTGGAAATGCCTTACGTAGAACGGATTCCGGATTCTTCACGGTATAGTGATGGATCGTATTGGCCAAATAATGCTTTCTAATCAATGCCTTCCTGTAAATATACGATGGAACAAAGTATTGGTGTGGATGAGATTCCATCAAGTCGATGTCAATGTCCTCATACTCGCAATAGTGGAGCACCTTAAGAGTTGGGTTTTCTTTGATTTCTTTTAAAACCAGAAGGGAAGATTCGATCCGAAAACCTAAACTCTCAAAGGCTGCAACGTATGGTCTGTAGATGTATTCCAGCTCAGGAATTGTGATCAAAAACACATTGTTGTGTGCCTTTTGGAGTCCCAAATTCTTGACTGATTCGAATAGCACAATTTCGCCTTGAAGAGGCTCCACAACACTAAACGATGCTTTCAATGGGGTGACACTAATGCCTTCATCTAGAAGCACTCTGCTATCCGAGTGATCCAAGTCTTCGAGTCCGGCTTTCCAGACCAGCTTGAAGTCCGGAGCCCAACCAAACTTACCGTCGCCCAAGTTGGAATAAATAGAACCCCATGTGTTCTTGAGAATTGGAGCATATTTGATCATTGTCTTTCCACTCTCGAGTGATGGAATTAACGGCACATTGATAGAAAAAAGATCAACTTGGTCCTGTCTTTGCAACTCACTATACAAATGTTCGACAAGATTCACGGAAATCTTGCTAGCCTCTCTCAATACTTCAAAATTATGATTGACATCTCTAAACTCGTACGAAAGAGCTATGGACTTGACACCGTGTGTCACAGCCTCCATGGCAGCTCCAACTGTCCCACTCGCCAAAATATAGAGGTTTCCTGAGTTCTTACCAAAATTAGGTCCACTAATCACCAAATCGATGGGTTCTGGGTGCTTCTTCAAGTGGTGGATTCCAATGTCCGTGCAAGCAGCTGGTGTGCTATCCACCAAACACCATTCCTGGTATCCCTCAGAAATTAGAGCGAGTGAGGGTGATTCGAATGGTCCCTCAAACTTGTTGACGTCCTGAGTGCAAATTCGAGTGCTCTCCTTAGTGTAGATGTATGTGGTGGAGAGACTTCTCCCAGCGAAATGGGCTTTCCCGATCCACGATCGCTGCTGGTTTGGAACGACAATTGAAACCTTCCAATCGGTGGAGCGATGGACCTCATCAACAAAGTATTTCATGTACGGACATGCGATATCGTCAGGTGGTCCGTCATCATTGGTAAGAAGAACATGCATTATGAGAAGTTAATATGGATGTTGATGAAAGTGAAGGGTTTTAATAATCGTAAATGATCGATGTCAATGGAACTAAATGAAGGATGTGCAAATTATTGCATGAAGGATGACATTTTCTCTAGGTTGCAAACTGTATGGAGGATTCTAGGTCGATTTGGACAATATCACCCAGTAGGAATACTGATCATTGCGTAATATTGTTAGAGTATTCTTTAGCGTTTCTCGTTCAGCTCCTTTGGGAATGGCCTCTCTATTTGGATTCATGTACTTTTGAGGCTTTCAAACCAGGAGAGAAAGAAGATCTACTACATGGACTTCTTCCCACATAGTTAATGATGTTGAATACAGTGATAGTTCTGGTTGGCAAAGCCATTGTTGGGGAAAGGAACAAACTTTGATAGCAGCTTCCAACAGCTCTTCCAGCTATTTGAAAATGTCATTTCTAACTGATGTTCTGTGTCTGCTTAATCGGAAATATCTCCAAAATGATCATTGAATTGAAAGAACACAATTGTACGTTCTTGCTTCGTTGCTTGAAGTTCCTGGAAGTTTTTCGATATTTGGTGTATCCTACTAATTAATGTTTGCATTACATCAGTAGGAACAAATTAAGCGGAAGTTTGTGCGAATTTAATTGCATTTCCGTTTTTGTACATAATCCAAATTTTTCTAAAATGAATGCAAAAATCGAATTCCATTTGAATACCCAAAATGGTTGCATATAAATGCTCCTAAACACTTGATTCTCATTACTAGATAATCATAACACAGGGATGTTCCAAACTAATGAACTGTTGCAAGCGTTCTATGTTTTCAATTATTACAAACTGCATGAACCGAGAAATTCAGGACTAGCCAACAGAAGAAGGTACACTCAAGATCAATAGGGGAAAGTAAAATCTAAATAACAATGACTTTGACCGGTGTCCAATCAATTTCACAAGCTCATACTGGTCTCCTTCTAAAGTTAAAAGTATTGATTTCAAAATTACCAGTACTGTGATCACATCTTTATGGGTTTTTTAGCCATCTCCTTGGCCATCCACTTCATGGCAAACGGCATCAAAGCATTTGTAAGAACAATCTCAGCACATAATATACCGACGTTTCTACCTACGTGGCCCTTATACGCGTTGAAAAATGCCACATGCATGAGCTGATAGGAATTAAACACTGGAGTGGCATACCCATATCGATAGAAGTCTGGGCAGAGCACAATAGGTGAGATGGTTGGGGCCAAGTTAATAACTGCAACCAAAAGAAGTATAATACCTATCATGGCCGGTTTCAAGATGATGCAAATCAAGACCGATATCTCAATAAAAGATCCAATAGACGACATTGTCAAGTATGCAAATGCCCAAATCACCAAGAATCCCAGGTGACCAAACGTTTTCGTGAAACTGATCTGAAAAGCAGTATTCAACAACACATATGCCAACCCGAGCACGACGTATGCAGCTTGAGCAGCAAGAATTCTATAAGCAACATACCAGAGACCTTTAATCTTGGACGCAATGTAAATATGGATCGGAACAGAGAACACAAACTGGAAGAATGTAAATATGCACAAGTAAATGAGTCCAATTTGGAGTGGGGCTTGAACAACTTGCTCGGGAACTGGAAGTCTATCATCCAACTGAAAATGGGGGTTGCTGGTCAAGAGACGAGGAGAATTATTGAAAACGGACTCTGTCTGAGTGGAATTCAAAGTCTCCATCAAGTAGCCAACCCAGGGCAGTTGTGTCATGAATGCTGCAAACACTCGATTAATTTGCTGTACTTGAACAGAAAAATAGTTCCTCACACCATTGTAGTCACTACCTGTTTCATAGATAGCAGAAAGCAATTCTGTTGCTGGATTGAAACTGGAATTTACCGTCACGAGAGCTTCATACATTGACAAAGTGGCATTTTCATGTACATAGAACGCTGCTTTGTACCGCTGGTGGTGGACTTGTCTGTAGACTTCCTCTTGAATAGTATTATTGTGCTCTTGAGCCTTCTCAAGGATGCTTTGGTAGGGCCATATGTGATAATTCCCTAAAGTCTTGAGAATGGGAACGTCCTGGAAGAACAGATTCACAAGCGTACCCAAAATAGGTGGAAGAGGCCCATGAGATGTGTCACCAATGAAAACAGCAAACTGGACATCCTTGAACCTTGAGGCACGATTATAGTATGCTCCCCAATATATGGCAAGAGCAGTTGCAAAGCCCAATAACAAATACACATAGTTCACGGCCATCGTCATAACGATATGAATTCTCTCTGCAGCAAACTCCGAGTCCCAGAAACCCAATTTTCTAGAGATAGATTGGATGGTCGAAACCACAGTGCTCTTTCTTCTACGGGTCATTGGTACCCCTTCTAACGATTCACCTCCTGCTACTAGAGGAGTTGGTTCTTCCTCTTCATCACTTTGTGACGGTGAGATAGATGCCAAGTCATTGTGATCAGTGAGAACTTTCTTAATATGCGAAGATCCGAACCAGTCGTCTTCGGTACGCAATGTGTTTAGTCCAACCAACCCGTCACGTTCTTCCCCAACGCTTCGGACACGAGTATTTCTGTTCTGAGCCTCGGAGCCCGTCAGCATGAAGCTCGAAGCAGCTGTAGCAATCCTCTCCAACATTGAAGGTCTTCTGTCTGTTGCAGAAGCCTCCATTGCTTCCGGACGGAATGACTCGAGCGATGTCTCGTCTGTCGATAGGGTGTGGAGAGAATCCCGCATGACCAATCAGTGTTCTTCAACGAAAAGTTCGCAGATAAGGCGAAAGATTGCAAGCAAAAGAATCTTAACAGAATCTGAAAACAAAGCAGCAAAAGGGGTTACGAAGGATTGTGTGAGGTTGTATCATACGTCGCTATTCTCAGCCTGAAGATTAGAGGTCGTCAGTGCGTCCCTGCATGTATTACCACTTACCTCAGAACGGGGAAGACGGCGATTGTGGTATTTGGGGTATAAATGAACCGGAAAAATATGAAACAAGACTGCGGATGTGGGTCCAAATATTCCATAAGTAACCCACTTGAGCACAGACCTATTCAGAAGGATTGTTTATAGCGGAAGTAATCCCGCAGGACATGTGACAGGTATTCTGCCCCATGAGGCTATGTGCATGAATGCGTACACTTTCATTCACTCAAATTAGGAAAGATAGGCAATTCTTCGAATTGGTTCCCAGATATTCATCTTGGAAGTGTGGACTACTCTCTGTGTTACATTTAGTCTACAAGTTTTTAATCTTTGAAAACAAAATCACCTTCTTGGTCTGTATCGAAGATGGCGGAATCGGTAGACCCTTTGGAAGAGCGCATCTTCGACACCACAAAGGACAATGTGGCCGGCCCTGAGGGCGGAGACCGACTGGTGGCAGTCAACGTCGGTCTGTCTGTGGCTTCCATCCCGACTATTGAACAATCTGAAGTGCTAGCTGCGCCAGAAATGGCACCAGAGAAGCCATACAGCTTCTGGGAGGAGAGATGGAAGTTGGCGGTGATGTTTGGGAAAGTGTACATTCTCATAATGGTGGCCTTTCTCGGAATATTGTCCATCTATTGGGGTTCGCTCTATCGCCGTGAAGACAGAATTCGAAACATGGGAATGCTAGTGGTAATCGACGACGACCAAATTCAGCTTACAAACTCGTCAACAGCCCCTCCGCTACTCGGAGAAGCATTCCGTGTATTAATCAGTGAATCCGGTGATTATGGTCACTTTACCTTCATGAACTCACTGGACCTTAACAACTCTACCGCCGAGTTTGACGAAATAGCACATCTCATCCATGAAGAAAAATACTGGGCAGGCTTCTACGTGAACCAAACTGCTTCTCAAATTGTGTACGATTTACTTGTTTCAGGGAATTCTCTGTCGTTATTCGCTTATCAACTGCAATATATTGTCACTGCGGTGTATGAGTCGGGACGTCAATTTTCAGCCTTGTCCCAGTATGTAACCAGGAATTTGCGGTCAATGGAGACAAGCTGGCTATCCAATATCGTGCCAGAGGTATATGCATCAATGGTAGAAACTTATCTCAATGACCTGCAACGACAATTCTTGATTCAATCCTCCAATTCGACAAACACTTCCTCAGTACTAAGTGTACTTCCTCCATTCAATATGGTCGACCGCAGACCAAGTCGGTCGGCTGCAGTGTTGGGTCCCTCTGAGCTTGGTCTTATCTACGCTCAACTTTTCTCGTTCCACCAATTCAACTTCTCAGTTGAACTTTACAACAGCATCATGGCCAAGCTACAATTTAGGGACTACGTAATGTACCGCATCATGTTTTCTCAAGTGAATCACGCTGTGTTAGGATTAGTTTACGCGTTGTTGACTATTGCATTCCAGGTGCCTATCGACCCAGCGTATGGTGGTCCAGGATTTTTAATTCTTTGGATCACCATGTATCTCTTCAGCAGTGCCAGTGGGGGGATCAACGAGTGCATCGTTTCATGGATCCTTTTCAAAGATTACAAAGCGCTTTTGGCACCATTCATGATTTTCTATATTGTCATCAACATTGCACCTACGTTTGCACCATTTGTTCTATCTCCAGGCTTCTATCGGTATGGATATGCAATGCCGATGGTTAATGCATACGAAGCACTCAAAGTGTTATTCTTCAACACATGGAAGGGATCATTGGGAAGGAATTACGGAATCCTTGGTGCTTGGATAGTCGCAACGAACATCGCTTTGGTTGGAATTCTCAAGTGGATCTCGGACTCATCAAATAAGCAAGCGAAAAAGGAATTATCCGAGAAAAACGATTCTGAGAACAACGAGTCTGAGAAAGGCCACGGCCACACAAGCGACAGCAGTTAACGAACTTTTGAAATATAGATCAAATTAGTGGATAACAAAGTAAATCACAACATTACATCGTCTCATCTGTAACGTCAACCTTCGGTTGTATTGACCTCACCTCGCGACCCTCAAGCATCTCTCTATAACAATGTGAAAGTCCCTGGTGCCATATTCCAAGATCCACCTTTCGATACATCAACAAATTCTGCAAAGCTTGTTTCTTGAGCTCCCAGATTTCTGGATTCACAATATTTGATTCCACTGCCATGAAGTGGGTCAGAACGACATGAGGAAGCTTGTGGAGAAGGTGATGGGAGGAATAGTCATGACGAGTCAATCTTTCCACAAGCTCAAATAAGAGGTTTAGTGGGAGCTTGTTTAGTTTCTCGTCTTCGAGTTTCCGACTTTCCACAAGCACGTTAAAGAAATCTTCATTGTCGATCAAATGGATTAAGCAGCAGAAATGTGCGTATGATACAAGTTGGAAGGTCCATTTGCTGAAATTGTCATCGAAGAATGACTTCTTTGTGGATATCATAGATAGGTCAAGTTTGCAAAAGTAGCGGACGTCGTCAGAGGAGGAGAAGTCGAAAGTGCCCAATTCTGGATTCTGCTGAAACTTTAATAGCAAATGTTCCTGGTATTCTCTTGAAGCATGTGAAACAGCAGCAATCAAATCAGACAACGCAGGATTAATAATGAAGTTATATTGGCTCAGTCGGCGACGCTCGACAAAATTTAACACACATTGGTCAATGGCATTTTTTACCAGGTATAGCGGAACTTTCTTAACCATGTCTGAGTAGAAATCAATAAGCAGTGAAGCCAAAAAAGGATCAGCTTCCTCTGGATCCGCATTGAGGATAATAGCCATATCGAAGTCTGAAAGTTGTCTTGCTTCCTCAGGAGAAAACTTTAGAGCTAAAAATCGGACTACTGCCAAGTATCTGGCTAGAAGGCTGGCATCGTTCATCTTGGAAGACAGATGCACAGAGTCAAGAAACCTCCACTTGGACACGTCAAAAATCTCCTGCTCAGAAAACAAGCGTACACTTTCTTCAGTATCAGAAACGATGCTTATGGGGATATCAACTGAGTTTAACACCCTCTGAGTCACTGCTTGCAACGCAGGAGACTCCAGCAAGAATTTGACAACATCAAGATCACCTTGAACCAAATTCACCTTTATCACATGAATTGCCATGTAGACAACGGCATATGCTGGAGACTTCAACGCATCAACCACAGCTTCTGCCGGAAAGAACTTCATAGCATCTGCAAATCGCAACTGATCTAACATGGCCATCAACAATTCCGCGTAGGCGTCAGCATACAAATCAGACTTCAAGATCCTGGAGAGAAGAGGGACGAAACTCGTCAAGACAGCACTCGAAAGTATATCCCCCGAGCCTGTAACGACAGAACGGTCTGTTCTTATGAATCTTATGTAGTCATGAATGATAGAATCATCGGAAGGTTCTTCTTCATTAACATAGGCCTCCAAATGGTGAAGAACGCTTACAGATTTAGCGTCAAGTAGAGCCCGGTCTCTCATGATCCTGGTTCGACAGAAGCGGTTGAATTGTGAGATTTCTGGAGGCGCGAAGAAAGTTCGGACTATTACTCAATGTCACACTTAGTACAGAGGAATAATTTATGATGTGGCACTACTGTGCACTTCAGGTTGTGATAGAATTCTGGGGAAACGAAAGGTACAAATGTGGTAATCGCCATCTGAACACGATTGAGCAGCGTCCGATAAAAGGCTATTATCTTAATAGTCTATCTCATAGAAGGCAGACAAATCTCAGTAATGTCCAGTCACTACATAGTTCTTGCATTATTCTTTCTCTCTTTTTCTTTTTTCTATGTCTAAGGTAGTTCATTCAGACTCACGTTGCCCAGAGAAAGCCAGTCTTGGTTCAAAAGAAGAATGAATTTAAATACCTCTTGAATGGACCTTAAACTGGTGCGTCTCTAATGACTAGCCCTCCAACCACTCTGGCGTGCATGATAGAGAAAATCCGGTTCCAACCACCTGGAAGTATGATACTGAGTTCCAGAATGGACAACAATCAAAGGGCTTGCACAATTCAACAAGAAACCCATACCAATTTGAAAGCAATTCCTTAGCTGCCTAGTACGAATAGTTGACGAGAGCACTCTACAAGGAACGTTTAGGTCTGCATTAGCAATTACATATACAAGTACAAGAATACGGAATGCCAGTTATTATACCGAACTCTTACAGGGGCAATTGCAGACCATCGAAGCAAGAGCGGAACACCGGCCCCAAATTAGCGCCACATATAATAGCGGGGCTCTAACTAGTAATTTATGAAGCCTGTGAACTGGAGATCAAGCATGAATCGAGTAGGATTGCCATGCCTTCGAGAAGGTAATTATTCGCAGCCACTTCCTCTTGGACAGCAATCAAGTAAATGTCACCACAGATTTTAGGAAGAGGGCAAAATGCGTTACTGTGGCAAACAATATAATAAGTAGAGTGCTCATGCAAGTCGAGACTATACTGTAAATGACCTAGTATTCCGTCTCATTTAGGCATCCGGACTAGTCAAGGGGACGATTCCTGCACTGTACTGTAACTACATCTCGCATTAGTCTCAGATGTCACTACATTCGTGCAGGTTACGTAAACCGGAATTCATGAGAACAAGAATGAACCAACGGGAAGATCAATAAGAGAAGCGAAACGCCAATTTGGCTACTTTTAATTCCAATCTGCTGCTGGTTGCGCCTCGAGTTTGCTTTGAAAATGGATTTCCTGGCGCTGCATGAGAGAAAATTAACTCTTGCAAACCTGTACGTAAGAGTGCCAACATGCCTCCAAGTCTCGAATCCCGGGTACTTTTATCTATTCCGGCCCCACGAATGCTTGGTCTTTGAGCCTTCTCATCGAGCTGATTTACGCTTCTACCCTCCAGCTTCTATCTTTCGCTTCCCACAATCGCGAGCCAGATGAAAACCTTCGTAATCACAGATTCCGTCCCCCATCTCGTTTCGGTCGTACACGACGTAGACGCGGCTGGCATTCCTCCAAATTATATCTTCGCAGAAGTTGTACAGGTCTCCCGTCAAGCAGGGCATGAATAAAAACAAGATGAGCTCCGATTCCGAAGCCAGTTCCAAACCGGACGACGAGACACTCACCGGCAACGGCAACGACAAAGACCCTAGCGACGGCCGCGACGCCATGCCTTCCACCAACGACTTCAAAGATATTGCTGCCAAACTCTACAATGAGGAATTTGTGCTGATTATCCCGGCCGAGTACACACAATTCTTGGCTGCTCCCGACGCTGACAGCACTCAGATCCGAGAATACTACATGGACATGTTCACGTGGGATGCCAGCTTGATGACATCTACCAGACGCTTGTGTCTGAAGCTCTACTTGAAAGGAGAGTCACAGGAGATTGACCGAATCCTCTCTTCGTTCACCAAGTCGTACTTGAAACAACACCCCAACAACGTTTTCTGCACCCAGGACTTTGAGAAGATCTACATTGTATTGTACAGTTTGATCTTGTTGAATACTGCGCTCCACAACTCGGAAATTAATCGGAAGTCAAAGATTTCCCAGGCAGACTACATCAAAAACACATTGTCCACATTCATACAGCAGAATAAGAAGTCACTGAGGGCCTTGTCCATCAAGCAGAAAGTCCTGATTGAGCGTGAGCTTAACATGTACTACGAAGACTTATCTCAACGTGAGCTTTACTTGAAACAGGGCGACGATAGCGCACCCCCCACTCCTAAGAAAGTGGCTAATAAGCGCTACTCAATCGCCGAGACTATTCGCTCAAGCTACTCACACACAGAGGAGAACCACCCCAGCGATAAGCAGTTGCCTCAAGTGCCAACATTGTCTCGTGGGGGGCAGTCTCCTAACCCAAACGATATCATCAACCCACTCTCTCGTCAGCATTCTAACGGTTCTATTTGGTCTACTGAAGTTGATGCGAATAAACGGATGTCGCTCACCATGAAGCGTATGACTTCGGGTGCGTCGATGGTGTCACAAGTCACTGCCACAAATTCTTCCTTTGCACGCTCTACGAAGGATGCTAGATTTGGCTTCACCCGTGCTCTTATCTCGGATGCCAATGCACAGAGAGCTTCCTCCGGAACCTTGCGCAATCAGAGATCATACGACTACTTGGTTCGAGACAATCAACTCATGAGAAGAAACTCAAGAGCCTCAGTAGCCACTAACAACTCATCACTCAGAAACGAAGATACGATCTCTTTGATTGTTGATGACACCATTCTCCATGACTTGGAGGTCACCAACGACGGTGTTGAGCAGTATCACATGGAAGATTTTGACGTGGACGACTTTCAGGACAAATTTGACTTGAAATTGGAGTTACAAGGCTCACCATACTTGAAGGAAGGTTTGCTTAAATTGCGAATTTTCAACAATGATCTTGCCGACACTGTGACAGGCGAGCCACTGGTGGCTTCCTCCCAAGTGCTGACCACGTCATTGAGTACGACTCAGAAGCTGGGCTTCATGTCGTTCTTCAGCAAACAATTTTCTGGGAGAGAGCAGACTGCAGAATCCACTGTTGTAACTGGTCATAATAAAGTGTTCTCCCACAAGTTCACAGAGTATTTTGTTGTTGTTTCGAAAGGAGAACTTCGTTTGTACTCCTTTGACCCCAAAGTGATTAAGAAATATCAGATGAAGATGAAGAAGCTTCGCAAGGGAAATTCGCTGCTCGTACATGAACAGGAAGAGGAGGACAACTCCACTGGTGATGGTAACTGGCTCAAAAATGCTGCTAATGTTGGAAACTACAATTTGTGTTCCACGATTGCGCAAATAGACAAGACATCATACTCCTCTTCCTCCCAAGGTAAGAAGGTCCATTTCTCCTTGACTTTCCCCAAGGTTTCGAAGAAAGAGCGGAAGGTTTTCGTTTTCGAGGCTGGAACAATGGAAATTGCTGTCGAATTTATCAACACTTGTAATCTCTGGGCCTCCAAGATCACAGCGATCCCAACCTTGGAGGAGAGCATGTCATCGCTCGAGTATGGCTGGACAAACTTGGATGCACTTATGAAAATGGGAGATGCTTTTAAGAAGACAAAATCCATCAGCAAGTGGGATCTACTTCCAAAGGGAGTTTATCTCAGTAATTACGTTATCAGTGACGGTTTGGAAGAAGAGGAAAATCCAAACCACGAAGGTATTCTGAAACAGTTTATCCAGACGTTGAAGTATTACAACAACTTGAAGAGTTTGTACAGGAACTTTAACCAGGGCAGAACAATGTTCATGAAGGCTTTCCGCAAGTACTCCAATTGTTCGAACTACAAATTGATAATTTCAAACTACGAGGCCAGACTCACAGAGTACAAGACCGAGCTTGGCAAGTACAAGAGTTACTTGGTCCTCCTTGGCTATGGCTTAAAGTTGAGATTTGATACCGAGGCGGAAGATAAGGAACAGCGGAGAATGGAAGACCTCAAGGCTTCCGATCCGGATCTAAGTGACGAAAGAATAATGGAAATCGTTAATCAGAGAGCACTTGATGACAAGGATGAAGAGCTGGAATTAACCAGAGTTGTGAGGCTTGAGATTGACAAGTTAATTGCCACATCCAATGAAATGCAACAGCTCTTATTGAGCGACCCGAAATATGCCTTCGACGATATTTCAGTATCTATTAATGAACCAGCTGCGCAAGAAAACGGGACGTTGGTCAAGTCTCCAAAAACGTTCAGTCTTTCTAATTTCAAAGATATCGAAATCAGTCCGATTAATCAGTTATTAAGTGCTCAGGGGAAGATTCTTTCTGTGGACAGTGAACAAGGGTTGATTCAAGCCAAAAAGGAGCTCGTTATGAGTTTCAGCACCAATACCATCAAGGAGGAAGACGAACCAGAGGAGCTAGAAAGTTAGAGTTTTCGAATTAAACCTAGAACCAATATATTATGTTTTGTTATTGAATTGGAGCTTCCCATTTTTTCGTGTTTACATTGTAGCTGCAATTGGTGGAAGATTGTTTATGGTAAGGAGTTCTAGGTGGACCCACCTAGGTTATTGAAAAGAAAAGCTGGAGAGGTGAGACAGTCGCAAGAAATCACTTTTTTGATTATATGATTATGTTCTTGAACATTCTGCGACGGACTTTGTAGGAAGAAAAATAATCCAACGAGATGATCATCCAGTTTTGTAGTAATTGACAAAAAAAGAATTCATAATTCATTGCTAATTGTCAACTAAGAGCAGAACTGGAAAGTCTTAATCACCCAAGCATACCAACCACACCACGTGACAAAGCACGTGACCGATTTCCTCAGTTAACAAACGCCACCAACCTTCATCGTTAACCATCTTACACTATTTTGGCTCTTTGCCCTTTGATTTATCCATATAGCAGAATTCTGAATAACATAGAATGTCAGATCCAAGCTCTATCAATGGTATGTTGATTTACGTCGTGAGGAGAGCAAATTGAGCAGATTGCTTTCAGCATTCGAGTTCGGCGAAAGCTACAAATAATCCACTAGATTTCATGTTGATCAATTGTATACGAGCATCGAATAGTTTCAATATGGCTTGATTCCCTCACTTTTTTGCAGCCTATTGCCAATCATCAACGTTATACTAACACCAGGTGGTGCCGCCGTGGCCATGGTAGGCAAAGAATGCATAGCAATTGCATGTGACTTGAGGTTGGGTAACCAATCGTTGGGATTGTCCAACAACTTTGAAAAAGTATTCCAGTTTGGAGACAAGACGTTTTTGGGGTTGACAGGTTTGGCAACGGATGTGCTCACATTGAAAGAGGATTTCCGGTTGAAACACAACTTGTACAAGTTAAGAGAGGAGCGAGAGATAGAGCCTAGAACATTAGCAAATTTGGTGAGTTCTTCGTTGTATGAGAAAAGATTCGGACCATACTTTGTTGGCCCAATTGTTGCTGGGTTGGAGTCGAAAACCAACAAGCCATTCGTCTGTGGATTCGATTTGATTGGATGCATCGATTTTGCCAAAGATTTCATTGTGAGCGGCACTGCTACCGACCAGTTGTACGGTATGTGCGAGTCGTTATATGAGCCCAACTTGGAGCCTGAAGACTTGTTTGAGACTATTAGTCAGGCTCTCTTAAACGCAGTCGACAGAGATGCTTTGTCGGGTTGGGGTGCCGTGGTGTACATTGTGACCAAAGATAAGGTTGTCAAACGAGTGTTGAAGACGCGCCAAGATTGAACGTAATGACTTCATTAGATATATACAAGTACGATGTGTAGACCAGAAAGAAGCTGGAAGCTGGACCCTAAAAGCGAACTATTTTGTCAAGGTTTGCTTCGAATTCTGCGTCAAGTGTTCCTTCAACTATGCTTTGGGTTGTTTTTCATTCCTCTCCTCCATATCTACTTCTCCTGCTTCTTCTTCGCCTCTAGCTCAATAACTTTCTTCAAATATCCATTCTTTCCGTAAGTTTCCTCTTCAATCTTCTTTCTTCTTTCAAGAACTTCCTTTTGTCTCTGTCTACTCAAACGAATCCGTTCCTTGGAGTCCTCCACTCGAGTAAGGTGCAAGCACTTGGAAAGTTCATCTTTCTCAAAGTTGCACATACCCAAAGCCTGCTTCAAAAACTCTTTCTTGTGGCACTCCTCAAGTGCATCCATCAACTTCTCGCAAGTATCAAATCTGTTTTTGTCCAACTGAGGATGCATATTGGTTTTTGTGTACGAAGAGAGTTGGCTAGTGAGTCAATGATCAGCCTTTTGAGACATCAGTACACCAATAATAAAGGATGCCTTTGGATGATGATGGATATAGACCTTGTAAATGAAGCAATCATCTTGAGGTGACAAAGATCACCGCTGGGTAGCGATTGCGAGCATATTTCCAGGACGCCAATGTAATTACAATTCAGACCATTTTTGCAACCCATCAGTTTAATGCAGACGAACAGTGGAGGGGCATTTTACGAGTCTAAAGTAGAATAGAAACAAGGCGGATATAATCCCTTATCATTGTAATCGTCTCCAAAAATGACAAAGCGGCTGCATGGAAACTAGTTCAGCGAGAAAATTTGTAATTATAGTTTGCAATTAGGAGACGGTTCCATTTGCTCAACAATTCTGCACCTGGCCGATGGAATCTTATCTGCACTTAGTCGGTTGAGACAGACTCAGCAGTTGCTGAACCGGGTGAAGGTAACAAAAGACTACCAGAACGAAATCAAGGGTACTCGCTAATTATTGAAAAATGACGTGACCATAGAATAGAAAGATTATTCAACTCTGCTCGCGATCCTAGATGCTGTAGTCTCTTGGTCTCCTACAGGACGCAAATCCCGATTAGATAAACGCGACAAACAGTGGGACCTTCAAGAACGAACCCATTGCACAAAGAACATCCGCCCCACCCAGAAAACATTTATCAATCTTCAGGAATTTCCACCTAACACCATTTTAGGGGCCACCGCCAAAGAAAACACCACAATTTATCGCAAATGGATCGGGGCTATCGTATCACGCGACTAAAAGCACGTGATATCCGCCGGAGGTACACCCCCGGCGGAACGCTTTCTCCCGTCGGGTGCGTACCGAAGCTTGAAATCCAACCTACACCTTTCTCAACCAGCACACTTTTCTTCAACAATTATGCTTCGTACAGGTGCCATCCGTCCATTGCCACGCGTGTTGGCCACTGGAGCCAAAAGATCGTTGGCCAGCTCCGCCTCCGACTTGGTCAAGATTGACTTGCCAGAATACTCCTTCGAGGGCTACAACCTTGATGTTCCCGAATTGAGCTTCGAGACTGAGAAGGAGACGTTGTTGGAGATGTACAAGAGCATGATCATCATCAGAAGAATGGAAATGGCTGCAGACGCCTTGTACAAGGCCAAGAAGATCAGAGGTTTCTGTCACTTGTCCGTTGGTCAAGAGGCTATTGCTGTTGGTATCGAGAACGCCATCACCAAGACCGACTCCGTCATCACCTCCTACAGATGTCACGGCTTTGCTTACATGAGAGGTGCTTCCGTCAAGTCTGTGTTGGGAGAATTGATGGGTAAGAGATCGGGTGTCTCCTTCGGTAAGGGTGGTTCCATGCATATGTTTGCTCCAGGCTTCTACGGAGGTAACGGTATTGTCGGCGCTCAGGTGCCATTGGGTGCCGGTTTGGCGTTTGCCCACAAGTATAAGGGTGACGGTGGTGCTACTTTTGCCTTGTACGGTGACGGTGCTGCCAACCAGGGTCAGGTGTTCGAGGCCTACAACATGGCCAAGTTGTGGGATTTGCCTGTTGTTTTCGCATGTGAGAACAACAAGTATGGTATGGGTACTGCTGCTTCCAGATCCTCCGCCATGACCGAGTACTACAAGAGAGGTCAGTACATTCCTGGTTTGAAGGTCAACGGTATGGACATCTTGGCCTGTTACCAGGCCTCCAAGTTTGCCAAGGACTGGACTTCCAGCGGTAACGGACCTTTGGTGTTGGAGTACGAGACTTACAGATACGGTGGTCACTCCATGTCTGACCCAGGTACCACCTACAGAACTAGAGAGGAGGTGCAGCACATGAGATCCAGAAACGACCCAATCGCCGGCTTGAAGGCTGTGCTCTTGGACTTGAATATTGCCAGCGAGGACGAGATCAAGGCTTACGACAAGGAGGCTAGAAAGTACGTCGACGAGCAGGTTGCTGAGGCTGAGGCTGACTCTCCACCAGAGGCCAAGATGTCCATCTTGTTTGAGGATGTGTACGTCAAGGGTAGTGAGGTGCCAGAATTGAGAGGCAGAATCTCTGACGACACTTGGAACTTCGAGAAGAACGATTTCTCCAACCACGTCTACTAAATGTTATAGATCTGTCATTACTCAGTACATATTAAAAGAGTGCAACAATGTAGAGGGAATTACATAGTGAGCTGCAGAAAAGAATTTTCTGATGTTGAATGGGGTATATTTTGTTTTTTTTTTCACCATCGTATCTGATCTTCATTACACCTGTACTGCAGAGACCACCTACTTACAAGGCAGCTCATCTCAGTGTTTTCCTAACTAAAAGGGCATGTCAGAACGTATTCCGGATAACAACGGTAGCAATTCGACTCCAAAACGAGTGAGCTTCGCCAATGGAAAAGCTGGGTCCGATTCGCTGGATGCTCGCCCAGATTACAACCCCAGTTCCTTAGCAGGACAAATATCGGTTAGAGACATGGGAAGCCGAGTATCTCATGAAAATGGTAAAGAGTTAGTTGTCCAGCGTCAGGAGGACGCAATTCATGCAAACGTTGAATTCGATGGTAACATCGAATCCCTTGCTGATTTGGAATTCGAGGGTATAAAGTATAGACCAACCAACAAGCAGAATGCTTCCAACTTTGAACATTTGATGGTTGAAATCAGGAAACACATTCCAGATGAGCTGCACAGTGTAATTATTTCGGCATCAGATGCTATTCTTGAATGTCTCAAGAACGAAGACCTTTCTATCGAAGAGAAAAGGAAAGAAGTCGAGACTCTCCTATCCGTAAAGCTAGATGATTTACAGATGCGCGAGTTGGTGGTGCTTACAAAGGAGATAACCGACTATGATAGCCAGCAAAACGATGACAATGACACAGGCGAATCAGAGGCCTTTGCGGTGGCGTTTGATGAGGAAGTGGAAGAACCTACTCATACTATGGTGGAAGATGAAGAAAGCTCTCCACACACCGACGAACGGACTGCTCAAGATGATATCCAGGGTCTGGAAGCAACAATCACTACCTCAACAGAGCAAAACAAGGAATCCCTTCTGATCGATGATATCAAGAAAGATTTCTACTTCGGAAGATTATCTTCACTTGAGCCAGACACCGACAGCAAGGACATTGTCGAGACATGCAAGAAGATCTCGAAAATAATGGCCAACAAGGATACATCAAAAGAGGACTTGCAAATACACCTTATGGAAACTCTAAATTTCAAGCACCTACCTTTCGTCAAATTGTTAACGGAGAACCGTTGGGTCATTGTGTATGGGCTTCAACTTCTTCAGAACAGAGAAAAGACTATCACTGAAATGAAGGCCAATGGCTTTGAGCATCTTCTCAAGGGCCCAAACAAGAGGCTGAGACTGCTATCAGAAGAGTCATCTTCAAAGAGAAAGAAACTTGATTCTGAAATTCAAACAGAAACAAAGAGGAAACCGAAAATTGTTGACCTAGAGGGCCTTGTGTTTGATCAGGGCCACCACCTAATGGCGAATTCCAAAATCACTCTCAGCAAAGGCTCTTACCAGCAAAACAAAAAGTTGTATGATATTATCAGCGTTCCTGCTCCACCAGCACCTCCATCATTGGAAAGTTCAAACGAGAAACTTGTCAGCATTTCTGACATGCCTGAATGGGCTCAGGACGCTTTTCCCCTGGGAGAAACTTCCAGTTTGAATCGCATCCAATCCAAAGTATATCCAAGTGCGTTTCTTAGCGATGACAACATACTTTTATGTGCGCCGACAGGTGCCGGTAAGACCAATGTTGCCATGCTTACAATTTTGAGAATGCTTGGAAATTATCGTGATGATAAGACAGGTAAGTTCGACATTCGATCTTTCAAGGCAGTGTATGTAGCTCCTTTGAAGGCTTTGGTATCTGAGCAGATGAGGGAGTTTCAGAGGAGATTGACTGCTCAATTCGGAGTGACTGTGAACGAACTTACCGGAGATCTGTCATTGAGCCAAAAAGAAATCATGGAAACGCAGATTTTGGTTACGACACCTGAGAAATGGGACGTTGTCACTCGGAATGCCTCTGAGGAGTCTTTCACCAGTCTTGTGAAGGTGTTGATAATCGATGAGATCCATCTCTTACATGATGAGAGAGGACCTGTGTTGGAAAGTATCATTGTTCGAGCAAAGAGGCAATCAGAAACGAGATTGATAGGATTATCTGCAACCTTACCTAATTACCAGGATGTGGCTAGATTCTTGGGTGTCGATCTTGGAAAGGGCCTATTTTACTTCGATGCGCTGTACAGACCATGTCCTCTTGAACAAAAGTACATCGGAATCAAGGAGAAGAAGGCAATCAAGAAAATTGCTGCTATGAACGAAGCTTGCTACGAAAAGCTCGAAGAATGTATTCGAAACAGACACCAGCTTATTATCTTTGTCCACTCTCGAAAAGACACTGTGAAAACTGCCAAATGGCTCCGAGAGAAGGCCGCTGAAAATGAACTTGGTGTTCATCGTACTGGTGCTGGAACATCAGAAATACTTAAGCAAGAAGCGGAGAACTCCACCAATAAGAATCTTGCTGAAATTCTACCCTCTGGCTTTGGTATCCACCATGCCGGTCTCAACAAGAACGACCGTAGCGTGGTTGAAGATTTGTTTGCTCAGGGTCATATCCAAGTCTTAGTGTCGACTGCTACTTTGGCTTGGGGTGTGAATTTGCCTGCTCATACAGTCATCATCAAAGGAACTGATACATACAATCCAGAAAAGGGCGCATGGGTCCAGCTTTCACCTCAGGACATCTTACAAATGTTGGGTCGTGCTGGTCGACCCAGGTACGACAGCTCTGGTGAAGGTGTAATTATCACTGCCCAGGATGAGTTGCAATACTATTTGGCAATCTTGAACCAACAGCTCCCCATTGAAAGTCAGCTTATGAGCAGATTGGCAGATAGTCTCAATGCGGAAGTTGTTTTAGGTACAGTTTCTTCTCGTGAGGGTGCCATCGTCTGGTTGGGCCAGACTTATTTATATATCCGAATGTTAGCTGCCCCTAAGCTATATCAAGTGGGTGCTGAATATGGTGACGATGCTACGTTATATTGGAAACGGGCAGATTTGGTTCACTCCGCGTTTGAATTGCTTCAGCAACATAAACTTGTGGTTTACGAAGCGGAGAGTGGAAATGTCCTGGCAACTGAATTGGGAAAGATTGCGGCTCACTTCTACATCAGCTACCCAACCATTGGTGCATACAATTCCGAGCTCAAGCTGTGGATGTCTGAAATCGATGTCCTTCGGGTGTTTGCAGGCTCCGGAGAATTCAAATACGTTCCTGTTCGTCAGGAAGAAAAAATGGAGGTCAGCAAACTAGCCGACAAATGCCCTATTCCAATCAAGGAGAATGCATCAGATCCACTTGCAAAAATCAACGTCCTTCTTCAGACATATATTTCTCGCTTGAAATTAGAAGGGTTTGCGTTGATGGCTGATATGGTGTATGTCACACAGTCGGCCGGACGGCTCTTGCGAGCAATACACCAAATTTGCCTCAAGAAGAAGTGGGCGCGGCTAACGTTGATAACTCTTGAATTGTGCAAGTTTGTGGAAAGGAGAATGTGGAATACAAACTCTCCATTTAGACAATTTGGAGACTTGGCTTCTGCGGAGATTATCAGAGCAACTGAAGCTTCCCACTTACCATTTATAAGTTACTTCGACTTATCTGCAGCAGAGCTTTCGGAGGCAATTAACTTCAAAGGACACAGCCAGTTTGCGTTTGAGCTACTCTCCCAATTTCCTAAATTAATTCTCGAGTGTCAGGGCCAACCAATTTCTCCAGATCTCATGAGAGTTCTGGTAGAAATGCAGCCCTCATGGGAATGGAATCGAAACATTCATGGTGGTAGTGAATCCTTTTTGCTCACATTATCTGACAATGATGGAGAATTACTTCACTACGTCGATAATATCAAGATAATTCCTGAACAAGCCCACAAGACAGTGGAGCTTGACTTTGTTGTTCCAATTTCCGATCTAATGGCTCCTGCTTACTTTGTCACATTGACAAGTGAGAAATGGTTAAATTCAGAGTGGAGAATTCCAGTGAAAATGTTTCACATGAAGATTCCGAAAAAACCAAGCTCACCGACAGAACTCCTCGATGTGCAAAGAGTCCCAGTTGATGCATTGAGAAGCGAAGATTTGTCTGATACTTTTGATTTCTCGTACTTCAACGCTTTGCAGTCACAATGTTTCCATGATTTGTGGGAGACGAACCTGAATTTATTTATTGGCTCCCCCAAAGGAAGCGGAAAAACAGCTTGTGCCGAGATAGCTATTTTGAATGCTTGGAGACTCAACAAGCAGCGCATATTGTATCTTCAACCTTCTCAAGAGCTTGTGGACCGCCAGCATAAGATATGGAACAGGAAGTTTTCGGAGTTGACTGACCCTCCCAAAGTGATTTCGAAACTTACAGGTGACGCTACTTCAGATGCTAGAATTCTTGCAAAAAGCCATTTGGTACTTGCAACTCCTTTACAGTTTGATATAATGTCTCGACGTTGGCGTCAGAGGAAAGCAATTCAGACCCTAGATTTGGTTGTTGCAGATGACATCCAACTCCTTGGATCTGGAATCTCAGGAGTAGCATATGAAACAGTTCTCTCCAGATTGAGATTTATCGCTGCTCATCTTGAACGTGAAATTCGTATTGTTGCGCTTTCAATGCCACTTTTGTATGGACGGGAAATCGGAGAATGGCTTGGGTGTTCAAAACATTCTATTTTCAATTTTGATCCAATGCATCGTGTGAGATCCATCAAGGAAATTAGATTGCAACCTTATTCTGAACTCAAGAGCCTTGTTGCATTGTCACATTCATGTGCTGATTTCGTGAAGACTACAAGCTCTTGTGTGGTGTATGTTCCCACTAGAAATATCGGGTTGGAGCTTATTTCGAGACTATTTGACTTGCTTCCGAGTCTGTACTTCAGTGAAAGCAAGGGTAAACTTGAGTCATTCTTAGAGAAAGTGCAAAACAAGACCTTGACGCACACACTTCTGAAAGGAATCGGCTTCTACCATGAGAACATGTCGGTTCGTGATAAGTTGGTCACTGAAAGGGCATTTGCAAACGAGCTCATTCCTTTGTTGATTGCAACAAGAGATACGGCAGCCTATGCTCCAGAGAGTGAGAATGTTGTGATTTATGGAACCCAGGGAAATGAACTTTTCCAGCCTGCTGATTACTCTATTACAGAAATACTTGAAATGGTGGGTTGTTGCAATAAGGATAGAGTGTTAGCTCTAGTTCACGAACCCAAGATTCCCTTCTACTCAAGGTTCCTAAGTACTCCTTTGCCTTTGGAGAGTAACTTGAGCTTCAGTTTACACGATCCATTTATGCACGAGATTGCTGCCAGAACGTTTCGCTCGCAACAAGATTGCGTGGATTGGATCACATTCACCCTTTTTTACCGCAGGTTGGCGCAAAACCCCAGCTTCTATGGCTTAGTGGACGTAACGCATGTTGGGATCTCGGAGTATCTTTCAGAACTTGTCGAGAATACTTTGAATGACTTGAATGAGGCTGGTCTCATTGAAATAGAAGAACAAGAAGATGAAGAAGATGAGGAGGAATCCGAAGAGATAATCATACCATTAAATGGTGCAATGATCTCCAGTCACTATGACGTCGCCTTTTCCAGCATGAAAAAATTTGGAGAATTGACCAGCAAGGCAAGATTGAGAGGTATCATTGAGGCAGTGACATCAGCAGCTGAGTTCGAAAACTTGCCAGCTCGTTGTAATGAGGGTTCTGCTCTTGCTAGCATTGCAAGCAAGGTGCCATTGAAATTGAGTAACGAAGCCGACTTTTCGTCGCCTCACGTGAAAGCCTTTTTGCTCTTGCAAGCACATTTGTCTAGAATTTCAGTGACCGGAGGTTTGGCAAGTGACCAAAAGGTGATTCTTGGTACAGTGTTGAAGCTAGTAAATGCTTGTGCTGATACACTTTCAAGTGAGGGCCATTTGAATGCCTTGACGGCCATGGATCTATCGCAAATGATTGTTCAGGGCATGTGGAGCAGAGAAAGTCCTTTGAGACAGCTTCCACACGTCAATGAAATGATGATACAGAGAGCCAAGAAATATAATGTCGAGACAATCTATGATATCATGTCGCTTGAAGATGAGGAGAGAGATGATGTTCTTCAATTGGACGATTCGAAACTCGAGGACGTTGCCGAGTTTGTCAACAGTTTCCCTAATATCGATGTGCGGTACGAACTTGACATTAAGAACGGAGTGGTGGCTAATGAACCAACGTCCATAAAGATTATCATTGAAAGAGATGAGGAAATGGATGATTTGACGGTAGTTTCGGCACGGTTCCCATTCCCTAAGACCGAAGGATGGTGGATTGTTATTGGAGACTCCGAAACTCGCCAGCTTTATGCCATTAAGAAGACTCAAGTTGCCCAGGAGTCGCAGAGCATTTCTCTCGATTTCACGATTCCAAACCCCGGACACCACAAGATTACGCTTTGGTGCATGTGTGACTCCTACATTGATGCTGACAAGGAGATGGAGTTTGACGTTGAAGTGAAAGAATAGGATAATGAATCCATAGAAATGAATACAACGGCAATCTACTACGGGAAGGGGATTGTAGATCTGGTATAAGTCAAGGCCTTTGGCGTTTGGTTGGAGCACTGAGCAAATCTTGGGTTGTAGATAAAATTTGTTGTGCCTGTTCCCAGATGGGTTTCTGCCAGGACGAAGATGAATGAGTGCAAAGCGAACCGGTGTTCCTAGAGTAAGAGAAGAGCTGATCAGGCCGAAATTATACATACTGACAAGAGAAAAGCTATATGAAAAGGAATTAAACGAAAGAATCTCTAAATCAAAATCGGCCCCATGCTCCCACCAGGCACTTATTGGCCTTAAGACTGGAAGTAAACTTTCTACAACATCCCGACTCTTACCGACACCGACTCTAAAAGTTCTAATTTTACACTACAGAATAGTGTTTTGCGATTAGAGAGCAAATTCGCTGTCAAAAAATCCCAACCCAATCTAGCTTCTCTGGCTCTTCCTACACACTACTAATTTGACTCACTAAATTATTCTTCACCTGCTTCTTTTCACAATGTCTACCCATAATGCTCTAACGCCGTATATCAAGCTGCTCTTCTTGGAGCCACCAAATCTCACCCCAAACGACTTGGCGACTGTGCTACGGTCTATTTTCAAGGGAATCCCCACTGATATCCAAACGGCCGCTTTTCTCACCGCATTAAGAATGAGAGGCCTTGATCATGAGCCTGACTTCATTGCCGCTGCAGTGCTGACCATTTTGGAGTTTTCAGACACAATTTTGCCATCCAGTGTGGATGCCCTGGGATACGTTGACATTGTCGGTACAGGAGGAGACGGACAAAACACTTTCAATGTTTCGACTTCGGCCGCCATTGTAGGTGCGGGAATGGGGATTAACGTGTGCAAGCACGGAGGAAAGGCCTCTACGTCTACTTCTGGATCGGGGGATTTGCTCAAATCTCTTGGTGTCGACTTGAGCATGGTGAACAAGGACACAACTCCAGAAATCGTCAGGCTGCTGAAATTCTGCTATCTTTTCGCTCCTGCTTTCCACCCAGGTATGGGAAAGGTGGCACATATCCGTGCTCAACTCGGCATTCCCACGATTTTCAACATTTTGGGCCCGCTCATGAACCCGATGCCAATTAGAGCAAGAATCTTGGGTGTTTATTCAGAGAAGTTGGGCGATGCATACGCTCAGGCCGCTGCTACATTGGCGAAGGAGTCCAATACACACAAGAGGACCATGGTAGTGTGGGGTGAGGTTGGTCTTGACGAGATCTCTCCGATTGGCCCCACCAAGTGCTGGATTATTGATCTGGATGGAGAAATCACCAAGGAGACTATTTCTCCTAAGGATTTTAAGTTGCCAGAGCACAGCTTGAGCCTTGTGAAGAGTGGTACTCCTGATGAGAATGCAGAGATCTTGCTCCACATTTTGCGCCAGGACTCTCCAGAATATGCTGTCAAGCGCATTGGAAGCCATCCATTGGTGGATTACATTTTGATGAATGCCGGTGCGTTGGCGGTTGTTTCTGGCCTCTGCGATTCTTGGGAGAAAGGAGTGGATTTGGCGCGTGAGGCTATATTGTCAGGGCTGGCGTTGAAGGCTTTGGAGGATTTCCAGATCGCTACAGCCGGCCTCCAGTAGATGTCATGACGAAGAGAAGGACCAGAAATTTTAGAAGCATGGAGGCTGAAACGACTCGAGATATAGAGTGGCTACTACGGAAATGTTACGAATATGGACCAACCGAAGTGAACTCTACCAGCATCTCCCGTCATATGCTTCCGTCATATTATACTCTGGGCCATCACGATCGTGGTCGCGTCCTGCAGAAAGCTGAAGTCACCTCAACACAAACAAACATAGATTACACTAGAAGCAATAAATTCCAACTTGGCCAGTAAAGATTAGAAAGCATTCAAATGTTTTCGTTGAACAATTTGGTGGGAACGCCTCGGCCCAGCGGATCGAAGCTCGAATTCACTCCTATTGGTAGGCGAAGACGGGAAGGTGCACCTACGAACATCTCACAGAAGCCTCAGAGAGTGGCACTAAACACAGAGAAAATCAACAATACCCACGTGGAATCTACATTTGATGACACTACCGAACATTTTGACACTCTTCAATCGCTTGAGAATGACCATTTTACCGAAACGAACCATCGGAACTCCAAGAAAGCTGATCTGGCTGGTATTTTCGATAGCATGTTCAGATCACGTCTGGCGCTTGTGAACGACGGCTCCAACTCAATCCAGGACCTCCAAAAGGAAAATAAAGACCTCCAGGCAGAAAACTACAACTTGAAAATCGAAGTTGCTACGCTATCGAGGTTCTTGAAGCAGACCCCAGAGGAAAACAGAAACTTGGCCCATGAGAACGTCGAATTAAGGCAGCAGTTGATGAGGGCCATAGACGAGCTAGACGGCAAGGAGTCTCCTTCTGTGCTGGATCTGGCAGAGAGCATAAACTCCATGCGTACTCTGTATAAAGAAATTATAGAAGAAAAAGAGCATGAAATTCTTCAGCTTCAACAGCAAAATTCAGAGTTGTCTCAACGGGCGAGAGATACTGCTGCCACGGATGAGCTTTTGGAGCAGGTTGAATTTTTGCAATCAGAGAATCAATCACTTCGGCGTAAATTGACCGATGCAACCAATCATGATCTCGACATTGCCGCAATCCAAGAAGAAAATAACGATTTGAAATCAAGAATATTCAGTCTTGAACGCACGATATCTCAAGCGCCTCAGGATTCCTCGGCCCAATTACAAGGTCTTAAGCAGGAAAATCAAGCACTTGAAAGAAAACTCTTGTCAACTAAACGAGAACTCGACGATGCTGAGCATGAGAAAAGTTCCTTGGAGTCTACAATTAGACAAATACAATCTGAGCTCAATGCCAGGGAAGATGAGTTCCAGCTATTAGTTCAGGAGAAAGATATCCTAAAATCTCGTTCAATGGATGCTACCAAGTCGAATCTGAGATTGCAAGAAGCGACACTGGAAACGCTTGAATTAAAGTCCAAATTGAGACGACTACAGAGCGAGTATAAAGATGAAATTGCTGATAAAGATTCTCAGTTGCACAGACTAGAGATGAAGGTCAATTCTCTTTCGGAGGAACTCAATGAGAAGAAAAGCGACGAGCTTGGACTTCGTAATCAAGTTCGGTCCTTGATGGAAGAAAGAAATTCTGCATTTGACAATCAGAGTCTCCTCAAACACTACCTGGCCCAGATTGAGTCATTGAGGAACAAAGAATCAACATTGAGTGATGAGAATTCTAATCTCAAGAATGAGGTCGCCAAACTTCAAGACGAGCTTTACTCGTTAAGTTCAGAGTCTGATCGTGCTGCCAAATTGAGAGAGGATATCAACGAGTTGGAGAATAAACTTGAATTCTACGAGAAAGAGTATAGTCTTCTCCAGGATGCAATGGATAATGCTGAATCAGAGGCGGAATTACTCAAGGTCAAGGAAAAAGGATCCGATAGAAAGATGAATGATTTGAACAGAGAAATTAATGAGCTAACAGCAAAGCTCAGGAGAACTGAGCTTTCTGAGTCCCAGAAGTACAATGAGTCAGCTTTGTTCGAACTTGATTTAATCCACAAGAAGCGTGAAGACGCCGAGAGGAAGCGTCTCGAACTTCAAATCGAATCCTTGAACGACCAGATTAGAAACCTTGAAAACGAACTTCGTCAAGCCAGAACCTCAGAACCTTCTACCAGTCAGGATTATCACAAGTTTCTCAAAGAGCGCAGCAAATTGCAAATGGAAGTCGACGACAAGGATTTGCAGATAGAGGAGCAACGGCGAAAATACTCCAAACTCGAAAACTTGGTCAAGGACAAAGATGCTCTTGTAGAGGCTTTGGAATCAAGAATCAGAGATCTCAATCGGGAGTACAAGTCAAGGGCCCTCTCGGAAGATTCAAATAAATCCGAGGTGGGAATGATTAGAACCGATTACGAATTCCGGATGCGTACGCTTCAGAATGAAAACGACAGATTGCAAAGAGACATGGAAGATCAAATCAGATACTACCAGACTAAGCTCGACGTTGTGATGGAAAGAGAGAGATATGATACTGTTTCCAACGGTTCCTCTTCATCCATGGTTGCCCTACTCGAAAGTCAATTGGAAGAGGTTCGGCGTCTGAACAAAGAGCTTTCTGACAAGTTGTTACTCAAAGAATCATATACCAAGTCCGAGTCTGAGCTACTGAGTGAGTACAGAGCAAAACGACAGGAACTTCAAGATAAACTCAGTCAAGCTCTAGATGAAAAGCTGCAGTTACAAGAAACGATAGATGCATTGGAGATGGACACTAAGATTCTTAGATCGGACAAGAATAGACTTGAAATGAGATCAAGAAACTTGAACCAGGAGCTCAATAGAACCTCCAAACATTGCACCAAATTGGCCAACAAACTCAACGAGATAAGTATGGCAGAAACAAGGAGCCTGAGCAAATTATCGGACGAATCCTTGCGTCTAAGGAAGACCAACATACAACTTCAGACCCAGATCGATCAGCTTAACTCCAGATTGACATCTGCCAACTTTTCTTCAATGTCAAAAACTGACAGTAGATCTTCAATTGAGAATCGTCTCTTGAAGAATGAACTTCAATACTACAAAGCGAAGCTTTTTGATTTGAACATGCGTGCCAACGACTTGGCAGTCATGAACAGTTTTGTGATTTCTTCGATCAAGAACTCAAATCAGATGATCAAGAACGACATAGTGAAGCTCACGCAGGTCGGGATCTATCCTAATTATTCTGAAATGGAACTCAAGCGTGGAGGACAGAAGATTAATTTCAAAGTGTTGGCAACTTTCGTCTTAAGCATGGTCCGTCTAAAGAATCGACTCGAGAAGGCGGGCGACCGCCGGACAAAAATGCAACATCTCCGAAGCGAAATAGACCAGGACAAACTTACTTTACTAGCAGGATGATGGCTGCTGATTTGTATGATTAATGCATTTACGGTTGTGGAAAATCTGGCAAGTAAGCTATCGTAAATCATGTAGAGAGGACAGATTACCTCACAATGCGGGTAATTGGAGTTTGAAACTTGTCCTGAGAAGCTTGGCGAGTCCGTGCGACCCTAGGCGTTTGAATCACAGAAGAATTCTGAGGATTGGCTTGTGTGGTACTATTGGACCGCAACTTTATGTTGCTGAATGTATGGTGGGTAGGAAAATCAGACGAGGTATTGATCCAATTATCGTCCTGACTCATCGAGGCACCAGATATGTCGGGATTAACTTTGGTCACTTCTGTGTTGTACCCGTTCGATAGGAAATCACCAACGCTGACGTCAACAACATCAAATTCGTCAAAATGTAGTGATCTCAATATCGTAGAATCTGGCAACCTCTTTGTATCCGGCGTGCTTCTTAAACTATCGATGTTGAGGTCGCTCCAGGCCCTCAGACGAAGTAGATTTTTGTTCTTGTATATTCTAGCGCCAAAAGTGGACGAGCTGAGAGGAATGGCTCCATCTTCTTCTTCCTCAAAGAGAAACTGGGGAAAAATATTGGCGGTGGCATCCATGAGGTTGGTGGTGTCTATATCATCATATGGTATATGGTAATCCTTCCATTCGTCAATGTACTGGGCCAGGTTGTCATTGCCGAAATGAGCGTATCCGTAGGAAGCATCAGACATGGTCAAAATCAGAGGTAGATACTACAGCAGTTAATGTTGATGTGCTGTGCGCGACACTACCAGCCAAACGCTCTATTTTACATATTTAGGCACCCACCTCGCACAAACTCTCAAACAATGTGGGTCTGGGCTCCAAATTCTTTTCCTCATACTGGGAAGTCTTCACCATCTTGATGGATCCGGTACCAATGCTCATCGTCTGTCCCAAAATAATACATTCCGACACTCCCTCAATCTTATCGTTCTTCATGAAGAAAGCTGCGTCGAATAAGTGGTCGGTGGTCTTTTCGAACGACGCAAGCTGCAACACGGAATCTCTCATCTTACTCAATCCGAATCTCGTGATTCCGAGCACTTCACCCTTGTAAGTCATGACATCTCCCAACAACTGGATGTGACGAGGATCGACACTCATACCATGCTTACTCATTGTGTAGTCAATTTCCCCAATGATAGACGATCTGGCGGCCTCAATGCCCAACACCTGATACACTTCAAGAATATGGTTAGTACTTGTCTTGGTACCCACCACACCGTCGGTGCTCATGACTTCCTTCAATCCGTAGCCCTCAACCAACAATTCCTTCTTGTTGTCATCCCTGATGTTGATGACTGCTCTCGAAATGTTTGGAAGACCCTTGATCACAACATCGGGCAATGCTCTCTTCAAATGCTGCATTCTGAAGAACAAGGCGTTGTTGGTGTCTCTAGCTTTGTAATCAGAGGCTGCTGTGCGTGCCAAGCTCTCTGACTTAGTCTCTCTCAACGTCACCAAAACGTTGATGCGGTCTCTTCCGTAAACCGAAACCTCGTTATTCATAATCTTCAACTTTGGTGCGTTGGCAATTGCCTGGCGAATGTTGTCCATCGTCAATTCCAACTGCAATCTCTCAATGGTCTTCAAGTCGATCTTAATAGACAAATAAGCCATGTCGTTCTTGTACACGTCTTCAATGAAGAAAGCAACGTCCTTTAACATAGTTTTCTCGATTCTTCCCTTCACCACACGCGCAGCAAGCTCGTCCTCGTCATTGACTAAGACAGAGTTGATGATCGGAGTAGAAATGACCTTGGCAGCATTGATAATCTCTTTGATACGGGGAACACCCAATGTGACATTCATCGAAGCAACTCCTGCAAAGTGGAAAGTTTTCAACGTCATCTGGGTACCTGGCTCACCAATGGAGTGTGCACCAATGGCTCCCACTGCAGTTCCTGGCTCCACCTTAGCTCTCAAATACTTGTAGAGACACTGTTCCAAAAATGCTTCAACCGATTTCTTGGAGATCTTCAATAATTGGTTGACAGCATTCTCGCTCATTTCGTCTTCTTCAATGACCATGCCGTCATCCTCTTCAATCTTGGTAAGGTAGGGCCGGAGATTTTTGTTGTCTCTGTACTTTGCAAGCTGGGTGGCTTTCTTTCCCACATATTCACGAATGGACTTATAGAATGATCTTTCGGCATCCTTCTGGTCGATGAACTCTATGTTGTCTCCCATCTCTCCTTCGATGATGTTACCCAAATTATCGTATCTCACCAACTTGTCTTCAAGAGGGTGTAACACAGAATCCACAACCTCCATGATCTGGTATGGGTACATGCCTCTATCCTTGATGTTAAACGTGATGTTGAATGCGTGGTCCCATTGACGGTCGAAGTTGACTGGTTTGGCGTCTCCCTCCATATCCAAAGGATCCAAACCGTCTCCTCCGTAAGTGAACTGGACGATACCGTTAGAAGAGTTTCTCACAGTATTATCATACAGCGACGACAAATCTTCAAGAGATTTCATAAGACGTCTAGACATGTAACCGGTTTCGGCAGTCTTCACAGCAGTATCAACCAAACCTTCTCTTCCGGAAATGGCGTGAAACAAGAATTCTGGCGGAGTTAATCCACTGAAGAAAGAGTTTCTCACGAAACCCTTCGATTGTGGAGTCTTAGAATTCTTTGTGAAGTGGGGCAACGATCTGTCCTGGAATCCATCAGGAACACGATTTCCTGAAATAATCTGCTGTCCGACAACTGCCACCATCTGCGACACGTTCAAGGTGGAACCCTTGGAACCACAGGTGGCCATAATCAATGGAGCGTTAAGGTTATCCAACTCATTGATACAGACATCACCAACCTCCTCTCTGACCTTGGAAAGCAAACCACCAATCTTAGCTTCCAAAGTCTGCTCCTCGTTACAACCGGGTTGGGTCTCCAACTTTCCTCTGTTGTACAAGTCAATTAATTCGTCACACTTTGCGTATGCTTGTTCAACCATCAACTCCTTCTTGTTCTTCAAGTCTGCACCAGGAGTGACGTCGTTAATACCAATAGAGAAGCCTCGGTCACCCAAGAATCTTGCGCAGAGCTTGGCCATTCTGTTCATGGCAGTAGCAGCTTCGTCTGGGCCGTAGTCTCGAAGAATTGTGTAAAAGACGGAATGCTTCTTACCATCACCCAAGGTGGATTTATCCATGAGTCCACTCAAGATCTGAGAGCCACGAATAATCACAAAACCATCGTTAGGAGACATTTCATTGGGTAAGTGTCTTGCTGGAGGAGTAAAGGTTTTGTTCTTCGCATCGACATTGATCACAACCTTAGACTTCTTGTTTGGTTTGATGAGCAACGAAAACACCTGCTTACCAGTCCACAACATCACAGGCCTGAAAATAGCAGGAGGTGGGATGTCAAATTGCAAATCAGCATCAGACATCATGGACAATAACTGGGACAAAGATGCACGGTCGAAGAAACTGTCCTTGTGAGATATCAAATATGAACCAGTGATGAAATCCTGGGTGGCAGCAATGATTGGCTCACCAGACTTTGGAGTTAACAAGTTGTTCTTAACACCCATTAAGTTGATAGCTTCTGCTCTGGCTTCTTCTGTCTGAGGGACGTGCAAGTTCATCTCGTCACCATCGAAATCGGCATTGTATGGGGTACAGACACACTCATTAAGTCTGAAGGTTCTCCAAGGTCTGATTTTGGCATAATGCGACAAAATAGACAATCTGTGCAACGAGGGTTGTCTGTTGAAAAGGACAACATCGCCATCTTCGATGTGTCTTTCGACGATATCACCAATGTGCAACGTCTTGGCTAGTTTCGTTCTGTCTCCGAACCGCAAATTTCTTTTGGCCAGTTCATTCTGTTTGAGCACATAATTTGCTCCCGGATGCACATCTGGACCGTTCAAGATCAATTTCTGAAGCTTCTGGCGGTTGTAACGGGTACACTTTTCGGGGTAGGTCAAGATCTTAGCCACACGGTCTGGAACAGCCACCTCATCGATCTTTAAGTTGGGATCTGGCGAAATGACGGTTCTTCCTGAGAAATCAACTCTCTTACCCGACAAATTGCCTCTGAAACGACCTTGTTTACCCTTCAATCTCTGGCAGAAACCTCTGATTGGCTTACTGCTCTTGGAACCTCCATTCGAGCCCAAACTGCCCGGAAGAAGTGCGGGATTGGCCGAGTCCGAGTTGATGTACATGGCCACCGACAACTGGAGGTAATCCCATTGTTCCATCATGTTGTTGATGGAAATACCTTTTTCGATACCTGCCTTGATGAGCGAAGAAGTCCACACGATCTCGGTCAATTTCACCGTCAAATCATCTTCGTTCGACTGGCTGTCCATCATCACAGAAGGTCGGATACACACCGGTGGAGCAGGCAAGTATCTCCAGATATACATTTCGGGTCTTCCGCCTCTTGCGGCGTCGATACCGAACAACTCGCAGTCAAGCGGAGAGATCTGGCGGAACAAGTTCAAAACCTTGAGTGGATTCAAGTCCTCATGTACTCTTTTAGCAAACTTCTCGAGCTCCGGGTTTCTGGAGAACACCTCATCGAACTCCTTCTCCCAGTACTCCTTCTCGGGGGTAGGTTTCTTTCCCACAAACCGAAAAGTATCATGCACGATCTTCAATGCCGCTGGCCCAGCACCACTGGCTGCCTTTTTGACGACTCCGTTCAAGTGGTTGCACTTGAGACATCTTCTCTGTTTTTTACACTGGTCCACGACTTTCTTCAAGATCTTCATACGGCGCAAGTTGTCGATGTGGGGTCTTCTCAACTCAGCCAAAAAGTTCCGCTTCGTCTGCTCATCCAACAAGAGCCCAGCGCAGTTTTTACAAATACATTGAAGAACCAGAATAATGGCCTTGAAGTAGCCCACATGGAAAACAGGCAACGCCAACCTGACGTGACCAAAATGGCCATGACAGGTAGCTAGCGTGCCGTGACAGGTCGAACATTCCACAGCATTGGAAGACGTACCCATCTTTGTATCCAAGGCACCACCTTCTCTCACTGTTCTTCCTTTCTCCAAATCGTACAAGTCTCGAGTGGTGACCTCGACCTCTGATTGGGCAATAATGTCATTTGCCGAGAGCGCACTGAACTCTAGGCCCTTAATGCACTTTGGGGCCACATCGGCAACCACCTCCTTCATGATGATTTAAGAATTTTGGATGGTGATGATCTGTGAGAAGAGTAAATTTTTGGATCTGGGTCACGTGCGCCAAATGATATCGATGAAGGATGGGGTAGAATTCGGTGGGAAAGATGGGTCATGTAGAGGATAAATGGATGAAATTTGTAGCTGGAGATTCTTTGTTTACGTTTATCAAAGTTTTTTTCTGGTTGTTGCGGCGATCTCTTGATGATATATGAGTATTTGAGAAGAGGAAGGAAAAGTTGGAGATTTGTGCGTCCACGAGGAAATGATTGTATTTTAATAGGTGGGGTTACGGAATTGAGTGAGCGTTCAGTTGTAACTTCTCTTTCTTATCATTTACATTTTGTTTCTTGATTTTGCCGTCCCTGCCCAATGAGTGACGTAGGAGAGACAGTATGAGATCAAGAGTCATAATGGTTGAGAAAAGATACAACAATAAAAAGGACCAAAACAGCATTAATAGGACAAATACCATTACATGATGAACCGAACCCCAATCTGTTAATTGTCATCAAAACTTCCAAACATTCGAACTTAACCACACATGATACCTTCCTGTACATACTCCGCAATGGCAAGTTGGCGATCTCCACCAACTTCCTACTCAAATCCAATCATGGCAGAAAAAGAAGAAGACAAGATTATCAAGACATTGGAGGAAGATGACGAGTTTGAAGATTTCCCAGAGGATTCTAATTGGTCGAATGACTCCAACGCACAGCTGAACGCCGCAAATTTGTGGGAGGAAGACTGGGATGATGACGATGCAAAGGATGAATTCAGCGAGAAGTTGAGAGAAGAGTTGAAAAAGGCGCAGAAATAGGGCGGGAACGTAGTTTGTGTTTGGAGGTTTTTGGGATGCTCGGGGCCTGGATGCTGCAAATTGGGTGGCCAATGGAACCATCAATATTGCTTTGAAATGTGCTAAAGAACAGAGATAATCGACAATCTTTTGGTGGCGTTCAAATACATGGGGAAATCATGATTCTCTATTTTCCAGTAGCATCCGGAGCCGAGAACATACAGATTCTTAGTCTAATAGAATGTCAGATACGACAACATGTAGCATGTAGTGGTCCTTCAGGAATACAATTATCGGATTGGTTGGCACGTTCCTCTTGACTACGTCTATTCTCATCAATACCCCTATCTATGCATAGAAATTCACTGACTTGGACTTCCGAGCTTGCACCTCACCAATGGCCTCCACGAAGTCCTCATGCTTAATCACAGACTTACCGTTACGCAAGGCGATCATACCGGCCTCTACCGTCACTGCCTTCAACTGTGCACCATTAAACTCGTCTGTAGACCGCGCCAACTCACGCCAGTTGATCGACAGGTGGTCACAATTGAGCTTCCGGGCATGAATCTTTAACACAGACTCACGGGCTTCTTCCGAAGGCAATGGGAACTCGATCTTACGGTCCAAACGACCAGAACGCAACAACGCGGGATCCAATGTGTCCACACGGTTGGTGGCTGCCAATACCTTCACTCTGTCGTCGGAACCAAATCCATCGAGCTGGTTTAAAAGCTCAAGCATGGTACGCTGCACCTCACGGTCTCCCGACTTGTCGGAATCGAAACGCTTGGTTCCGATAGCATCCAACTCGTCTATAAAGATGATGGTGGGGGCTTTCTCCTTGGCCAATGCAAATGCATCCCTCACAAGCTTGGCACCGTCTCCAATGAACATCTGCACCAACTGTGGGGCTGCCAACTTCAAGAAGGTGGCACCCGACTGAGCTGCACATGCACGAGCAAGAAGAGTTTTACCTGTTCCTGGAGGGCCATACATCAACGCACCTTTTGGAGGCTTGACTCCAAGCGTCTTGAACTTATCCGCTTGCTTCATAGGCAACACCACCGCCTCGATCAACTCCTCAATCTGCTTGTCCAACCCTCCGATATCCGAGTAGTTTTCCGTAGGTTTCTCGTCCACCTCCATCGCCTTAACTCTCGAGTCGTATTCTGATGGTAAAGTGTCCAAGATCAAGTACGAGTCCTTGTTGACACCAATCAAGTCATTGGGTTTCAACGTGGAGGGGTCTACAAGACCTATGAGCGGCAAAAAAATCGTCTGGCGGGTCAGGGTTTTGATCACGGCCAGCTTCCCCAGTCTAGCGGCGTCTACGTCCACATTGGCGCCCTGTTCTAGGGCATCCTTGTCTGCGTCGAAATCCAAGAGTTCCACGACATTGCCGACCAAATACGGCAATTGCTTGTTGTTGTTAATTTTTTCCTGGTTGTCCTTGATGCGTTCGGTCATAACGGCCTTCTCGTGGGAGAGTCTTTGGCTCTCGGAGAACATCACTTGGATGTCGTTGTGGAGGAGTTTTGTTCTGTTGATGATATCCTGTGTGGACGACGAGGAGATCTCCTGGTCGATGAGTTCGTCCTGTTCCAATTCTTCTAAGGTAGCCATGGTGATGTGGAGAATTATTGGCTGTGGAGTACGGTTGGAGTTTCGTTGATTGAGGTAGTTGCCACTGGTGTGCGCACGACCAGTGAAGGAATGTTGGCAATGGGGTTTACTACCAGTGTTAATATGGGGAGAAGATAGGTGTATGTTGATTGCTAGAATTGTGGGGGTGGATTAGGATAATTGAGTTGGAGCGATGTTGGGGTATGGATGAATGGCCAATCGAAGCTATTTCGACATATTGGTTGTAGATCGGACATTCTCTAATTATGGATACGAGGGGAGAGAAGAATTAAGCCAGTGAAATAGTAGAGACATGTGGTTCTGAAGGTGAAGACTGTTTTTGTGAATTTTCTAGACTACAAATGGCGGAATTATGATGTTCATGTAGACCTGTCTATTTGGCTGCGAATGAATGGACACTACAGTTGTCTTGTCAGGTCAGAGTTAAAGCGGCTATAGTACATTCACAATTCAAAACCGTAACCATTATACATTTACCCTTCAATAGCCATATTTTCTCTACCATTAGTTGTAGAAGTATGGAACCATGTGATATTGGTGAAATCGATGAACAAGCTCGATATACTCTGCTGTTGTCAGTAACCTATCTCACCCTACACTTTTCCTTGTAATTTATATCTAAATTCCTCAATTAGCATTTCCAACACTATCAGCCACATTCCTCCATCTTTAATTACTCACCGTCTTGATTTCTCCTTTAATGCTAAGCAATCGGGTTCCCTCTTTCATCTTTTCAAACAACACCATTGTCGCCAATATTTCCCAAATCCAACCAAAATACCCAAATTTACCCCACCACTCTATAGATATTCCTATATCCTTCCCCTGCCCCTCCCCTGCCCCTTCTCTTCCCTCTATTCTCCATTCTCTCTCCACCAGGGTACAATCCACATACAGGAAATCAAGCAATGTCCAGACCACAACCAATTCTAAACTTGGCCAGGTCCCAAAATGTATCTGCCGAGTCAAAACGGCACAGGAGCACCCAAATTCGAGTACAGAGTCAATTCTTCGTTCAATTTTGGCAACAATTCCTCACAAAATACCTACAAGCCACCGCTAGAAACCATTCCGTCGGAACGAGTTGTTCTGAATCCATTTTCTCCAGCAAAACCTTCAGGCACTCACAATGTTGGGCCCGCAAATGATTCCGAATTCCAGCAGACCATTCCTGTGTTGGTTGCGTTTCCATTATTGGTATTAACGAGCAACTTTTCCCTCGTTTCAGCCATAGAATCCGACTGGGCTTCTCGAATCTTGATTCTGACTTTCCAGGCTTGTGTGGTACTTGCAGTGTCTCGATATGTCGTCAAACAAGACTCCGTAGAGCCTGCAAGCGTGCCTGATTCGGCAAATGTCATGGGCGGCTTGCTAACGTTTTTCGTAGCTTGTCTGCTCATGCCAGCAGTAAGAGTTGCTGTCGTCTATTTTTGTCTCTATTTGAATGCTTTCAACCCGTACACAGCAATTATTTTCTTTTTTGATATCTTTAATGTGTACAACGATAACAGGGGCTCCTTTGTTGGTGTTGTGGTCGGGTATTGTGCCGTTGTTGCTTCGTTTTTCGCATTAAAGTATTTGGTGATCACCAAACGCGCTGTCAACCCCAACCCATTGGTTATCTATGGTGGAATTTTGGTTTCCGGATTGATGTTGGTTGCTTTTTGCCGAGAACACGTCAAGTTGCCACTTTTGGGAATGAATTTGGCCACCGCTGTGCTCCTCTTGTTCTCCGTGTCAGAAGCATACCTAAAATCCCACATAAACTTGTTCCTTGTGGCATTGTTCACCTACGGGCTTGAGACTTGCATTCTTCGGACCCATCCCTTCTCCATTTTGGATGCGGTAGTGTCTGTGGTGCTTCCGCTTTGCATTAAAATCGACCACTCAGAAGTCTTCAAGTTTCTTCCCAACGAGAAGGCCCAGGAGAATCCAAGCATATTCAAGGAATTGATGAAGCACTCAGACACGAGAGCTATTTTCAATTTTCTCTTACTCAACACCTCCTTCATGTTTGTCCAATTGCTTTACTCTTTCCGGTCGAAATCACTCGGTTTGCTCTCTGACTCTTTGCACATGGCACTTGACTGTGCATCTTTGGCCCTTGGACTTGTAGCTGGTGTGTTGCTGAAGCATCCTATAAACTCAAGCGGTAAGTATCCTTTCGGGTTACGAAATTTCGAGATCTTGGCTGGTTTCGCCAACGGAACTCTTCTCGTGGGGATCTCAGGAAGCATAATTTTTGAGGCTCTCGGCCGGTTGCTCAATCCTGTTTCTCTACAACAAACTACGGAATTGATTGTTGTTTCCATTTTGGGGCTCTTGGTCAATGTGGTTGGAATCTTTGCTTTTAATCACGGCCACTCTCATGGCCATTCTCATGGCCACTCTCATGGACATTCCCATGGACATTCCCACAGTCAAGCACATGAAAATTCTCACAGCAAAACTCATGGACATTCTCACGGTCAGTCACATACTTCGGCTGGGGAGAATGATACGCATAGCCACAGTCAAGAAGAGGATCCTCATGCCCACAATGACTGTGATGAAGGCATGAATGACAACATGAGAGGCATTTTCTTGCACATTCTTGCAGACACATTGGGTTCTGTTGGAGTGGTTATCTCAACGATTCTCACAAAAATGTTTGGCTGGCAAGGGTTCGATCCGGTGGCATCTATCATTATTGCTGTGTTGATTTTCATGACTGCGATTCCATTGATGAAATCCACGGCTTCTACGTTATTACTCCGCATGAACTCCACAAAAGAGTCAACTATCAGATCGGCTCTTAATGACATCACCACTATTCGAGGAATAAAGTCTTTTACCACCCCGAGATTTTGGTCTAACGAAAAGGCACTTCGAGGTTACATACACATACAGATTTACCGAGGAGAAAATAGTGTTTACCTCAAGCGGCAGTGCGAGGAAGCCTTTTCCAAACACAATGTCGAAGTGACGATCCAGATGGAAAATGATTACGACCCATGCTGGTGTCGGCCATAGAAGAAAGGCAGATATCTATATTAAGAGAGAGCCAGTTATGGTATTGTGTATAGCACGACTTCTAAGTCTCATCATCTCCATTACTCATGCGATGCTCACAGAACATCAATTGCATCTCAGAACAACATGTCACGTGTTGGAGTTCTTGTGTTAGGTCCTGCTGGAGCCGGAAAGTCCACTTTCTGCAATTCTATCATCTCACACATGCAGTCGATTGGAAGAAGAGCACATATTGTCAATTTGGATCCTGCTGCTGAACCCTCCGAGTACGAGTTCACCATCGACATTCGGGATTTGATTTCACTTCAGGACGTTATGGAAGAGATGGATATGGGTCCCAATGGTGGCTTGGTTTACTGCTTTGAGTATCTTTTGAACAACTTGGATTGGCTAGATGAGGAGATCGGCGACTTCAACGATGAGTACTTGATTTTCGACTGTCCGGGCCAGATCGAGTTGTATACGCATGTTCCAGTTTTGCCAACTATTGTGCGTCATTTGCAGACGTCCTTGAACTTCAATCTTTGCGCAACCTACTTGTTGGAGGCTCCATTTGTCGTTGACAGGTCAAAGTTCTTTAGTGGCGCATTAAGTGCCATGTCTGCAATGATATTGCTTGAGTTGCCGCATATCAATATCCTTTCCAAGACAGACTTGATCAAGAATGAGGTTTCTAAGAAGCAGTTGAAGCGGTTTTTGAATCCTGATCCGTTGGTGTTGGAGTCAGATGCTGATCACCAAATGAACCCGCGGTTCAATAGGCTCAACAAGGCCATCGCGCAATTAGTAGATGACTTTGGAATGGTCCAGTTTCTACCTTTGGACTGTCTGAAGGGCAGCAATTCGGTTGCCACCATTTTAAGTTATATCGATGACGTTACGCAATGGTCCGAGAGTCAAGAACCTAAGGAGCCCGTTGATGAATTGGAAATTGAAGAAGACGACTAGTTGACGAACTGCATGTACCGCTACCTACTAGCGTTGTCTGTGGGTCATGGTACCTTAGAGAAAATTTACTCCGCTATGCGTGGCTCGAGTCATGCTAGGCGGAAATCGGGTATTCAATGCTAGGCGGCCAATGTTTTAGAATATTGATCTGTGCCTAATTGATCTTACTCTGCTGATAGTTAGGAACATCCAGGTGAAGGTGTGGTGACGAGGGTATGGATCTCTAAGGTTTTCTGGCCCTCACTTGGCACTTATTCACAAGTTAATTATATGTTTAATGATGGGAGTGTTTGATATTGGTGGTTGTATTCTACTATGATCTTCCATTGCGAGCAATGTGCAATTGGACTAAAATTGGCGAATTCGTAAAGAAATCGAAATGAACATCCTAAGTAGGCATATTGTATTCGAAGAGACTGTTCTAAAATTATCTACTACTAATAGCATATTCTTGGAAGTTTGGTTTGAGGCTGCTAATAGCAATATGCAAGTTCTTGGTTACATTAAGCGCTCGTGCAGTGTCGCGCAGGTGCTTTGCATCTATTGTTTGAAATGCCGGATACTGCGTGATTGTACTTCACGGTCACCAACTCGATCTATAGGTCGTCTATTTGAATTGACCAGTCTTAGGAAAACGTTCAAGAGAAGAGCGGATATGCTCATAATTACACCAATTAATTTATCTGAACAACTGGCCATGGTTATCCCTAGGCCAAAAATGCTGTCCGATCCCTGACAATCGGGGAATTCCGTGCAGTGGCCCTAATATTGGCCCAAACTTATGGTCCATACTACCGCCCCACAGACCCTGCGCCCGACCAGGTCGAGAATTAAGCGATAGAAAATACACCAGCTAAGACCAGTTCTCGAAGGTTGCTGTCTCAAGTAACAAACCCAAAACAATAGTACCCAGGATGCAGAAATGTCTTGCGGAAGTGAGCAAGGAAAAAGCGATAACTTCGATGCTCGACAAGTAGCAATGCACAATCGACAAAAACAGAAACGTCAACCTCTCCCCCTCGACTCAGAGATGCATGTGACGTCACAGGAACTTGATACTCTACCTGGTTCTGAAGCCCCAACGAATTTTGCTGCACCACCAAAAATAAAGCCGCCGGGATTTATGCTTCTCCTCTTCGTGATTGTAGAAGAGCAGAGCAACTAACAGACTGGCTTTTCGTTCGGGTACCGAAGCCAACCGTAATCTTGAATGGTATCATCAACTTCGTGAGAAATTCTGACTGGCATCTAACTACAGTGGCAATTGTAGGTTCTTTACATAGATGCACAATGGGATTCTGTGGCAGGAAGAGCGCAATACACCATTTGTAGTCAAGTAGAGACTTCTCCATAATCAGGCGACTTTCTTGGTTAAGGGTCTCCTAACCCTGCCTTTGAGGCGATAGATTGGTGAGACAGTCACCTTGTTGCCGAGTGGACAGTCAACAATGCGCCAGTTGTTTGCTGGGTTATGTCGTTTTTCGTTTGTGAGTCGATATAGTTAATACTGGCAATGTGTTGAGCGTTGCCTGCTGTGCGTTGCCTAAATATTTGATTAGTTTTATTGTCGGGAGTTAATTTTTGGATGCAAGAGACTTGAGGCGGCCCCAAAGTGAAGGTCTTTGTTGACCAAGAATTGGGCGGACCCATCGCCTCAGGAGTTTTCAGAAACCGGTTTATTAGCGTTCGCTTTGATTGATAAAATCGTTCTTGTTGGTCAAACTTGGCTATTGTACAGTTTTTTCCCACCATACATATATCTTGTCAGAAAATGTCTCAGACTAATTGTTTCTATAGAAGACTTCTTTTTGTTGAATATAGGCAGTAATTTTGGATGAATGCTGTTCCTCTCGTAAGGCCCCTGATACTTTGGTGGAAGTATTTCGCTTGCGTTTGTACTCTGACTCGTTCATTTCCTTTCTCATCACCTTGATCTCCAGGGAAACAATCAAATACAACGATGGTGAAACTTCGAATTCTTACATCCTTTGGGGATACCAATTCTAGAAAAACCAAGCATTCTATCTGAATTATTGATTATGTTTCCACGTCATTGTCCACATTGTTGTCCACATGGTTGTCCACATTATTGTCCACATGGTTGTCCACATTATTGTCCACATGGTTGCCCACATGATTGTCTATTCATAATCATCATGTCTCATTGACAATATAATCTTATCATTCAGAGGGCTATAAACAAAAGAAAGCTCCAGACGACCCAAATTACAATATTACTGCTTTCTGGGCCATTTCCGCCCCACCTTTCCACGAATCATCAATTGGCCGCACTATCCAAATCCTTCCTCACCATTTTCTAGAATGCCACCAAGACCTCAAAACCAAAAAAAGATAGTCCATCCACACCCCATCAGCTCAATTAACTCCCAACTACATTCATTTTACTTTTCGGTCTCCCCAAACCCCAGAATAAATTCCCACTTAAATTCCCACCTACTTTCCACCAGCACCTCTTCGGTGTACGGATGTTGGTGCCTCAACACCTACATGTACCTTGACTTCAAAAAATTCCATCTCTTCTTCTCCACAAATGGTCCAGATCAACGAAGTTAGTGAATCGCAGACCAGAGAGTCTCGTACAGCCGCACATACTCACATCAGAGGGTTGGGATTGGACGAGCACGGTATCGCAAAAAAAGTTGATGGTGGATTTGTCGGACAGGCAGAAGCCAGAGAGGCATGTGGAATTATTGTTGACTTAATCAAGACAAAAAAGATGAGCGGCAAGGCCATTTTATTGGCTGGTGCTCCGGGCACAGGTAAAACTGCCTTGGCGTTGGCTATTTCCCAGGAGTTGGGCCCCAAAGTTCCTTTCTGTCCAATTGTTGGCTCGGAATTGTACAGCACTGAGGTGAAAAAGACCGCTGCGTTGATGGAGAACTTCAGAAAGGCAATTGGTTTGAGAATCAAGGAGACCAAGGAGGTCTACGAGGGTGAGGTGATCGAGTTGACGCCAGAGGAGGCCGAGAATCCGTTGGGGGGCTACGGCAAGACGATTTCCCACGTTATAGTAGGATTGAAAACCGCCAAGGGAACCAAAAACTTGCGTTTGGACCCTAGCATCTACGAGAGCATACAAAAGGAGCGTGTTGTTGTCGGAGACGTGATCTATGTGGAGGCAAATACGGGCGCCGTCAAGAGAGTAGGAAGATCCGACGCATACGCCACAGAATTCGACTTGGAGGCCGAGGAATACGTTCCATTGCCCAAGGGAGAAGTCCACAAGAAAAAGGAGATCGTTCAGGAAGTTACTTTGCACGACTTGGATGTGGCAAACGCCAGGCCTCAGGGTGGTCAGGATGTGCTTTCCATGATGGGCCAATTGTTGAAGCCCAAGAAAACGGAGATCACCGACAAGTTGAGAACTGAGGTCAATAAGGTTGTGGCCAAGTACATTGACCAAGGCGTGGCCGAGTTGATCCCAGGTGTGTTGTTTATTGATGAGGTCAATATGTTGGATATTGAGATCTTCACCTATTTGAACCGTGCCTTGGAGAGCTCGATGGCTCCAATCGTGGTGTTGGCTTCCAACCGAGGCATGACGACCATCCGTGGTACAGACGATGACACAAAGTATCCACACGGCTGTCCTCCAGATTTGATTGATCGGTTGTTGATTGTGAAGACTTTGCCATACAACCAGGAAGAGATCAGGGTGATTATTCAAAAACGTGCCGCTTTGGAGGGCTTGGCCGTCTCTGCCGATAGCTTGACCAAGTTATCGGATCTTGGTGTCAACAGCTCGTTGCGTTATGCTTTACAGTTGTTGGCTCCCGCAGGCATTTTGGCTAAGACAGCCAACCGCACAGAGATCTCCGTCGAGGACGTGTCCGAATGTGAACTCTTATTCTTGGACTCGCAACGTTCCATGCAAGTGTTGGAGTCTACAAAGGGCTACCTTTGATGTACCATTAGTAATAGATATCGATGACTTACTCTCGTATGAAGTGAATTACTCACTATGCTTCTAACTTCCCAAGCGTCGTAATTTCTGCTAAAAATTGCTTTGCCGTGACGATATCCGTACTTCCGTAAACGATCGACTTTGGCGCCGTTGGCTGGTTGGCCCATTCCGTCAAATTCTGGTACTCCAAGTAATTTCCACCTCCAACAACAAAAACAACGGCTTCGTCATATGTCTGTCTTTTGGGGGGCTTGGCATGGCCTCCACGGGATTTGGGGTCCAAGTACAAGTATTCGTCTGTTATTTGCATCAGATTGCTGGAGGCTCGGGTAGGGTCCGTGATGGCCTCAACGACATTGGTGATTGGAAGGTTCTTCTTGTCAGGTAAGAGTTTCTTCAAACCAGTGGCCAACGAACTGATACCCTCAGAGATTCTGCCCTCGGTGAAACCATACAATTTGGAGGACAAACCATTGAAAAGCGCAGAGTTGTTTTGGTTAAGGGAATGTTTGTTTGTGGCGGCCAGATCATTCAAAGTGATATTCTTCGACAAATTGAGGATGTGCTTGAACTTCATGATGTACTTGTAGCCACTCATGTCGATCTCGGGGTACTTGGATGAGAAGATCTGCTCGCATTCGGAGTTGAAACTGGATGGCAAGTCTGACAACAAATTCAAAATCAAAAATGTTCTGAACTTATCAGTGGCATTGTCTCTCTTGGACTCGGACTTTAAGAGGTCCAAAAACTCCAGCTGAATCTTTGGATCGTTGTAATTCTGCTCAATCTCAAAAAACTTGTCCAAGGAACGAGCCTCCAACTCCTTCAATAAGGATGCCAACACGTCCATATGCATATCCAAAGTGGTTTTCCTGGCTGTCAACTCAGGCAACGCCTCCACCGCTTGCTGGATAAGCGAAGTGTCAGTGTTAGCACTTGGGTCAATTTCGTTCAACGAGGTAATGCCAGTTTTGTGAGTCAAGTCCTGTGCCTCCTTCTTGTACAAGCCCAACTCAACATCTGCGTTCTCCACAACATCGGGGAAGGGTAATTGGGCATTCTTGTTCCAGAAAAAGTCTTTTGGGTCTACATCATAGCTCTTGATCAGCGGTTTTCCCGAGTCGCCGTACTTGGTCACCATGATGGTGTTTCTGCGCAACTCGAACACATCGCTAACCATACACTGGTATATCCACGAGTGTGAGAACATGGACGCCAAATCAATGTTTCTGTCCAATAAAATCAACACCGGTCTCTGCTGGATCGGATGGTTAATGGCGTTTCGTGAGTTGCTGATATAGTCACGCAACTTCAAGTCCAACTGGGTGGCCACGAGCTCGGCTGGACCATTCTTGGGACACCGAATAATGGGAACGCAGCCCAAAGTGATCAAGCTCGCAAGCAACCCATCAGCAATGTCTCTGGCAATTCCGTGGATGTCGTCCTCGCTCGTCTGTGGGTTATTAAACTTGGTGAAGGTATTCTGCATGTCGAGGGAGAACAAATTGGGCTCGGTGACGATGAAGTCCAAGTACTGGTCGTAAACCTGCTTGATCTTGGCTCCTTTCCCGCATAACGACACTTTTTTGGCGAATTCCTCCAAGAGCTCTCTGTTGATGCTCAGGGTAAAGTTGATGTAGAAGCTCTCGTACTTATCGGCCTGCAAATCGTCAATGATTATCGACACATTCTCGGCAGTAGGTTCCACGAAATAGATCGCAGGAACATCTGGCAACGGTGACCGCTGGGCCGAGATCACCGCATGAACAGTGATTCCACATCTCAATAAATCGTTGACCCGCAAAATGGAAGAGATGACCGCCTGTGACGTGCGGTCCATCACAAGCACTTTCCATACGATTTCTTCTGATTTGGACGCTAACGTCAAGTCGGTGGCTCCATCTTTATTAAGGTGGAGCATTCGCTCCAATGCATCTGGATGTTAGTTAATAGTAGAAAAAGACAATATTTCGCTGGTACTTACTGATCTGGCGTTCTCGCAAGGTCACCACTTCTGACATTTACTTAGCTACTATTGTGAGCATGATAGAGTTGAGCTAGCCTTTGTTGTGGTGTACGGGTGTGTTTCCAGCGGGACTCCACCAACGAGTTCAGGTAAGGTAAGATTGGCGCGAAGGAAGCCCGACGAAGTTGGAGGTGTGGGTTTTGGTGTACGGGTTTACCCTCGGGGTCTCACTCACCGCTGATCCCAACCGAACCGACTGCGGAATGTACGGGTTTACCAAGAAAATACATCACCGACAGCGTACCCAGAACGTGTTGTAAGTCCTGCTTTTTCATACATGAAGGCTCCTCAAAAATAAGGTGCCTCAGTGGCGTGCGTCCAGCATAGTCGATCCTTGAGACTGTCTATGTAAGGGTTTGCACCTACATATTGCATGTTCCATAACAAACAAAGAAGCAACCCAGAGCACATCGATCCCCGAGGCACAGCTCTAACTTAGCGGCAGCATGCATGTAGGACATGGATGCCCAAACTTGATCTTCCTGTAGGTGATTGGATGCCCGAGTCGGGGATGTACGCAGGCTATAGACCACCATGCATCTCACTACATGAGCACTTTTGAGACCACGCATAGTCGCTTTGCGTTTCGCCTGAGGGGTCTAATCCGTTGGGTTACCGTAAAGAATGTATATTGATAGTTAGCAAAGTAGGAACCAGGGCTCCTCCAGAAATTGGGTGATGCAACCATGTCCACAGTCAACATGACCAGACATTCCCATTATGATAAGGATTTGTTGCAGTTACTAATTAACCACGAGGATCAGCTTGCGTCACAATTTTTGGATCTCGCGTCGAGAAACTGTTTAGTCCAATCCTTTCGGATAAATGAGAGGGTTTCCACCCGTGATTTGTTCTTAAATATGTACGTGGAGTTCAAACCATGCGCAAACGGCTATTGTTGCGTGATCTAAGACTGGTGCCCGTCGTGTGCCCTATCAATGGTGAGGCTGAAAATCAGGCAAGAGGCTGCTGAAAAATCAGGCAAGAAGCTAATTGGCGTACAGTAGTAGGCTGTAATTGCCAAGCCGGGAATTCTGGAAAATAGTATCAAACTATTTAGGAAAGGATGCGAATAAATTCCGCGTTGGAGGCGTTTACATGAGAAGAGACCGTGCATGCGCTCTCAGCCATTCTCTGGATTCTTGGATCAAACTGTGAACGGTGGTTCAGGTCAATCATCTACGCTGTTTGATTCTTATCAAATTACCTGCAATCTAGTTGCTTCTGTACTCCACAATGCCTCGAAGAACCTTGATCCGCCCGTACACATCATGGTCGATCATATTCTCCTGGTTCTTCACCTCCTTCGGTTTGTTCTTATGTTCTGTCCCAGGCTTGGGCCACTGGCAGTTTAATCGAAGACGCTGACATTCGGAGCACTTTGGTCTTGTCTCGCAACACCGCTTCTTTCTCTGACGACATGTCAAACACCCCATTCGTGAACGCTTGGTTACTTTCAGCGTAGCAGATTCCAGCCCACTGCGAACACTGCTGTTGGAATTCCTCAGACTTGAGCTTTCCGACACTGGTGCCAGATCTGATTCACCCTTCAGCCACTCTTTCTTGGGCACCGAGCCACCCGGCTGGCCCAGTTCTAGATTTTCCCACTGCTTGGTAGCCACGTAGTTGGAATGATTGTTGAATTCGCCTGGAGGCATGGGATACTGCTGCGGTACAACATGACCAAATTGGGAGTCGGGAACTGCCGGTTGTCCGGTAGCTGGACGGGACTGAACAGGCGGCTGTGAATATGGAATAGCTCCGCTGGGAACCTGGAGGTGTTCAGGTGGATGTGGAATGGAGGGGTTAACGTTGGGCGCCGGTCTAGTGGCATAATGGTGGTTTTCTGCCAGGGCATCGTAGTCGGTCGGCAAGTATGGATGCCGTATGTATTTGTTGCTGGACAGGTTATATGGATACAGTTCTGGTTTCTCTGGTGTCGTCCGTGGAAGCGGACCCGATTGTGGTGGAGGAGGCCAAGACAGGTTCTGCCATTGACTCATGATGGAAAAATGCTGCTGCTGCGTTAGTGGGGATTCTTGGGTGGTTTATCGAGGTGGCGTAGTCCATTATTGGTGGGTGGATACCGGAATTCATCAATGTATAGGCGGTCCCACAAAGATCGTTGACTGAAGTTGCGGAATCTTGATGTGATTGATCAGCCACCGAAATTTGCCATGTCTTGATTGGCCGGGATCTCTTGCAAACCGGACGATGCGCACAGTGGGTTGATAAGCGATGGATTTGGAGATAGCCTTGGAAATCGACACCAATACATACAGATAGTATCAGAAAGCGACCACAACATCAAATGCTGGGCCGAGCGATGAATGAATGTGACCCTTGGGAAGGTGGATGGGAAGGGTGAAGGATGGAAGGATGAATTAAGGGAAACACCGGTTGAAAAAAAAAAAAAAAGGAACTGTAAGGTTAAATGGCGGGAATGTAGTGCTTTAAACTCTGGCAATCAGAGGAACATTGTGATCATACTTTAGGTGCCAGAAGACTTTTACAAAGTCATACTGCAGGGCTGCCCTATACCGAAACTTTAATCACAGGCTGCGCGGAGTGTATGCGGGGAGAGGTGCGCCATTCACAGTGGACAATGTCACGGACACCGAACCGCAGGTGCATTACCGCGACATTTATTGTTCCTTTCTCCGTATTCGAGATTCTATTGTGTTGCTACCACCGCAAACTACTTTCTCCACTAAACAAAGGGGCGTATGTCGTTTTTTGTCATACGCTGCCAGCAAGCTTCCCCTCCCCCCGTCTACCAACGTTTTCTTGTTTGCTTCTGGACTGCAGCCTCCAAGTACTCCTGGATGTCGGGATGCACCCGGCACAGCCATTCCTTCCCGCACAGTAATGTCTCTCCGTTGTCCATTCCATGCTAGTGGATTGCAGTATGCAACCGTTGGTATTCTTGGGGTGCTTCACTTGTCTCTCCATTAGCAGATCGAAGTTGACTATAGGCGAATTCCATTTGAGTCCCACAAAATTACCATAGGTATCTTCCAAGTGCAAATATGCCCAGTCGGGTAGAGTTTCACCTAGGACGTCGTAAATGCATCACAGCAATCGCGCTTGCTGGATGTCGTATGGATCGCAGTAGTAAATTCTCCAATGCTGCATGATGCGGACATACAGCGAACGACATTTTCTACCACCAAGTATGTATGCTGTTGCCTCACATACTGGCATTTGGCGGTGTCTGACTGTCATTGTTATGTACCCCTACATGACTGGTGGACCCCTTGGTGGATTTGAAGTCCATATGGTCTCTAGTGGCCAATTTGGGTCCATATCCATTCGCTTGCCAATCACAGTATGGCAATTCAGCCAAGAATCCCTCATTCTTCGAGACCATAAGAGGTAACACACAGTTGGCAGGACCCTTGACCTGTCATCTCATGATCTGGCGTTATAAATGATCTATTATATCATTTTCCCAGATATGTAATTGTAGTGGTATCTTATTGTGAAAGTCGAAGTACAAAATGATATGACATGTACTAACTGCCACCCATGGCCATTAGGGAATGTCGTAAGTTAAATAAAGACGCCTTCAGCATCATGGCCATGCCACTCTTGCACATGATCCATACTTTACATTATATATACGGGTGCCACTCTCGAAAGGTGGCACCAACGGTAAGAGCGTCGAAGGAATTAGCCACATCTTCCATTTTTCTCGTCTCTTTACATCATTCCGGGCATTCCCTGTGGCATTCCCTGTGGCATACCTTGTGGAGCCCCCTGCGGACCACCTTGGCCCTTCAATGATGACTTTCCTGCTTTCAAAAGTTCGTCACAAAGGAGAAGATTGGAAGCAATACCTGTGGCAGCCAGAATGGCGTTTCTCAACACCCGGTACGAGTCCCACACACCTTCCAACGATGGATCCATGGGCTCACCCGACGCCAAGTCAATTCCCACAACGTGACCGTCGGCTATTTCATCCTGGCACTCGGAGACAGACTCCAACGAATCGAGTCCAGCATTTCCCGATAAAGTCTTTGGAACCACAAGCAATGCCTCAGCAAAAGCCTTAATTCCCGGCTTAGAACGGCCCTTGGTTGTCTTGGACTCCAACAACTGGTGATTGCAGCTCAAGAAAAATGCACCTGCTCCAGGAACAATCGATCCGTCCTTAAGAACATTTGCCACCGCTCTCAACCCGTCACGAACAGCATCTTTGGTTTGCTGCAACACGTGGTTGGTCAGCCCCTTGATTAGAATGGTAGCGGACTGCGACTCGGGACATTCGGTGATGTAGGTGAACTTGTCTTCTCCAATGCTCTCTTCGTACACATATCCAGCACGGCCCAAGATTTCTGGCGACAAGTCGTCCACAGAATTCTGGGCCTCTCCGCCCACAATCAACTGCAACCGCTCCATGTTCCTTCTCTTTGCTCTTCTCAACGCCAAAATATTGTGCTTCGCCAACACGTCCAACGACATGGGGTCGATACCCTTCTGGTTGATAATGACAAATCCGGTGTCACTGTCAAGGTCACAAACCTGGTTCTTTAACTCCACAATCTTCTTCAATTTGGCGTCCACAAACTGTCTCTCGGAAGCCACCAATTTCTCTCTTTGCTCTGCTGACGAGTAGAAGAACCCGGAGTTAACCTCGGTCTTCTCGTACTCCAAGGAAACATTCAAAATCAATACATAGGCGTTCTTCACGCGGCGGGGCATGTCTGGGTGTCTGGCGCCATGGTCTAGAACCAAACCCTTCACCAAAGAGGTGTCTGTGGCATTTCCATGCTGCATAGTCATGATCTCGACCATGTGCAAGTCCAACTGGTTGTTCTCCTCGCCCTTGACGGAGAGAACAGCGTCGGTGACAATTGGAGCCAACACGTCGGTGATTTCTGGCGTCACTTTGGTGGCGACTGACGTTCTAGCAACCTGTAGCAAAAACTCTCTATCAAAACTTTCGGGAATGACCCGGAACTCGTCCAAAAACGCCAACGAAGCCTCGCGGGCGGTCTCAAACCCATCCACCAACACTCGCGGGTGAACACCCTCACCAATGTAGCGTTCAGCCTGCTTCAACAACTCACCAACCAACAAAACCACCGTGGTCGTTCCGTCTCCTGTGATCTCGTCCTGGGCGGTGGCAGCACGTGCAATCATCACCGCCGTAGGGTGCTGGATCTGCATTTCCGACAACAACACCTTTCCGTCTTTAGTTAGCTTCAAGTTTCCTGATCCGTCCACCAAGAGTTTCAATGTACCCTTGGGGCCCAAGTTGGACGCCAACACCAGCTGCAAGCCTTGTGCGGCTGCGATATTGACCTGGAGCGCCTGGTCACGTCTCAAGGACTCTGCCTTTGGGTTCAAAAGCTGGATTGACGATGACATTATGAGTTGGAGTAGAATCAATTTTTTATCATTTGATGGTGGAGGTTGGCGCGTGATGAAGGTCACGTGTGTTCGTGACAATGGAATGAGTTGACTGGGCCGGGGATGAAGTGAAAAGTCGATATGGGACGAATTATATTTAATGTGGATACGGGAGAATGTAGATATGAGTTTTGTGATTATGTTTTGGCGGCTTTCTTTGATGGCTTCAGTTGGACCGGCATACATGACTGTGGTGGTGGATGGAATTAGTCCTAAATTGGTAACGATACTGACATTTTTAAAGATTTAATTCAAATTTCTAAGGCATTTCACATTTCTTAACAACAATTCCATCTTCAGGTTTGTGTCTTTCATTTTAGTTAGCTGCTTCTACCTCGCTATCTAGGTAGTGCGATTAAAATCGATAGTTGTCCGAATATGGAGGTATCCAATGATGTTGTATGTTCTTCCTGTCAGTCTTGAATGCTTATGAGAATTCAGTCTATTCTGAATCTTTCTATTGCAATTATTTTTGTATTTCCAACAAGATGAGAAATTCTGAAGAACGAATTCACGGCTGCGAATTGTAAGTATTTTATTGCACGTTCTTCGACCGATTGGAAAGAAAATGTGAATATCATTCTTAAAAATCGAAAGCAGAATAAAACAGAAGAATAATGTGGCAGTCACGCTTATTGAGTCTGGAATTACTTTAAGAATAATTCCTTCAGCTTTGCAAGACGCTAAATGTTGCTGGAGGTCGCATGAATTTTGGAGGCTAATTATTTCCGAAACTTGGTAGGCCAGGAGAGAAGCTCACATATAATTCGCTCTATGATTTCCCCATGTTGGCTGGAAAGAAACCTAGCTTAATATCTTAGCCATATTGGAGAGACTGTTATTCGAAACTCAAGGCAGAATGAAGGAAGAATTCGAGCGTCCAACCTCTAAAGGAATCCAAATATGGTGGAGAAGGCGACGGAAAAGAATTATTCTTGTCTTGGCTTTTCTATTATTTCGGGATATTTAGGGTATTTCAAGGAGAGTAATCTTCTTCATAGGGGATTCCTGGGTCGAGCTTAACAAGGAACTCAAGAGCTCCAGAATAACAAGATTCAGTTTTGTTTTAGATTTTTTTTTTTTACAATTCAAGATTATATATTTTAGAATACTAAACTATATAACTACTTAGCAGGAGGGAATTATAAAACCCCCTAGTGGTGTGTGGATTTCCGATAGCAGGGAAGTTGAAAGGGCCTGCGCTTGCTCGGAAGTGAAAATGGCAAATACTATCGCTAACAACTATGGATTTTTGTGCCAGTAGTTCATCATCCCGAAATAGACAACACTGATAAACACCCCGTACATCCTAAAATAACGATACTATTTGACCAAATGATTGTGTCCAACAAGAAAAGGTCCCTTGGCCCAGTTGGTTAAGGCGTGGTGCTAATAACGCCAAGATCAGCAGTTCGATCCTGCTAGGGA